>JAILYA010000005.1:6154709-7371313 GCA_021437795.1 Rhodamnia rubescens | reverse complement strand
ATCTATCACCCTGCCACGATCGCTCAAGTTCGGCTCGTAAACAGACCAAGGGAAAGCTTCGGCGCAGTGGACCACGAAGTCGTACTTCCTGCCGGATGGGCTCCTCAAGGCAGCTCCCTCCGGGGTCTTGTAGTCGAGGACCTCGTCCGCACCCAGGCTCTTGACAAAGTCGACGTTGCGAGCCCCGCAAGTTGCAGTCACGTGCGTGTTCCCCAGCTTTGCGAGTTGAACCGCGTAGTGGCCGACGCCGCCTGAGGCGGCGGTGATCAGGATGTTCTTCAGTGGGCCGCTCCCATCGAGCTTTACCCCAGCAATTTGGGTGAGGGCTTGGAGAGCAGTGATACCGGCCATGGGTAACCCTGCCGCTTCTGGGGCCGATACTTCCGGCGGCCTTGCCACCGTTTGGATCTCCTTTGCAACGGCGAACTCGGCTAATCCACCACCTGTCTGTCGGATTATCATGTAAAAGCACAGAATTGTATATCATCAGCCGGCCTGAACTAGCGCGTAGGAGCTCACAAACTGACTAGGAGAGCAATCAATTGTGCCAAGAATTCTCTCCGTCTGTGATAATGTCATCTAGATTCCAGTTTGTGATTCACCGTCATAGCAACATGCAATCAAAACTCAAAGGACCAAGAATGCAAAACGTGAAGGATGAACATTACAAGGAGGCCGAGGATGGCTACGACTTTGTCGCCGGGGTTAAATTTCTTGACTGCTGGTCCAACCTTAACAACCTCTCCTGCTACATCAGAGGCTGTAAAATGAAGGCGAAGAGACAAGAGATACGAAGTTAGCACAAATATTCAGCACACATGCTTAACAGCATAACCGGCCCATTTATGAAGCTCAGAGAGATTGAGCACACTGCAAGGCAAAAAGAAACATGCCCCATCTCCAAATCTTTCACACTTATATACAAACACGATATCCTGCCCACAAGACCATATACCAGCATTCCCGACCGGGACCCAGCACATGCTCACCCACACACAATCGTAACATTCCCGGGCGCATGAACATTCGGGAAGCAACCAACCAGTATGGCAATTGCACATTGTTTGAAACGGGTCACCGCAGTTTAGATAGAGAAAGACAATGGCAGACACTAATACTATTAAGTAGTAAAATTGTCTACATGGATTGGTTCTTATTAGCATTCTGTAGTCACAAAATAGTGATAAAGCGGACAAAAGCAAACAACATGAGTGAATCGGCCCAAAGTAGTAAAAAACAGAAAAAGATGAATGAAGAAGTAGTGCAACTATATGGACTGTATTGCCTATCCGAGCAAACATGAAAAGTTTTAAGTAATGACTCTTCACCCAAAGATCCATACATTCCGAAAACCATCACACTTATTCTGAACAAGATGGGAACAAAGCAATTTCCAGTTCCACAAAATACCAGGTATCTGAGGGAACTTGCGAGGAAGAAATGGTCTCATCTTTCCGTTCTGCATTTTCCAATCAAAAGGGTTTACGCTAATCGCTTCTAGTTTCAGCAAAACCTCATCCTTTTTAGGTGCAGGAACCGGTACATCCACAAGCTGCAAGAAGCACAAGAACAGGTTATCATGGTTTGTTATGCAAATCAAAAGGACAGATGAAACACAAATAACTAGATAACCCAATTCACTTAGCACGTATCTACACAAAGAAGAACAGAGGAGACATTCATAACAATCAGATCCTATGATTAATACCCGTCAGCTCACACAAGAGCTAGGAAAGAAAAAGATCAATTAAGTTGAAAAGGATCACTTTTTCACTGTTTTATGCTAACCAAATTCCTGACTTTACGCAGTCTAAGGAGCATTACTCCAGCCAACATGTATTGTGACAGAGCACTCGAAGGGATCTTACATTAACTCACAAGAGTATATCTAACATATAAGCATCAGAATACGTCTGTTACTGGTCTTCTTCTGGTATGGGAGCAGATCATATCCAGATATATATTCCTGTCAAAAAAACTTAATCTGTTTGCTTCATAACCAGATATATATTCCTGTCAAAAAAACTTAATCTGTTTGCTTCATCATCGATTTTTCTCGACGCCAACAACCAAAATCTTGATTGGGTCCGGTCACACAGGACAAAGAAATGAGAAAAGAAAATGCTTGGCTGAAAAAGGACTGAGAAGAAGATGCAAACGCTACCATCAAACGCTCAATAGGGGAGACAGATAAACGTGACAAGAGAACTATAAGCTTGGGGATTAATTTGTGCCACTTTATTCACTCTTACACCAAAGCTCTGTTCACCGGGGGCGTGTCGATAGATGGAATCCTTACGTATCCACTAGAAAATCAAAATCGTGAGCACAACCTGACCGAACTCCGTTGCTGTGCTTGCACAAAAGTCATGATCTTGATGGCATCATCACTCAATTTTGATATTCCGGATTCTCAACCTTTGACTCAATTGCTAAAATTCAATAAATTAAGAACAAGTCTTCATTTGAATCCCAAGAAGTCCACCAAACTAATATTCCCAAAACCAACATAGGAGAACACCGAACAGCTTCTTCCTGCTGTTCCATAGATGGAACAGCAGAATCTAGTAAGCAGGAAAGAAACGCTAGCTTCGACATTTGTTTGCACTAAAGCGACAACAATCCATCGACATCATCAGTTGTCCGAGAACACATAAAACACAGCACGTCCATGCAGACTTCACTGTGTCAACACGCGCGCGTGAATATGAATCGTGAGACGATCGGGAGAGCCGAAACATTCGCACCTTCAACCCCGCGGCCCCTCGGCCGTAAGACTCGTAGCAGACCGCGCGCATCGTCCGCTTCTCCTCCGCCATTTTCGATCCCCGAAGCTCACCGAACTGTGCGAAGATCTACACAGCGAGCGAGAGAGAGCGAGAGAGGTTGAAGAAGATTTTTCGGACCGGGACCCGTCTGGTCAGAGGCGCGAACGTGTAGTTAGCCGCGGGTTCCCATTTTCGAATGACGGGAATGGCCTCCCTGCGATGGGACTGTTCCTAAAGTTTGTGGGTGGGAAGGTTCGGATTAGAGGAGACGAAGCGAGGGCATAATCGGAATCATAATTTGGTTTCTTCTTATCCTCATGATGTGCCGTTCTTCTTATCAGGTCAAAGAAGATGATAATCGGACAGCCACCTCTAGACCACCGGCTGTCCATCATTGTGTAGACAAATATTAGGAATGAGCGATTTCGATTCCGATTCCGAATAAATTTCACATAGAACCTAGAATCTATTTGCTAATACATATTTTTTTTTTTTTCAAAACCTAAAATCTATTCTACATACCTTATAAATCGAAATCTACATTGCACAAGTTTGGATCCAATTCAGGGATATCCGAAAACCTGCCAAAATAACTCTCTATTGCATCAAAATAGAAGACATTCATATAGACAATATTAATGAAACAATGAACTTAACGATAAAATGGAGCTACCATACTAACCTCAGAACAATAAGATGTAAAGCTAGGAAAAAATTCTGCATCGGTCCTTGATTATAGTAGTATATATACCGAAAAAAAAACACAAATGCACAAGCAAAAGCAAAGACAGAACTGGGAAAACATAAGAATCATCATGGAGGAACTCAAGATCCCTGTTAACCAACTCTTTTCGCTGGCAATCCGAAGCCTAACCTTAGCTCCGCACAATGGAAGAAAAGAACAGAAAGCCTAAGTTAGGATTTTAAAATGACGGTTCGAGTTCGGTTCTATAGAAAATCGGGAACCGGCACTAGAACCGGTGGTTCCTCAAAATGCGAACTTGGGAACCGAACCTTGATTTACTAGAGCTTGAAACCGGATCGGGAACTGCAGTTTCAATTCTCCGATTCTCGATTTTATCCCTGAACTATGCTCACCCCTAACACGAGATGAGAGAACATGAACTACATGTTTTGCCAGCAACGAGTAGCTCGGGGTAATGGCCATCGATAGGTGGATCGGATCAAATTTAGATTGAATTGAAAATGATCCGGTTCAAATTAATTTATCTAATGCGCTGGACTCATTTACATACGATACAAATTTAGCGACCATTGCATATTTAATTCAATCTATGAAATCTGTCTTTTACCTATTTAACCCGCCTTATATCCTTCATATGTATATTTTACTTGTATGAAAATTTCACGTCAAATTAAAAAGTAAATTAGCACAATAAAAAAACATGCTGCTAAATAAAGTAAAAAAAAAAAAGTAACCAAAAAAAAAATATTCATCGAAATACTTTTGTTAATTAAAAAATTTGTGCATGTATTGTGACGAAACATACTCTGAATGCCATACTTCATTAATCCAAGTTAAGTTAATCCCTTTCTTTGTCCGTCAAATCCTTCAAAATCCCTTAAAACCCCATTTTTTTTTATGATGCATAAACGTTCTAAACTATTTATTTATTTTTCCCATATATTTGTTTTACTCTTTCTAAATTTGCAATTCCAGAACGATCGTGAACGTGGTGATTTGGTCGGAAACTTCCTTTTGGCTTCCGACCAAAAAGTTTCCCCTTTGCTGGAAATAACCAAACCAACATTTAAATGAGATCAAAAGGGGAACAAAGAAAAAAGGTAAAAGGACAGGAAATAGAAGAGAAGCTTGCCTTAAACCGACCTGAATCGTTGGAATATTAGAACATAAAACAGATGAACCATAACAAGCCACGTCACCTCATTGACCAGTTGAAAAACGAACCACTCCAATTTGAACCAATCTCCTCTTCCTAAGCAGCTCAATAATGTCTTCAAAACATGTGACCTTGTAGTTGGGTCTGGCATGGGTAGGGTGTAAACCCATTACTAACTCATACCCGTTTTTGTTCGATTTTAGCTTTTTTAGGGTGGTGATCGAGTCGTTGCTTAGTAGAGTACATATAGGCCAGGAAGCGTGGACACTCTATGAAAATCTTCGTGTGGATGACAGTCAGCAATGACACGCGAATGACACATGATCGTAGTTCAAAGACGCGAATCCGGCTTCCGGACACATCATTTCGACACGCACGTAATCAATTTTAAATATTTTTAATAATTTAGGGGTCCAAATGTACATCCATGAAATCGTGATATTACACTTTTTAGAAATCTTTCGATTTGAACAAAAACGTTCAATAACATTCCCAGCACAAAAAGCACCAGCAATTAGCCCTATGGCTCTACACGATTATCTTACCAGTGGCGTGACCGCTTATAGACTTGACCCAAGCATCCCCAGCTTTGCTCAGTGGATGCTTCGAGTCGACGACGGTCTTGAGCTTTCCTTCCTTGACCAACCTAACCAGGAATTCCAGATTCTCGCCATTGGGTGTCGTCAACAATGGCGCCAGATGCTTCTTGGAGAAGGTGAGTTTCTTGAGAGTGAAGGTCGTCACTGTGCTGATGCCCGGGGTGATATCTATCACTTTGCCGCATTCGCTCAAGTTCGGCTCGAAAACCGACCAAGGGAAGGCGCGCGCACAGTGGACCACGAAGTCGTGCTTCTCCTCGGACGGGCTCTTCAAGGCGGCGCCCTCCGGGGTCTTGTAGTTGAGGGCCTCGTTGGTGCTGAGGCTCTTGACAAGTCGATGTTGCGAGCCGCCGAAGTTGCGGTCACGTGCGTGTTTCCTAGCTTCGCGAGCTGAACCTCGTAGTGGCCGACGCCTCCCGAGACAGCTGTAATCAGGACGTTCCTCAGTGGCCCCCTCCCATCGAGCTTTACCCCAGCAGCTTGGGTGAGGGCCTGGAGAGCAGTGAGGCCGGCTACGGGTAACCCCGCCCCTTCTGATGCGGATACTTCAGGTGGCCTTGCCACTGTTAGGATCTCATCCGCGACGACGAACTCGGCAAATCCACTGCCGTTCTGTCGTGTTATCAAATTAAAGCACAACAAACATATCAAATCGACAGGCAGGCAAAACAAATGTCTTCATGGTAGCTAACTGACATAGAAAGCTATCAGTTTTACCAAAAAACTCTCCCAACTGATCCACCATGAGAGCAAGACTAGTTGAAAGGGGTGAGCATTACATTAATACCGAGGTTGGCTACGACTTTGTCGCCGGCTTTAAAATTCTCGACTCCTGGACCGAACTCAAGCACCTCTCCCGCTACATCGCAGGCTGTAGAAGTGATGAATCTCTTCAGCCAAAGAGAAGTGGAAGATATGCACGCAAAAATTGCAATTCGGTAAGTAATCAATTGCATGCGCTTAAACAAAACAACCGGCCAGTTATGGAACTCCAAGAGCTGCAACCCTATTTTAACCGGCACGACAGGCTTGTAGTAACACAATGATCTGCAGAATCAGCTGTTTTTAGCATACCATAATTCGCAAAAATTAATGAAGTGCCAGACATCTCTTAAGCATAATAGAATCACCAAATCCTCTGATAAGGATAAAGTGCGCGAAAGTCCGGAAGTAACACAGTCGAATGAGGACATTATCTTCCTCATAATCAGTTGCTATTTCTTGCGTTCTTTGTATTGCATCACCAAGCAAACATGACGGATCTTTAAGAAAAATCTCTTCACCCATAAGAGTCAGGCCCCATACTATACAATACCATAGTATTTCTTGTCAAGCAGGAGAGAAACAGAACATTTGTGATTACAAGGCAATACCAGGAATGTCAAGGAACTTCGGAGGAAGAAACGGTCTTAGCATTCCGCTCTGGAGTTTCCAATCGACGGGATTTAGAGCAACCGCTTCTAGTTTCAGCAAAACCTTGCCATTCTTTGGCTCCGGAACCGGTAGTTTTACATGCTACAAGAAGCAAAAGAGCAGGTAATGAGGTAGGAGAAGTAGAGCAACCGTAAGCGGAAAACAGCATTACTCATCATCACCTGTAAAACATGAAAACAAGATCAAAGGCTGATGCAGCGTAAGCTCAACCAAAGAAACTAACTAAACGTTGAACTTAAGCAAGTACGACACTGAGATTGATTTATCTTCAAGCAGATTTTAAAAATAAAAAAATGACTCTTCCTTCGCCTCCGATTTTCATGGCATTGGCACGTAGCATGCACGAGGATTAACAATGATGCGGTCCGGAGTTTCCCGCTTCATATCATCGAGACATTAATATCTCCGCACCCAGAACCCAAGGGCAGACCACGTTCCGCACCTTCGGGCTGGTGGCTGCGCCGCCGCAAGACTCATACCAAACCATGCGCATTAGCTTCTTCTCCACCACTTCCAAGCGGGCAGTCGGAGAGAGCGAGAGGAAGGAGGGGAGATTTCCGGGAGTTCGGCACCGCCGACCGATCCTGCAATGGCAGAACACGTTCGAGAACCGTCCTTTGATTGCCTTCCTGGAATAGCTGAAAATGGCGCCAAACGGGATTCCACGAGTGGGAGCAGTTCGGTCGCAAATCTTATGGCTTTACTTCGTGGTTAGACCCGACCCGGGTGACCGTTACTCACACAACACGTGGCACAATTTGAACCCCATAGAGATTACCGGACTCGAATTAGGCCAATTGTATTCGAGTCATTTTGTGTCTCCACGACAGACAATCTTGTCGCCTTTGCGTCCAACCCGACGGATGAAATAATCAGTTCATACAACCCGTTTGAATTTACGAATTAATGCGGATACAACATTCATGCGACCTGATTAGACATAATTCGCGAGAAAATCACATTGTCTAAATAGTTCCTTATTAAGATTTTGAATTGACGATAATTCATCGATTACCAAGTCCCCGAGATTGGTACACATTTGGGTGGAGCGTCGGGATTTTCAACTCGAAACTAGAGGTTAATTGTTCGAGATCTTACAAACTGCTCTGTGTCGATCACTTGCACAAGTTGAAAGCTTGGAATTAACAGATTTATGAGACTTGTTTGGGTACTTCACGGACCTCTATGTAGAGGGCGTCTACGTCCAGGCCCTTGTTTTATAAATGAAAACTCATCAACTATGAATCTGGTTGTTTAATCCGAGTTGGTGATATTTTGTGACAAATTGGCGAGGTTCAGTATCGGATTTGTCTTGGCGTGTTGATTACGTATCATGACAGGTCATATAATTTTATTGATCCATGAACTTGTTATTTATCCATGCCATCCCGACAAACCTTTTAAATTTCAAGTCATTTTCGTGTTTTTAAGCCGATACCATTAACTAATGACATCGTGTTTGTATTGATCTACTCTCGAATCGACATGACACGAACACACACATATTGCCCTCCTTCTACAAGATTTGAGGATCCATTCCGCGAGCCCTTCCGTTGAGAAGATTACGAGACAATTCCACGTGATTTTCAATGCCCTTAAATGTGCACATGTACGGGTTGACAAATTTTCGGGTGTCTACCGTCCGACAACAAATAACAGCAGAAATCTCACAAGCTAATTGTCTACTTTTGATCTTTAAACTCGTGTTTTCTCCCAAGTGAACTCTTCGAAACTTCTAATCCGTCTAATCAAGTCTTGAATTAGCATAATTTTGGATGTGGCATCTGACATAATTAACGATCCTGCCACTCACAAGGCATATATAGATCTAGAAATGCGGATTCGGATCTTTTGATACGATGTCTCTACACTAAGAATTAGAAAGCAACAGGTCTAGCGCCTTCGAACCGATGGATACCCGCCAGGAGAGCCATAGGAGACTCCGTGCACTAGCTTCGTCTCTGCCATTTCTGATCTAGAAGTCGCGATCCATCAAATCACGGCTTCGGACGACATCTCCGGCGAACATAGTATTACTATTCGCATGTTCGTGGCATGGGAAGTTTGGCGAGGGAAAAGGTATTAGATCTATGGTCAATGGGAAATTAACAAAATCAAACTATCCTATGTAAGATGCGAGTGACAATATTGAATACCTATCGATCCAAAAATTTCACGCAGTACTATGGTTAGACTAAATAAGCCTAAATTGAAGATGATTTGCCCACGATCAGACATATATATCCGAAACCCTGCAAGTACGAGAAACGCGCGCGCACAATGTATTGAATTGTATAAAGCTGAGGTTAGGTTGGCCACAGCACTATTACATTAAGAGAATTTCATTATAATGTAAATCGCTCTGTTCAAAGTAATATTACACTTCCACCAATAATCTTTCCAAAGGTGAAAAAGGAACAAAAGAGTTCAATAGCATTCACAGCAAGTAGAAAATCATTGTCATAGACAACACGCACAAAAAGCACCGGCGATTAGTCCTATGGCTCTACAATAATCTTACCAGTGGCGTGACCATTTATAGACTTCGCCCAAGCATCCTCGGCTTTGCTCAGCGGATACTGCGAGTCTATGACGGTCTTGAGCTTCCCTTCCTTAACCAACTTGACCAGCAATTCAAGATTCTCACCCTTGGCTGATAATAGCAATGGCACAAGCTGCTTCTTGGAGAAGGTGAGCTTCTTGAGAGCGAAGGTCAGCATTGCGCTGGGATTTGGGGTGATATCTATCACCTTGCCACACTCGCTCAAGTTCGGCTCGAAAACTGACCAAGGGAAATCATTTGCGCATTGGACCACAAAGTCGTACTTCTTGCCGGATGGGCTCTTCAAGGCAGCTCCCTCTGGGGTCTTGTAGTCGAGGACCTCGTCAGCGCCAAGGCTCTTGACCAAGTCGATGTTGCGAGCCCCACAAGTTGCAGTCACATGTGTGTTTCCTAGCTTCGCGAGTTGAACCGCATAGTGGCCAACGCCGCCTGAGGCAGCGGTAATCAGGATATTCTTCAGTGGCCCGCTCCCGTCGAGCTTTACCCCAGCAGCTTGCGTGAGGGCCTGGAGAGCAGTGAGGCCGGCTACTGGTAAACCTGCCCCTTCTGGCGCGGATACTTCAGGTGGCCTTGCCACTGTTAGGCTCTCATTTGCAACGGCAAACTCGGCAAATCCTCCTCCTTTCTGGCAGGTTATCATAGAAAAGCACAAAATGGTATAACATCAGACGGCCTCAACTAGCATGTAGGAGTTCATTAACTGACCAAGAGAGCAATCAGTTATTCCAAGAACTCTCGCAATTTGTGAAAAAGTTATTTTAAATCCAGTTTGTAATCCACTATCATCGCAGAATACAATCTCACCAACAGATAAAATGCAAAACATGAAGGGTGAGCATTACAAAGTGCTTGAGGATGGCTACGACTTTGTCGCCAGGTTTAAATTTCTTGACTGCTGGTCCAACCGTAACAACCTCTCCTGCTAGATCGGTGGCTGTAAAATGAAGGCAAAGAGACACTCATATTCAGCAAATATGCTTCACAAAATAACCGGACCATTGATGAAGCTCATGGAGTGAGCATACTAAAAGGCAAATCATTGACACTAAACCACAGAAAATGACGTCCTACCCTCAAGACCATCCCACATAGTCTAGTTACCAGCATTCCCAACACGGACCCAGTACATGCTCACGCACACCACACACACAACAACACAAGCATTCCTGTCCGCATGCACATTCCGGAAGCAAACAAACAATATATCAATCAAAATGGCTCACAGCTTAAGTTTAGAGGGGGATAAACAATGAAACACATGATACCTTAAGTAGCAAAATTGTCTGCATGAATTAGTCCTCGTTAAGATACTGTAGTCCACTTTCAGGAAAATAACATAGTCATCTCTTAAGCACAATCGTTTCACCAAATCAGTGACAAAGTGGACAAAAGTAAATACCCCTGAATGAATTGGCCCAAAGTTTCTAAGGAAAAAACAGATGAATGAGGAGATAATGCAACTACATTGACTATATTGCCTACCCAAACAAATATGAACAATCTTTAAGAAATGACTCTTCCCCAAAAGGATCCATACATATGGGAAACCATCATGCTTCTTCTCAACAAGGTAAGAAAAATAGCAATTTCCAGTTTCAACACAATACCAGGTATGTGAGGGAACTTGGGAGGAAGAACTGGTCTAAACATTCCTTTCTGCAGTTTCCAATCAACAGGGTTTATACTAATCGCTTCCAGTTTCAGCAAAACTTCACCCTTTTTAGGTGCAGGAACAGGTATATCAACATGCTGCAAGAAGCACAAGAACAGGTAACATGATATGTAATCCAACTCAAAAGCGCATATGACATCACTTAGCACGTATCTACACAAAGAAGAACAGAGGAAACGTTTATAACAACAATCAGATTATGTGTTTAACATCTGTCAGCTCAAGAAAGAACATAGAAAAAAAAAATAGATCAAATAACTTGAAAAAGAGCACTTTTTTCACTGTTTTATGATACCCAAATTCCTGACTTTATGCAGTCCATGGAGAAACACTCCAGCCAACATGTATTGTGACAAACAAACATAAGAGCAAGTTATTTTACATTAGCTCAATATAGTAGATACAACATATATAAGCATGATTATACGTCTATTCCCAGGTTCTGTCCGTCTTCTTTTGGCATAGGAGCAGATCAAATTCACAATTAGCCTACACATTAATAGATAGATATTCCTGTAAAAAAACATGTCCCGTTTGCTTCATCATCGGTTTTTCTCGACACCAACAGGCAAAAGTCACGACTGGGTTCAGTTACACAGGACAAAGAAGTGAGAAGAGAAAATGCTTGGCCAAAAAGGACCGAAAGAAGATGAAAACTTTGTCATCAAAAGCTCGACAGGGAAAATGGATAAACGGGACTATAAGCTTGGGGCTTAATGGGTGCCACTTCATTCGCTCCTACATTAGGAGATTCTTCTACAACAAAGACATTCTCTGTTTCCAAAGCTCTGTCCCTGAAGGTGCGTCGGTCAATTGAATCCTCACATATTCATTAAAAATCAAAATCTGTAGCAGGGTAAGCGGTTTACTCTGTCGCGTGAGCACAGCACAATCTGACTGAACTCCCTCGCTGTGCTTGCGCAAAAGTCAAAATTTTAGCCCCCATTAGCATTACCGCTCAATTTCTTAAGTCCCGTATTCTCAACTGTTGACTTAAGTACTTAAAAAAAGAAGAAAGAGTCGTCGGCTTAATTAAATAATCTGACAGAACAGGCTAGCAGAACCTAAAAACCAACATACGAGGACGCGGAACTGCATCTTCCTCAGTTTATTTTCGAGCAGCAGAACCTAAAGAGCAAGAAAGGCCAGAGCTCCAACATTTTTCACCAAGGTGACCACAACCCATCTACAGCACAAGTTATCCGATAACACATAAACATAAGTCGTCGATGCAAACTTCGTCACTTCAACACAGACACGGTCTGGTGCTAGTTTCATATCGCGTATATACGTATGCGTGTGTAAAGAGATGGATCGCGAAGACGATCGAGAGCCCGAAAACATTCGCACCTTCAAGCCGGCGGGTCCTCCGCCGTAAGACTCGTACATTACCGCGTGCATCGTCGGCTTCGCCTCCGCCATTTCCGATCCCGAAGCTCCCAGAATCGCGTGAAGATCTAAAGAGCGAGAGGTGGGAAGAAAGGTTGTTTTGGTGGCACGAAGCGAAACCGGGACGGTCCGTTCGAAGGCGGACACGAATAAATAGCCGTTGGATCTCCTTCCCGAATGACGGGAATAGCCTCGCTTCGGTGGGGGCGGTTTCTGCAATTTTTGCGTGCAGGGGACGAGGAAACGAAGCGAGGGCATTATCGGGATTTTATTGCTCTTATCTGCTGAGCGTCGAGAAGGATTGAGAGCGAAGGTGGGGACGAAAACAAGCGCGTCGGAACGATGGGAAGAAGAAGCCTGATTTGGATCCATCCGCATAAGCTATGAACAATGAGTTGATCATTTGGTTAATAGAAAACGCAAGAATTTGCTAGTCTTTTGGCACCCCACGAGTCGAGTCGGTTCCAATCGAGAGCATAAAAAACGTATTATACGGATGCCATTTTAATCATAAATTTTTTTAATTTCTCCAAATTAATTATTAACTTTCGTATGAAATTCTAATATAATCATCTCGATCGATTTTTGTCAGGAACTATTCACGTGATAATGTGCCGATTTAGTCCTAAACTATTATTTATGATTATATTTACAAATTTAAAAATATTTAGAACTGAATTAAGGATTGAAATGGTAAGTGCGCAGAACGCATGTCTATGCTTTGGTCGTAAGGTTTTGGTACTGCCAAAAGCAAACGAACGACGGCTCGATACAATGTAAATCGCATGGTTCAAGTGAAATTACAGTTTTCAAAAACAGAGCGGTGCTTAGTGTCTCATGGCTCTACGATGATCTTGCCCGTGGCGCGACCGCTGATAGACTTAGCCCAGCCTTCTTCAGCTTTGCTCAACGGATACTTCGAGTCGATGAAGGTCTTGAGCTTCCCTTCCTGAACCAACTTTACCAGAAACTCCAGATTCTCACCTTTGGACGACATCATCATTGGCACGAGCTGCTTCTTGGAGAAGGTGAGCTTCTGGAGGGCGAAAGTCATCATGGCCCTGGCGCCCGCCGTGAGATCTATCACCTTGCCGCTGGCGCTCAATTTCGGCTCGAAAACTGACCAGGGGAGAGGGCCGGCGCAGTGGATCACGAAGTCGTACTTCCTTCCGGAGGGGCTCTTCAAGGCAGCTCCCTCCGGGGTCCTGTAGTCCAGGACCTCATCGGCGCCGAGGCTCTTGACGAAGTCGACGTTGCGAGCCCCGCAGGTCGCGGTCACGTGCGTGTTCCCTAGCTTCGCGAGTTGGACCGCGTGATGGCCGACGCCCCCCGAGGCGGCGGTGATCAGGACGTTCTTCCGCGGCCCGGTCCCATCGAGCTTCAGCCCAGCAGCTTGGGTGAGGGCCTGGAGAGCAGTGAGGCCGGCCACAGGCAACCCTGCCCCTTCCGGAGCTGGTACTTCAGGCGGCCTCGCCGCCGTTAGGCTCTCCTTTGCGACGGCAAACTCGGCGAATCCACCTCCGATCTGTCAGGTCATCAAATAAGAAGCACAGAACAATTTAACATCATAGCAACATGCAACACCAGTCAAAAGATAAAATGCAAGACATGAAGGGGGAGCATTACAAAGGGGTTGAGGACGGCTACGACTTTGTCACCGGGTTTAAATTTCTCGACTGCTGGTCCAACCTTGACCACCTCTCCTGCTACATCAGCGGCTGTAAAAACGAAGGCAGAAGCAAAGATTATATTCAGCACATATGCTTAACAAAACAAACATGCCTATCTCCAAATCATTCCACTAACGCCACGAAACACGGTGTCCGGCACTCAAGACCTTGACGAACACACCAGCATTCCCGTGCGCTCGCACAAACCAGAAGCAACCAAACTATATCGCAATTGCACATCCTTTGAAATGGCTCGAACCCGTGGGTTAGATAGCGGGGAGATGATGACAGACATGAACGCTTTAAGTAGTAAACTAGTCTTGCACGAATCGGTTCTTGTTAACATACTGAAGTCTACAAAGTGAAAGTGACATGGTCATCTCTTAAGCACAGCAGATGAATGAGGGCATTATGCAACTATACTGACTATATTGCCTGCCCAAGTCTTCACCCAGAGATCCATACATTGTGAAATACCGTCACACTTCTTCTCGACAAGGAGGGGAAGGAAAAAAGTGATTTCGGGTTTCGATCCAGTACCAGGTATCTGAGGGAACTTGCGAGGAAGAAATGGTCTCAGCTGTCCATCCTGCACTTTCCAATCGAAAGGGTTTATGCTAATCGCTTCTAGTTTCAGCAAAACCTCGTCCTTTTTAGGTGCCGGAACCGGGATATTCACATGCTGCAAGAAGCGCAAAGAACAGGTAAACACGATATGCAATGCGGATCGAAAGCACAACCGACGCCCAAATAATCGACAACCCAAACTACCCAACACATATCTAAAAAGACAAGAACAGACGAGCCGCTTTGTTCGTTCACTCTTACTTTAGGAGAATGTTCCACAAGGAAGATCTTCTCTGTTTCCACCAAACTAAATCTCCTACAACTAACATTCGAGAACACCGAACAGCTTCTTCCCTTGCTTATTTTGGAACAGAAGAATCCCAAAAGCAAGAAAACGCTCCATTGACAGCACAAGCTGTCCGGGAACACGTAAACATAGTTCGCCAATGCAAACTTCGTTGCTTCAACACAAATTCGTTCGAGCGTGCGTGCGGATCGCTAGATGATCGAGAGAGCCAAAACATTCGCACCTTCAAGCCGGCAGGTCCTCCGCCATAAGACTCGTACCAAACCGCGTGCATAATCGGCTTCTTCTCTGCCATCGCCTATGCCAAAGCTCCCCGGATTGTGCGACAAGAAGAAGCTTTTCCGCTAGAAGATCTTTCTCGGGCACGGAACGAAAACCGGGAACGTCCCTACGAAGGCGAACGCTTATAAGCAGCCGTCTTTTTCACGTCGGTGGAACGGGAAGTGTTGCAATTGCAACGGTACTTGAAACCTCTTGGTGGTAGAGATAGAACCATCAGTGCAATTCGTTACCACATCTAACTTTCTGTAGTAGGTTGGTCCAACTACACCTTGCTTGATCGATAGAGTGAGAAAATTATTCGTGGGCCGAAACCCACTTCGTTTCGTCCAGTCCCCATCGTTCGTCAGGAGGCGACAGCCTTGCCATCGTGATTGTGCATTCTCCAGTCGTTTTCAAGATAAGAAGGAGACGAGATAAGGTCTATTTTTCGGACAAACTTGCAGTTTCGGGTTGCTGGATCGCGGATAAGTTGGGAACCGCCGCTCCTCTACGGCGTAGCCCCGCATTAATCGTCAAACGAATGCACCGATAGCTCGACTCCAACGAAATAGCGAAATACGCATGAGGCAAGTGTAAAAAGAAAAAACAAAAATACTTCCCGATAGTATTGTCAAGATCATCATACAATCTCAATGTAGATCTACATATCATTTTCGCATAAAACACTCATCAAGAAATGATTTTTAGCAAGTGCATATTTGTTATCGATATGAAAATGCCACATTCAACAACTACCAGCGGATTTTTGGACGAAGGATGGGAGCAAATTTGAGACTAGATTAAAAGTTGGTAGTTTTTTTCTTTAGACAAAAATTAGTTCGGAGCAAAATTGAGACTAGACCTAGAGTTTGAGATTTCTTTAAAAAGTTAGAAGTAAAATTAGGAGCAGAACGAATTGAATTTTTTTTTTAAGAAGAATTAGGCCCATTTGAATACAATATCATTTACGAACTTAAATTCTCAAATCATAGAACTTTTGTCTAAAGAAAAACTACCAACTTTTAATTTAGTCTCAAATTTGCCCCCATCCTTCGTAAAAAAAAAAATAATTGAAATTGAGACTGGACCTAGAGTTTGAGATTTCATTAAAAAATTCGAAGCAAAATTAGAACTGGACCGAAAGTCGAATTAGGCCCATTTTGATACTCTATCATTCACGAACTTAAATTCTCGGATCATAGAACCGAGTAGCACGATACTTCCATACCTCATATAGCACTAAGCGGTCCCCCGCTATTCTATCCACAATAATGAATCGAAACAAGCCACATCCTATCTCGGATCAATCAGGTCATTTAGGCGGCCATGCTTGAACATAATTTCCCAAGACCTAGATAGTAGACACGATCAATGTCCGAATAAACAAACAAATGAAATGGAAAGGGCGAGAATACAAGTGGGGCAAAAGAGCTGCGATATAAAGCAATCACAGTACAAAACCCCCCCTCCCGAAGGGTGGGGTTGACTGAGCGGTTGAACGCTTGATTTGGATTCAACGGACTATGTGTCCAAATCACACGTCGCCCACTTGTATTAATCCCGGGGGTCCACGCCCGCCATCCTGGCGGATGGAGCCGTATCGGGTATAAACGGACGGGACGATCTGTGCGTGTCCACGAGGATTAGTCGAGCCGCGGGGTTCGAGAATCCAATGTTGTAGAAAAATCACAGTATAATCTGTCGGGACTCAGGAGTTGCTCTTAATCAGGAAAAAAGGGGTAATAGGGAGGCTGGTAAATGCACGTTTGTCAATGACGTGGCTGGGCCGAAATGAAACGCGGACCTCGCGAATATCATCAATGGGAGTGTCTCAAGAGCCCAAAGTAGCTTTCCCCCATTGGATTGGGCCTTTGGAACTCCTTAAAAGCCCATCGAAACACAACTTTACCCCAAAGCGAGATTTTGCAGCAAGGAGGGACCCATGCCCATGCAGCGCAAACGCATGTTTTGAACCGAGCAAGATGCGAGCCAAATCCCCGAGTCGACGATCACGAAATCATTTGGCGGCGTAGAGAACAAGGACTTTGTGCCGACAAAAAGTTCGCGAATCGCGTACAAATTGTTACTCTAGTGCTTACGAATCAACGAGATGGCGCGAGTGTTGATAGAGGTGCATAGATGGTGCAAGTGTTGGATTAGTACATCCATTAGTATGGGATTACGTACCAAGAATGATTTAGAAAGCTTCCGGCCGTCTAAGCCCCCGAGCTTTCGGTGAATAGGAGAAACTATATTCTCAATATTGAATGGTTATGGGTTTCTCACATTCCAAAAGCTATAGCTCGAAGGATGAAGATTTGTCCTGGGTTGGATCAAGCAACAACCCGTACATCTAATGCGAGTGTCGGATGATTTTGGGCCTCTCTCATCCCAAAAGTTAGGTCAAAAGATGAGTATTTCCCTTATGCTTACAAACCTTCCACAACCAATGTGAGATAACCTCAATAATCTCCCCTCACACTATACGATTTGTAAATAATAGAGCATGAATGTAATAGAAATGTGTATCTCGCTAATTTGGCGCGTCCGAACGCGTTTTGTAAAATGAGTCTTGAGCAATGACCTCTCGAAAGATGAGAGAACTAACGAAGCAAAGATCATGGGTCCGGATCTGGACACGATGAATGGAAGATGAACGTGGAAACGAGGGGGGATCGTGCGCGATAGCTCCACGCCGGCGACCAGATGATAAAATCTGAATCGTTCCGACAGCCACATGTGTCTTCGCTTGATTCTTTCTAAGATATACATGGAAAACGTGATGACAACAAACAAAGCTTACGTTGAAAAAAAGAAAAGAAAAAAGAAAACACGAACAGAATACCCCCCATTGATATCTGACTACGAGGCACAGCTCGAGGTTGCTCGCATTGACGTCCCATTGTACCGATCTTTGTTTACATGCATGCATGCAAAGGGAAAGCAAGTTGATCGGCCAAGCTGGGCCCTCGAGTCGTTATCGTGTTGAAGCCGAGCCCTTTTGATTTCGAACGATACCTCTATTCCAAAGAAACAGAAAAAGATAACATGAGCATTGCCTAGGGATGTTAAGTTTTTTAACTACTAAACTTCATGTAATTACAAAATAACTTGTCGAAATTATACATTCCATGAAAAATCGTCTATAGGTGTAAGACTAAATTTGGCTAAATTTAAACAAAAATAATGGTTACATTGAATAAATTGAAAAAATTAGGACCGAATTGATCGTTGTATAATAAATTTAAAATTGTTTGGAAAAATTTTCCCAATGAGAGCTATTCAATGAGATGGTGGGAGAGCTGGGGGAAGGTATGTAGACAGTTCAAGAGTTGGCTTATGTACTTTCATTAGAACGGGATTATATATATATATATACATATATATCTACGGATGCCAATGAAAACTTCCGGATGTGGAAGCCCGCGAGCTTTCAATGGATAGAAGAAACATATCGCCGAACCTGTTTCCAATTAGTAAAGGGAAAATTGTCAAAAAAGTTCTAATCCTATTGTACTTTTACCAATTCAATCTTAAATATTTTAATTTTGTCAATTCGATCCTAAACCATTTATATTTATGCCAATTCAATCCTAAATATTTTTATGGTGCCAATTCGATCCTAAACCTTTTTAATTTGTGCCAATTCAATCCTTTCGGTCAATTTTGCCCTCCCAAACCTAACCTGGATTAGATCGGTGCTAATGGAGCAATTTTTTTATAATTTTTTAAAAACATTATTTCTTTTATTTTTTATTTTATTTGTTTACTTTTGTTTGTTCATCTTCTTCCTGATGAACAGAAAAGATGAAATCGAGAAAAAAAAAACCAAAGATGAACGGCCATGGCATTAGCTACTGCCTCCAACCGGATGAAGGTCCACGGTAAGGTCGAACCTCGCCGGCCACTTGCATCGCCATTGGGCAAGCTCAGTCAAGCCCAAATCGGCTCGGCCGAGCGACCCCATGGATGGGCCGGGCCTCGCCCGGCCATGGCGCCCGGGGAGGCAATAGAGTTGGAGGTCGAACCCACAAGGTTGCTCAAGAGGGAACCGAGGGAGTTGGTTAGAGACTGGAGAGTGGCCGTGGGGGCGGACCGCGCCGAGCCGAGTCTAGGCTCGGCCAAGGGCCTAGCCAGGCGGTGCCAATGGCCAAACCTCGCCGTAGGCCTTCAATTAGCTGGAGGCGGTGGCCAACGCTATGGCTATTCATCTCTCGCTTTTTTTTCTATTATTATTATGTCATCTTCTTTGTTCATTAGGAAGAAGATGAACAAACAAAAATTTTAAAGAAAAAAAGAATAAAAATAAAATTTTAAAAATATTAAATGATTATTAAAAATTGTTCCGTCAAGACCTATCGGATCCACGTCGGTCTTGGTCGACCAAACTCGATCAAATGGACTTAATTGATATAAATAAAAAAGGTATAAGACCGAATTGGCACAAAAAAAGGTTTAGGACTGAATTAGAATAAATGTAAAATATTTATGACTTGAATTGGTGAAAATGCAATAGGTGTAAGACTTTTTTGACAATTTTTTCATTAGTAAATAACAATATAAAAGTAATATGCAAAACTTATCATTGATTTCTACCACATTAAATGTCTATCTTATGAATTTTGGGTATCTAAGTGATTTGGTACCTCTTAAAAGTCGAGAGAATTGATGAAGCAAAGATCATGGGCCTGGCTAAGTTCTTTTTTCTTTTTCTTTTTTTTGGTTGAATAACACGGCTTTATTTCTAAGTTGGAAGATATGTACAGCTAGGATGGGTCTCGGAGAAGAGAATGGCCCTGAGTACAGGGGGCAGTGAGTCAAACCAGT
This sequence comes from Rhodamnia rubescens, assembly GCA_021437795.1. Taxonomy (NCBI): domain Eukaryota; kingdom Viridiplantae; phylum Streptophyta; class Magnoliopsida; order Myrtales; family Myrtaceae; genus Rhodamnia; species Rhodamnia rubescens. The sequence continues at coordinate 7,351,394 of JAILYA010000005.1, read as the reverse complement.
CACTAGATAAAGACCCACGTTGCTGGGATTGGGCTTGGCTAAGTTAAATGGAAAATAAACATGGAAACGAGGAAATCGCATGCAGTAGCTCCCTGTTAGCTATGAGATGATAAATCTTAATCGATTCGATAGTCCCACACATGTTTGGTCGATTCTTTTTATGCGTACAAGCACGTAATGAAGGACTTGTTATTGCGACACATATTGGCAGCTGCGGATCTGATAAGGAAAGGGTGGAGAAAATGCTCCGAACCAATGTTTCGAATGGATAAATGAATGGAAATATCGCGAAAATTGGAATAGAAACAAGAAGGCGTGATGACAAACAAAGCTCACGTGTTACGTCCAATACGGAGAAACATCAATGCCCACTTGATTTGTCACCACGAGGCCCAGGTTGAGGTTGCGTCCCATGGACATTCCTTTTTAGGTATCTTGAAGCAAGTTGATTGGAGGGGTTGTTCTTTTTGGAAAAATGTCCAAAAAATCCTAAATTTATTAAATTTTTGTTAATTCAGTCATAAATCTATTAAATTTTTGTTAATTAAGTCTTAATTTTTTTTATATGTTTTTCAATTGAGTGCATCCGATCAATGTTAACCTTAAATCGCTAACGTTAATGCTGGCATTGGCACGAACAATTTTAAATAATATTTTACTATTTTTTGGGACATTTTATCAATTTTTTATATCTTATTTTATTTTTATTTTTTTTTTTCTTTATTTTTTTTCCTTCTTCCTCAGGTCATTGAGTCTCATCCATGGCCGGCGACTGGCCGAAGGCAACTGCTTCCGAGGGTCGCCCTTGCCAGTCATAGGCAAGGGTCGCCCCTGTCAGGATCTGGCGAGAGGGGACCTCAATAGCCTTGGGCGAGGCTTGCCACGTCAACGATTTCTATTTAAAATTAGTCGAAAAGACCCAATTGATAAAACGTGAAAATGTTTAGGACTTAATTATCCACAAATAAAATGTTTATGATTGAATTGACAAAAATACAATAAATTTAAGACTTTTTGGACAATTTCCGGATCTTTCTCTTTCTCGTAAATGATCAATCCCGCCTAAATTGATGATTAGGGCGAAAACCATTTAGGGATTCTATCTTTCTCTTTTGTTTTTGTCTTTTGCATAAAAGTAATCGCTTCTATCTTTTGAAAGTATCATGGTACGTCACCTCTTACTGATAAATAGACAAACTTAATCATGCGTCTCGCTAATAAAGCTTTGGGACCCCCAACGCCCAAAAATCGCATAAAAGAGACAAGAACACTACCACAACTTGTCTCGTTTCAGCACATGAGTGTCGGACTTTATCTTGGCGATGAGTCGCACCAAACCGTTCAAATAAGAGCCTTTAAAAATGAATAAATTAAAAAATATTTTTTTTCTAAAATTGACCTCTCACCCGCTTACAAAAATAAACGAATAGAAAATGTTTTAATCGTCCACAAAAGTGCATGTGCCATAAGATTATTGATAACAAAAATATTTTCGATTAATTAGTTATTTCAAGTTACATAAGTGATCTATTTCTAGAGAAAATATTTCACAAATCATTCATTTTTCGCGAAATAAAGTGAGTGTCGTCGTGTCGTGGATAAAATTTTGTGCTAATAGAAATGTGTATACCCTTAATTTGGTGTGTAAGCGATTGGAATTTTGTAAAATTAGTCATGAGCAATGGCACTTCAAAAGATGAGAGAATTGACTAAACAGAGCTTATGGGTCTGGATAATGAACGGAAGACGAACGTGGAAACAATGGGCCACGTCCGCGACAGCTCCATGCGGGCAACGAGATGATAAATCTTAATCGATCCGATATTACCTGTCTTTGCCCGATTCTTTTGAAGATGCATCTGGAAAATGTAATGACAGATGAAGCTTACGTTAAAAAGACGAACACATGGCCTCCTTGATATGTGACTACGGGGGGCCACATTCGACATGTTAGAGATAATTAGGGTTTGTCTAGGATAATATCCTATGTTAGAAACATTTGATAATTCTGTTGATATTATATTTTTTTTTCAAGATTGCGCGTATATCTCCGTTTTGATTGTGCGTGTCTTGATCATATGTATTACCTTCAATAATGATCTCATAAAATCTATAAACATGCTAATGTAATTTTCATTATGATATATCCAATTATGCGAAAATTCATCCTCAAATTTGTTTTCCACTTATTCTCAAGTTGGTATCACAACCTCTTTTCATGAGGCAACCTAGTATACCGAGTACACTTTGCACACGGTGCCTTCCATGCACCTCATAGTAAAAAAATCCATCTAATTCCTCGACAGTGCTCACCGAGTGCCTCATTCTCGTCTAAGTAAGCACCAAGATAGTCGTGTTACAATGTTAGCGATGCGTCACCATATCGAGGCTTTTTCAAGGAGGTGGTTTTCTTTCGATGCCAGCCGCACATGTTGCATCGCTTAGTAACTATTTTTCCAAGCCAGCCGTATATGTTGCTTGATGCTACGATGATTGCCGTATAGGCTGCGTCACTCAGTTACTATTTTTCGCAAGCTAGTCACATCAGCCACTTGCTGTTTCCATCCAATTTTCAACCATTGTTTCGAGAAGCCAATGCCACCATCAAGCTTGCCACCCTCAGACTAGCTAGATTTGAAAGTTTCACCATAAACAGGCGCAGCCATTGGATGCCGTCTCACGGACATCCATGCGCCGCCGTGGAGTGTTGATTTCATGGAGAAACAAATCTTCGTGGTACTATTACACTTGATTGCAAACTCAAGATGACTTGAGGGAGGACGTTAGAGATAGTTAAGATTTATCTAAGATAACTTTCTATGTTAGATATATTTGATAATTCAGTTGATTCTATATATCTCTCTCAAGATTGCGCATATATATCCCTTTGATTATGCGTATCTTGATTAATATATATTACATTGAAAATAATCTCGTAAAGCCCATAAATAGGCTAAATATAATATTTATTATTGTTATAATATGCCTCGAGTTTAAGCGAAGCGAAAACCGTGAAGATTCGAATCGAATATTTGCGGACATCCGAAATCGAGCAAAGGAAAATATTCACGTAATCAACTTACGAATTAAAGTTGATTGTGCGTTGGTGCCTTTGCTCAAGAAATAGAAAAGTCCAATGCAGACTTGAACTCGGTCAACAGAAGATAAAGCATAAGAATAAAAGAAGATAGAGAAGTCAGTTTCGTATGAATTTGACAAGATAACAACCGAACAGAAAATCTCTATCTGCATATTCGGTGTTGACTTATTCGACCGAGATAAACATTCACTTCCTTCGGCGGTGGCTTATACAAATAAATATTCTCAAAAGGGTTTGTTTTTGGGGCGCCTCGATGGCATGTATACTGCAGGGCGTGCCGTGATCGTTCAGAATTGGCTTCTCAACCAATTGTCAAAGTTTTCATCGAAAATTCTCGAAGAATTGCATCCTGAATTGTTAGTGTTAGCCATGAAATCTTGTTATTAGATTCGTGTAATTCCTTTACGAGACCGAGAGATTATTTCGTGAGGAATTGGAGCTAAATATTGTATGCGTTATTTGATGTATTTGAAGTTTGGGAAACACCGAGAATGTTTGAGAATTCGAGTGTTTGAAGAACTCGAAACAGATCTGAATTCCATGTTCCGCTCATTCTATAAAACGCCGTTGCTTCCTCCCGTGGACGTAGGTCTCTACGACCGAACCACGTAAATTTGATGTCCGATTTATTTTCTTGTTCTTTTTTATTGTTGGATCGATTTCTGTCGCAACAATTATGACATATCCAATAATACATAAATCCCTCCACAAATCTGTCTTTCACATTATTCTTAAATCTATCTACTACATTAGAAACATGCTCTAATATCAACTTAAGAATAATAATACGCGGAAAAGAGAAACATGGAATTTGTATATATTTCAATATACATAAAAAAAGTACACGAGTCTATTTATAGTCTTTATTAAATGATATAACGAAACCAAATTAGAAAAGGGTCCTGCTAGCATGACACTTGTTAGAGGAAATATCATTAATATCTCTACAATATATGTAAAATTTCTAACATCCCCTCAAACACAAGGTGGGTTGAATCAAATCTACTTGAGTTTGAAAATAATTCGAACAGTGTCCCCAATATCTTTGATCACCGTGAAATCGGACGGCGAAATTGGTAGTGTAGGCTTCTCGAAACTAGGCAATGCATAAAAAGTCAATTAGGTGACGCGTCTCAAATGGGAATGACACACTTGGATGGATACTGCCGAGGGGCGGGATGAGTTTATTTGGCTATGGAGTGCATAGGGTAGATGGGGTGCACCAAGAGCAAAGTGCTCCCGGTGCACTAGCGTTACCTTAGGAAAAGTGGCTCCGATACCAACTTAAGACTAATAATTTGCAGAAAAGAGAAACGTGGAATGAGTATAAATTCGAATATGCGTAGAAAAGAGTACATGAGCCTATTTAAATCAAAAGAAATATTACAAAATCAGAAAAAAAAATATAAATATCTCTAGAATATATCTAAAATCTCTATCATGATAAACAAAGCTTACGTTAAAAAACACGAATTCGACGACCCCTTGATATGTGACTTCGGGGAGATAAGCTCACGTTAAAAAAACACGAACACAATGCTCGAGGGTGCGTCGCATTCACGTGCCCTTGCACCCATCTTTCTTTGCATGCATGCAATGGCAAAGCAAGTCGATTGCCCCCAGCTGGGCCGCCAAGTCCCTAGCGTGTTGAAGCCAACCCCTTTGATTTCGAACTATGTCTTGAACCCAAAGAAACAGCAAAAGAAAATGAAAAGAAAACATGAGCATTGCCCAGGGATGTTAAGTTTTTTAACTACTGAAATTTATTTAATAAAAAAAACATAACTTGTCGAAATATTACATTAAATGTTCAAACAAGTTTAGCATTACATTAAAAAAAAATTGTCCAAAGATGTCGAACTAACTTCGCTAGAAAAGTTCAGGACTAAAATGGTCGTAGTACAATAGATTTAGAGCCGTTTGGACAATTATTCTTAATGAAAGCTATTCAGTGAGATGGCGTGTGTGAGAATTGTGGGTGGTATAAAGACAGTGCAAGATGTGGAAGCCCACGAGCTTTCAAGTGAGAAGAAACGATATTGCCTGACCACTTTTCAATTAGTAAATGATGTACAAAAGTTATATGCAGAACTTATCTTCGATTTCTCACATTTAAATGTGTATCTTATTTTTATAAGAACAGGCAGAGAAAAGGAACAGGCTATACTGACCGTCCCACCAATTTTGACGGTGGGATGGTCAAATTCTGACCACAAATCTCTTTCGGTGAAATCACATCGCGTGCTGAATGGAAAGATCGCCAAAATTGGAATATCAACAAGAACGCGTGATGACAAACAAAACTTACGTATGCGACCCAAAAAAAAAAAACCAAGCTTGCATCCGATACAAAGAAACGTCAATGCCCACTTGATTTGTCACCACGAGGCACGGCTTGAGGTTGCGTCCCATTCACATTCCTTTGGAGCTATCAAGCAAGTTGTTGGCCATGGAAGGCCATCCAAGTCCTTGATGTTAGGTTTTGGCTTGGGGAGAGAGAAGGAGACTGTTAGGCTTGGTGTCAATGAAACTTCCACGGATCGTAATCTCGTGTTTGGAGACGGCAGATTGGACTCCAACAAGAGGCGGCAGATCGATAGGTGAGATTACTCATCTTCCGGGATTATACCCGGTGTCTTTCAAGCACGATCGATAGATTTGTCAATCGGGAAAGCCTCCACCCTAAGTGAGGGGGAAAAACGCAAGTAGAACAAGATAACTCAAAAGATGAAGGATCACGGTTCTTAAAGATGTGACCGCTTAGAAGAAGGAAATGTACATCTTTGTCGGGAAGATTATCCAAAAAAGTCTTAAACCTATTGAACCTTTTGTTAATTCAGGTTATAAACCTTTTAATTGTGTCAATCGAGTCCAAAATCTTTTCACCTTGTGTCAACCGAGTCTATCCAGGTCAATTTTAGTTGGAAATCGCTAATGTGGATGCCGACATTAACGTTAACAATTTTAAATAAAATTTTAATATTTTTTGAGCTTTTATTAATTTTTTTTCTTTTCTTTCTTTCTCCTTCTTTCTTCCAAGTCATCGGGCCTCGTCCATGGCTGGCAACCGGCCAAAGGCAACTATGGGCGAGGATTTGCCCTGGGCGGCCATAGGCGAGGTCACACTCGTAGGGATCTAGCGAGAGGAGATCTCGCTCGCTTTGGGCGAGGCTCATCATGTCAATGATTTTCACCTAAAATTGGCTAAGCAGATTCAATTCGTAACACCTTAAAATGCTTAGGACGCAATTGACACAAAGAAAAGTTTAGAATTGAATTGGAAAAAATGCAATAAATTTAAAAAATTTTGGACTATTTTGCCGTCTTTCTCGTAAATGGTCAATCCTTGCTTAATTGATGATTAGGGCGAAAACCATTTAGGGATTCTAATCTTTGTCTCTTTTTTTTTTTGGTAAGGACAAAACTTTGTCTTTTGTTTCTGTCTTTTGCATAAAAGCGATTCTATCTTTTGAGAGCATCATTGACAGTACCTCCCATTAATTATATCTACGATGGTACCGTTTAATTTGAAGAGATTCATAAATAAATAATGTTATTATGCGTTTCATGATTAAAGAAGCTTCGGGACCCTCAATCAACGCACAAAAATCGCATAAAAGAGACAAGACCAGTGCCGCAACTTGTCTCGTTTCAGCACATGAGTTGTCGGACGATATCTTGTTGGGCTATGAATAGCAACAAACCGGGCAAATAAGAGATATCGTTAGTTGAAAAATGAATAATTTAAAAATATTTTCTCTGAAATTGATCGCTCACGCGCTTATAAAATTGAAAGAATGGAAAATATTTTAATCGTCCACAAACGTGTTTGAGACATAAGATTATCGATAACGAAAATATTTTCGATTATCTAGTTACTTCAAATTATATGAATTTTCTATTTCTAGAGAGAAATGTTTTACAAAACCATTCATTTTTCAACCAAAAAAAATAGAGCGTAAATGTGCAAAAGGCAAAGATATTCACGTTAGCACCGAGCCAATGCTGGTTTGACGATGATTCCGAGATGGAAATATCTGCGTGCACTGTATATATATATATATATATATATATATGCTTGGCCTTTGGAGCAAAATACAGGCAACCACCAAAAGTCACTCAGCTGTTTTTGGGATTCTTAACCTTCTTCTTCAGAAGCCAGAAAAGAATGGCGGGGGAGTGCCACCCTCTGTTGAGAGGAGGCAGGAGAGAGAGGAGATACAGCCATGGATTCTCTCCAGCTCAGCTTCAAGCTCTTGCCGCCATCTGCGAAACCCTAATCCCTTCTCTCTCGCCGGGCTCCACCAACCCAGAAAATCCCAGTTGATGATCAGGCTCTGCATGGCTTCTACAGCGCTTCTGGGTCTCAGCCTCCTCTTCCCGACGAGGTGAAACAATCTCTCTCAATTTGTCATTAGGGGGAGAATTCGGAAAAAGAGAAGGAAGTAATTATATAGCCCCCTTTTTTTTTTCAATTCCATGCAGCATATATAACCTTAATTATTGTTAGGATGTGGCCCACAATTACAAAGAAATAGAGCAAAAAAGCGAGAAAAAAAAATTTAGAACGCAAAAATTTATCTTAGTTCACCTTTAAATTAGGGCTGCGTCGAGCGAAATATTCCACTATAATTAACACATCGCAACTCACCTCTCATTATTATCACTCAATTACAAAAGAAAGATATGATATATAACAATAACTATTCATAGATCGTGTGTATTCTTGTAGATGGAGAGTACAAATCATATCCCAACAATTATAATATTTTTTATCTTCTACCATTTTCGGTTCGATGGATATTTTATGTTTCTTTTTTTTTTTTACCCATTTTTTCGGTTTTTTCTCACTCGAGTCCGACATATTGGATCTTACAAAGTAGGGACCGCAAAAAAAAAAACCACTTAAGACATCGTTGGCTTTATCTCTATAATCATGTTGCTTGAGCCTTGAACCACACACTGGATCCCACCCAAAAGAAAGAAGGAAAAAAAACGAAAAAAACTCAAACTGGCAGTCGATTTTGGTCGGGCTTCATGTAGTTTGTCTAGGATTAGATATTTTGACGTGAAATTATCAATTCAATTTCTCCATGCCCCTCATTCATTCATCTTGACGGATGAGGCCGCTTATATGGAAAATTCTTTTTACCGACGGTGCATGCTGTAATTTTTCGTCTCATTATACTGGGGCACGAAGATTTGCTCAGGAAACAAGTACACAACGTTCTGGTGTTATATTGTCGTCACGTGCGCCACGCCGTTGCTCACGACCGCCGAGTGAAGGTCGGCGGACCCTCGCGTCGCGTGGCAGACATTGCTATAGAAGGACGTTTGATGAAAATGAAGTAAATGAACATCTTTATAAAGATTTGTCATCAGATGTAACCAAACATTACCCTTCAACGAATGTTCTGATTCCTTCCATGGCAATGGAGAGCAGGTTGCAGAGCTTTTGACGAGGAGGGCTCAGGGCCAAGTCGTGGCGGCGGTGGGCGTAGTGCTGAAGATGCTGTCCTTCAGGCTGGGCACGCTCGGGCTGTGCTGGGGCTCGTGCTTGGCTCCGACATGGCCATTCGTCCTCAGCTTCTCCGAAATGCCGGTGGAGAGCAGAGAGAGAGTTCTCATGAACTGGTCGAGAGAGACGTTCGTGGTTCCCCTGAGGGTTGTCTTCGTGATGATCAAACTCTATTGCCTTCTCATCTTCTACACTCGGGTAAGGTTACTAAAAATTTCAATTCGCATCATTTTTGTGAACTGAATTTGAATTGAATAAAGGGTAGAAATTTATCGTTCCGTGCCTAAAGAAAATACAGATATTTTTCCATGCTCGCGGACTTTAATCAATTATGGCAAAACCACGGTCGATTACCTTTATAATGAAATTAATACACGCTATTGAGTTATCACTTCTTATGTGAAATTATTAGCTTTAATTTTATAGATTTATCAACTCTTCCACAGTTACATTATCAAGTAGTTGTGAGTTATAATCACTCATTTGAATCGGTCATCAACGTTTATTTGATTACTTTTATTTGACAAATTTTCAATTGGGTTTACTTGGTTGTCACTCAAATAAGTTGGTAATATCATATAGCGATTGTGAGAGGCGTTTGTAAAAAAGTACAACAAAAGTTAGAAAACGACAACAAAAGTTGATACATTAAAAAAAAACATCGTTAAGTAAGACAGACAAGAGTTGGTAATATACTTTACTTGGAAGAAAGTTAATAATCGTATAACAATTGATTAATTAAAGGTGTTGATAAGAAAGGCAAAGAAATAAAAAAAATTTGTTGACAATTAGAAATTGATATCTAGAAGTCCTAAAACTTATTACCAAGATGCAATTAAATCCTAAAACTTATAAAAAATATAATCGAGTCCCAAAATTTGTTAAGTTAATGCAATCAGAGTTAAAAACTCGTCAGTTGATGCAATCAAATTCTAAAGTTAATTCCGTCCAACTTCATTAATGAAAAATGCCGACATCGCCTTTTTTTAATTTTTTTCTCTCTCTTACCTGGATAAAACTATGTCGTTTTGTTCCGAACCTGATTTTTAATATAATTTTTGTTCATATGAATTTAAAATAAGCCAAAAAAAAAAAAAAAGACGATAACAACAACATAGAGCCAGCGGAGCCCGGCCGGCCGTGGTGGGGAAGTTGCCGGTGGGGTCGCCGGCCCCCTGTTTCATATGATATCATCAAGTCGTCAATCGGCAGAAGCAGAGATCAATCCACACTCTTCTCTCGCAAAAACCCGCCATAGAAGGAATCCAAAAGGAAGACCCATCAACCGAAACTCAGAGACGGAGGGGGTCGTGGGAGAGAATCATCAGGCGATCAATCCACAGTTTCCTCGAGAACGTCGACTCCTTCAACGCCCCAATTCTGATTCTCCTCCCTTGCTCCGCTTCGCTGCTTCTCTCTCGCTCCCTCTTCCCCAGCGACCAAAAACCACTTCGCTTTCCCTTCTGCAATCCTTCTACTGGCGCCGTCTCTAGCTTCGCGCTCGCTCTCACCTTCCTCGCCACGGCCAAATCCCGCCGCGAAGGGCCGGCGACCCCGGCCGACAACTTTCCCACCATCGCCGGCCCTTCCTGGTGGGGTGGCCGCGGCGAGCGCTACAAAGCGCTTGCGCAGCTGGTTCCCACCGTTGCGTTGGGTTTTTTTGTTTTTGTTTTTAAGTTTAATTTAAATAAAAATCAAATTAAAAATTAAATTTGGATCAAAACCATGTCGATTTAGCCTACGCCATCGCCAACTACAAAAAAAAAAATAAAAAATCATGTCTGTGTTTTTCATTATTTAAAGTGGACGGAGTTAACTTTGGGATTCGATTATAATAATTTGATAAGTTTTGATAGTAAATTTTAAGATTCAATCGTATTTTTATAATAAATTTTATGACTTTTAGTGAATATGTCCCTCGATATTTACAATTTTGAAAAAAAACTTGTTCTTGTTGAAATGGATCAAGTAGGACCGTTCATAACCTTTTGATGATTAGTGAGCCACGCCAGTACATAGATATCGATTTACTCCTCTTCTTCTTCTTCTTCTTTGATCTTCCTCCTTGTTTTCTCTTGCAGACAGATGAAAACTGGAGCAACCCAGCATGGGAAAAAATCGGGTACCAAGTGGACACCAGAGAGAAACATAACAAGCGAGAGAGGCCTCTTCAAAGAGGCCTCGTGGAAACCGTGCACGAAACCGACTCGTCCCTCGTTCAATCCCTCGCCCAGAAGGGACTCGAAGTTGCTCAAATTCCGCAGCACAACGCCCTCAGGATTAAGTGCGACGTTGTTGTCATAGGCTCCGGCTGTGGCGGAGGTGTCGCGGCCGCGATGCTCTCTCGCTCGGGCCAAAAGGTGGTGGTTCTCGAAAAGGGCAATTACTTCGTCCCGCAGGATTACTCGTCCCTGGAAGGGCCGTCACTGGATCAGCTGTACGAATCCGGCGCTCTGCTCTCCACTGTCGACGGGAAGATCGTGGTCCTCGCAGGCTCCGCCGTGGGAGGCGGGTCTGCGGTAAACTGGTCGGCTTGCATCAGGACCCCGAGCCATGTCCTGAAGGAATGGTCGGCGGATCACAAGATAAGGTTTTTTGGAACACCTGACTATGTCTCTGCTATGGATGCTGTGTCCAAGAAGATTGGTGTCACTCAGAAATGTGAACAGGAAGGGTTTCAGAATCAGATTCTGAGGAAAGGGTGCGAGAGTCTCGGCTTGAAAGTCGAAGATGTCGCTAGGAATTCATCAGAGGGTCATTTCTGTGGATCTTGCTGTTATGGGTGTAGGACAGGGGACAAGAAGGGGACCGATTCGACATGGTTGGTCGACGCAGTCGAAAACGGAGCGGTCATCTTGACGGGTTGGAAGGCCAAGAAGCTCGTTCTGGAAAATACCCAAGATGGAGAAAGAACCAAAAAATGCTCAGGAGTGATTGCATCGTCTGTCCTCAACAAGGAGATTACAAAGGAGCTTCACATCGAGGCTAAAGTGACCATCGCCGCATGCAGTGCGGTCTCAACGCCGCCGTTACTGATCTCAAGTGGCCTGAAGAACCCGAACATCGGGAGGAACCTGCATTTGCACCCGTGCGCTTTCGCCTGGGGCTATTTCCCAGAGAATCTGACCGGGATCCAAGGCAAAGTGTACGAAGGAGGAATCATCACTTCGCTCAACCAGGTTGTCTCGGAAACCGGTGCCCCTGTCCCTGCCATTATAGAAACTCCTTCCCTCGGGCCCGGCCTATTTGCTGCCTTATGTCCTTGGACGTCGGGCAATGACATGAAGGAAAGGATGAGAAAGTATTCGAGGACTGCCCATCTCTTCACACTGGTCCGAGACAAGGGCTCAGGAGAAGTTAGAGAGGAGGGGAAAATCGTCTACGACCTAGGAGAATTCGACAAGGAGAACATGAAAATCGGGCTGAGGCAAGCTCTGAGGATACTGATTGCCGCCGGCGCCGAGGAAGTGGGTACGCACAGGAGCGATGGGCAGAGAATGAAATGCAAAGGGACTAAGGAAGAAGACATCGAAGAGTTCTTGAACGGCATCGCGGTCAGTGGAGGGCCTGCGTCGAGGGAAGAGCTGTGGAATTTGTACTGCTGCGCACATCCTATGGGAAGCTGCAGGATCGGGGCTAGTGAGAGAGATGGCGCGGTGGATGAGAACGGCAAGAGCTGGGAAGCTAAGGGCTTGTTTGTCTGTGACGGGAGCTTGATGCCTACTGCAATTGGGGTTAACCCCATGATCACCATTCAGTCCACTGCATATTGCATTGCCAAGAAGATTGCAGAGTCCTTGTGCAATAAAGAAGACGACCCTTGTGCAATAAAAGAAGAAGACCTCTGAACTATGACCGAGCTAAATGATTCATATGCTGCATCTACTTCTCGCTTTTGAATTCTAGAATCCGTCGCTTCCTTGATCCAAATGAAACATGATTTAAGATAACATCATGTCCGGTGAAAGCAATGTCCACTTCATCTTTCTAGTTTCTGCATTATGCTTTCTAGCAGTACCTGTACTCCTTCCCGCCAAAGGCTTCGCCGTCTTCGTCACTATATTCTGAAGCTTTCCTAAAGGCAATTGTGAGGTTTTTTAATTTAATTTTTTAAAAAACTATTTACATTTCTCTCGACAGTTGGGCCGCCGAGGCTGGCAGCCCAGCTGCCAGCGGGCGGGCCCCTTCCTTTTTTTTTTATTTATTTTAAATTTCATTTTTTAAAGTGTTTTAATTATTATACTATAATATTATTTATTCATATATTTTTAACATGTTTATATTTATTTTATTTATAATTTTTCTGTGAATTTATCTTATAACATAATTAGTAATAATATAAAAAATTATTAAGATCACAATTAATAAATAATGCTGTAATTATGTAATTAATTAAAAATATTCATAAAATAAAATTGGTAAGATATATGAAATTAAGGAGGAAGGATCGGATGTCATTTCGTAAATATTTTTTGAAAATTAAATTGGAAAAGAATAATTAATATAAAAATTATTAAGATCTATAATTAATAAATAATATAAATTATGTAAGTCAGTAGGTTTAGCATCTCGGCATCACAGCAAATTAGGTGGGAATTGGATGGTAGTTTTTAGTTATCAGTCAAGCGCAGAATCGAGCAACCTAGATAAATTCCTCACTGTGAACCGAGTCAGGATAAGAAGACTCAGCAAAACTAGGAAGACCAATGACAGAACTCCGGACGTTGAATCTTGAAAATAGTTTCACTGCACAACTTTGCCATGTTCTACTATCACAGGGGCTGGACTTGGGGGTGAAAAACTGAATCTTGCGAGAATCAAAAGTCGTCACTTGCTTATCTAGTTGACCGCCAAGCCGGGTTCCCAATGTTGCGATCTCGAATTGGAAATTTTCGGAACAGAAGGAATCGACGATATCAATTAAAAAAAGGAGCCGAATCAGCTGAATGACGAAAAGCGAGGGAAGCAAATCAAGGGAGAAGGTGGCTGGAAAGTGCAGAGAACGCCATAAGAGAAGCGGACCAAGTCCTTGTAAGAGATGATCGGAAAATCAGGAATAGATGTGTGGCAAGTGGCTATTCCCAGGCAAATGAACCAAGCGGACCGAGTACATCATGCTGCTTCCTTGTTTGGACTTTTAACAGGTTGTGAAATTTTATGCATATGCCCTCGGATCCTGGTATAGAATTCTGTTTCTGTTCGTGAAAGGTTTTAATATCTTAGTCATCTTCTCTCGAAAGGATTTCCCAGGGCTGTCTTGAGGAGATCGGATTGAGACCAAGTTGTATAGCCCCAAATAAATAAATAAAAATAGAGAGAGAGAAACACACAGAGCATGATTAGAGTCTAGATCGCAGTTTTCAAATATAGATCATCCTACAACCATTCTTATTCCTAGGAATCCAAAAGAGGAATCAATGTCAAGCTAATCAAGTCGTGTCCTCGACTTACGGTCCGAAAGGGGGAATAGAAAAAAATGTGCGTCGACGATGCTTCATATGAATTTAAAGAAAAAGTCATCTGAATATACAGAAATAGCCGCCTGCCACACGAATCATCAATAAATTGTCTCAGTCAGAAAGTAAGGTAAGCTCCGAGAGTGGTTCGGAAAATGGTGGGATGTAGCCGTTGAAACCTTCTAGTAACAATCTGAAAACCAAGACAACATTGGACCAAACACAACTCTACTGATTTCACGCCCCCGTCCTCAATCGCCTAAGGCTCGTCGTGATGACACCAACTATAGATGAAGAAAATCACTGACTTCTGAGCTTGCCATATGCTTTGGAAGTCCGGCCTAAGCAGTAGCACCAAAGTTGTTCCAAGAAAAATGTGCAGTGCCGTCCAAGGTGAAAGAGTGCCCGAGTCCTGAAAGAATGAGCTGAACAATTCTTATTCTACGTGACGGCGGCGGAGAAACAGAGACCCCGGTATCACCTCTTCTGGCTGGCGGAAGTTCTTCAAAGAGTCACCGCAGGGAACTTGCAGGATCCGTAACCTATGAATAACAATGTAAGGCAGAACCTGAAAATCCATCTCTAATTCCACTTACAGGAATCAATCATAGCTTGTAAAGTTTGAGCAAAGATTTTCCTTCTGAACTCTTTAATGGCCAATTGACTATCAAACAACAGCATTTCCGACAGAATTAACAAGCAAATTCAAAGAATATCATATCATAGAGCAATAGCAAGATAATCAAGTGAATAATCAAAGCCAGGTTTGCTAAATCTTACTTGGGTCTTTGATGGTTTGAGTGGCCAGCCCATCGAAGTAACAAGACCCGCCCGCCTTCCTAAACTGGGCCCAGTACGAGCTGAATGCGTAGCTCGCTCGCCGGACCAGCGAACCCCGTCTATAACACGCCTTGCCCGGTTGGATCGGCCCGCACGTCCCGTTCCCCTGCGAGCACGCGTACGACAATGCCGACCCCAACGCGCTCCGGTTCGCTCCCCTCGCCACCACGCACCATATCTTCCCCTTGTACGGCTCGTTGTTCGTCGGCGCCGGCAAGTGCCCCCGGTACTCACTCTCCGGCGTCTCTCCGCTGAGATCGATCTCGTAGACGAACGACCCGTTCGGGTACAACAGCCCGAAATGCCGCTCCGTGCCCGGACCCGGCTTCTGGTTCTCGCTGTAGAGCGCGAATATGAAGGAGGGCAGGACCCAACCGGGTCGAGCAGGTGTACCGATGGCCGGTCGGGCCGAGAGCTTCTTGACCACGTTGCGGTTGTACGTGGCGGCGTTGTAGATGTTGGCGCCGATCTGATCGTAGTCGCCGGCGTTGGGCCAGCCCGTCTCGGCGATCCAGACCCGGATATCCGGGTACCCGAGCTTCTTCATCGCGAATATTACCGCGTCCACCATCTGGTCGAAAAGGTTCGTGTAGACCAGGCCCGTGCCTGGGTCCGTCACGGTCACGTTCTTGGACTCGAACAATGCGTAGTCGAGGTCGATGTTATTCGGGTCGGAGGACCAGGGAAAATACGGGTACACGTCGAGGAAAAAGAAGGATTTGGTCCGGTTCAAGAACTGCAGCATCGGCTTCATGACACGGTCCGACACGTCGGGCCTAAACGAGCCGCTCGAGGGCGGGTACGACGACGCGAGAACGTCCATCGCTAGCGTAGTCCCCACCTTGACCTTGAGGACCCTGTGCCTCTTCAGGGCGATCTTGACCTTTCGCATCGCCGGCACGAGGTTGAACCAAGTCGTGTTGTCCACGGAGCTGAGGATCTCGTTGCCTACGAGGAGGTACCGAATCTTGGTCGCCGGGTAGAAGGGCGCCACGCTGGACCCGACCCACGAGTCGGCGAGCGTCTGGTTGACGGCGATGGCGTTGATGAGCTCGTTCGGGACCATGACGGAGACTCGAATGTCGGTGTGCTTAAGGGCTCGGAGGATGCTCGGGTTGGCATCGTAGAGTTTGACGCGCTGGGCCTTGAGCCGGTGCTTGATGAGCCGGACGGACCGGGCCGGCGACGGGAGGTTGTTCCCCAACTGGCCGTAGTTGACTCCGACCTTGCTCGAAAACTCCGCACCTGTGGAAAACAAGAACCCACAAGAGTGAGGCTCGAAACAGACAGAACCCAAATCAGCATTGTTGAGATTCCGCAGCAGAAGGGAAGACACTCACCGCACAGTGCGAGGAGCAGGGCAGAGAAGACGAGCAGATGCAAAAGACCCATTTGCATCGAAATCAACGCCCCTGCCTATTTCTAATCAAGACCCCTGTTTTTCTATCTACCCCAAAGGTTGCAACTTTTTTTTTTTTTTTGTGAGGTCAATGATGGTTGAGACTGAGAAGCAGAGAGAGAGACGGGGATCGAAAAGGGCGAAGGAGCTCGGTGGAGGAGACTGTCGATTGGGGAGGTTTGAACAGAGAGCAATGCTCAGATATGTTGCGCCAAAGGTTGCGGAGATTTGTGAAGATAGTACTGCAGATTTAATAGATAATTTTGAAGGAGATAAGAAGATCTGGGCTTTCGATGAACGTCTGTTGGGACTCTCGAGAGAGAGACTCGTGGAATAAGGTCCTTTAACATATTCTGTCGCACGAAAAGTCTAGTGAGAAAGAGGAAAGAGGAACAAGTGGGGGCCACCACAATTGGTGCTTCGCTTTTTGCTAGGTTGTCTTAGTCTGGGACAGTGTGGAAGAACAGGAAGTGGTGACTCGGATCAAAAAGAGAGAGCGAGAGAAAGAGAGATGCCAAAAGAGAGGTACGACTAGCCGTTTCAAGTGGGGACTTCGGTGTGCAGGGCAATAAAGACATGCCAGGGATTGAGCACGTCGTTTCTTATTGGTTAGGGCTTTGGGATTGAAAGCGTTCTCTCTCTAGGTTGATTATATTGTATGGTTCTCGGAGCATTGTCCAATCAAATTCTCAGTTCCTATGCACGGATGTGAGCATCAGTTAATTATACCACCTCGCTTGCCTCGAACTATTGTAATGAATACGGATAATTTTTTTTTTTGTTGCTAATTTCGTATGTAAGTTCGTTCCAACGAAATAAATCGACTTGGAATGCGGAAACTTATAATTAGTTGCAGAGTGATTACAAGATGTTTAATGACCCGCACGCGTGGAGGAGCGAATGCAAAAAAGCTTTTTGGAGTTATCTTTCTCTCTCTCTTTTTCAATTTAGGATCATCATCAAAAGAAAATATGGCTTAAGAATTAATCTTATGGTGTGATGATAATGTGCTGAATAGGAGATCATCCACCAACTTTAGACGGCGAAGTGAAGTTAATGATATCTCACTTTGACAAATGAGGATTCCTCGCATGGATTGGAAGTTCGGAATGGGTGCATCACAACCGTTAATCATTCGGATTCTATGTGAGCCTCCTCATAACCAACTATTGAGATAGACGACGGTCAGATATGGTTCAATGAATCCAAATCCACACGAGCGTTTCCTCGGCAGAGATGATGGGATGAAATCAGTAATGAGCGGGGCATCCCGATTACCCAAATGAATCATGAGGGAGAAAGGAACAGAGAACTGGTCCGAACGAAGGTGGGGGTGGGGCCTTCCCATAAAAAAACGTTGGAAAAAGGAAAGTGATGAGAGCTTCCGTTAGACCTCCCCAAGGAAAGAGGTGGGCAGCGTCTTCTTCCTAGATTTCGTATTATCAATCATCGTTATCGTTGTTATTATTGTGGAACGTCCCAATCCCAATCTCCGTGGTAGGGACGAAGTCGCCGATTAAGAGCTGGCCCCCCTGACTATTTATAGAGACGTCATTATTAATTTTCTTCCATTCTTTAATTTCTATCTTTATTTTTCTTCTCGTAGGTTAATAATTCAATTCAACGGACCAAATCAAGGGTCAAATCCAATGACATGTTTGTCTGTACTGATCCATGTAATTGTTGTACTGCTCCCACCAGTTCTTCCCAAACTTCACTTGCACGAGAGGAGCGCCCAATTCCGTACAAATCTCGTATTTTACTTCCTTAGAGGAAGGAGAAGAAGATAGCATTAATTTGCTTCATCGAGATGCTTGGAAGACACGGTTGATAGAAAGATTGGAAAAGGGGTGGGAGAAAAGACGAAAGCAAGAAAGCAAAGAGAGATGCCCAAATGACTATGGAAGAGGAATCACACAACCCACCGAGCCCTTTGCTTTCTCCTTCCTTGGTAAAGGAAGAAGTTGGGCTGTAAGTGGAGAATTGTTAGTACAAAGCCCCCATCTTCATCGAGTCTTCGGAGAGAGCCACGCTAGGAAAACTTCGACAGGTCTCTTGCTCGTTCGCAAGATTTGAGGGATAATGTTCGTACAAGGATTTCTTGTGAATAGCTCGGGGAGAGTTACTGGGATCTTTGATGGTTCGAGTGGCGAAAGTATGATCCGAACATCGTTCTCAATAAGATATTTTACAAGTTATTCATTTTCCGTGAAAACTAGAGATGTGTAATCGGACCGATCACCCGAAAAATAGGTCGGAGAATCGGTTCCTATTCAAACTGGTCCGAATACATGTTCTGATTTTTGGGAATCGAACGGAACCTGGTTCGGTTTCCAATTCTAAGTGAAAACCCACTCGAGAGCCTGGACCAGTTTTGAAATCGATTTTTAGTTGTCGTTAGAAAAAAAAAAAAACCTAGTCTTGCTAGCCTCTTCTCCTATGTTTTGGATGGATTGAAATTTGTATTATTCATATTAGAGATTATTGCTTTCGGCAAATAGTGGACTTGATTATTTGTTTTTTCTTTGAATCGTTTCATTACTAATTATATTATTAGCTGGAAAAATGAAATCAGACAAAAAAAAAAAAAGAGCAAGTTATCGGGTAAGCCTTGAAATCGGACAGAAAAAAATAGGGTAAATCTCAAAATAAGTTTCACCACGAAAAGGATAGGTTTCGACATT
The DNA here is from genome assembly GCA_021437795.1 of Rhodamnia rubescens. Taxonomy (NCBI): domain Eukaryota; kingdom Viridiplantae; phylum Streptophyta; class Magnoliopsida; order Myrtales; family Myrtaceae; genus Rhodamnia; species Rhodamnia rubescens. The sequence continues at coordinate 7,332,397 of JAILYA010000005.1, read as the reverse complement.
GTCGTTTTATTTTTATTTTTATTCTTCTTCTCGTAGGTTAATAATTCAATTCAACGGACCAAATCAGGGGTCAAAGCCACTGACATGTTTGTACTGACCCATGTAATTGCTGTACTGTTCCCATCAGTTCTTCTTAAACTTCACTTGCACGAGAGGACCGCCCAAATCGCACAAATCCCATATTTACTTCCTTAGAAGAAGATAGCATTGATTTGCTTCATCCGGATGCTGGAAGACCCGGTTGACTAAAAAGATTGGAAAGGAGGTAAAAAGAAGAAAGCAAGAAAGCAAAGAGAGATGCCCAAATGACTTCAGAAGAGGAATCGCAACAGGCCGAGCCCTTTACTTTCTTTTCCTTTCCTTTCCTTTCTTGGTAAAGAAAGAAGACAGACTGTAGGTGGAGAATCGTCAGTACAACGCTAGGAAACTTCGACAAGTCTCTCTCTCGTTCGCAAGATGGGGTGCTAACGTTCGTACAAAGATTTCTTGAGAACTTAGTCGCACAATTACTTGGAAACAATCACAGGAATAGCTCGGGGATGGATCTTCGATGGTTTGAGCGGCGAAAGTTTGATCCAAACGTCATTCTTATGAAGACGTTTTTAATGAGAACAATGTTAGTGTTCTGTGGGCCTAAGAGCCCAACAAATAGATCTTGGGTCGTTGCTTTCAGCCAGTCCATTTAGAAAGCTATTGGGCCGCTCACAGAACCAGTCCATTTCAACGGGCCGGCAACTATATCCCGATCGAAAAAAGACACTGGAATATTTGTCAAGTCACCAATTCGATCATACACACAAATCTAATCGGCGTGCATTTATATGAGACATGAACATTTTATTCTCGGTTACAACCCCGTAGAGGATTTCAATACATTGCCATAATTAAATCGCAGAGGATATCATGCCTTGCATGTAACAAGGAAACAGATTTCATTTTGCGCACACGTGTGACTTCGTATGTGCATAAACTATGACTATTAAGTACGAGAGACGGATCGACGAACCGCCAATATGCGTCCCTGTGAACCATAGCCATCCAACACACAAGTCAACAATGTGCCTCAGGTCTAAGGATTATTTACACAAGACCAAAGCATGAATAATTAGACATTGACCCCGCTAAAAGCTTTCCATGTCGCTAATCGTTCAATTTGTGTCACGTTCGGTGAACTTGTCCGGACAAGCATTTGTGTTCTAATTCGGGCATCGTAATACCCAATGACTTGTGACTCGTCATTCTCTTAAGTATCCAATACTTACTAGTGAAATTAAGAACACACTGGTCTTAACAGGATCATTGATAGCCATTCAATGATCCATCGATCTGGAATAGTTTAAAGATTCGGTCTAACGTGGAACCCGTCATACATATTCTCAACGTTTCAAGAATAGGTCCGGTCACAATTGATCTTATAGAATTTATTCATATATTTAAATAATTGAACAAATGAATAAATACGTCTTTGCCATTAATTAAATAATAAATTGAAAGTACAATTGAAATTCCTAATATGTAACTATTACATAGTTGCTTTAGGGCATATGTCTAACACTCGCTGTGTTCTGTGCTTGTGCTTGTCCGAGTATCCTTGGGCTGAAGAGTCCTCAACATGGTCTGCAGTCCCATGGCGATCAGCGTGAACGATGGCCGGTCTGAAGGATCAGCAGATCAGCACTCCTCCATCAATTCCTTCCGCTCTAGATCCCACCGCTCTGCTAGTTGTGGCCTCACTATGTTACTCACACATCCAACCACTTACATGAAATTTGGTCACCAAGCCTCCCTAAGAATGGATTCCGTGCTCACCAAGCCGGGCTCGGTGACCGTCCGGAGGAAAAAGAACAACAAAAAGAGAAAGAAAAGAAAAAGAAAAAAAACATAAAATAAAATAAAGCAAAAATATTATTAAAATTGGTCATGTAAATGCCGATCGTCTCACGTCAACAATTTCTAGTCAAAATTAGCCGAAATGACTGAATTGGTATGACCGCAAAAGGTCGAGGGCTAAATTGGTAAAAAGAAATTAAGACTAAATTGGCACAGTAATAATAAGTTTATGACTTTTTTTTATAATTTTCCTATTGTAAATTGGTTCATAACATAACCAGTTTGAAATCCATTTATTTTGGTAATTTTGTATAAAACTAATTATGGCTAACCTGCAAAATTTATGGTGGCCTATGTACGACTCATTTCAATGAAGTTGAGTTGATAATGAGATATTGGACCATTTTAACTGGTCTAGCTCCGATCGATGTAATTGTTTGGATGGTTCATGTGCATCAACAGTTCCCACCAGCTCTTCCTAACTTCACTCGCGATAGAGGACCGCCCAATTCGAGGAAATTTCATAATGGCGCTTAGTTAGAAGAACATAACATTGATTACAACATCAAGATCCTGGAAGACACGGCTGATAAAAAAGATTAGAACACAGTAAAGAGACACTGCCCAGATGGCTTCAGGAGAAGAATCCCTTTCGAGTGTTATGAGGTTGAAGCCAATGAAGAGTACAGTGCAGAGCCTCCACGTTGGTCGTCTTCAGAGTGTAACGCTGGGAAACTTGCAAGATCCATGGCCTGCAATCAAGAACATAGAATCGAACGTATGTTATTTCCCTTTCCAGAAGTGTCTCTCGTTTGCAAGATTGAACGGCGGCATGTACGTGCGAAGATTTCTTGACAATCAAGTCATACGACCAAGCAAGAACAAGAATAGGGTGGGTGGGACTTGCTTGGATCTTTGATGGTTTGAGTGGCGAGCCCATTGAAGAAACAGCTCGCGCCGGACTTCCTGAACTGTGCCCAGTACGAACTGAACGCGTAACTCGCGTGCGACAGCACCGAATCTGGCTTATGACACGCCTTGCCTGGTTGTATCGCCTCGCAAGTCCTGTTCCCCTGCCAAGCATGGATTATCGAAAGTGACGTGAACGCGAAAGATACTGTAAATAATCCGAATTTCGCACGTGATGTTCCGTTGTTTGTGAGCTTACCTGCGAGCAACTGTATGTTAAGGCCGCCTCAAGTGCCGTCCTATTGTTGGATCCTGGCGCCACCACGCACCATATGCGCCCTTTGTACGGCTTATTGTTTGTCGGTGCCGGCAACAGCTCGTAACCTGATGATGGCGCCTTCCCACTCAGGTTGATCTCGTAGACTCCGGACCCGTTCGGGTACAGCAACCCAAAATGCCGCTCCGTGGTAGGGCCTGGTTTTTGGTTCTCATTGAAAAGAGCGAAGATGAATCCTTGCATGGCCCTCCCTGATCGGGCCGGAGTCCCGACGGGTGGTCTGGCTGTGAGCTTCTTGACTAAATTGCGATTGTAAGTGGCGGCGTTGTAGATATTAGCCCCGATCTGGTCATAATCTCCGGAACTGGGCCAGCCCGTCTCGGCCATCAGGATCCGGATGTTGGGGTACCCGAGTTTTTCCATAGCGAAGACCATTGAATCTACCATTTGATCGAAAAGATTCGTGTAAACCAGACCCGTACCCGGATCTGTGTACCTGATGCTCTTGGATTCAAGCAATGCGTAATCAAGATCGATCTTTTCCGGGTCCTTGGCCCAGTGGAAATAAGGATACGCATCGAAATAGAGATACGACTTGGTCTCACTCAAGAACTGCAACATGGGCTTCATGACCGAACCCGAGATGTCGGACCTAAACGACCCGTTGGAAGGTGGGTACACCGAGGAAAGCTTGAGCGTATCGATGGCCATCGAGGTGCCGACTTTCACGTTCCGAATTTGATTCTTTTTTAGTGCCTTTTGGATTCTTCTCATGGCGGGGACTAGCTTGAGCCAGAACCACCTATTGTTGGGGTCGCTGAGGATCTCGTTGCCGACGAGGAGGTGTTGGATCCTGGTAACGGGGTAAAAGGGTACGATGTTGGACCCGACCCAATGGTCCGCGAGGGCTTGGTCGGCCGAGATGTTGGCAACCAGTTCGTTGGGGACCATGGTGCAGACCTCAAGGCCCGTGTTACTGAGGGCTCGGAGGATCTGGGGGTTGGCATCGTAGAGCTTGACGCTCCTGGCGCTGAGTCGGCTCTTGATAAGCCGGACAGCGTCAGGCGGCGATGGGAGGTTGTTGCCTAGTTGGCCATAGTTCACCCCAACCGCACTCGTCGCCTCAGCCCCTAAAAGTCACACCCAAAACCATTATCTCGCCTCGTCGAAACATAGTAACAAGTGACGTGAAAGATTGCAGCCATGCATGTTTGAGCAACTCTATGACAACCAAGGATAACACCTGGTACAGTCGAGGCTAACCTTGGGGCTTTTTACTTGAGAGCTTTCTCAAAGAGAGGAGGCGGGAACTTACTTGAAAAGTAGAGTAGAAATGAGAGGACGAGCAAGTGAAGAAGACCACCCATTTGACGCTCGAACCCACGGTGCCCGGTCTGAAAACTAGGCAGTTTTGCTTCATATAGAACTCAGAATCCATCGGATTCCTTTTTCAAGGACGGAAATTCGCAGATCTCCATGAATTTAGTAATGACACTTGAAAGAGGTGTTGGGTTTAGAAAAGGGAGGATGATCGTCGTCGTTAGCGTTCAACTTGGACAGATACATCAGTTTTATCTGTCATCGAACCATGCGCCATTTTAGAATTTGAAAAGGGCTGGCAGCTTGCTTTAAGTCTCGATGAGGGGTTAAGGTCAATTTCTACGCATGAATGCTTGAAGAACGAACGAAAGCCCATACTTCGCTTGGGAACCTCTAGGGAATTGAGATTTCAATTGGGAAAACCATTCATCGCGAGATTAGATAATAATTTGCTAATCCTTCACGTGTCGACAGTCACTTGTCCTCGTTGGAAACTAACAAAACTTACTAATTACTAGAAAAACACACGCGGCTATTTAGTGATCACCGCTACTAATTGCTAATTGTGGAGCTTTTGGGAGAATACCTTACTCAATGAGCCTACTTTCTTTGAGAGAGGTCGCGATGTGATCGCTAATCTTTCTTTGGGTAGGGCGGAAACTGGAGAACGGGATCGATGGGTGAAAAAAGTATCAACTCTATCATTACGCGTTAATTATGGGGAATGAGAATATCGTGCTCCGAAAGCATCTAAGGATTTTCCCTCGATCATCTCTTTTGGATTGTTATGCGATTTCTTGATGCATAAAAAAACCCACAACACATACCTTGTAGGAAAACACCATTCGCCCGTCCGTGGAAACCAAAAAGTCGTAAGTATTGAATAATCGCGACTTAAGTTACATGAATATGAGTGTCTAATAGGAGTCGTTAAGAAACTCTTGGCCATGTTACTCAAGTTTCGCCCACTCAATTTTTTCCTTCTAAAGAAAGGGGAAATTTTCAAATAAGGGCTCCAAATATCTTCATTTTCTCATATAAAGGATTGAAGTTGACCTTGTTTTGAATAAGGGCTTCAAGTCGCCATATCGATCTCAAAAAAGGACATAGGCATTTTGGTAATTTTTTGTTTTATTTATTTTTACTCTTTATATTTTTCAAAAATAAAAAAAAATTAAAACTGTTGAAAAAAAAATCAGCTACAAGTGGGAGGGTTGCCCTCCCGCCTATGGCTACCACCTCAACGCCGATGGGGCGGCGGTGAGGGCCGGCGACCCGCCCAACTAGGGGTGAGGGCCACCCTCCCGCCTGTATCTTAGTTCTTTTTTTAATTTTACATTTTTAGTTTTTTTTTTAAATATAAAAATGAAAAATAAGTAAAAAAATAAAATTATCAAAATGCCCCTAATCGAGTCGAAATATTTGGTCGGCCGATAGGCCGACTAGGTCGACCCTTATTTGAAACAAGTATGACCACTTTAAACCCCTATTTGAGATAAAGAGAACACTTCGACTCTTATTTGAGAAAATGAGAGCACTTGATGCCTTTACTTAGAATTTTTCCAAGAAAAAAATTAAAAAATATTTTCGTAAAGATTATTGCTTTTATTGCTTGAAATAATTAGATTGTCAAACATTTTTCAATATTGCTAACAATATATGTCCCAATATTTTCATGAATAATGCAAATATTTTTTGTCCATTTATTTTTATAAGGAATACATGAGATATTTTAGGAAAATGTATTCTTTGAAAAATAAACAAAACCTTGATAGGCTCAGAATTTCTAGGAACACCCCAGGAATCATCTAAGCAGGCCCATATGACATGGGCTAACAACGATTGCATTGTTAGAGGTATTAGCGAGACAAGCTCTCGAGCCGTAGGAGGAAGGCGGGTGACCAAAGGGTGCACATGATAACACTGCCGAAAGTAGGTTTCTACTCTAGAAGTCTTACGGGCAAATCCATTTAGTAATGTAACTTCTAAAATAGAAATCGGTTTGGTAAAAATTTTAACTTCGAAAGAAATCTCCACTTTTAAAATGAATTTCCACTTTTAAAATTATTTTTTCCCCAATTTGAGAAGTTAAAAAAAATAACTTCTTCAACTCAAGAAGTACTTTTCGCCTCACTCTTTTTTTTTTAATTACGCCATCATCCAATTTTCAATCATACCCATCTCCGCCAACCTCCTTCGCCGCGGACCATTGCCTATCGCCGCCAATCGCCAACCTCCATCGGTCGCCGCTCACAACCATCGCTAACCGAAGACCATTGCACTGCCTCCGCCTATTGTAGACCTCTGTTGGTTGCCACTCGCCGACCGCCCACGGTAATCAACCACCACCGACCTCCGCTCGCAACCGCTAACCGCCACCGTCGCCGATCACCACCGACCTTCGCCCACTGCCGCCAACCACCGCCCACGATCGCGGCCAACCACCGCCCCTCCGCCAACCATCTACCATTGCCGCCGCCACCGAGTCGCCATATCCTAGACAGAGTAAAAAATAAATAATAACTTTTTATTTTCAAAAGTTAAATAATATTTTAATTTCATTTTTAAAGAAAACTAAAAATTTCAAAAATGAAATAGAAATATTTCAAATTCGCCGATAATAATTTTTCATAGAATATTTTGTGTTAATGATGTTTTAAAAGTAGAAGTTTTCAACCGTTATTAAACGAATTTATCTTATCGAAATAACTTCCGGAGTAGAAGTGAAAAAATCAACTTCTACTTACGAGGAGAAATAGAAAAATCAACTTCTAGTCGAAATTAATTTATAAAGCAAAAGTGTTACCATGCATGCCCTTTAAGTTTCCCGTAAGAGGAAACTGTCTGTATTCCCCTTTCGGCTGGCGGAGCGCTCTATCATTTCTTCCAATGTCCGGTCATTGTCTCATGGGCTTATCCCCCTGATGTCCAGGGAAGGAGGAGGAGGAGGAAATAATTAAGAAGTTGGACTTGTCTTCTTCCCTTGCTACACTGGTTAAATACGGGAAGCGGTTATGGGTTCGACGGCCCGCGCAAGCGATTCAAAATAGGTGCGAGCGAAGCTATTCGCTTCTCAAGCACGAACTGGCTTGGGGCAAAAGATCTTCAAGCCCGAAATGAACCCCGGGCCCATCCCTTGTCTCTTTGTACTTTTCACCCAACAGAGGAGCCGATTTTCAGACGGAGCGGAGCATAAATAAGCGGAGGGAATCGGATCAGGATCTATGAAGATGAAGGTGTATCGTTATGGATTGCCTTGACATCCGACGGTGCTATCATCTACGTGTTTGATAAAATGCACCAGCGACTCTCTGTCTCTCCGGCTCTGAATCTGCTGGTCTCACTCTCTGATCTTTAGTTGAGATCCCCCGCACGAGTCTCGACGCATCATCGGTCAGCCTTCGTTTTCATTTCTCTGCAACCCCACGTCACCCAAAAAAAAAAATGATAATAACAATAAAAAGAAAAAAAAGAATTAAAAAGAAAAGGGGTAAACTCTCTGGAACTCTCAGATCATCATCCTCTTCCCTCAGCCCAAAACCCTCGCTTCGAACTCTCTAGAACCTCCCCCTCTCTCGACGCCGTATAAATCTCTTCTCGCCCTCGACTTCGCCTGCTTCTCGACGCCTTCAGATTCCGTTCCCGTGAACCCTCTCGCTTTCGCGATCCGCGTTGCAGCTCGCATCCCGTCTGTCCCTTTCTCGGGTGGGCTCCGGGCGATCCTTAAGTAATCGTCCTTTCTTCTTCGTTTTGATTTCCGGAGAGGCGCGGAATTGGACCTCCCTCAAATGGATGCATCCGGGGACTTCGACATTCCGCCTGCCGACGAGATGAACGAGGACTTCGACCTCCCCGACGACGACTCCCCCATCATGAAGGCCGGCGAGGAGAAGGAGATCGGCAAGCAGGGCCTCAAGAAGAAGCTCGTCAAGGAAGGCGAGGGCTGGGACACCCCTGATAATGGCGACGAAGTTGAAGGTGCGTGCCTTTTCCTTGGATCGTTGCGTGTTAACTTTGTGGTTTTCGTTTCTGGAGGTGTTTGAGCTGATTGGTTTTTCCCTTGTGGTTGTCTTGTTTTCAGTGCATTACACCGGGACGCTCCTTGATGGTACTCAATTCGATTCCAGTCGTGACCGCGGGACTCCATTCAAGTTCACTCTTGGCCAAGGTGAGGCTTCCAAATTTTGTGCAAAAATCGTGATTTTTAGCTCAGTGAATTAAAGTCGTCCTCAGTATGCTCTGCTGTGATTGTGTAAGTTCTTCGGTTGCTTAATCTTGAATCTAATTGGGCTTTTAAGGTGAAGTATGTATTTTCTGTTCATTGTTTCTTTTGAAATGCGAACAAGTTGCATTGAAAATGTGTTATACACTACTGACGGGTCCGCAAGGTAACGTCTAAGTAGGTAGGAACTGGTTTTCTTCATGGGATGATAGTTTGCTCATATGGCCTAATGGAAGGCCCTAGTTGAACGGGCTTGTGTGTGGCACGACCTGCATTTGAGAATATCTCATCCTCGTTATGGATCCTACACGTGTAACTCTCTGGAGGTCTTAGACTCTCCTTTGACCGTTTGCTTTTTGGTTTGGCCTCATTGATCATGAGTTTTACTAAACTGGCACGCAGTGGTGTTGTGGCTATTCGAGGAAATTCATATGGAACGTTTTATCCCTGAGAAGTTCTTTATTAGCTGGCATGGGGATATGTCGTGGCCATACCCACAACTCTTTGTGGATTCTATCTACAGCCTCTAGTCCATGCAGATGCAAATTTTCTTTCTCTACTGCTGTGGATGGAATGATGATGTTATAATAACTGCGTTATCTATTTGCAAGCTTCTATAGAAGAAGTGGAGATAATTTTGTATGTGCTGGGATCTTATTAGTCTGGATAGAACGCTTTGCTTAGCATGTATTGGAGCGTCTCCTTGAATTGGAAGTGCCTTCCCACTTGTGGTGGTCACGGGATTCATTGTTATGGTCCATAGTGAATACCAGTTTGACATGATGCTGAAATATCATGAATGTTGTTCTGTAACTGCTGACATATGTGAATCATAAGTTTTTGTTACAGGACATGGAGTAGTATATTAGTTCTAGTGTATGTTGAAAATAGATGCCTGACTAAGATTCTAGAGTTCCCTAGCCTGGGAGATTAATCTAGTCAGGATATGTGACTTGTGAACTAAAGTTCTCCACCTCCTTGTTCTTTAGTATGTCTGGAGATGGTGAAAATCTTATGTGGATGTTCCGCTCTTCATTGATTCTTTCTTATCATTCTGAATACTGGTTTTGCCATACTGTAGCCTTCTTTTATATCTGTGGTCTTTTTCCTGGTCATAAAATGGTAAGCTGGTTAGATGATGGTGTTAGTAGTACAGCATTTGTTTTTGCATTGCTGGAGAAAGCCAATTTTATGTACTTAATCTTTTGAAGTAGATGGGGAATATGTCAACAATTTAAGGTCATCTTCCCCTAGGTGGTCAGCTTTCATTCTTTTTATAATCCCAAATATGCTGCTGGTCTACTGGTAGTCGACAGAAGTAGCATTGGGTGATGCAGGGTAGCATGAATAACTGAATGAACAGGTTTAGATCATCCACTAACAAGATATCAGTAGGATTAAGAAGAAATGTGGATGAATAAATGGAAAAATAGTGAGAGATATGGACAGAAATAAATAAACCCTGCACAATTGACTGGTCATCATTGGTATGGTTCTCTGTTGACTGTGTTTCCAAGATACTTTTACACCAATGACATTATGACTTCTGTTAAACCTAAACTGAACCTGTCTGATGAATTGCTCGACAAGGCTGAGTCATTAAAATTTATACTCTTTGATTGACATTGTGGGTGGCAAAGGTCGCTCTTATGTGAGTCTTGGACAATGTCTATCAATCGTATAATGTCTGTGGACTTAGATAATTCTCTCAACTGTATTATTCTAGTTTTGATCATCTTGCACTTATTATGTCTTGTTTATTTTATTTTGGTCAAGGAAGCTGGCCAAGGAGGGTGTTGATTTCGGAATGAATTTGTTGTGCTTGCAGGGCAAGTGATAAAGGGATGGGATCAAGGTATCAAGACAATGAAGAAGGGGGAAAATGCTATTTTCACCATACCTCCAGAGCTAGCTTATGGCGAGTCTGGCTCGCCTCCAACCATACCTCCTAATGCAACTCTGCAATTTGATGTTGAACTGCTTTCTTGGACGAGTGTCAAGGATATTTGCAAGGATGGGGGCGTGTTCAAGAAAATTCTGGTGGAAGGCGAAAAATGGGAAAATCCTAAAGATCTGGACGAAGTATCAGGTGTTTATTTAATTCTTCCTCATTGTTATTTCTGTCGGGAATTTGTTAATCGAAAAGATGCTGATAGGATTGACTTTTGTTTATGCAGTCAAGTATGAGGTTCAGCTGGAAGATGGTACCATAGTTGCAAAGACTGATGGAATCGAATTCACTGTTAAAGAAGGTGACTAATTTTTGGCAAAGAGTGTACTCTTTTTGCCGTCCTACACATTTGTATAGTACTAACCTCAAATCTTTCATGTAGGACATTTTTGCCCAGCAGTTGCTAAAGCTGTCAAGACAATGAAAAAGGGAGAAAAAGTTCTTTTGACAGTCAAACCACAATGTGAGCTGAAGTTCTTTCCTCTTTCTCTCTCTCTTTTTCTTGTGGAGCATTCTGCTGGGGTGTGTTTTGTTAATTTTAGATCTTGTTTGTAGATGGATTTGGTGAGAAAGGTAAGCCAGCTTCTGGTGATGAGGGTGCCATTCCACCTAATGCCACTCTTCAAATAACATTAGAGTTGGTATCATGGAAGACTGTCTCTGAAGTGACCGACGACAAGAAAGTAATAAAAAAGATCCTCAAGGAAGGGGAAGGATATGAGAAGCCTAATGAAGGAGCTGTAGTTAAAGGTACTTTCTTTTTGTGCCTAAGCTTTTCTTACATCCTACGGACAAGATGATCCACTTCTCTATTTGAGTAACTTAAGAATTGTAGTGTAAAATGAAAGTGACTTAGGTATGATTTGCACAATGGCCTCTGTGGTTGCTGATGTGTGTGATTCTGAGGTTGCAGTGAAATTGACTGGGAAGTTGCAAGATGGTACAGTATTTGTGAAGAAGGGCCACGATGATAGTGAGGAGTTATTCGAGTTCAAGACCGACGAAGGTAATTGAAGTGGTTGCATGTGTTACTTGTCTGCTTTACTTTAGTCTATTCATTAGCTGAAGATTATTCTCTGGACAGAACAAGTGATCGACGGGCTTGACAGAGCTGTGAAGAACATGAAAAAGGGAGAGGTTGCTTTGCTGACAGTTGCACCTGAGTATGCTTTTGGATCTTTCGAGTCTAAGCAGGATCTGGCTGCCGTTCCTCCTAATTCAACTGTGTATTACGAGGTGGAGTTGGTCTCTTTTGTCAAGGTATGTTAGCAGGCTCTTGTTCATTTGCTTTTATTGCACAATCCTCATTGCAAGCTTCAGGGCACTAATACATCTAAACATTCAATGTTTAGGACAAGGAGTCGTGGGACATGAATACTGAAGAGAAGATTGAGGCTGCAGGCAAGAAGAAAGAAGAAGGAAATGTTCTATTTAAGGCGGGGAAGTATGCAAGGGCTTCCAAGAGATATGAAAAGGTACATCTTGTCTATTTACATGGTTAACTAGTTATTAGGCATTCCATTATTTAAATCACTTGCGACGGGGGTATTGTTTTGTTTCATGCTAAATGGCGAGGCTAATGATTCTCAAATCTTACTTCTGAGTCCTGACGGAGCACAGTCCTAGTAACATGCTATGAGGGACCTCGCTCATGATTTATTTCTGTTGTAAGTGGACGTGATTGTCTCCTGTTTCCTGCATTGTTGTCATTTGTTTGGATCAAATCAAGCACTGTTTAGTTATTACTTATATCCTCCTTTCCATGGCTGGTTGAGTGTGCTTTAGACTTGAGGATGGTTGCTTTTTTTTCAATTGACGCCGTTATGTATTGTATGTTAAAGTATGGTTTAGTAGGAAAGCAGATTCTCAACCATCTGTTTACATTGAGGTTTTCCTTGTACTTGAAGGTCTCAAAGTTTCTCAGTTTCTCCAGCCCATTGTGAAGATTTTTTTCTAGTTATTTGTAATAAATTTGGTATTCGATGAATTGATGAACTGCTTACTGGTCAAAGTAGAGTTTGTCGGAGAAGCTAGGATCTTGAACAGGGCGATTTCCCTGGATAAGCTTTACCTGGTAATTTTTCTTATTCTAGTGGATATTGATATTGTTTGTAGCTGAGCATTTTGTTCCTTTATTTTGCAGGCTGTGAAGTACATAGAGTACGATACCTCCTTTGGTGAGGAGGAGAAGAAACAAGCGAAGGCACTGAAAGTTGCTTGCAATCTGAATGATGCAGCATGCAAGCTAAAACTCAAAGATTACAAGCAGGCTGAGAAACTGTGCACCAAGGTTTTGGAACATTTCCTTGTCTGCGCCATTGCAAAATCTCTGGGTGTGATGCGTGAACGATCTCTCATCTTTGATTCTGTGTTTCAGGTTTTGGAGCTGGATAGCAGGAATGTGAAGGCTCTTTATCGGAGAGCACAGGCTTACATTCAGCTTGCTGATCTTGATTTGGCTGAATTTGATATCAAGAAGGCGCTAGAGATTGATCCTGACAATAGGTACTTCTGTTAACTCCTTTTTCGTTCTCTGAGATGTTTCTTTTGTGGTCTCGGAATTCTTGGCCACACTCTGTGCAGAAATATGGTGCTTACACATTTATTTGCCTTGTTGAAACAGGGATGTGAAACTGGAGTATAAAATATTGAAGGAGAAGGTCAAGGAGTACAACAAAAAGGATGCCAAGTTCTATGGCAATATGTTCGCTAAAATGAGTAAACTAGAGCCTGCTGAGGTAAGACTCAGGAATCACTTCCCAATTGGGAAATCCTTGTATCAATATGACCATCGACATCATTATCTGTCATTACCTGGCCATTGCTGAGGCTTTGTTAACTTTGTGGACCTGCAGAAGACTGCAGCTAAGGAGCCTGAACCGATGAGCGTAGACAGCATGGCGTGAGAGAAGCGTGCTATTCCTTTTCTTTTATTTCGTGCCATTTCGGGTTTTTCTCTACATGCAAGGAACTCTGTATTCCGCCCCAGTGTAACTGGGGATTACTTTAGGGGATTGGAAAACATAAAATGCAGTTCACAGCGTCTTTTGCATGTCTTAGATCAGCCGTGCTGTGGTTGGAGTTTTAAAAGTTCTTGTACCTTTTAAGAGTTATCTCGCAGTTTCGAAAGCTGAATCTCTGGCCTCGGTCGTTCTCATCTGCTTGCTTGCTGTTTAGTGATATGATTGTCGTAGCTCGGATGTCAGCTTTGTGTTACGGTCGGCACCAACAGATACAGGTGCATTTGGGAAACGGGGTACGGTAATAAAATCTCAATCGGCCATGTGGTAATGCACTCAAAGCAGCGGAATCGTAGGTAAAGCTTAATGGCACTGAAGAAAAGGTCGCTTGGTAGAGTCAACCTGGGCCCGAGGCTCGTCCGATAGTTTCTGCACGTTATGTGACGGCGTAAATGGGTATTCGTTCAACTTTCTTATCCATCTTGGAACGCTTGTGAAAGCGTTTTTATTCTCGAAGGATCTTCCGCCAGTGCCTATCTTCCCGAATCTTTCAATTATTAATTTTCCGTTCGCTGATACTAAGCTGCGAAATTGATCGACTTGGAGGCTGGAAAACCGCCAGCCGTATGAACTCACATCTCCGACCACTCGCTTGCCAAAAGCTAAGGAAACAGGAGGGTTTTGTCTGAGCTCCCATTTTCTTTAGAGGGATCACTCGTAGCGTATAATGAACTTCCCACTCCAAAAGCTGCGAGGACTATGCTCCTGTAGCCTATGCATCTTCAATCAGGTGTCCTCAATCGCAATATTGTCAGTAATTAAAAGGAGGGTTGATTACTTAGTTTGTTTTCCTTTGGTTGCATCAATCAAACCACAGTAAGGGCCCATTTGATTCAGCATTTAAAAAGGACTTTAGGGCTCTTAAAGTCGTTTGGTCAAATACAAATAGCGTTTGGTTCGTTTTTTGCTTCAACTTTAAAAAAATGTAATTATATTTTCAAAGACCCCTAAAGGCTTTTAGCTCAACATAACTTTTGAGATATTTTTAAAAAGTTGCATTTTTGAAATGTAACTACAATTTTTTATTTTTTTATTTTCCTTTTTTCTTTTCTCATTCTTCCTCCTTCCACGACGCCCCCTGACAATCGACCATGACACACGGGCCAGCAAGCTCAAGGTTGGGTGACGTGAGCCTCGGTTTCGCAGGATTTAGCTTGGCCTCGAGTGAGCGACGCTTGCCTCGCCGGTTTCGAGGGAGGTCGAGCCTTGTCGGATCTAGCTCGGTTGGGTTCGGTCTCGCTCGGGGAGAGGCCAAGCTTGGCCTATGGCCGATTGCCGGCCTCCGCCGTGGCCGGCGATAGGCTAAGAAGAAACTAATGAAGGAAGAAGGAAAAAAATGAGAAAAAAATTAAAGAAAGTATTAAAAATAAAAAATAATTTTATTTTAAAAATAAAAATAACTAAAAAATGAATTATTTACGAAGGGTATATTTTACCGAACGGTATTTACGTCAAAGTTATTTTCTAATGTATCTTTCAAAATACATTTTATCTAACACTATTTGCATTTTGAAAATCCACTTTAACCCAAAGGTATTTGGATTTTCTCAAGGATATTTCCTCAAAGTTGAACCAAATAGGCCCTAAGAAGAAGCAAGTGAAGAGCATTGCCTGTGTTAGGTTTAATTTTGCAAATGAGTTTTGGGGAAATGTAAATGACTTTAGTCTAAGGGGCTTTGGGGAAATGCAAATGACGTTTGGTAAAAAACCATTTGAAAAGCAACTTTGGGTTAAATAGTGTTTGGTAAAAAAAAATTTGTAAAGGACTTTGACTACATTATTTCTTTTTTTATTAAAAAACTTAAACTCTATTGCCGAGTGGGCAAAGGGATCGGGCAATCGGCGAGTCGGATCCGGCACGCCGAGGCCCAAGCGATGAGGCTTGCCAAATCCGGCCTTGTTGGCCCTCGCTCCGAAAAATGAACAGTAGACTAGGGTTTTACTTTTCAAAAGAGGTAAAATTGATTTTTGATAAAGCTTTATGCGCAAAATAGGTAATTAACTAATTTTCATCAATGAGGCATTCGACATTCCGAAAATGTTGAAAGTTCAAAGTTACTCCTTACAAACATCGAGCTTTCAGCTTTCCCAATGCTTTTACTCCAAAGCCCATTGGGTTCCAAACACCCGAATTTTCTCTAAGGGATTTTCAAAATCTTGAACCAAACGCACCCGATATCCCCCATTTGCTTCCTTTTTCCCCTTTCAATGAATCTCCTCATAATAAGGCTTGAGAAAATGTATTCCTTACGTAGGCCTATAAAATGCGGGATACGATCCCCCTAGGCTCTCTTCTTCACTTCCCTAACTAGGCTCGAGGCTTGATTACTGTTAGATGACATCGATCTTCTCAAAAACTCTCAATGGATACCAAATGAGCCAAGACGGCTCATCAAGCATCCCGATCAACCTTCTCCAATCGCGAAAAGAAGTCGAATCGCTATTGTGCAAAAATCGAACCATACACAGTAAAGCAAAACCCCGGATGTAACCTGTTCAAAGAGACGATCATCAACAACACAAAACACACACTAGGGAGGAGTGTGAGATTTGATCCCCTTGACCTCCAACCATCACGTACACATAATAATGCTTTTGACTTCGAGTTTAAAGAGGCGAAAGTAACATAGCATCCGATGAAGTTCCGAAATTGGTGATGCAGGGGACTCTCAAAAGTGGGATAGGCCCGAATGTTATAATGCCAATGGTTGGTGAAACAAATGATGATCGCCTTCACAATCTTCACCAGCCTGTTTTTCCTCCCTCCTTAAGGAAAATGCCAATCGACCCCCACCCAAAAAAAAAAAAAAAAAATTCAATGGAAAGAAGGCAAAGAGAAGCTTTCATAATATGGTGAAAGGGCATAAAGTGGAGGTGCCCTTATTGAAAGGAGTGAAAGAACAGTGACAGATTCTAGATTAGAAGGACACCTACCCTAATGATAAACTCCCCAGTTACCCTACAGCACCTACCGCAAGTTATCATATGACTCTCTCACCCATCTCTTTTCTTGCTCTTCTAAGATTGGAATATCTTTTCAATAGATTTGACTCGATTTGCACATCAAGAAGTTTTCGAATTGATTCGACGTTTATGCCGCCCTAAATATAGATAAGCGGAAATTGGACAAAGAAAAATTACGTTGGACATGCTAATATCGATATACATAACCAATACACTAAGCGATATTACAAATTTTGAGCGAGCTCTTGAAATAATAGATCACGTTTAATATTGATAAAATATCTGTTACATCATACGCTATGAGCGATGTAACGTGATATCGAGTGAATCATCAACATGTATCGAGAGGTCTAATCCTTGTTTGTAGGGTCTCGCCTTTTGGTATCTTTTTCGCGGAAAAAAAAAAAACCCTACCCAGATGATTTGCGGAGGCTCGAAGCTTTTCTTTTCCACTTACGAAAAGGAAACGTGGGTTAGATTGCTATTATTGATGGAAAGGAAATGCTGCAGTGGCCTGAAATGCAATATGGTTCTGGTGGACCACTCTTGCAGACCATTTTTCCTTAAATCCATGAAAAAGGAAGGAAAGAAAAATGAAATCAGAGATCTCTCTCTAGTTTTAAAGCCAAAGAGTAAGGCCGCACGCATAATTGGCATTATAAAAAGCCTCTCCTACATCTGACGAAGGTGGAATTTAGTCTGGTTATTAGCGTTAATACAACGTATTAGCTGTCATTTCTCCTAGTCTATTCCTCTGCCGACGCCATATGAAGTCTTGACCAGGACTTCACGGTGCCCCAATCCCAGCATCTAGACATTTTCCAGAGGATGCTGTGAAAAAAAATTTCAAGGTTTCGTAAGTAAGTTCGTTTTAGGATGCTAATTAAATTAGCAAAAGCAACCATTTAACGTTTGAAGAAACGACGCATTGCAAGAATATACAAGTGGCCTGGCAATTGAACTTTAATAATTTGAAACGAAGCCTATGATATATGCAGAGAAGAGCAATAATGTATAAACAGTTAACAAAGTTCCAGTTGAACAGTCGCCAACAGATGCTCTGCTGCGACTAGAAGATGGCTTTATTTAAGAATATGCGCAGAAGCATTATTAGAGCTGAGGGGAAAGGTTGGGCAAATTATGATAAGACCTACGGATGATCAGTGACTAAACAGAGATGCTTCCAAATCTCAAACTAATCCTAGATCATGGAAGACTGGTTTACGGCCGAACATGAGCGACCATTTAAACAAATGTCCTCCATTATTGGGCATCAGGAGATAGCCATGATGCGGATCTGTCGATCGGGGTTTTGCCCCCGCTGTTCAATCTGCATCATTTACTTAGGTAAATAGAACTCGAGTAAACGTGAGGAGGGTCCCAAGTAAAATCTTCCTAAAATGATTTGAAGGATGTGAATTCTACTGTTTGGAAAGATCCATTATGATCTTCATTGAGCATAATGTTCTTCACTGAAAGTCAAATTGCACAACTGAACTGAGTCTTTCCATTGGAACGGTTCCTCCAATTATCCGAGGCCAAGTTTCATCATCTAACTCGTTACCACTTCAAGATGGGAGTCCCACAATTCATTAATCCATGAACCTAGAAATGTAACTGTTGAATGCAAATACCAAGGAGCTTGACCCATGAGTATTGAAGAAGCAAGAAAGCCAAGCATTAGCTTCTTACAGTTAGGGCCAAGGAAGGATCTAACAAAGAGGGTGCTCAACAAGTCATATCACCTTGCTTGTTCTTAACATCAGGACAAGGTTCGATAGAAAAAGAGTAGTCTCTTTCTCAAGGCAGGGTAAGGGCCTAAAAAAATTGGGTTTCTATTTTGTGCCTCGCGCGACGAAATGTTCAATATTCGCAACGTAATCTTTTCTTAATGACACATCTAAATTCAAACTTAAATTAATCGTAGCGCCTTTTAAAACTGTGGTCCTAAAAAAGAGACCTCAAGGTACTTTTTCATTGTCTGCTTTCTTCAATGTTGATCTGTTACCAGCAAAACCCCACTCCTGTCTATTGTCCTGTCAAATTGTCAAGTTTGTCTTTGTGGATCGGCTACAAATCTCATCAGCTAAATTTTAAGGAAACAATGTCTGGAGGGTCCTCCTCTCCTCCTCCTCCTCCTCCCCCCACTTGGCCTGTAGTCTGGACACAAACAGCCAAAGATGATGAACAAGAAAACCCCCCAAAAAATGAAGGAAAAAAAAAAGATGAGAAAAAAGTTTAAATTCATTCCTGTAGCAGTATGATTAGGGCTCTTTGAAACTTTTGTGGGGACAAGGCTGTCACCCAACATCTTCCTCCAGTTATTATATTGTGGATATTGGCATATACTAAATGTTCTGCACACACCAGCCACATTCAAAGCATCTTTTTAGCTAAATAAATGACAAGTGATGTGCAGAAAATAATTAGTACCATCTCCTACATAAAAAAGAGAAAACTCCTGTTAAGGCTGCAGCAGAAATCTTTTCGGTGAACCCAATGAAATGGATTTTAACCAACATCATCACTGAGATGGAAAAAACAAGTAGATAAATCATCAACCTTTTATCCCAAAGAGCATCTTCCATGCCTGAACCCCACTCCATTCTTCTTTTTCCACTCTCTCTATATTATATGAAAAAGTTGAAGTGATTCATTGGGTCTAGTCAGAATCTCACCACTGCCAACCTGGGATTCTTTTGATGCTAGCTTATAAAATTACGGAGGAGTTTATTGTAATTAACTAGTTCAAAGAAAGGGCATTTGGCATCTATCTTTGCTTGATTGATTGATTGAATTCTCTCCGCAGTAAAAAGAGAACAGAAGCTTCTCTGCCTTGGTTAATCTGTGGGAATTACAGGAGCTCTCAGAACGTATGCAGAAAAATGAGAAAAAGAAAGAAGAAAAGAAGAAATTTTGGTTGACCCCAGAAGAAGATAACTCATGTCTTAATCATTTGACTCAGACTTTATCAGAAGGAAAAGGCTGAAGCCCCGACATATACAGCTGGTCACAGCATGAGTAAGAATCAAGAACACCAGATTACGCGTGACTTAACAGTTCATCAAGACTCAAGTGACAGGACTCTGAGAGCAACCGCTAAACAGTAAACAAAGTGAGCGAAATTCAAGTCAATTGAGTGAATGATGACTTGTATGTTTATGTGGTGAAATGTCCAAGAGACATGACAATAAGAGGTATAGCAGATGAAAAATAAATCCCTTCATCTTCATAGAATTTTTATATATTATGATACATGTATAGCTACCACACTCTGCACCAGAAGAAATTGTACAAAGATTTTACAGAGGGTATTCTGAGAAAAAACCCCTCGAGAATTAGCCCCAGAGGAAGGAAAGATCATTGACAAAAATTGAAGGAAGAGAAACAACTAATTGTCTTCTTCATTAGACCTAATCTTCGAATGCTATCTTCAACCATGGAAAGCCTGATGCTGGAATGCTGTTTCTTGATTTGAATTTTGACCAAAACCCATTTGGACAATGCTGTGCAGGTCATCTCCACAGAAATTCTGATACTGAAAGTAAATGAAACAAGCAGTAAGAGATAAATTGATAAAACTACAAGTCAAAAAAGAAGAAGGAAGGAAAAGTGATGCAGTTGAATCTCAGTCCAGAGAAGATCTTTCATAGAGATTTACCTGAAGATCATTCAGTTGAGGTAAATGTGACTCAACGTTGTGACACGGTCCCAGATTCAGTTGGTCTACTTGGGTCGCTGTGCTACTAGAGCCGTGTCCTTGCAGCGGTGGTGGCAGTGGCTGATTCTGAGGTCGGTGGTGGCCGTGAAAGGCGGTCGCTGAAGAATCTAATGGAAACATGGGACACGGTACAGAGTTGTTGGGCTGAAACATCTGAAAATGGCAAAAAAATAAAACCACTGATGTTGGCGGAAAGTTCGTAATCTCGAGCTGTTCCTTTCAAACTCAAGAAGTCATAAGACTTACATCCTTCGACATGAGTGCATCTGCATTAAAATCCAGAGTGGTATTGACAGAGGACAACTTCATGGAAAGGAACTGCACTTAGCAAAATTCTTTTGTCACTAACAAACCAAGAGGAACACTAGTACAGAGGCCACATTGATGGACGACTGCGACATTACCTCAACTTGACGCTGCAATGACTGAACATAGTTGATGATTTCATCTAGCATCAGTGCCTTTCCAGTGACCTAAAGTTTTGCAGAGGATTCAAGTCACGCAATTAAAAATTTGCACATTTATGGAATTGAAATCGACATCTTCCAAGTTCAGAAATGTTTCTCGAGCACCTTATTGCAGCCGGGCACAAGGTCCTGGAGGAGCTTCATTCGCTCACTGATCTTCTCTCTTCGCACCTGAAAATGGAAATTACTAGATTGTAAGCCAAACAAATTGCAGTTAGCATTCCTTATTTCTACATTGAAGAAGACTGGGAAAGCAATTCTTACTCTTTCAGCTAGACTATGACTATCGGTTGCCTGCCCCCTTCTTGCTCTGACATGAATGTAGTCTTTTGGAGGCTCAGGTGGGTTTGCATCGTTCTTAGTACTATTTCCTTTGGCATCATCTTCCCCTTTGGCAGTTCCATTTCCATTTTCATTGCCTTCGTTCGGCTTGCATCGCTTCAGACTCGGGTTATCATTAGACTCGGGTACCTGAAAAGGAAAGTTTTCTTTTCTTACCTGTTGGGATAATATGGAACAAAAAAGGGGCTACATTGAAGCTTTCCATCAATACCTTCAAGGCATTGGCAACAGGTGTGGATGGAGCCGATTCTTTCGCTTTTCTCTTAGCAGCCGCCTTCCTTCTCCTGGAATTCGCCTCGTTCGAGGCTTTCAATCCATTTTCGCCGTGCGGGATTTGCTCGGACACCGAGGACTCCTCGTTAGAATTCGTCAGTTCCATCCGATCAGTCAGTCTCGAATTCACATTCTGCTGAACGGTGGCCGCTGCCTGAGATCCCAACGCCTTCAGTGATGGGCTACTGGAGACACGTTGGAATTTCCTGCTCTCCATCAGCGGGTTGGGCTTATAAGGCAGCTCGCCACTGTTTGGGGAAAATTGGCTCGTCCGGCAGTTGAAGCTCCGGCTCCCAAAGCACGAGAACCTCGCAGCCCTCTCTGCAAATCCAGGATCAGCAGTGAACCCCGCCACACTGGAGAATCTCTCCTTGACCACGCGATCCACCGTCGTGAAATTCACCTTCGGGGGCGAATTCAAAGGGGTGCTATAACACGACGTGTTAGTACCATTGCTCCCGCCAATGTAAGGCATCGCCGCGGCGGCAGCGGTGGCATTCCCCGACAAGGCGAGGGAATGCGGCAATACCTCGCTGGGGTTCCCGATGCTGCCGAGCTTTCCGATCAGCTCCCTGATCAGGACACTCTCATTGGAAAGGTAGGAACAGGGGGCCGCAGGGGAGGACACCATGGAGCTCATCGCAGACTCGAAGCGACCACCCTGATCTGCCGAAGAATCGTCCCAATTTCGAATGAAGAAGCAATCGGGGGATTGCTTGGAAGCGCAATTCAGGTCGGCGGGCTGCGCCGCCATTGCCGAGGAGAGTGATTGCCACGGCATGACGAACTCATTGTCCATGTTTTCAGGAGTGACGAAGCAGGGGAGGCGAAATCGGAACCAGAATCAGAATGGCGGGGATCAGTCTAAGAGAGAGCTTGGGGTTGAGGGGCGAGAGAGAGAGAGAGAGAGCTAAAAAGGGTGTTTTTAAAGAAGGCGAATGCGCCAATCAAGAAATGGCCTGAGGAAGTTCTGGGTGGGCATTAAAATGAAGAAACCAAGAAACAGAGAGCGAGAAGAAGTTTGGAGGGAGTGAAATGTGTGGGGCTCAATATGATTGCATTTCTATGGGATTGGGGGAGAGTGGTGGGTGGAAGTACAGAAGAGAGAGAGAGAGGAATGTGTTTGGTGTGAAAAAAAAGGTAGCGAACGCAGAACCCAAAGAGAGAAAAGCACACGCAGGAAGAGAGAGAAAGGAGGAGGAGGAGAGGGAAAAGGGAAGGGGAAAAGGGGAAGAAGATGGGCGCTTTATAGACAGAGAACTAGAGAAGAGAAAGAGAAGAGAAGGTGTTGACAATTTGTAAGAAAAATGGGGACTTTCTCAGAACAGAACAGCTCCTCTCTCCCTCCGCCACTCCCTTGAAAGGCGGAGGGCGGTGTAAGCCTGCCGGGCCCTGCACGCCAAACCGCTCTCGCAAATGTCAAAATTCCTCCTTTCTCTTTCTCTGTCTCCAAAATTTAACCGTCCCGAGAGGGAACTGTCTCGCGGTTTAACGGCGAGGAGTAAAGTTTAATCCTTTCTTTTTTTTTTTTTTTTCCTGTTTTCCCATATTTAAGCATGTAAACACATTTCGGATTATTTCTAATCACTACAAACTTTGTATAAGATTCCTAAGAGTCTGTACTATTTGATGTTCAATAATACGGAATGTGTTTGACTAGAAGTACATTCGCAACATTGCAAAATGATATATATTTACTTTCTTGCTTTTCAAATGTCGACTCTCCTCGAGCGTACATGAAACGTTGGTCTGCATATTTGATAGTATGCAAAAGACTTTAACCCCTTCACGATATAATTTAGACTGTTGTGCAAAACATACGCGTGAATGCATTTATTGAATCCTAAACCATTATTTTGAGCTCAAATTTAAAAAGATAAAACACGTTGATTTGCTTCGTCACATTAGGCCCAAAAATAATATGGGCCCAAAAAAATTAGTAGGTGACCGGTTCCGATTTCATACTAGCTTCACCTTGAACATGAAACTCACCCGTTGGAACAAATTCATCATTTTTTTTTAACTCGAAATTTACTCCGCATACTTGGAATCCGAAATCCACCCCCGCCACAAGATACCACATGTATTCTTAATTGAACATTGCAAGTGAATTATCACCTTTAATGATCACCATTTGTCGCTTCAATCCAATGGCTACTACTCATATTTAAACACAAAGATAAGTATGAAATAATAATTAAGTAAAACTCAATTGTAAATATTGCGAGAAATGGATGCTCGGATTAGTAGTCCCGGACTACACGCTCATCATCCGACGCCAAGAAATATCGCGGGATCGCAAGAAGACGTATACCAAGAAAAAACATAAAAACTTGTTACGGGTTCCAAGTTCCAATAACCTGGGAGCCTGCTTCGTCGAAATAGGAACTAGATATTTAGAACCTAAAACTTATCATACATACCTTAAAACCTAGAATCGGATAGGGTTTCGGGTTCTACCTTAGTACCGTGCTCAACTCTAGAAAAATTCATGCTCATTGTGCAACGAAATAAGAAAAAAGAAACAAAAAGGCAAATCTCCAAACCCCCTCTCTCTTTTCCATTTTGTAGTGATGAGTAAGCCTTGGAACGATCACGTCCACACCGTTAGGCTTAAGTTTTCAGTACACTACCATCATAGCTTTTCAGTAAATTGATTGCAAATCAATAGACTCTACGCGGATCGCTAGGGTTTATACAAAATATTATTGAGGTTGTTAGTACCCCCGTCAGGGAATAATTCATAGGGAGCTAAGCTAGTTAGCTCCTAATTTTTAGATAAATACTGCAAATTATTTGCTGTAAATAGCAACCTTAGGGCCAATATTCAAGTAGCTAAGTCACTGGATCTCAAGGTATGTTTTCATGTGTTCATTGAGGTTTGGGCATTTCTAGTATGTGGTTGGACAGATCGTCAGTTGAGGAACATGATTGGTCTGTTTGCACATGATTAAACTTTAACTAATTTGATTCTTATATCTATGGAAAAAGCCACTTTTGCAATATATATATAAAAGATCCAACAAATATGAACACGACCCCGTTACTCTTGGAGTGTATCAACTTTTGTACTGAATGTTTGACAATTCTTCTCTTTCTAATGTATTGTTTTGGCACTAATCTGCATGTAGTGGCCCAATTCATCTCCACGTTAAGAAATTATAAATCCAAGAGATAACACATTCATCCTAAACTGATTTTCGTTCGCACAAGAATTCTCAAATTGGCACCCCGGCCTGAATTTAGCCCTCATCGTATTCTATCCAACATCCCCATTGAAATGAACACTCGCCAACAAACATGAATTTTTCACGTCGGTTACCGTTATTCTACACATCAAAGCAATTTTGCATTCGTCTACCATGTATCGACACGCACACATTTTTAATGGGATGCTTGGACAAAATGTTATGGGGTTAGATTTGGGTAAGGGGAAATGTTTTGTGATCTTTGTTCCGACGAAAATTAATCTAGAGTAAATGTGTTATGAGGTATTCGTTTGAGGCTTTCCCGCGATATCAATCCTAAATCCATTTAGGTCGGTTTCACTAAATTACTCCTCCTACCACTGTGAGGATGTTTCCTTCTACAAGAAGTGGGCAAAAACAAAACATTTGCTTAGAAAATGCAAATCAAATTATTTCTCGTGACAACCAACCATTCAAGTCTAGTTTATTACATTCAAAGCACCTATTAAAAAGCTAGTGCAATTAAACCAAAAAAAACTACGGCATAAATGTTTTTAACTGCCATAACCTACCTTTCACGCTCTTCACTGAATCACACTTAAATTATAAATTTGTGACCGGTTGAGTTCATCTTAGTCTTCTCGCGGTTCGAAGGAATTGAAGACATTGTACAAATTTCGTTCTGCCCCCATTGGCTAAACCCTAACTAAATGTTAAAGCAACTTGTCCTATCATATGGGGCCAATTTTAAATTCACAATGATTGGAGTGAGGACAATAGGACTTCGTGAGGGGCTAAGTTAAAAAAAAAAAAAGTTAGTCAATGTAATTTGTTTTTTAAAAAAGAAAGAAAACAATGTCTTTTCTTAGCCGGTAAAGCATAGTCACCAAGGCAATAAATAAACATTTTTATGCACGATCGCCAAGGAAATTGGTATTTTAAAAAAAAAAAAAGAAGGAAATTGTTTAACTTTGTTTTGGCTTAGTCAATCATTGCATTAAATTCTCATCTCCCGGTTTAACCGGGCCTCCGGTCGGGCTCATATACCGGATCGACCCTCCATCCAATTAGGCAATTACAGAATCACAACAAGAAGGAAAGGGTTTAAGGCAAAAAAGAAAACAAAACAAAGAAGAAGAAACATTCGCCTACGTGCCTATACACCGAGTTCCACAATCGATTGGGCTAGCGTTGACCGTTCGAATTGTTTGCTTCCAGTCTTCGACGTCGTTTTGATCGTGATACTTGCGTTTCTTGCTAGAAAGAAATAAAGAAGGGGCATAAAGATGAGTCTGATCTCGACGTACGGTTAAAAAAGCCACCGCGGTTGCGGGTGGAATTGATTGTTGAGGGGTCTCTGGCTCAATTAGTTTGAGTCTAGTGCGACGACGATGTCCTCCTCCCATATAGTCTAAAATGTAGAGTGAAGTGGTCCGGACTTGTTCGGGGATGCCGGGGTTGAAGTGGGGTAGCCCAAGCCTTTTAATCTAAGGTCGTTCCACGGATGTCCCGTTTACCTTTCAGGCCTAGTCAAGTCGGATTGAACCATTCATCGTATATCGAATCTACTTAGATAATCTTACCAAGTACCTTATTAGTTGCTCGGATTTTGCGGGAATTTTTTGTTTTTATTCATGCTTGGCTCCGGTGGGGCCCCAACTCATGCTTACCATTTTCCTCACATTTGATTCACGAGGGGAAGCAGGGCCCCTTCTTTCCCTTCTCTACTGAAGAGAAAATCAAAAGCTACTTATTGCTCGACGTTGGTTTTTATGTCTAGTCGTGTATAGTCATATTCTCCTTTCTCCTTCCACTCTTTTTTCGCCACAAAGCCCAAATCGAGAGAAGGATCCATATCTGGGTCAACCCTTTGCTACAGTCAAAGGAATGCTGGATCCTTCTTTCTATTTGACTACTATATGTTCCTCCATTTCGGGTCGAGCATAACTCTCTCGAAACATATCTCTAGTAGGTGTGTTTACCACTTGGAAAAATTGTCCAAAAAAATCCCGAACCTAATATATACAATGACTAATTTAGTTCTAAGCATTTTTAATCGTGCTAATTCGGTCCTAAGCTTTCCTGCTATTTGCCAATTTAGTCATAAAATTTTCGATTCGGTTAATTAGGCGTAAACCTTTTGGAAGTTTTACCAATTCGGTCCTAACCCTTTTTGGTCCTAAACTTATATTGGCGAGGAATTACTAGTTGAAAGGTTTGAGACAAAATTGATAAATCATCAAAAGGTTTAGGACTATATAGGCATAATTAAAAGGTTTATGATTGAATTAGCCGTTGTACAATAGATTTAAGGCTTTTTGAACAAACCGTTGACGGACATCATCGCTAATACATGTCACGCCCATGTTTGTAGCCCATCGATTGGAGAACTTATTGGATAAAGTTTTCACCGAAGAAAGATAGAGGAAAACACGACCCCTTTTTATTTTTTTCACAATTTTGTTCGTTCTTGTCCTCATCTAACTTATTAACTTTTCTTTGCTAATCCGACTTAATTCATGTTTACCGTTACCAAGCGCAAAAGTTTCTTTTTACTTTTAACATTGCAGTAATAAAATTGGTCGTGAAAATTCAAAGGGGTTGCTCCAGTGGTAAGCGTGTCCATCCGTTCCCTTTACAATAGTTCAAAAAAAAAAAAAAACCATCACGGCTGGTAAATGAACTATACAAAGCTATCACCCCAGGACAGATGCATCCCATCATCCTGCGCAAAATGGCAATTTTTTTTTAAAAACTTATTATATGAATGTCAATTCAGTTCTAATTTTTTTTTTTTTTTTGTAGAAAAATTCCAAACTTTTTAATTGTTCCAATTTAATTCTAAATCTTTTGTTATCTACCAAAGTGATCTCTCTGGCTAAAAGTGGTAAAAAATCGCGGACGTGGCCCCCGGCTGTCTGCGTGGCACGATTGGCTTATATTTCTTTTATGATTTTTTTTTCACTTCTCGAAGAGGGCGGCAAGGGCCCGGTGTCCATGGATGAGGACCTAGATCCGGTTGGCGGGGGTTTCCAGCCATCACTTGCGCCCAAATTTGACCGGGAGGCGCCAGCCCTTAAAAGTAAAGGCAAAAAATTATAAAATTCTAAAGAATTTGATCAAGTTACAAAGACATACAAAAATTATCCATATTAGCGTCGGTAATGCCACGAAGGACAACCAACATTTAAGCCAGCGATTTTCGACCAAAATTAATATTAGATTAGCACGGTTAAAATATTTAGGACTGAATTGGCATTCGTATAATAAATTTAGGATTTTTTTTTTGTGATTTTCTCCGCCAATCTAAGTCTAGATTAGTTGCCACCGACGTATAAGTCCAAAGGGTCTTGAAACTCCATATACTGTGGCATTCTTGACCAAACGCTCTTTGCTGGCGAGAACATTCCCGGCGACCCAAGTTAAACGAGGGGGAAATAGCTGGACTCAGAAGCATCTGGATAGAGACTTCACGTATTCATCTTTCGCATTCGTCAAATTCCCCGGCCTTTCAAATTGATGCGTCGTTGTTCATGCTTCTCCACAGCGGAGCGTCGTGTGGTAACATGCTTCTTTCGGCCATACCCCGTATCGCCGAACACTAATGCGACCAGCTCATTCCAAACTGACACAGAGTCAAAGGCGGGTCACACGTGCCAAAGATAGCGACTTATGTTTAGGGTTGAGAAGTGACGGCAGAAGCCTGAGTTCAAGTCCAAGTCCATTAACGTATTTAGTTGGATATGGGTTTACTCAAAACTTAATACAGCGAGTTATGGGTCAATCGAAGTATATTAACTATTCTATACCATATCAATTATCGGACGCGGACTTTTTCTAACACAACTCACACGTGTCTTAACAATTTCTCCCAACCTATGAGCTTAGGTCTAAGTTTATTTCTCCTTAATTCTCGTATCTTTTTGTATCAATAGATTTCAACTTGAATCTACATCGATATTCTCCTCACAATATCTTTCTCTGGATGAGACCGATCCATGAGAGATGCCACTGGGGACTGAATTACCACACCACAGCCATACCTTCACCCCAAGTCTCTTCCATCAGACCAAACAACGAAGGTTGCCCGGAAACCGTGTCGGTCACGAAATTTCTTCCTTGAAATATTCACCATAACAGATTAAGGGTGGGCCAAATAAGTTCGTACTCAATCGGCATGAGTCAAATTCCGTTGATCGCGAATGTCCATCCACCCCATTAGTCAAATTCCATATGCCGCCGGTAATCCAATTTGCACGCAAGAGAGGATGTTGAAGTATTGTCACACATTGCTTGACAGAGGATCCTAAATGTTCTTAATATTCAGGTGATCTCCATCTACTTAAGTAAACAAAGGCTTTTGGGTTGAACTTTTGTAACAAGTCAAAAAATTAAACCAATAAGTTACAGCCACGCTAATTATTTGATGTGGGATTTTTTTCAACACAACTCTCACGCGTGTGTCTCTTTGTGCTCCATACATTTGACTTCAACAAGTAACATGAGATGGACACGAGGATACCTCTTCTCTCTCGTTTCGTAGGCACCACACTAGCATTTGTCGAAGTTCCCCTATAATGGTGTAATGTCCGAGTGCATGCATGCGAAGGGGGAAATGTGGTTTCAAAATCTGCCAAATTTACCATTTTTGAGAGCTTCAAAATTTCGTTTAGATGGGTTGAACTTGAATCCTATTGAGGCATACGATTCTCACCCCTTCGATCTCCATGCATGCTTCACGTTGTGAGGTCATGGGTAAGCCATCAAAGCTCCAAAAATTCTAGAGAGAGAGAGAGAGTGAAGGTGAAGAACAGACAAGGATTAGCCGCCTGTTGTCCAAAAGAAGCTCGATGCGACGTGGGCGAAAATGTTCATCGAACACGACAAGAGGAGAGGAGATTATTCAAGCGAGACATAACGAGGAAAGACGACAAGAGAAGTCAATTATTTCTGAAGCAGAGAAACATTTATTATGGGAATGTGCGATGGCCAATGGGTTCCATGAAAACACCCACGATTTCTCCCTTCTTTTCCTTTCGCTTTCCTCCGTTTACTACCTGGCCGCCAAGCCTTTCGATCCACGGTCATAAAACTTTAAAGGAAAAATTTCGGGCAATCTCTCGGAGTGGGGTCTGCTTCGGCTTCTCAAAAGAGCTCCAAAATGGATTTTATCTCAAATAAGTCTTTGATATCGGTAACTTATTATCAAATTAACCTCAACTTACTGGAACATCGAATCTTTCATTAGTTTCTCGGATTTTTTCCTTCTCAATCTTTATTTAAATTGAAACAATGATTTTTAGTGATCATGAACTTTACGAGGGATTCAATTTATACCTCTTTCGATCTCATAAAAAATGTTCGGTGAGGGTAGTCTTGATTTCTAAGCATATGTGAAACCCTAATCTCCCGTATGACATATATGAGTCTAATACGCACTCCACAATTCTCCACATTGGAGGTTTTCCTCCTCCTTTCTTAGACAATACATTTCCCTTCAAACATACTCAAGACGAGCTTGACTTGTCGATCAATTAAGGTTTCTAAAACATGGCCTCCGTTGTGTTAACCACGGTTTTTACCAGACTAAATAACTCTATTGACGAGAAGAAGAAGAAGCAGCAGCAGCAGCAGCAGCGAGCATCCTAAGCATGACGATAATTTCTCCGCGGAATTAAGTCATACCTACAGCTATTCTCGTACTAAATATCCAAAAAAGAAAATATAATTTGCTGTACGTACCGTGATATTATTGAGTGTTCGCTTATTTTCTTCGAGTACCCTGTAAGAGCATGTGGCTTGCTGAATTATTTATAATTAATCGTGCCTTTTTTATTTAAAGTTGAGGAGACCATCATCTAAAGGCTCCGAACTCCCCATCCTTCTTCTAGCAAAGGCGCCATTTCTTTACGTCCATAACATAAACCCTAATGATTCATGGGTCAAACTCGGAGTTCACGACTAATGGGGAAGACCCATTACAATAAACAACTACAAGTTGCTACAAAACTATTCACGATATCATTAGGCAGCACAGAAGAAGAAGAAGGAAAAAAAACAAAAGTTTTGCCAAGATCTTCTTGTGTTTGGTGCTTCGCTAGAAGATTGTGGAGTCGCATCACTAATGCAGAAACGTTAAGTCACCTAGCAGAATGCTTTCGAACGAAACTGTTGAGAAGCCACTCGACGAGAGAGAAAAAAAAATTTCTTAGTACGCTGCAAATTGCACCGCGAAAGTACATCATGCTCTAAGCTCTTTCGTCCACTTTTATCGACTTTAATCAAGTGGGAAAGAAAGAAAAGCGCCATGCGCAAGATAACCAGTTGAAGAACTTCATACTATATTCCTTTTCGGGTCATGTCCCGTGTCCAAATTGGGCACCAAACAATGATTTTTCAAATTCACAACAATGTTGCAGTTAATGGGTATGGACGGTCTCCATCCGAATCATAGTAAAAGAAATTGAAAAAAATTTCATGGCGGACGATCCTTCATCTGATGGCCACTTGCATTTTCACAAACACCTTTTGGACGGAAAAAGAAGCGCCAAAAAGTCGAGAGACCATTGTCAAAGTGCATTCTTAATCCTCATATTGACAATCATGAGCCGTATATCATCATTGGACCTCACTTCTGTCTTTTTTAAGGTTTGTTTTTGGTAGTGTGCGAATCATTGGCTCTCTGACACCTGAAATTATCCAACGGTATCTTTGCAAATTGTGCTTGTTGCGGCCGATACAAAAAACAATATTGCAAATCTGTTTTGAAAATAAGGTGTGGGGTGGCGGAGGAAGAAGGGAAAGGACGGTGGAGAAATTGGATTTGAGTTTTGAAGGTTTGAGACAAAAAAGTGACAAAAGGTTCGTCACATGGGGTTCCATGCAATTCACGATGGGGATATCCTAACGAAGTAAATGATGCAATGATAGGGAGGCGATGCTGTTTTCTGATGCATGGGGTTGGAATTCGTCAAAATTGAACTACAGATATTGAGGAAAATCACAAAAAAAAAGAGTCATAAACTTATTGCCGATTTGACCAATTTAGCTTTTAAACATTTTAACGATTTGTCAATGTGGCCCTTCCGGCCAATTTTGGCCGACAATCGATGACATGAGCGCAAGCTGCCAATGTGGGTCGGCGATGATGAGGGCAATTTGTTTTTTTGTCATTTTGTTTAATTTTCCTGATGTGGTCAGCCGGTCGATTAAATGCACACAGATGAGAGAGTCCAAAGTGAATGGTCGAAACTCAAAGAAGCGAAACGGACAAACTTGTTCATTATCTCAATCAATCCCGCGCATCTTTCAGTTGGGAAAGATCAGTACCAGAATGTCTGGTTCTCGTCACCCCCCTTGTTCAGCCGGTGAGGCACAGAGATCACGTCTTCTTCTGCAGCTATCGCCATGCGACCTGGCAGTTTGCAGGACATATCTAGATCAACACTTTGGAGTTGTTCCATGAATTGACACCTCGTTTTGTCCTTAACCTCTAGTTAAACCCTTAATCACGCAATCATCTTGCGCAAGCGTGTAAACACAAGAGCAGAATAAAGGGGTCCTCTTTCTCAATCTGTCCGTGGAATTGCCCCTATTAAATGTTGTGTCTTCAAAAAGAAAGCAAAGCAATCGGATTATCTAAGGAGAAAACCCAAAAGCATGGACAGGAGAGATGTATCTCCAAGACATGGCATTGGGGACAAAACCCCAAGAAATTAGTGTTAGGACAAGGACATATGTGTGCGTTTGTCGAAGGCCAATATTCATACAGGGATCACAATCGACGTAGAATTTGTTTATTGTTTATAAAATGTACGATGCTTATATCGTCGACCCCTTTCCTAATAGCTTAAGTTTGAGGAAGAACGATTTATCTAACACTCATGTCTAAGAGTTTCTTTTTATGTGGGCCCCGTTAAGTGAGATTGAAATTCACCGTCTTGCGAAATTTATCTAATAAGATAAGATATAAGATTCTTAATTAGTCTAGTATGAGACGATTTGTATGGGCCAAATGGAGCCCAACATGTGATGAGATAGTTTGTGGTTGAAATTTTATAAATAATGCTTAAGTTTCAATAACCTCAAATAAAGAACGATTACATGATGCGATTCGTGAGTGACAATCTCATTGAGCCAGTGATATATAGGGCGACATAGGAGAAGCACTTGCGCTCCGGATCGCCACATTTCGCATCAAGAATTATGAATTCCAAATTAGGTGCGCAAAATCATTTTTCCCTCCATTATTGTGTTATAGATTCTGACTATGGAGATCTCGGGTGCCGTTTTTCGCGGCTTACATCATGAACATGCCGATGCCCTTAAGTTTTGCTTGCATGGAATATCGAAAATTTGCAGATTTTATGGGTCACAAAATAAGTGTACACACAGAGAGAAGGAGGGTGAAGAAGGGGAGAGGAGGTGGATAATATGCTCTTCTGGTGTTGAACTCTATTATGAGGTGGCTTCTGGTGAAGTCGCTTTCCAATCTTTTTACATTAACTTTTAAGTATTATTATTATTATTATCATCTATTTTTTTAAAATACTGCAAAAAGACAACATCCTCAACGCTTTTCCTTAGTTTTTGTTCGACTAATATTGTTTGATTTGTTCATGGAATATTTAAATTAGCTGGACGGTGGCTTGTCCCAAAACCAGAAGTTTGTATTAACCAGCGGCGCTACCATCTAAACCGGGAAGGATTATCCGTTCGTACTACCAAATAATATTATATATGTAATCATGTAAGAGGACCGTGTAAACATAAGCAACAATTTTTCTTTTTAAATTTTCACCTAGCCCTCTTCCAGGTTCCTGGAATGCTGGATTTAATCGCTGGATTTGAGTTTATGTGCTGCCTTAATTAGACCCTTAATACCGGTTCCGATGACGGTCGTGCCGTGATTAAGTAGATTACCTTTTCAAACCTTAAATCAAGCTTGAATAAATGGAGTTTTTAAGTGGTGTTTTCACTTGTATAAAGTGAAGAAAGTTTAGGGTTAGTCTCTATCTAAACAAGCAAGTCTTTTTGACATTATAACCAAATTATCTCTAAGCTTATCTTGGATTAGGTTCTCCCCCTAAATTTAGCCTTCATAGGGTGAAGCATTCCCGGTATGTTTTAGTATGAATCCGACTCAACAAAACCCGAAAAATGTATAAAACTCGCGAAACGTTGAGAAATTTCACGGATTATGACAACGCAGCCAATGTTTTGGGACTAACTTGATTTTGATCATGAAGATGGACTCGGGCCGTAAGAGTGCAAGCTCTAAATCTTAATTATAATCAGCTTATTAAGAGCTTTGTGGGCGTGGACAATGATTAGATGACTACATAATGACATGGGGCTCAGAGCAAAGACTTTGTGTCCAAATCTCTGTTCATGAAGCAAGCTTGTCCAAGTTTTCTCCTCGTTTAGCCACACGCTGGCCCAATGGGCTCCGACTGTCTCTCCATTCACAGATTCTTGTTCTTATTGAAGGCCAGAATGGACTTGTCGTCGGGAAGCAAATGAGTGGCGTGAAGTGATATATAATGCAAAGTTTTGGAATAATTTCTAGTTCGTAACTGTCGTTCGCTTAAAGTTTTGATGAATTATGCTTGATTAAGTACGCCAATGAGCTTGAAATCCCGAGACAAAGTATGCCAATAGGCTCGAGAGACCGCGTTCTAATCCACCACCCATGTCAGCCAATGCATGCCGATCATCGCAGCTTTCACAAAGTTTATTTTACTTCCCACCCATGCCGGTTGATCTCTAATCAGGTGGACGGGACCGTTGTGCCATGAAAACCTCTTGAAATTTCTCCGTGTGATCTTCTATCATAAGATGTTCGACTTTTTGCTGCAAATTCTTAATACCCTCATATTCAGTTATTTCTTTTAAGGGTGGCTTGCTTTGGGTTTGGCGCATTTCATGTAACAGGATTGCACAGTCCAGGAATATGGGTGTCCAATCCTTTACGGACTGACTGGAAAGATACAAACCGTAAATCCAGCGTGGGGTGTAGAAGGTCATATACGGGAATCAATCTGAGTATTGCCGCTAGTCTTCCGGATAAGAATCCCAACCACAGCAATCCCACACGTTCTCCTTCTTTCTTGCTCAGGAATGCAAGCGATGCTGATGAATAGGAAATCCAACTTATTCAGCACAATATTGCAGTCACAGAGGCACGATGCATGCTGTCTCATTGTTCTCGAAAGAGGAAAGAGAGTTGGACATTACGAGATTTAGAGTTTGGTCCCGTGTGGAAAAGGTTAGTGCAACATACCGAGACGTTTAGGGAACTGTTACTTGTGATGTGATTTAGGTTGACACTTAAGAAAGAGGTTGCTTGCAAGCACGAACGCAGAGGTAGCTCAACTTCAAATTTGTTCTCTCTAGGGTTGTGGCGTTCCTAGCTCTTGGCCATGTAGCTTTCAATTGATAGCGAGACCATACTTGTTACACGGAGTTCAGCGTCTCAAAACTGATGTGGCGTAGGACAATCTATTTATACTAATCGGCTTAAACTTTTGAGTGAAAGTAAATTCGGCTAAAAAAATTTATGGATCATAAGTTGCAATTAGCCATGCCCCTTCCGTCAAGATCAACATCGTGGTTCAATTAGGAAAGAAGAACCACGGGTGAAGTTCATTGTTGTGGCGTGGGAAATGTGGCCACGCTAGAATATTAGTTCTCAGCTAAATAGGTTGGAATCATACATAACATGTCTTGTCCTAAACGCGAAAATCATGTCTATAAAATTGGCCCCAAAGGAAAAAAAAAAAAAAGATAACAAGATGAAAGGCATCGATTATGTAGCGTGGAACAGTTAATACATATGCCCGATTCATGAGTGTGTAATATAATATAACAAAAGAACGCTTCATAAACTATATCGTTTGAAACCTATCATATCTTTAAACACATGACAGATTCAATCTGAGTCGATTTTGTTCCTGTGCTTTACTGGATTGCTTTCCAAATGATCTTTGCTCTATCAAAGTAAATAGATGTATTTCGACTGTGATGGAAACGATATCGCATTCCGATTGAACACGTGCGAAAGCCTCTCGCCATCTCCGAAACATCAGTAATCAAAGAAAGGGAAAAGGAGATTGTTTTTGGAGATGCGCCATCTTTTTCTTCTCGATGGAGATAAACAAACGGACCCACTTGGAATACAAAACAAAAGATGTTGTGAGTTGGAGATTTGGAAGTAGGGATTGGAGCCTACGAAGATAATGTTAGAAAAACAAAAGTTGTCCTTCCGGCCCACATTATAAAATTGTTTTCATTGAGTGCCCTCAGGGTAAAAATAAAAAAAAAAAAAAAAGGGGAAAAGTTTGCAAACGACCTTTTGCCATGCTCATCAACCGTTGCATGTTCTCTTTCGCTTCGTAAGAGTCTTATTTGTTGAGAAGGTCTTTGTTTCAGGAAAAATTAGGGTTTTTTTTCGAGAAAATATTTTTCGCATTTCCAATTAAAAAATTCATTTTCTTAACTTTAAAAAAATGCATATTTTCTTCACCGTAAATGGGTTTTTCGTTTACTTATCATTTTCAGCAAATCGAAAGTGTGAAAGTCTCGAAAATTAATCCGCGAAAAGTAGTTTCTTTCCCGGACGAGAGCACACGACAAGTTTGTGTTCTTATCATCAAAACCTGAGAGTGCTCAGCACATGAAAGCCCCGCACCACCATTCATCTAACTCCCCAGCTTTCTCGAAATGGGAGAACGGATGATCGGAGTCCGTCGAGATTAATACGTACCGCAACTTGAATTTTAAAATTGGGTTTCTCACTCATGAAAAGGGTCGGAGCCATGTGGTTGAAATGATCGCGTCTGCATCGAACTCGATGGACGAAAACTTGCTTTGCACCAGAAGCGTTAATCACGTGCTTATTGCGGGTATAGATTACACTTAAGGCAGGCCTTAACTTCGCGTGAGGTTAATTGATTTGGAGACGAAAATAGTTTGTGTCAGGCATCGCGTAACATAATTTAACCTCGGATAACAGCAAAGGACCATCATTTTCTGTTGGACGGTGCTTTGACAATGACTGTGGTAACACTTAATACTTACCGTTCGATGCATATAAGCGCGACTGTTTCTTAAGAGGTTACTCAGAGTTGAAGCCCTCTCGAAAGCAACGCGAGCTCAGAAGAGAACCCACCAAGCAAAAATTATCGAAGACACTGCAATCGGACAAGTATATAACATTTGACCGTGCCAACCATCCTAAGTCATCCCTGCAACACATCCGCAACAAGTGCCTTACATTCTAGAAGTCATAAAGAGACTGTAATATATTTATTTTGCACGTCTACAAAAACAATAAAATTAAGCATCAACGAATTCATTTTACAATAGAGATGCGTGTGTAATTTATGTCGGGGTGGTTTTGGGCCTCTTTCACTCAAAATTGAGGCTTTTCATCGCATTTAGAAATCGACAATCGTTCCTTCCCATAATCGATGTAGACAACCCCGATAATCTTTTTTTGTGTGATCAGTAAGTCTAGATTTGTTGATAAGTTGAACTATGATATCAATATTGGATGGTCTTTGCGCCTCTCTCATTCCAAAAGTTAATTTAAAGGTTGAGACATTTATTCATATTTATAACTAAATCACTAACTCTTTCACGATCGACGTGAGATAATCCTAATAGTTTGAGCTCTCGAAATCTGCTTAGCTACTCGTTTCTTCAAATTAGCAATCGAAACACGCAAGTCATGTATCTTATTGGTCTATCTTGTCAATTTTTCCTACCGTTTGGTCATTCAATAGAATTTTCTCAACGGGCGTTTCACGGACATTCGATGAACATCCGTCGTAAGGAAAATGGTTGTGTCATTGTTAAAGTATTGTTTTTCTAAGACAATGCAATATAAAAACATTAAAATCGAAATTTGTTTGCATTAAATGTAATTAAAAAGCGTCCTTTTCGATTCCGATTCAATCAGGTGCCGGAGTTCAACGTTTTGGGTCCCGTCAATTCACGTCTCTTTCTCTCTACGTCTCTCACCCCTCCCAAACTCCAAGAGGCAAACCCCTAACCGATCCCACCCTCCTCTCGCACGAGCCTTGCACGCACGTACACACACGGAGACTATACACCCTCTCTCCACGCACGTGTCCATCACGCTTCAATGGACCCGCGGATCTCCACCGTCCACGTCACCACCAGCTACCCCACCGAATAAACCAGGCGCCGCTGGATATGCTCCCGATCTCACCCCTCCACTTCGTTTCGGATCCTCACCCGCATATTCCCTCGCTCCGGGTCCTGCGCTTCCCATCCTTTTCTGTCCATAGACCAAATAAACAACGTTAAAACCTCATCCAGTGTAAAATTGACCTACCAAAACCATAAGACATAATGTGGTCATTCGTAAATCTTCTACACCGCTTCATTAGTCAATAACACGTGCCGATCCGAGTGACTTTGGGTAAAAAATGACTAGCGCGAGCCGCTCGATGCTTGGTATCGATTTAATATTTCGTGATCAGTACGACCATGTCCAATCTCGCGAACTAAAATTAACCTTAGCCGTATAGAGTGCGATGGACCCAGCATTACTTTTTATCTTTCCAATTAAGTCATTAAAGAAGCTCAAAAGCCCACAGGTCTTGAAGTCTAAACCGCTCAGACAAAAAAATAATAATAATAATAATAAAAGGTGCTAAGCCGCACTTCCGCTCGAATATTCCTCCACAAATACTTCGTTAAACCATTTCCTTTAATCCTCACCTGCTTCTCCTATATATCCCATGGACGGCTCGATTAAGGCGGCGACGACGACGACGACGACTCGCCACAACGCTCAGCACTCGAAATCAATCCGAAAGTGAGCGGAACCGACGGAGGTTTGAGCTGCTGCGATGGTGGGTTTTGCTAGACCGAAGCGCGGCAGTGACCTGCTCGACGACCAGGCCAAGGCTCGGCTCGTCCGCTCCGATCTCCGCAGCCTCAGCTCCGACAGCAGCGGGAGCGAGCACGACGGCGAGGACGACTCCCCCTGCCTCTCCGAGCTCGTCCACGGCTTCCTCGAGGTCGAGCCCGAGGACTCCGCCGAGAGCCGGCCCCCGGCGGACTGCGGCTCCGACTCCGACTCCGACTCGGACCGAGCCGCCTGGACGGACGCGATCGAGGGCGTCCTCGAGGAGGCTCTCGTCCGCAATGCGGATTCGTATCGGAGCCTTCTCCTCAGCCACGTCTCCGGAGCGATCGAGGTGTTCTCGTGCCTGACGTCGGACAAGCCCGCGCTGAGGCGCAACGTGATGTCGCACCTGAGGGAGATCGGGTACAATGCGGCCATCTGCAAGACGAAGTGGGACTCCTCCGGCGGCCTCACCGCCGGGAGCTACGAGTTCATCGACGTGGTCCGATCGGAGCCGCCTGCGTGCGGCGGCCCGAGCCGGTACTTCGTCGACGTCGACTTCGACGTCCATTTCGCGATCGCGCGGCCGGCGCCCGAGTACTCGCGGCTGTTGCAGCGAGTCCCGAGTGTTTTCGTCGGCGGGATCGAGGATCTGAAGAGGACGGTGAGGGCGATGTGCGACGCGGCGAGGCGGTCGCTCAAGAGCAGAGGCCTCTCCCTGCCCCCGTGGAGGAAGAACCGCTACATGCAGAACAAGTGGCTCGCGCCGTACCGTCGGACTACGAACCCGTCGCCGGCGAGCACCTTTGCTCAGGCGGCGGCGTCGTCCTCCGCTGGCACCGCCGTGAAGTGCCGATCGGTTGGGTTCGACCAATCCATGAGCGGCCGACTGTTTGTACGCACTAGATAAAAGAATAAAAAACAATTCTTTTTTGTAGACTTTGTTATTTTAACTTCTTCGGTCTTTGTGTAAAAAAAAAGGCGTTAATCGAACTGTACGCGGCAAATGCACATCGGATTGGTGGCGGCGAAACAGAAGAGCTGTGAATCACGTGCGCACGGAAGTATTTCGACTTCACTCGGACGCTTCCTCTCTGGGCGATCTGAACCGCTCACTGCGCCAAGTCATCCGGTTCAGTAAATCGGACGGTGAAGGCCTCGTAGGTCGTGTCCTGATGTGATTTGATGGGTGGAGTAGGATATGGATAGGGATGACGTGGACAGGGCCGATGTGACGGGTGATGGGTACATTTGTGGAATAGATCCAATTTTTTTTGCCAGGTGCTATCCTATCCTAATCTACCTACTGCATGCGTTACATACCGAGACTTTGCTCTTTCCTCATGCGTTGCCACGCCTATTCTTCTCAAAAATGGAAATTCGAAACCCCCACTTCTCTTTTTTTTTTTCTTTCATTTTTTTTGTGGAATTTATATTTTTAACCAAAATTGTCCTAGTGACTAAAAAAAAAAAAAAAAAAAAAAGAGAGCCAAGAAAAAGATGGGCTAGAACCCGCGGTTTCTTTTCGTATGAAGTAGATCCATTTTTACTGAAAATTTTTTTAATAACTTCTCTTTTCGTGTGGAGTAGATTCATTTTTAATTCATATTTGACAAATACGAGCTTGAATAATTATATGAATTAGTTAATATCCACAAAACGAGTTGTAAATAGGTTTGAAATAGTAAAACTAAAGATAATATAAAATAACATAGATGTTGAATGGGATCATAACTTATTTGAACTCAATCCAATTCTGTAATCGATCTCGCGCGACTGCTTACTCTTCAATATCACCTTAGTATAAATATAATTTTTCTAAAATTGAGTGAAATATAGAGGTGGTGTAATTATGACTTGGGTCGGGTACCGATTTGCATGGAAATAAGTACAAATTAGATTGAATGAGTTAATTTAAAAATAACCATTTTCGACTCGACCCGACCTTATCCTTTTCACGGGTGTTGGAGGGGGTTGTACGTCTTTGATAAAGATGCCTAGATTAACAGGTGCGATGCAGTGGCAGGCATGTGTAGGAAGAACTCAAGTGCGATGAGCGAAACTCAAATCATACTAAATATTATTCTAGGCCTCGTTTTCATCTCAAGTCCGATCCTTATCTGAGCAACTTTGGATTAAATTTGACTACTGCACACTATGTTGATTATGTTCAGGCAAAGTATCTTGAAAGCACTTAGTTAGCACTGGACCAAGGAGGCTGGTAATGGCTGCTATCCTCCCTCCCAATCACTAGGCCCTTAGTCCGATTTTTATTAACTTTGTCCAAACTTCATCTGAGATTTCTATCTCGCCCCTTCCGAAAATCCCTTTCATTAATCCAAATCTGAACTGAAAATTCTGCATATTTCACGCTACTTGTTGATAAGACTATTCCAAGCGACGATCAATGGCCACTCTGTAGTGAACTTTGATCCGTAGAGACCGCCATGGTGGGGGTCGCCTTCAACGCTATGATGAGTTGATAACATCGTTATAATTCCACCTAGTCATCATGAGAGAAAGAGAGCATATCATGACCATGACATCGCAAATTTTAGATCTAAAATCCTCCATTTTCGCTCTGTGAGTCCTTTTGCAAGTTTCATTGCTTCTATGTTTAATTTTTTAATCTATTCCAAAGAAATAATTATTTGTAGGTTAAAATTATAAATATCACCCATCTATAAGAATTTTGTAAAATATAAATATGGTCAATACTGAGCGCTTTGAAGAATGAAAGGAAGCATTTGGATAAGGTTATTTTCTATATGTTGTCTATTCGTTGGATTGAGCAGACAAAGGAAGAAGAGCAGGAGCAGGAGCAGATAAGGCTAAACTGCTTTCTTTTTATGAGCCCCTTGGACCAACGTGGGGTCGCTTTCATTGGGGCAAAGACGGGCACTTATGTCTTGCCAAACAACCAAAGACAAGTGTCCCAATCGAGTCTGAGAGGCCACCATTAAGAAAGGGTTAGTCGGGTTCCCGACTTTGACGGTCTGAATTTGGATTGAGATATATAATAAGATAAAAATGGACTTGAAATCCATCATGATTGTAGATATATTTCTTCATGTGTTTGATGCAACTTAAAATTGAAATTGAAATATTTAAAATGAACAAGTCTTTGAGAAATCGACCTTCGGAGCATGACGATGCCCAAGAAATACGACTTCACGGGTCTTTGATACGGCCTCATGAACAGCAGGAGGCACTTCTTGTTGGCGTGCGCCCCGACGCCATTGTCTAAGAAAACGGCAGCACCATCCTAGGTTTTGCATCATGGCCCCGTTGCGGCATTCTCGATGCACAGTAGGTGGAGCTCGATACTCGAGAGCATGGACGCTCGGAAGCTGATATTGCGTTGGCTATTTTTCTCTGGCGGGCGGGTGAACAGCCCGACTCATGAGTCACGCATAAAAGGTGGACCTGAAGGACGTGTGCAACAAGAGTTGGTGGAAATGATGATCTATGCAGTCCTAGCACGATGATCCTCTGTAGACTCCATTTCACCCTCAGTCATCGGAACATGACCACCGACCGGCATGGTTGGAGACGACGGCGATTGTGTGGGGGTCAGCAGAGATGATGATTGGCTATCTTGGTGGGGCTCCTCGCGGGCCGGTGAAGCAATATCTTACTATGTCACTCCATCAGTGAAAAGATAACATAAATTGTTAAGTTATTTTTCTAAATTTTTATCCAATTCAAATTTATTCCCCCGCCCCCTCCTCCCCATGCCGGATTTCTACCCAGCTCTTTTGTTCCGATGTATTCGGATTGATCCACTAGATAAGATAATTTGTTATCCTATATGGACTACCAAATGGAATTTTTGGATTTTCAGTTCACATGGTCTCCTTCCATCATTCCATGGGTCGTGAAAGCCTCCGGGATAAGATTCTCTCGAATGCGCATCTAATGCCACTCGTGTGAGAACATATCGTACGCACGTGTGTCCTTTCATAACGAGTCCCACGATTTTGACCACGTTACGTGAAAAATCGGATTGGAGTGTTGGGCATTTGGAGAAATAAGTTGTGGTTGGTGAATACGAATACTGTTCAGGAATTTTTGGGGATTGGTTGCAACGAAAGTGGATAGAACGACACCATGTATTTTTAATGATTTTTTTGGACTTCAAAATGTTTAATGGGTTTTTTTTTAATCTTAGGTATAAACATACACTCCCGCTATAAATAAATAGCGTAAAGTGTATAATGATAAAAAAAAATCTGTTGAAGATAAAATTCTAATTAAGAGGCCCTGTCTTTCAAATTAAGCATATCAGCCCATGGGGGTCCCTCCCGGACCGCCCGGATCCCACGAGTGAATAGAAAGTTGGACCTATATTGGATCTCATCTTGAATCGCACGTTTAAAGTTCTTCTTCTTTTTTTAATCTCAAATCATCCTTTAGAGATTGGTGGATCGGCAACCATTTAGCTGAGATCTGTTCTACCGTGCTTGGAGCTTGCATGTCATGTTGTGCGGTTGAAGATTAAAACACCCTAATTTTCAAGTTATTGAAGAAATTACCATGGAAGGATGCATACATCATTTTTCAAATTGAGAAAAAAAAGGGGAAATTCTACTTTTCGGCTTTGTAATTTCATGTCTTTTCAGATCAAGCGCCCTGCACGTTTAATTTATCTCATATGGTCCTTCTGCAGCAACAGATTTTCTAATCAAGTCCACTCCAACACCATGCCTCGTTGGATCCCTAAAGATAAGAGTTTCTCCACACCATATTCTGATATCGTCTGCGATGTCTAAATTTCTCCACACTTGTCCTTTTGGGCGGCCGCATGTTTCATTCGCAGCATCCTGTGGCGTCGTTCGATAGTCTCACAAACTGGATCTAGCCGGAGCTGATGTCGGAGGCACTTGATTATAAAATTTGCGAGAGTAGGAGGACCTGATCAGATAAATTACAAGTATATGGACTTGATTTGAAAAAAATACGAAAGTGCATGGTTCGAAAAGTAGAAATTTTCTAGAAACGTATCAAGATGTGTTTTTTTCCCCAAAATCTGAACGGTGCGTGTGCGGGTTTTGGATTCCAAACTGATCTCTTTTGCAAGAAACCCCAAATTCGTTTTTCCATTTGTGAAAGCCTACGCGTAGATAGGGCCTGGGCCTAATTTCTTCTGCGTCAATTGCTCAACAAAGGGAAAATAAAACTAAGCCGAATTTCAAATAAGATCATGAAATATTTTATTTTTCAAAATAAAGGTTTAAAGTGGATTTTGTTTCAAATAATGAACTGAAATGGACAACATTTTAAATAAGAGCATGAAGTTGTAATATCATTCTTAAAAAAAAAATACACGACTTCACTAACTCGATCAATGGAATTTTCGTTATTTACTTTTCTATTTTCTTTGTTTTTTCCTTTTTTAATTTTTTTTTTTTAAAAATGAGAGTTAAAAAAAGAAATACATGTGGGAGGGCAGCCCTCCTGCTCTGTGGCCGTTGCCCCACCGCAGGTGGGGCATCGGCTTTGGTTGCCGACCCTCTCCCCGTTTCGGCGAGGGCCGGGCCCTGGTCGCCACAGGCTATAGGGTTGCCATATTT
This sequence comes from Rhodamnia rubescens, assembly GCA_021437795.1. Taxonomy (NCBI): domain Eukaryota; kingdom Viridiplantae; phylum Streptophyta; class Magnoliopsida; order Myrtales; family Myrtaceae; genus Rhodamnia; species Rhodamnia rubescens. Next base: position 7,288,461 of record JAILYA010000005.1, on the reverse strand, counting down.
TTTTTTTTCATTTTTATATTAATTTTTAATTTAATTTTAAATTATCTTTTGACGAAAATGTCCTTGATCGGCGGTGAGGTAAAGCCCTTAATTGAAATAGTATGGTCATTTCAGTGCCTTTATTCGAAAATGCCACGTCATTTTAGGGTCTTACTTGAAATAAGATCCACTTCACATATTTATTTGAAAAAATAATAATAGAGGCTCTCCTGATTTTTATTGGAAATTTTCCCTAAAAATCAAGACACAAAGGGCCAGTCAGCCCACAAGAACAAGATGGGAGTCTCCCACAGTCCCCATGCAACCTGGGCTTGCTCGAAAGTCAAAAGTTTTTGTATCGGCACTTGGAGGGGACTTTCGATGGCGACTCGCCAACCAAACCATGCTAATCCATCGACACCTCATTGCAGAACTGCAAAGTCCGATCAGTTCCTGACAATTAGCGCGAAAATGCAGAATTCTTCCTCTGTTGCTGTGGAGATTGTGTAATAATTTTTCACTAGCTAGGTTTCGTCCCGCCGGCGGATCTGATCACGGGTTCGATAGCTCGGCCAACCCGCTCTTCGAATGGACGGACTTGGACGAAAGAATAGGCTCACGGGAACAGGCTTAGCTAGCTTTCTAAGGCCAGGTTAATCTCATTAGAGCTGAAACATAAATTCATAATAACGCTATGTACACTTTGATCATAGGTTTACTTGAGGATGAAAACGAACATTTCAAGTCGGCTTTACTTTGGGGATGAAAATAAATAGTACCACTTGGCCTTGTGGAACCGAGCATATATCCATGCGTACGGATTAGACAGCGGCAAAGTTTCCACTCCGGTCGCATCAGAATGTACATAATTTCATATCTTAGGCACCTGCAGGAACCTACAAATGACTTGCGAATCAAATGCCAAACTTTGGGGAGCGGCGGCAAATTTGGCTAAGTCCTCTCCACTTAGGCAGCCTCTCTTTTTACACTTTTAACTAATTTAGGTGCTCATTCAATACATCCATAAATGCAAAGCTGTATTTAACACTCTTGGAGTTCTCTTCACGCCCACCTTCTTTTCCTACTTGGTACTTTCCAACCCATCACTTAAAATCCCCTAATCATATCCTTAGGCCACAAGACAAAAAAGAAATTCCCTAAGCACATTTCACTCACAACTCTCAGAATTGAAAAGGAAAAAATTTACTAGAATCTCAAAAGTACAATGCAAGCTGTTCATAGTTTTATCATGGGCCCAATTCCCTAAATAAAAAAAAATTCCAAGTTTAGGACCAATCCTAATTTTGCCATAAACATTTGTTTTTGTCTTTAAAAAAAAAAAATTCTAACTTGTGCTCTAGTCCCAGATCCGCTCAGGCATGAAAAAAAAAAATCGCCACTAGTTTCTTCAAAATTATTAAACATGAATGCTAGTTAGAGGTTTCTTATCAAAACTCGCGTCTTCATCAACACCCATCACATTCGATGCAGAACAACAACAACCTTCCGATGTTGATGATTTTAAAGAAATCAGTGACGATTTTTGGATGCGGGGAAGGATTTAGAACTAGAGTGAAAGTTGAATATATTTTTTTAAAACGAAAAAAGTTCGATTTTTTTTTTTTTTGTGTTGGGATCATCATAGTGCAATTTCTCCACATGGGGATGAAATGTCCCTTTTTTATGGGGTGTCATTGATTTCTGGGCCTCTTACCAAAAGAGGACAAAAGAGAAGCTGGACTCTGGACTGGGACTGGGACTGGACCGGACCTGATTGAAGCCCCTGCCTTTGGACACACGCACGCACCACGATGAGGACACGTCGGCCCAAACGGGGGGCCCACTCCTCCCACGTATGGACAGTGATCCCGAGCTGTCATTTACTCGGTTGCATCCCAGGCCCACCTCCATCTCATTTCCTAATAATTCCCGGTAGCGATGGGCCCCGCGGGGTTGATGTGGATCCCCATTTCGGATGTAAAAAAAAAAAAAAATATGAAAAAGAAAAATAATAATAAAAAAAAAATATATTTATTTTTTTTTTTTTTTTTTTTTTTGGGTGGGTTTGGGTTGGGGGAGGATGGCGACAAACGCCCATCTGGGCTTTCCTTGTCTCCCGCCCAAAAAGGCATGAGATTGGAATAATAATAGGGGATGATGATTCCCCCTTTGTCTTCTTGTTGGCGGAATTAGGGTTTCGCTTTTGAGCCCCAATTTCTTTGTTGACTCATTATGAAGCCCCAAATAAAGAGGAAGAAATCAGAATCTTTCACCATCACCATCTGAGACAATCCAAGGTGTTCATCATTGTTCTTCGAGAATTGGTCATTTAGCAAAAGCCAAATTTGGCGTAGAGATTGAGATGTAAAAGGCTCGTTGATTTTTGTGTTCGGTGGATTGTCGGATGTTTTAGTCATGATTCTTGCGGTATAACGTTAGTGTGCCGGTGAAAATCGTGGCGAGAGAACAAGATGAGGTGATCGCTGCATCGACATTAGTGGACCCGTCAATCTGGTGAATTGGGTTGGGTCACAGATGGTTCGATCCGAGTAAGCCCAATTAACTCCATTCATGACTTATTCATTACAATACAAATCTAGTGACATATATTCTTACATCTATTCCTAACGTATTTTCTTATTTAATCAAAACTAGAAAAACCCATACCCAAATCGAGATGATAGTACGGACCAGAGTGAGTGTGAGATCGAATGAGGATGAGAGAGAATGAAGAGAGAGCATAAAGGTTGGTTGGGTCTAAGTAAATTGTGAATTCGTTTACAACCCATTTAGGACCCGTTTATTGAATTTACGTAATTCATATAACAACATAACCCATCACACATGTGTTAAGAATTGTGTTTATGACCCATTTTGATAAAGGATCTGCGAAAGAATTTTTTCTGTTGTAAAGCGCGAGTTCTTCACTAGTGATTGTTTTAAGGTGCGTGCGTGCAAAGCATGAGAGCTTGGCTTTTAATTGCGTGTTTTGGACGATTGGAACTTCTCTCTAAAGGTGAGGGCTTACTTAGGGTTTGGCTTTGTTAATGCGTGGGCTCTTTGTAGTAAGCATGAAATCTTAGGAGTCTTGCTACATAAATCGGACAATTCTTTCTTCATTGATGTGATTTAACACGGAAAAAGGAGAGATTCACGCCACCGAAAGTTAACATCATACAATAAGTGTGGAGATGTGCTTTACTCTTTGAGACGTCTCGCCAAACACTTCTAATTTCCTAAATCTTTAGGCAATGCTAAAGGATAGATGGTGCGATTGGTTCAATATTGGAATAGGCTTTGGGGTTCTAAAGTCCATTAGACAAATATAAATGGCCTTTGGTTATTTCTACGAGAGCCAAACGTCAAGCTCTCTCCCTCTCTCTCTCTCTCTCTCTCTCTCTGACTCTCTTGTCTAAACTCAATGGAAATGTCGAGCTCCCCCTCGGCCGGTGAGGTCCGCGTCGATTACCAATTACTGCAGTCGCTTGCTACGAGAGCGTGCTCTGAAAATGAGGTCAGAGAAGGAAAGGATAAAAAGCGCAAGTTATGCTCAAAGACGTACGCCCCCCGATGATCCAATGAAACCACAACAGCAACAAAAGTTCAGCCTGTCCTTCACAAGACCTTTTCAGATCACCATGCCATCCACGAATATCGCTAAACGGATGGCTGACCGATCCATTACCGAGTACTGGTTTTGCTTAATGGACCGAAAATTGACAAGAACGAGAACCTCTCCCTATCCATCCCATCCCATGCAAGAGATGAGACATCGTCATCTTCAATGGTCTTAACCAAATCCTGCTCTTAAAACATGGGGATAAACTGTTCTGTCGGTGGTCAGCGTTTTGTCAGTGGGGCGGCTGATTAGAAAAGTTAATCATGTAGGTTCAGGGTTGCTTTCATCCCGGTGTCACGACTTGAATCCCGGAAGTGTTCTCCCTCAAGTGCCAAATCAACTTTGATTACACAGTTTCAAACCCCACTTGAGCATTCCCTCCGTGACTTGTAGTTAATGCATTGGTCCAATAGATCCTAAGGCTTATCTGATGAAAAAGGGACATTAGGCCTTTAAGCTCATTCGACACCCGCCTCGCGAATCGGAAACACTCGTTGCCCTAGCCGAGCGGCACCGAGTTTCGAGAACCTGACGAAGCCATGGAAAGTTACGCTCTCGCCGCGTTAATTAAGAAAACAAACTTGTCGATAGCAATATAGCAAATCCAAAAGATTAGTGCCAAAGATAATAAAATTTAGGTCGGGGGAGGATGCCAAATGGTCGCAACCTAACTTTGCTTTGCAGCAAAACCCTAAGAGGGGGTCCAAAAAGAGAGAATTGGCCCGTCGTTAGTGGTGGGTTTGACTTTGTCAACACAGGAGCGAGCCTTCCCCCACCACTCTTTTGCCTCCATTTGGGGATTATTTACCAATTAGCCTCTTTCCTAGGGCGCCAAAGCCTAAGTTTAATAGGCACGATTACTTCACCAATCCCTGCTCAATTCTTGAAAAGGTGTTTTCGATTATCTCAGCCTTTTTTTAGCAACGCCCACTTGGTTGGGGTCGTGGTCCTTAATCTCAACTTGATTAGCCCAACTGAGGAAGGTTCACTTCACTAGCTATAATCTCTTTCTTTTCGTTCACTTTCACTAATTAATTTTGATTTTTTGCGTTTGTTTTTGTTTTCAGACAGTGTTAAGGTTTTACTGCTCGGAGGACCATGTCAATGTCGTCACCGTGAAAGATCTTGAGAGTGAGCAAGTCATTACAACTGTGAAGAATTCAAGTAGAATAAGTAATGGTAGGTGTGACCCAGTTATTATTATTATTATTATTATTATTTTGCATCCCATTTTTTTTCTCTTTCCCCTTCTTCTAAATACAATTATAATCAACCGCAAAAAAGAATTTAAAGGTAAAAAAAAAGAAGAAAAAAATTCTCTTTGCCACCCGAGTACATTAGGGTGTTGATGGTTTAGATAAAGGAGAGAGCAAATGTGCTTCAGGGAGTAAGATATTCGCAGCTAGAGATTAATGTATCGCATCCGATCGCGAAGCATAGATGGAAGAAGATTTGGAGTCGATTTATTCTTAAGCGTATCTCGAATCGCAATCATTTATTTACTTTTCCGGATGTGAAATCAAAGCGGGATAGATCTGCTCCACGAAGAATTCTATTTCCATATCAATAAAATGAACGAGTTAAGTAAATAAATAAGTTTCGTTTTTGCATGTTTTTTTTTTCAAGCATTCCATAGAGATGGGTTTGACCGATCTTGTCCGAGATGGGGTCCCTATTCAAAATTCCAATTGAAGTACAGCTCACCCCTTCCATCTCCTCCATGGTTTTCTGCCACGTGTCCCTATCCACCTCACGTCCTACTCACATCACATGCATTGTTGTCAACAATGCCACCTCTAAATTCCCCAATTAAAATACACCAATCAATTATGCGTGCAAAAAATAATTTAAAAAAAAGGGAAAAAAAAAGAGGTACCAATCTCACATATCCTCCGAAGTCTATGGATCTCTCGTAATCATTTTCTAAAAAGATTTTACTCTTTCATATTTTTTTCTTTTCGCAGAAACAAATCGGAGCGGAAATTCATAAAGTGTGAATTAGATATAAGTCATGCTATGAGCCCAACATGTCGAGGATTGTTTATGTCGGTACGGTCGATCAAAATTGATTGGATAAATTGAATTGACATAAATATAAAAAAAAATTCAATTGGTAAAAAAAAAAGTTTAGATTAAATCGATACAATTTTTGAGAAATACTTTCTTGAGATCTTGTCGGGGGCGATATAATCTCAATCGTAGAATTCACACATCATCATCATCCCGTGTTTTGCATTAAAATGGGAGATCATATGGTCGAAATTAATTGATATTATCGTTAAACCGTCAGGCGCATCAATTTGAAATTTTTTTTTTTTTTGGCAATTATTTTGTGTGAAAGAAAGCATTATGGGTTTCTTTTCTTTGAAGGGTGTTCGTATTATTTTTCAAAAAATAAAAAATATTGGAAATTAAAACTTTTGAATTATTGAAGCTCTTTGCATTAAATGCATTTAGTGCGATTTAATTAAGATACCACCGGGGATAGAAATTAAATATTTCTGTTGAGACTTGTCTATTTGCATTTGTTGTTGTTGGAAAATTAGGGTAAAGAGCGAAGACGAGTCGTCAGTAGCACTCAAGCTTCCACCACGCGGCGCGCCAGCTGTGTGGTCGTGGATTCTGCGATCGCGTACGTGACGGGGACCCATGTGGGCCCCCCAACCCCAACCCTCCCTTTTAAATTCCCTCCTCCTCTCTTTTTTTTTTTATTATTTTATTATCCTATGATGACGTGTGCAACTCGAGCCCTTGACGAGATTACTTACTCGAATGAAATTCCCTTCGTCCCCCCCCCCCCCCCCAACCAAAACCCCACCTATTGACCGATAATTTCCGTAGCGGTTCACTAGCTTTTGAGGCATTCTTGTCTTTGGTTTAGGGGTATTCTAACTAGAGGTAGAGGTGAGCCACTGGATTTGTTCAATCGAAAAGCAGAATCGAATTGGCCCTTCCTCAGCCCGATTCACATCGGGATCGATTCGATTCTCAAGTAAAATATCAAGAGATTGGCCTTGACCGATTTGATTTCGTGATTCTAAAGCCGATCGATGCGATCCTCAATTTCAATAATTTCAAACGATTATAGCATAATCAACGTGATAATTTCAATCTATGCGAAGAGCTTATCTTTCCAATCCAAGTTAGCTTACGAATCGGGTTAAAAAGATCGACTTGGTCGGTGTGGACGTAATGTTTTTTCAAATCACCTACGGGTCTCTCTCACCTTAAAAGAGTCGTGGTCATCAAGTTTTGGCATTAAAATCAAAGAGGTAGAAACCAATCACTAGAGAATGAGGGAAGAGAGAGAGGGGGGTAAACTTCCACTTTTAATTGAGTTGCCAAAAGTTGAAACCTTCACATATAAGACAGGCACCAAAATTTCAACATGGAAAACGCGTTTCTTCCCATAAGTTTTTTTTTTTTTTGGGCTTAGCACAATTTGCTTTCTTCCATAACAACGACAACAACAACAAGAGTACACAATCATAAATGCTTTCATTAACTTCTTACATCCGCCAAAACATATTCCATTATCATTCTTTAAACTCTTCACCCATTTCAAAGACGCGATCTTAATCGCATGCATAAGAGCCAATCGGTGCATTGGATCGGAACGATGCCTTTGGACTTGACATGTCGCGAAGATCAGCGCCGAATAGAAGCCACGAGATATTCGGCTGAGCTATACATTAGAGCGATGCGTGGAAAATCCGATGTGTGAATAATATCTTGACTTAGGTTGATTGGATATTTAATTTTCGGGGTTATTTGATCGGCCGACCGGTGATGACGTGGACAGAAAGCCTTAGTTAAAAATACGAGGGGACGGAGGGATAAGTGAACCCACCTGATCTCCCCAGCTCCAACCGCCGCGTGTGACAAAACCCGGCGCCCTTTGCTTAAATTCTAGAGCGAGAGTGACTTCCTCATTTTTCAATTCTAGAGAGAGAGAGGCGCTCTCTGCGACTGTGAGAGAGAGAGAGAGTGTTGTAAGTGGTCGTTCTCCTTCTCTCTTCTCCCCCTCTCGTAGGATTACTGAAGAAGAAGAGGAGGAGGAGGAGGAGGAAGAAGAGCTCGAGCACGGCGACACCGACAAGAGGTAGCCCGAGAATGATGCGCTTCGCTCTCGTTCCCGCCCTCGTCCTCGCTCTCTAGGGCCCGTTTCGTTCGTCCGATCAGCGCCGTGCCGTGGCCCGCCGTCGGCGATGGCGAAGACCGGGGTGTTCGACGCCGATCCGGCGGCGATGGCCGCGAGGGCCACCGAGCTGAAGAAGGAGCTGCAGAGGCTGGTCAGGATCATCGCCGACGACGAGGAGTGCAGCGTCGAGGCCATCGACCACGCCAGGGAGGCCCTGCTCGCGCTGCGGGAGCTGAGGGCGAGGAGGAGGTCGTCCTTCTCCCTGAGGACCCTGGCGTGCCCCGAGGAGTACCGCTGTCCGATCTCCAAGGAATTGATGAGGGACCCCGTGATTGTCGCCACGGGACAGGTGACAGTCTTGCCTTTTCCTCCTTGACTGTCTGATTTTTGGCGATTAGGCTCTTCATATTTTGCCTTCGGTTCTTTGAGATTTTTGCTGTGTAGAGGACGTTGCGTCCCGTTTTCGAATTTGCCTGTTGGATGTTGATTTTGGAGTCGCCTGAAGACTGAATTGCTTCGATTATGACGGTTCTTTACATGTGGAGTTTCCATTTTCCTCGTTCCTTCCTTTCTTGAATCTTGTTGTGCATGGTAAATTAAAGATAAGAAGACTATGCGGAGTTTTCGATTAGGAGGACTGGAAATTGGCGATTCTTCATCGAGTCCTGCGAATTAAGTGGAACTTCCGTCATCCCTTCCCCTTCTGATCACCATGTGTTCTGTACTTCGCCCTGTTAATGGAATCACCATGTTCATGTTTTAGCTTCTTACTGGGTTGAGGTTAACAATCTTTGAACTATGGTTCTTAATGCGGCAGATGCGCATAATATCATCTTCTTGCTGTTTCACGTTGGTTCTCAGAACAAAAATGTAGGTTCCACCACCTTTTGTTTTAGTCGGTGGCTTTTTCTCTTAACGGTTGGAGAATTTATTCTCACTTTTATCTGGTCGGTGAAATTGATGAGCTATAAGCGTTACACAGCCAGTCGGTTTGGAATACGAGTTAATGACGTTTGACGGGAAAGAACAAGAATTTTCATGGACCGGACACAACAAGAACTTTCATGTGTTTCATAGATATCTTCCCACCTTTTGTTGTTTTTGTTCTTTGGTACTTTTCACTTTGGATTGATCTTATAGGATGTGTTAATATATGCCTCGTCGAAAAAAAAAAAAACAAATAAAGATGGACAGTGTGGTACAATGCCCGACTCAGAAGATTGTGGGAACCAATAGTATCAAATGTTGACGTATGAAATATGTTTGACAATGGGCAAGCCACTTGGTCGGCTCAAACAAATTAAATTGATTCTCTTGTGTTGATCGGATGACTTCTTCTGAACTTTTTGTTCTTGGCTCTCGCATTTTCCTTTTAGTACCGTTGCTTATATTCTAATGAATTGATTTACCTAATCCTGCCGTTCTGGCTTCTTCTCGACCTTCAGAACACATATTCTTTTGGTTCTTGATTTGTTCGATTGCTTTGTGCAGACTTATGACCGGCCTTCAATCCAGAAATGGCTAAAAGCGGGCAACAGAGCGTGTCCTCAAACCCAACAGGTTCTTTCGCACACAATCCTTACTCCAAATCATCTGATAAGAGAATTGATTTTGAGATGGTGCAAGGGTCGAGGGGTCGAATTGTCCGAACCAGTTCACTGCATTGACGAGGATAGTGTTACAGAAGCTGAGCGAGATCGTTTTCTTTCTTTGCTGGAGAAGATGTCGTCAAATATATCTGAGCAAAAAGAAGCTGCAAAAGAGCTTAGATCACTGACCAAGAGGATGCCCTCCTTCCGCGCCCTTTTTGGGGAGTCACCTGATGCCATCACTCAGTTACTCGGTCCACTCTCCGAAATGCAGTCCCAAAGTGGTACGAACCTTGATCTCCAAGAAGATGTCATAACGACACTCTTGAATCTCTCCATCCACGACAATAACAAGAAGCTTGTGGCTGAAATTCCATCGGTAATCCCTCTTCTGATGGATGCTCTTAGATCGGGGACAATTGAGACAAGGAGCAATGCTGCGGCAGCCCTTTTTACCCTCTCTGCTCTTGATTCCAATAAAACACTAATCGGGAAATCAGGAGCCATAAAGCTCCTCATCGATCTATTAGATGAGGGGCACCCATTGGCCATGACGGATGTCGCTTCGGCTATATTCAACTTGTGCATCATCCATGAGAACAGGGGTAGAGCTGTGCGGGATGGGGCGGTTGGCGTGATCCTAGATAAGACTGCGAACCGTATTCATGTGGATGAGTTGTTGGCTATACTTGCGATGCTCTCGAGCCATCAGAGGGCCATTGAGGAAATGTGTGAGCTTGAAGCAGTTCCTTGCTTGCTCGGGGTTATGAGGGAGACGTCATGTGCTCGTAACAAGGAGAACTGCATCGCGATTCTCCACACTATATGCTTCACTGATCGAACCAAGTTGAAGGAATTGAGGGAAGAGGAGAATTCACATAGAACGATATCTGAGCTTGCGAAGAATGGAACCTCCCGGGCTCAGAGGAAAGCCAGTGGGATCCTCGAGAGATTGAACCGGGCCATCAACATTACGCACACTGCTTAATCAAGTTATTTCACAGTGCTTGTATATTCTCATCCTATTTGCGGTATATGGGCTGCTTATGCCACCAGGAAATCCTTTCCGGTCCTGTGTCTACATTGTAAATTCTCCTTTCTCTAGAGTCTTTCTTGTGTTGAGTTAGTTACTGTGCATATAACGAGGGCTTATAATTTTTACAAGTTCCCCAACGCCAACCTCCCTTCCCCTCTCTCTCTCCTCCCTTCTCTTATCACTGGACAAGCGCTTCAGTGTGGGTAAGTTTTGGATTCTTATGCCTGCGGTCAGGAAAGTCATTCTCTATAGCCTTACATCTTCTTCCAGGGTGTCTTCCGTAGTGCGTGAATAATGTTCTTCGGGGATATGGTCTCATTCTTGTCCGTGTTAATAAGAACGGCGGATTTGACTGCTTTTATCGAGGCTCTCCTTCTTCAATAGCATGTCGTGTGCAACCGTATCATTCTTGCCCTTGGCATATATGTGACTGCAGGTTACATTTTTGAGGAGGGTGTGAATTCTTGATTGGTTTTCTTCTGGGAATGAAGCAAAAAGTTTTATCGTCGGTACTGGGAAGATCGATGGGTCAGTTGGTCGGTCCCGAGAGGAAGGGGATGAATGAATGGTGTTGGGAGATGGGAAGTAGAAGAATTGTGCCCCATATGTTGATGGCTTCGGTGTGACCCGAGCGTGATGAGTGTGATTGGTGGTGGTCCATATGCGAGATGCCCGTATGTGCCCCTTTTTCGTGAAAGTCTTCAAACGCTACAGTGGGACTGACCAAACCCTCCGGGTTCTTTCGGCGACGACAACAGGCACATCATTGATTCCTGCAACCTTTGCACTGTCAAAGGTGGTGTTGTCTTCATTTGGTTCACTGGTTAAAAATTGTCAGCCCTTGGATGGAGCAAAACGATGGACAGAGCCATGCTAGAAATTTGCCTCATAGAGGTAGATGGGCAATTGGGTGGTGGGTCTTTCAGACACTTTTTCCTTACCCCCCTTTGCCTTTTCTTTTAGCTCAAGAATCTGAATTTTCTTTTTCTGGTTCTCTTTTACGGGCGTATGGAATCTTGGCATGTACATGGTTGTTTTTATGCTCTGCATAGGAGGAATGTGAGGAATGTCCCAGGAAAGACTTTGGGGTTTTTCTTCCCAAGGTGGTGTTGAAGACTCTCCATTGATAAGGGTGTGTACGTAGCAATAACTGTGCTGGGTGTATGGTCAAAAAAATCGAAAGCGATGGATCACTTTGGGTTGATTAAACAAAGGAATGGTTTAATTCAATCACGGACTTCGTGGTGGTCTGGCTCAATTATGATATCATACGTTTGACATGGACGTCCACAAAATGTCAAGGCGGTGTCGAGTGACAACACATAAAAGGAAAAGCATCTTTGCAAGTTGTCAGCCCCGTATTGCACGAGAAATTCTCCATCGACGACAGAGTTCGGCTTCTCAAGTAAGATCTATGTTTAGTGGGGGTTTTCGCAGTTATGTTTTGTCCTCTGCTGCGTAGGGTTCCGCGTTGTTTGACCTCCGGGATTGAGATTTTCGCTAATTTGAATAGGAGCCGTTGCTCTGGACGTAGAAGATCACGATGATACGAGTCGAGTCCCTTTTTCTTACGCCAAAGATCTTACTATTTCTGAAGGAATCGGGCAAAACGCGAGCTGATATTGTAGAGAGCAGTAACCCGCGGAATGAATTTCATGTCGTAATATGCACAGATGCGCCTAAACAACATGCATATTGTCTGAATATTAGCTCATTTCCAAACCTCTACTTCGACGATTCGAAGCCCATAGATAGCCTAGACAGTCCAATACTGATGAAAACTACACGGGAGATTGGGAAACTCAGAAGAATTCTCTGTGGATGGAGTTGCATACCCGGAAGAAAGGAAAATCCCTGTGGAAAAGCCGAACAATTTGAAAAGTAAGAGATGCCGTTACATTTCTATTTTCCAGTGGCTGAAGATTTCTGTTGGAACATCAACCTCGATGCACAGTGACAACTCATAGACATAACTTCAATTAAGCTTTTCGTTATTGCTCTTTTTAAAATCGGTGCGATCCCAACCATGGCGACACACTGTCGGTACTCAACTGTACACGACAGCGGCATGCATTTGAATGAAACCCAACTAACTTCCCCTATATTCAGAAGGTCAATCCATGGGCCCGCCCAAACATGATTCAGACATCATTAAACTAATTGCTCGAGTCGACAATAGATTAAACGATTTGCCCCACAAAGAAAGAAATTCAGGTACGAGGGTATACCAATCTTTGTGGACGAGGAAATGTCGGCTTCACATTGGTGCAATTTATCTAATCGATCAGCAAATACCAAATTAAATAGATCACCCAACCCGGCCGTCACTTATCACCTACCGCTTTCGTTCGAAGACGACATCTTCGGCCAAAAAAGGAGAGAAGATTCATTTGATCTTGATCCAGACAAAATTTCTTTACATCGGAATACAATAAACAAACGGGAAAGACGATAGTTTGTTATGCTTGAATCTTGCGATTGACCAAAAGACTGACGACACAAGTTCGACGTGTATTAATCTTTTAGGATTCTCAAAATCAAGCTAACCTGCCGGGAAAGCAAAAGCAAAGGGTAGTTAGCTTGCTTTTTCATATCGCCATTAAACCGAAGAGGAGAAGATAAATTTTGAAACCAAAACAATGCCATGCTCCTGTCACGGTTTCCTAGAAATCACGGATTTATCAGTTCCTACCAATCATGAACTTTTCCAGTGCAATAATAATAATAATCAAATTCAAGCACTGCGAGCCCACCATGTGTTCAACGTGACAATCCTCCAATAATAAGGGGACTGCCTAGGACAGGAAAAGCAGCCACTGTCCACACTGATTCTATTGCCTCTTCCCGAATATAAATGATTTGACTTCTCAGGATAAAGAACAAGGTGGATGAACTTAGAAATTTGGTAACGTGATAAATAGGAAGATATAAAGATAGCTCATGTCATGGTACTGTTATAATTGAGTGCATGGTTGATAATGTGCTGGCTTTTTGGAAGTGTTCGACTCAATTATGTGTGCCAATGCTTCCATGGAAGGAGCAAGCCATGAATTTTGCGCCAACTAGAACATGATCTGTTGGAGATGATCTTAACCCATCATGTAGAACGAGGAACATAATGGGTTAGGACCAGGAGGGGTCATGATTTTCTATCAAAGTACTGTTCATGACTCAAGCAAAACAAGCACTCATCTAGTTACTTTTCCTATTTTCCACCTCTCTGACTTGGACACCACTCTTAACCACTACGGAAGAAAGCCGCAAAAGTACTAAGGCGTGTGAGGACCCAATGGCCCAACCAATTTGCATCTCTATCAGATGCTCGAAAAAATCTCTATCAGATGCTCGAAAATTTAAATGATGGCATAATAAGGTCGAGTGTAAGCAGTATGCATGCACTTCGATCATGATCTATAAATTATGTTTCACTATCAATTGAATTGAGAGGTTGAAACTTGAGTCTAAATGCTTCAAAAGCTGAATGACTCAGAAGACACCATCGCTTATGAAAAAGGTCCAAGACCAAGCGGCTGTACATGCAACTATGTGATGCAATGCGCAATGTTGATACCTATCTGTACAATTCAGAGAAGACACCTATTTTCAGGCCTGCCATTAACACTATGACAGACTTACATTTTTGTATGCAGTAACAGCACCAACGGAATGAGACACATCCAGGATAGAAAAATGATTGGCTGCGCTCTATTCCATTGCGAATGCCTCCTACCTCTTATCCTGTCCTAAACTTTGGTCATCAATCCCATTTGTATGCCCAACCATGTTCATCTAGATATGCTTGAACTGCTGCTTTAATGGCCAAGTTTGGTACCAGCTGAGAAGGGTCGAGCTGCTCATGCGTAATTGGATCAAATTTCCCAACCTAACATCACAACAAGCATCAAGCAATCCGTAGTGCCATATATAGAAAAGATTTCATAATTGAATGAGATATTACCTTGTTGAGATGTTCAAGAAGTACTGCTCTCTCATATGTTATCCCACTGGGTGCGATGACAGGATCACGGTATATATCGAGGGTAATTTTACAACACAGATAATCCGGCACCTGAAATAGGTATCCAACACCTCCATGGAATGACGAATGAATTTACAAAGTAAAATGAAGAACAAGAAATTACATAGCAGCCGGCACATACTTCAGCGGGCATGTCAGCTTCCGCAGCTTTCTGGAAGACTTGTCCCACAGCATTTACCTGTTCCAAATGAGACTTGGCAAGTTCATCCAAAAATCCTTCTGTCTTGGAAGCGTCGCTAACAAATTTCTCTTTAAGAGCCATCTGACAAGCTTCCCTAGCATAACAGGAACAAATATATGTAGCAGCAGTTCTTGATGAACTCATAGCAGTTATATTTCCAGCGAAATCTATACCATATACAACAGAGACCGCTAGCATAAGAGTTACATACTTCAAGCTTTGCAGTTCCCAAGATCGCTTAGTAGATTTCTGCTCCCACAGCAAATATTTTGCTTTTGATAGTTCCTGCCAAATTTCTTCTACCATATAACTCCTAGGATGTGCACCCCTTCCAAGATCCAAAGCCTGATGGGATTTACTCAAATTAGCCAACATCAGCATCAAGATCATCAGGAAACTAACAAAGGGGTCAGAGCTAATGAAAGAAATGAGAAAAAAGACCTAGTAGATAAATGTGGCATAAGAGATATAACTGTGAAGGGTCGATTTAGTTGAAAAATGCTCACAAGTATTCCCCACATTTATGTTTTGCTATATCGCAGCATCGGAAATCTTGTGCAATTTAAGGCTCTACAGGATGCACAAACTTTTGCCTCAGGCCTAAAAGACCGACTTTCTCCTCGGACCTAAGAAATGGGTAAACTTTCCACCTCCCTCTTTATTCAGAAAGGGACATTAAAGCCAATTAATCTAAGCCAACGTAATTTGGCATATGTCAAATGTCTTATTTTTACCGCAAGACCAAATAACAAGAAAGATTATTAATGCACCGCAATAAACACCCGGCCCAAACGATGGAGGCCATTTCTTCCTCAAAAACTTGTACGGCAGTACCAAAAGTTAATTAAGGGAATACTCATAGATCCCATGAAAATTTGTGAAACAGGATATATACCAATATACCTCTCCTCCACTGAATTGATTGCCAAATTGACATTTTGAGCTAATCACATGATGCTTATTTCAAATGTCTCGACAAATAACAGCTCTTAATTATTCGAGGGAAACACAACCAGAGGAGCAATTAAACAACCACATACTCTTTCCATTTCCTTGACCCCTTCGGTGTATTCTTGTTTTTGCAGCAAGGCCAATCCCAGCATATAGTGAGCCTGCCAGATAGATTTAGTTAGCTACACAATGTCCGAAAGATCAGATTTTAAATACAAAAGTTCCTAAGTCACACTCCTTGAATTTATTACATGCATCTCACATCTCCAAACAACTCAATTTGACTCGAAATGTTTGAGGACATCGGTAAAATGTGTTCCAAGGAAATAAAGACAGTGATTGGGACTCCACTATAGTACCAATTTAACTCAGGCTGCCGAATGCACATGACCCTTGCCTCAATTCAATGACATCGGTAAAATGTGTTCCAAGGAAATAAAGACAGTGATTGGGACTCCACCATAGTACCAATTTAACTCAGGCTGCCCAATGCACATGACCCTTGCCTCAATTCAATGCCATGTCAATATGTGACAAGACAAAGCATGCGAAATGTGGCCTCCGCATCGCATTTGTGCCAAGAAGCACACCGATTATTCTTCAACCTATTTCCAACACATCCTTCCGCAGTTCTCCCCAACCCAACCATTTGGAATCCAACTCTACACTACCAACGCTTCGCCACAACGTTGAAAACATAACAGTGGAATGAAAATAAAACATCCGTTCTCTTTTATGCAGCGCATATATTAGCAATTGCAAGCATAAATGATTTCTTAAATCCAACGTTAAAGCCATCACAAATGCTCTCTCTCTCTCTCTCTCTCTCTCTCTCTCTTGTGATTATTATCATCATCATTATTACCATCATCCTCAACATCTAACTAATGCAAAATAAGCGGGGAAGTTTGCCCAAACTTTAGAGAAACTTGAACTCTACAAGATATCAACGTGGACAGTGAAGCCCTTAATTTGCAATTGAAAACTGACATCTTTCGTATCATTACAATCTCAAAGGATCACCATCAATAAAAACAACGGAAGAGACGACAACCTAACTCATATTTGTTACCACAAATGGAAATGACCTTACATGGTCATTCCAATTCTACAATCACACTCCAAAGAGCTCAAACTCCAAGTTTTTCCACATGAAACATAATAATACCGCATACCCGATAAAGCATGAAGTTGCCAACCAGGCAACAATAACATTTTTGATAGGTATGAAGCATCGACTATCTAATTATATAATCCCTTAGCAATTTGTACGCACTATTTTGTTGCTACATAAAACAAGCGTTCAATGGTTCTCATATTTAGTACTTTTTCCTCACCTCTTCCTGAGGTCCAAGTTTCGAATTCTTGGTCTCTCGCCTTCCCAAGAAGGGAGATGGCACTAAGGCAAAAGCCTCATGGCCAATCTGTATGCTTTATTCCGTGTAAGAAATTGTAGCAAACAGCGCGAATACACAACTTACTGATCCCAAACACTTTAAACCATGTCTCTCTCGAGACTAACGATTCTCAGATATAGCGTATCTTTAGCTAACTGAGGCAACTTTCTCCGCCAAATAGAACTACTGGGTGTGGAAACAAAATTCACACATTGGTAATAACAGCAAAATGGAACATAGTGGAAGTAATGTCACCAACACTGATGTTGCATGATGCTGCAACATCAGTGGCAGGTGATCTCTGTCTTTTTCTTAATATACACCTGTTGCGGTGACAAAATAACTTCATCTCCTTTATGGTGCCAAATCCTTTCTCAAATTAAATTACAAATTCGGTAAAGAGAGAGAGAGAGAGAGAGAGAGAGAGAGAGAGAGAGAGAAGAAACTACAGCCAAAGACATTCTAATTGCAGGACTGGTGAAAACCGCTAAGCCTTTTAAGCATGTTTCTCCCTAAATAAGAGAAATACTTCAAAGTTAGACCGGTGCGAACCACTTTGACACGTTGCATTTTTAGTTCAACATTTGTCGAGATATATGCATTTTCAACAATAATTTTGATGGGAACGCTTGGCCTAACAGTGCAAGAGCCATGTGTCAAAAGTTCGAGCCATGCCAGAATGGTTGGCTTCTCTACTTATATCAATAGGCCAAGCTATAAATGTTTTTCTCCACTCTATTAACACAAGAAACAGTTCATGGCTTAGTGGGAAATTCTATGCATGGTGTGTCTGGGGACTTCACAGACTATATGCCCATTGATAACGGTTGCTTTTTATAGAAAACCATGTTGAACCTGTTAGAGCTGGCCCCCCACCCCAACCTAAAAAAGGAAAAACTGCACTTCTAAATACAGCCTAAAAAAAGAAAAATCTGGATTTCACAGACTACAGCCACTCATTACGGTTTCTTTTTTTATAGAAAACCAAGTCCAACCCGTGAGATCTGGCCCCCCACCCCAACCTAAAGAAATAAAAAAAACTGCACTTCTAAATGCCCAGATTTGACTGGTTAAACCCCGTCAACCTGATCCCACATTTCTCTCACCAATGCATGTGGCCAAGTGGTTTGATGACGACGAAACCTCAAACCGATTGATGGTCACTCTTCAGAACCAGTGGAAGGGGATCCGACTTTCAGTCTTCCTTAATGGAGGTTTATACTCTAATTCCCATTCCACCAGCAGGAAAGCCATCAATCAAGTCCATGTAAAACACAAATTAAGCAGCCAATTAGCTTGCATTATCTTGTAGAAAACACAATACCATGCTTCTTTTCTGCTATGGCCTGGATCAGGAGCAATCCTGGCTTCAATTATAGTCAAGCTGATTGCAAAAATGTTCTTTCTATTCCATATAAAACTGTTGCAAAATGAGAACCAAACCAACAAACAATAACAAGAAACAATGCATGACGGTTTTGCAGGTAACACTAGTACATCATTTTCCCCAAAGTAAAATGCAGGAAGGGATAACTCCCACTCGCAAACCTTGACAGAATCATGGTCGAGCTGAAGAGCTTTTCTGCTATCCTCCTCGACTTTCTGCCAATCACTGCAAAAAAATAAAAAAAACACAAACGAGTCAAAGCTTGTATCTCGGCCAAAGGCAAGAAAATCAACTGTCAGCGGAATTTAGCAGAGATAACTGGAAGAGAAAGAGAGTTAGAACTCGTACATACTTCCGCTTGCGATGGCAAAGGGCACGATTCGTCCAGTACACAGGCACGGTCGGGCATAGCGTTATGGCCTTCGCATTCAGCAAACAGTACCGATCATAAAGAAGAGACAAGGAAGGAAAGAACGAAAGAAACTCAGCGATCAACTGGAAGTCTCAAACTTTATGCTGCAGAATGAAATTACAAGCAACCCATTTTCCTCCCCAAAGCAAAGATGCAAAGGTCGAACCCATGCGAACCCTAAAACACAGGTTGAAGGGAAAAAAAAAAAAAAAACGAACAAGAGATCTCATTTCGAAAATGAGAAAAAATTGAATCGCGATGAGTTTGGCACCTCGGTGTAAGCATCAATGGCGGCTCCGAAACGACTCCTCCGGTAACACTCGTTCCCGTCCTTCCTCAACCTCTCCGCTTGCCTCGCCGCCGCCGCTAACGTCTCCGCATCAGGCCCCATCTCTCTCTCTCTCTCTCTAAATCGAATACGATTCTACACCTCTGTCGCTCTCGTCTAATTCAGGGTTCCTCGCTCTAGAAGCTTCTCTTGAGGAAACGAACGAAAGCGACGGGATTGAGAAATGGATTTCCTCGTTTTCTTTGTCGCTGTCGAGACGAGAGAGAGAGAGTTCGATGAGGAAACTTGCGACGACGGAAAATTCACGAGCTTAAGAAACTGACGGGGAAAATGAAACGAGCTTAGCGAGAAAATATTCATCTTCTTCTTTTCCTTTTTTTGGACCAAGAGTCAATTCAATAAACCACACGGCTTAACCGAGTTCAATTGAAGTAATCATTAAGATCACATGTCGAGGACGTTGGCTTGGTGAAGGTCGGGTTTGATTGGGCCACCTAGGCTTCACCTAAGTTATCGAGCATTTTGATTGGCTGGTGAGAAGATTTTTGAACCTGAAGTTCCATTAATGACCCTCCCTTGCTCTTATCCGTGGTTCTTTCATGTGAAAATACAACCATAGTATACCACAACTACAAGAAAACAACACAATTCAGATGCACCTGAATTCAAAAATAAAAATAAAAATGTGCGATTACATTTTTCTTATTTAACACAATTTTTCAACCGAAATGGATTTTATTTCCTAAGAAAAATGGGAAAAATAGAAGAAGCATCCCCAACATGCGAGATTAAATTAAGGATGTAAAGATCGGTTGAACGGGAAAATTGTAGTTACTATGACATTTGACCATGATGATTATAATCCTTTTTTTTTTTTTTGGATTCAGTAAGTAGAATCAAGAAGAAAATAAAATGGTTTACTTATATTTGTATTTGATTGCAAATTATTTAGAGGACGATCAACGACCACAAACATATAAACTACAGAATCATATAATACACAGAGATTGTCTTATATTAAAATGAAAGGAAAAAGGAAACAGGAAAGAGGGGAAAAAAAAGAAAAGAGCCTTAGCTATACTTAGAGCGCCATAAATGAAAATGAAGGAAAGAAAGGAAGGAAAAATCTACCCCATAATTATTTCTGGTGTCACAACTTCAAACTATAAACATCATACCTAGCTCTGCAGTGAAAAAAAAAAAATCACAAGTTAGGATTGGTGAGAACTCAAATATATTCAAAAGGGGATCGTCATCATAAGTGAAAATTAGACACAATAACACAAATGAAAACTTCAAATCTTACCATCACACTGAAATGCTCCGAATTTTTTAAAATTGTGATCGCGAAACCGCTCTAAACCGACTGCAGAGAGTGGCATATCCAGGGGGCACTTGAGAGCGAAGCTCACACGAGACTTGTCTCATTGTAGGTCGAAGCTTCGGATTGGCTTGCAAGCACTCGAATGCTAGCTTGGCAATCAAGACCACGTCCCGCGCATCTTGAAGGCCAAGTCTAGAAGGTGAGAGACGTTGATCCAAGCACATCCTTCAACATCACCGAATTGGTTTGGGCGGATGATGAACATTCTCGAGAGACATAATCTCCCGGATGCTTTCCCATGATTGTCTCTAATGCGACGACTCCAAAGCTATATACATCGCACTTTTCGGTAGGAACCGAAGAATAAGCAAGCTCTGCAAGCGGAGGATCCACTATTATTTCAATCTCGATCATAAGTTGTATTCAAGTTGACGACATTACTTCCCATGATAGGATGTGTGACGATTACAAGTACAGGTTTATGCTTAATCTATCCTTACAAGAATGATTTGAGTATGGGAGTTTATGTTTTGCCAAAGTTCAAATGTTTTTGCTTGGCGCTTAAAATACGAGCATCTTCTAGGTAACGTGAACTTAATATCCTTGAAATGGATTGATTATGTTGTTGTTGTCATATGCCAATTCTTATTTATGAAGAAAATCGAAAAGCTTTTCATCAACAATGAACTTGAAAGCCCCGAATAAGTATAACAAATTTCTAGAAGACGATTAAATAAATAATGAGCAGCAATAAAATAGTAAAGTTATATTATAGAAGCGTGACACCGAATGCCATCGAAATTGAACGAAAAATTGCAAAATACCCGGAGCAATATACCCGATGGTACCAGCAAATAGCCGTCCGGTTCGATGAATCCGGCCTTAATAGATCTTGCGAGTGCCAAAATCGAAAACATGAGGTTCATAATCACCATCCAATAGAATGTTGTTACTGGGTCAAGTCTCGATGAATCAATGGAGGTAAATATTCATGATGCATATAGGACAATGCATCAAAGCAACTCCTCGGACCACATTTATCCTCTTGTCCCATCCAAATTCTATTGATCTTTGATCATCGTTCAAAGTTGTTCTCAAGCTGCCTCTTTCCAAGTACTCATACACCAAAAAGTAGCGTTGGGCATGACAAAGAAGCCATAAAATTTCACGATATTGCGATGGCGTATGCTTGTCAAGGCTTGAATTTCCCTTTCAAATGGTACCAAATCAACGATCTCAATATCTTCATGGGATGACGAGGTTTGCTTGACAGCAAAGGTTTGACCTTCGATATCACGGCTTTATAAACAATTCCATATGCTCCTTCACCCACATAGTACTTGGAGTCAAATCCTTCCGTGGCCTCCATGATTCGATCATAGAAAACTTTTCCATCATAACTCAAAATACGCTTGAAATCCAAATCCTTTGCCCCTTCATTGTCCTCTCTCTTGATAATCCTTCTTCGACGATTATTCATGATTATTAGAATGATCAAGGTGCAAGAGAGAAGGAGAGACCCCAAGAATGAGAGAATAAGGATAACTGTGATTTTAGCTCCAACATGCCGATTGGGCTTCTTGCTCCGGGTGGAATTGCATTTCGGCAAACCAACAACGTTTCCACGAGGCCCTTTGTTATGCTTGAATTGCCTCAAATGGAGCCTCATTGAAAGCCTTGACATTTGGAAGAGGACCTTCCAAGTCATTATAGGATACATCAATAGAAGTCAAGGCCAACATATCATCAAAAGATTGTGGGATGGAACCAGGATAGGCGATTGTGGGAGATATCGAGAACTTGCAAGTTTCTCGGTTTTGCGAGCTCTCTGTTATATTTCCCGACAAACTATTACAACCCAAATCAAGAACCTCAATGACTTGTGTGTTGCTTATCTCGGGAGGAATGCTTTCCCCGAAATTTGTTTCTTGCTCAAGTTCAAGCTCAACAAGCGTTCGCATGAGCCTAGCTGCACCGGTATCGATCCGCTCAAATTGTTTGATGCCAAGTTCGGAGATGCCAAATGAGATAAAACTCCAATCTCAATCGGGACATTTCCCATGATTGAGTTGCTGCTTAGATCGAGTTCTAACAACATCGACAGGCTTCCCAATTCCCTTGGAATCTCTCCGCTTAAATTATTTGAAGAAAGGTTCAGTGGCTGTAATCGAGCCATCCTTCCAAATATTGCGGGTATCTCACCGGAAATGTTGTTGTTTGATATCTTTAAGCTCGTCAAATTAGGACAATGCTCCCATTTCCATGAAAGTTGGCCGTTCAAATGATTATGGCTCAAGTCAATGAAATATAGATGTGGATATATTCCGAAAGCTTCGTTATGTTTCCAAGTAAGTTGGTTTCCATCTAGCCGCAATCCGGTTAATGTGCTGCACTTCTCTAGGCTTGTGGGGATAGGTCCCGTGAAATGATTATTGCTTATGGAGAAAAATTGCAATGATCTCCCAAGACATACATCTTTTGATAGTTCCCCCTCTAGTCCATTATTAAATAGAAACAGAACAGTCAACCTTGTTAACTTATTGAACTCGAAGGCAAGGAACCAAATAATTTATTTTCGGCAAGGACCGGTAGAGATAGATTGGCCAGGCTTCCAATTTACGAAGGTATGGGGCCGGTGATATTATTGGATGATAGATCAAGTTTGATAAGAGAAGCGAGCCTTCCGATTTACGAAGGTATGGGTCCCGAAAGTTCATTTTGTTTTAGGGAAAGAAGAGATAAACTTGTCAAGTTTCCGATGGAACAAGGAATTGAGCCGGTGAGCTTGTTTGTTGATAGATCAAGCTCGATAAGAGAAGTGAGCCTCCCTATTTCCGAAGGTATGGATCCCGAAAGTCCATTTGAAAAGAGGTGAAGAAGAGATAAGCTTGTCAAGTTTTTGATGGTACGAGGAATTGAGCCGGTGAGCTTGTTTGTTGATAGATCAAGTTCGATAAGAGAAGCGAGCCTCCCGATTTCCGAAGGTATGGGTCCCGAAAGTTCATTTTGATAGAGGTAAAGAAGAGATAAACTTGTCAAGTTTCCGATGGAACGAGGAATTGAGCCGGTGAGTTCGCTTTTTGATAATTCAAGCTCGATAAGAGAAGTGAGCCTCCCTATTTCGAAGGTATGGATCCCGAAAGTCCATTTGAAAAGAGGTGAAGAGAAGATAAACTTGTCAAGTTTCGATGGTACGAGGAATTGAGCCGGTGATATTATTGGATGATAGATCAAGTTCGATAAGAGAAGTGAGCCTCCCGATTTCGAAGGTATGGGTCCCGAAAGTTCATTTTGATAGAGGTAAAGAAGAGATAAACTTGTCAAGTTTTTGATGGAACAAGGAATTGAGTCGGTGAGCTTGTTTGTTGATAGCTCAAGTTCGATAAGAGAAGTGAGCCTCCCGATTTCGAAGGTATTGGTCCCGAAAGTCCATTTTGTTCGAGGTAAAGAAGAGATAAACTTGTCAAGTTTCCGATGGAACGAGGAATTGGGCCGGTGAGTTCACTTTTTGATAATTCAAGCTCAATAAGAGAAGTGAGCCTCCCTATTTCTGAAGGTATGGATCCCGAAAGTCCATTTGAAAAGAGGTGAAGAGAAGATAAACTTGTCAAGTTTTTGATGGTACGAGGAATTGAGCCGGTGATATTATTGGATGATAGATCAAGTTTGATAAGAGAAGCGAGCTGTCCGATTTCGAAGGTATGGGTCCAGAAAGTCCATTTTGAAAGAGGTAAAGAAGAGACAAACTTGTCAAGTTTCCGATGGAACGAGGAATTGAGCCGGTGAGCTTGTTACTTGATAGATCAAGTTCGATAAGAGAAGCGAGCCGTCCGATTTCTGAAGGTATGGGTCCCGAAAGTTCATTTTGATAGAGGTAAAGAAGAGATAAACTTGTCAAGTTTCTAATGGAACAAGGAATTGAGCCGGTGAGCTTGTTTGTTGATAGCTCAAGTTCGATAAGAGAAGTGAGCCTCCCGATTTCTGAAGGTATTGGTCTCGAAAGTCCATTTTGTTCAAGGTAAAGAAGAGATAAACTTGTCAAGTTTCCGATGGAACGAGGAATTGAGCCGGTGAGTTCACTTTTTGATAATTCAAGCTCGATAAGAGAAGTGAGCCTCCCTATTTCTGAAGGTATGGATCCCGAAAGTCCATTTGAAAAGAGGTGAAGAGAAGATAAACTAGTCAAGTTTTTTATGGCACGAGGAATTGAGCCGGTGATATTATTGGATGATAGATCAAGTTTGATAAGAGAAGGAGCCTCCGATTTCGAAGGTATGGGTCGAAAGTCCATTTTGAAAGAGGTAAAGAAGAGACAAACTTGTCAAGTTTCCGATGGAAGAATGAGCCGTGAGCTTGTTACTTGATAGATCAAGTTCGATAAAAGAAGTGAGCCTCCCGATTTCCGAAGGTATGGGTCCCGAAAGTCCATTTTGCCATAAGAAAAGAGATTTCAAATTCTTCAAGTCACTAATCTCTCTCGGAATGGGACCGGAAAAGTTATTGCGTGAAATGTCTAATGCAGTTAAATTGCCTAATTTTCCAAGAAGAGGAGGAATGGACCCAGAAAACCGATTTGCACATAGGTACAAAGAATGAAGAGTCTCCAGTGTACCTATACTTGGAGGAATGTCCCCGGACAGTTCATTGCCGCAAAGATTTAGAAAGTTGAGTTTGGAAAGGTTACCGATACTCGAGGGAATGGAGCCATAGATCGAGTTGTTGCCAAGGTCAAAGCTGACCACACTGGTTAAGCACGAGAAGTCGAGGCCGTCCAGAGTTCCACCCAAGTCGAGACTGGAAAGGTTTACATTGGCGATGGCTCCATGGTCGTCGCAAGCGACACCGGTAAAGTGGCAAGGGTTGTTGCCGTGCCATGAAGAGAGGAGAGATTGGCTACGGTTGTCAAGAGTGGATTTCCAATTCAGGGGGGCCTCTGCTTCATCCTTATTCTCAGTCGCATTGATAGCGAAAGCAGAAATGGAGGGAGCAGAAGTGCCTGCTGCACCATGAAATGAAGTGGTGCCGACCAAGAAGAGCGAGCAGAAGAAGGGGAGATAATGGAGACTGGGTGGACAGCAGAAAGGAAGAAGCCATGATTTGGGTTTTGGGTGGGGGTTCAGGTGTACATAATGTTAACAAGATGGATGACTATACTTATATAGAGGGGAAGATCACTCCCGAAGCCTCCTCTATCGAGGACAATTTTCAATCAGTTTAGCGTGCGCGGTGGGGGATGCTGAGTGGAGTGAATAGCGCAGAACCATAAAGTGTCAATCGTGGGTCCTGCTTGATTTACTTTTCCGAGTCTTCATCGACTTACGATTCCAAGTCTACATTGGGGAAAATGGTGATCCTGACTGTGGGTGGTTATAATGGCTCAAAATCAGCACTCAGATTTTTTTTTGTAGATGAGTGGGGTGTTGAAAGGGGACTGTAATGGTGTCAAACGGGTGGTTATATGGCTCAAAATTGATGAATGTTCTCATCAATTACATGCATTGATGTCTCTCACAAAATTTTTTCACTATTTACGGAAATTCTCCATTCAACTTACCAAACATGTTATTTGCGAAGATGAAGTCTTTTCCCCTTGTCAATCAGTTTAGCGTGCGCCGTGGGGGGTGTTTACTGAGTGAATAAAGCAGAAGCATGAAAGTCTCAATCGTCGGTCATGTTTGACTTAACTTTCCAAGTCTTCATTCAAATTGACATGTCAACCATTATTTTGTGGAAAATGGTGAGTGGAGTGTTGAAAGGGGAAAATACCTGATACACTACACATGTCGGATCTAGGTTCCGAGACCTCCATATTTTCCCAGAGGTGGTGTCAATTTTCTATTTCAAGATAATATTTCATAGAAATCAACCCAATTTAGGTTGTGCATAGTTTTTCATTTTCATATTTTCCTAGAGGTGGTGTCAATTTTCTATTTCAAGGAAAGAATCTGAACGAGCTTTGCTATAAAACTTAATTTTTCATTTTTATTTTAGTAGCCAAGGAGTTAATTCAATTCGATTTGAGTTCATCTGAGCGAGAGGTGGTCAAAGGCTACGTTTGACCGTCGGGATATAAACCAGGATAGGGTATGTTTTATCGCACGAATTAAAAAAAAAAAAAAAAATAAAAAATAAATATTAAAAAAAAAAATATTTTATTAAACATTTTCCACAAGCACAACAGGAAAAAAAAAAAAAAAAAAAAAAAAAAAAAAAAAAAAAATTCAAATAAAACATTAAAAAACAATTAAAAAAAAATAATAATAAAAAAACAAAAAAAAAAAAATAATAAATTTTAAAAATATAAAAATAAAATAAAAAAACCAAACCCCCAACCCCACCATCACCTTTATCCTATACTGTCTTTGGTGGCTATTCATGATAGGATAAGGATAGGATATAGGGAGATATAGCCAGGATTTAAAAAAAAAAAATCACTTGTTGAGGATGTTAACTTGGTGAAGGTCGGTTTTTGATTGGGCCAGCTAAGCTCGACCGAATTTAACAAGCATTTTGATTGGCTGGCGAGTAGAAATCTGAATGTAAAGTTACCATCGTGCCCCCTTCAGTGACGATTTGCCTGAGTCGCCCAATTTTTTCGTATTTAGGAGACGGACTTTTGCGCTAGGAAAATGGGTTGATTTCATTTGTGGACGCTCATTTACTCTCATCCGTTGTTCTTTTGTGAGAAAGTGCAAACATATTATATGCGAACTACAATAAAACTTCGACAAAAAAAAAACTATAGAAAAACAGTACAATATAAATATACTAGCAAAAATGTGTGTGGTGCTGTGCAATAAAACCACAATTTTAATTTAACACAATTTTCGGATCGAATCAAAGGCTCCATTTTTTTTTTCAGAAGATAAATGATTTGAATTTTTTTTTTTTCGTAAAAGTGATTGCTTCCATCGCTTCAAATAATTAGTCAATAAGAAATATTTTAATTATTAATAATAATTTATATTCAAACATTTTTGTGGAAGACGCAAATATTTTTTGTTCATTCAATTTTATAAGTGATGTAAATGATAGTTTTAGGAATATATTTTCTAAATAATTCATTTTTGCGAAACAAACGAAACCTTAATGACTTGAATTTGTTATTATTAAGCATTTAAGATTTAACAACCCACATAAGGCTCTACCTTTTATTCCATGATATTCAAATTTCCCATGCACTGATAATTCCTTGAATTATTTCGGGGCGCATGGCAACACTTCTATTTCGGAAATCAACTTATAGCCATAAGTTGATTTTTCTATTTCTACTCAAAAACAGTAGATTTCGATAAGAAAAATTCGTTTGGTAACCGTTGAAAATTTATACTTCTAGAACATTATTAACACAAAATCTTATACGAAAACTTATTGTCGATTGCCGAAAAAATTTCTACTTCATTTTTATTTTTTTTAAATTTATTTAAAAAATAATAATAATTATTAAAAATATTATTTACTTTTTAAAATAAAAAAACTATTATTCATTTTTTAATCTAGCGGCCAAAGAGGACAACTCGGCGGCAAGATGGGTGGTGGAGGTAGCAAGCAACCACGGGTGGTGGTCTGTAGTGGTGGTCGACGGTGGGCGGCGATGGTCAACAAGTGGTCGGCCGTGGTCGGCGGGGGGCGGCGACGGCTAGTGAAGGTCGGCGGTGGCAGCGATGGCAAAGGCGTGGTTGGGTGAGAGAGACACTAAAAATAAAAAAAGGCCGAAGTGAGAGATATTGTTGTTGAGAGATTTATACTTTCGAAAGAGAAGTAACTTTTTTTAACTTATGGAATTGGCTCAAAAACAACTTCGAAGTATAAATTTGCTTTAGAAGTAGAAATCTAATATTGCATAACTAAATAGATTTTTGTTTCGAAGTTGCATTATTAAATGGATTTCTACTCTAGAAGCACTTTTGGAGCAGAAACTCAATTCCAAAAGTGTCACCATTCACGTCCTTCTTTGATGAAAAGTGTCCAATTCTCGTCTATGTGAAGCTATTTCACGAGACCAACTCTAAATGATTTTAAATTTTAAATTTATATAATTAGGCCTTTGATGCGCAAGATTATACATTTGCATCAAACTGCTACTTAAGTTGCATATTTGTTGGCATAGATGACTTTTTATAGCCAGAAGGAACATAAAGTCCTATACGAAAAATTAATCATCACAGAAATTGTTGTGGATGAAATTTGAAACTTTCCTTCCATATTTATAATTGAAAGCTTTCTTTTATATCAATATACGTAGCTTACATGATAATGAAATCATTTATCTTGTCTAGAACGTAATTCTCTTCCTTAAATATTTTCCTTATCATCCATTAGTTTTTCGTAAAAAGTACCTTTATGTTAAGGGCCGCGTCTTTTCCACTCTTCATTTGACTTATACACTCTTTTTTGGTATTTTGACTATACCATCCCTTATGTGGCCCCCACTCTATAAAAGTGGTCCTTTTTTTGTTTGGTCAACTCTATGAGAAGAACACTAAGAGTGCCAAAATTATTACTGGCGCTCACTTTAGTACCAAAACGTTCGTCCGGATCACTTCAGTCTCAAATTTTTTGAGAAATGATCACTTAATTGCCAGCTCCGATATGCTTGGCTAGAAATCCAACGTGGCATTTTTTGATTAATATACGAAGGCGACGTGATTCGCGGAGGTCCAATCATTAATTAAAAAATCCAAAGTCGGTGTTTTTATAAAAATAAAAAATACAAACTTAATTAGTTTAAAAATAAACAAATTTGAAATTTTTTAAAAAAGGAAATGTTCAATAGAGTTCCTAAAACTTGTAACGGAAGTGGAATTGAGTGTTAAAAATATTTCCAAAAGGACTTATTTTTTTGCTAAACAAACCCAGCGAAAGTCATTCACACTTTTCAATTATTTTAGCGTGCGCCGTGGAGGATAATGAGTGAATAGCGCAAAACCATGTAAGTCTGAATCGGTGGTCATGCTTGACTTACTTTTCCGAGCCTTCATTGAAAGGAATCCACACAATTTTGGGATTAAGGTTATGAGATTGTTGAAATAAATAAATATTAAATCGCGCCTTATTCTAATAGCTTAAAGCTTTTAGAGTAGTTGATCGTGGTCTCACAAAATCTTTCATAGTATCGGAGCATGAGGTCCCGAGTTCAAATCTTTTAACTAAGAATATATTTTGGGATTCTAATAAGGTTCATTGTTAGTTGGGCGTGAGGATTATTGAAATAAATAAATATTAAATCACACCTTTTTCTAATAGTTTAAGCTTTTAGAGTAGTTGGTTGTGGTCTCTTAAAATCTTTCAAAGACCTCTATATTTTCCCGGAGGTGGCGACATTTTTTTTCTTTTTTATCAAAATAATATTTTGTAGAAATCAACCAAATTTTGACTCTGCACAAGTTCTTCCATCTGACATCCGATTGACTCGGTTCTATGACGGGCAAGTGATAAAGATAGGAGTGATCGAGCTGTGAAGAGAGCTTGGATCTCTTTTTCGCGGAGTAACTTTTGCGCTTCCCTATTTAGGAGAGAACAAAGCAGCAACAAGAACATGAATTGGTTCCTTCAAGGGAACCTAGGCCTCCCCGGTACTATAACAAGAGTTTAGTGAATTACAAGTTATTTAGATCGATTCGTCCGTATTTTGTAGGTGCACATACAAAAATTATTCTTTATTATTTTTCAAAAGAAATATATATATTTTTTACTTTTACTTTTTTATTTTATTTTTCTTTTTTCTCAAAGGCCAATGAGGGTCGTCGGCCGACCCTCGTAGGCCACTAGGTGAGGGTATTTCGACAGGCCCTCACCAGCGACCGGCGAGGGCCGCGAAAATGAGGGTCGGTCGTCCCTTGCCCGTGACCGGCGAGGATTTGCCGGCGCCTCACGTCGGACCGGGTCGAGAAAAAAAAGGTAAAATAAAGAAAGAAAGTGAAAAAGAAAAAGAAAAAAAAGGAAAATAAAAAAGTTAGAAAACTTTTTTAATGACTCGCTTATGATAAGAAGGCAACCTATTTATGACTCATTTAAGACCCATTAAATTATTAATCAACTCATTTATGATCCACTTAAATTTGTTAAGCAACTCATTTATGATACACAATCTTAAATATAAATTAATAGTTAATATGCGGGTTCTTGATCTATTTTGCCACTTCTACTTTTCTCTGGGGTCCAAGGTTCGAATTCTTGATCCCTGTCGTTCACAAGAAAGGAGGTGGCACTAAGGCAAAAGCCTCATGGCCAATTTGTGCGCTTTATTCTGTGTAAGAGATTGTAGCAAACAGTGCGAATACACAAAGTCACTGGTCCCAAATACTTTAAACCGCGTCTCTCTCTCTCTATAGACTATCGATTCTCAGATATAGCATATCTTTGGCTAACTGAAGCAACTTTCTTTGCCAAAGAGAGCAGCTACCTGGTATGCCACAACAATTTTCGGAAAAAAATAGCCCAAAAAGTTCTAAACCTATTGCAATTTTGTTAGTTCAGTCGTAAACCTTTTAATTTTGCCAATTGAGTCATTAACTTTTTATATTTTGCTAATTGAATCCATCTACTAATGTGAACACCAGCCATTGTACGTGGCACGACGATCTGATGCTCATGTGGACAAAATTTAATAATATTTTAAATTTTTAATTTTTTTTATTTTCTTTTGATTGCGTCAACATTTTTTTTCTTCTTCTTTTTTTTTTTTTTTTTTCTTCCCTCTGCTGGCCATCGATGAATTGGCTAGCGAAGGTTGCGGGCCTCAGGCGAGGGCGACCCTGAGGCCAGCAACCTCCGCTGATGGGAACGCTTGGCTTAACAGTAGAAAGTGTGCATGAGTCAAGTGTCAAAAGTTCGAGCCGCGATGGAATGGTTGGCTTCTCTGCTTATCAATGGGCTCTTTCAACAACCGCGATGGAATGGTTGGCTTAACAGTAGATGCAATTCTATGCCCGGACTTCCCAGATATAACGGTTGCTTTCTATAGAGAACAATGTCGAATCCGTGAGATCTTGCCCCCCACCCCAACCTGATCCCACATTTCTCTGGACAATGCATGTGGTTTGATGAGGATAGAACATCAAATGGATTCATGGTCGCTCTTCAGAACCAGCGGAAGGGGTCCAACATTCAGTCTTCCTAAAGCGAAAAGCCATCAAGTCCATGTAATACACAAATTAAGCAGCCAACTAGCTTGCCTGGATCAGGAGCAATCCTGGCTTCAATTATAGTCAAGCTGATCGCATACATGATCTTTCCATTCCACATAAAACTGTTGCAAAATGAGAACCAAACTAACAAACTAAATAACAAGCAACGGTGCATGACAATTTTGCAAATAACACTAGTACACCATTTTCCACAAAGTAAAATGCGGAAAGGGATAACTCCCACTCGCAAACCTGGACAGAATCATGATCGAGTTGAAGAGCTTTTCTGCTATCCTCCTCGACTTTCTGCCAATCACTGCCAAAAAAGTGCGGCGAGTAAAAGCTTGTATCTCGGCCAAAGGCTAGAAAATCAACTGTCCCCGGAATTTAGCAGAGATAACTGGAAGAGAAAGAGAGTTAGAACTCGTACATACTTCCGCTTGCGATGGCAAAGCGCACGATGTACAGGCACGTTCGGGCATTGGATTATGGCCTTCGCATTCAGCGAACAGCACCGATCACAACGAACAGACAAGGAAGGAAAGAAAGAGACCCTCCCTTGCTCTTATCCATTGTTCTTTTATGTGAAAATACAACCATAGTTTATCACAAGACAACTACAAGAAAACAACACAATTTCGATACACCTGAATTAGAAAAAAACCCGTGCGATTACATTTTCTTATTTAACACAATCTTTCAATTGAAATAGATTTTATTTCGTAAGAAAAATGGGAAAAATAGAAGAAGCGTCCCTAACATGTGTTGACACCTCAATTTTGACTAAGCTTTTTCAATCATTTATGCACAAAAAAATTAGAACTATTTTTAGTTCTAAACAAAAATAATCAAATCAAAATTTTCATATTTATTTCTAGCGTGCATTGTATTTTGCGTTGGTATTCATTTCGACCGGCGGCGGGGAATTAAGCTGAAAATTGATGAGCGACGGACCTGGGCCGACATGCAGTTTCGACCAAGAAAGAGGTACCGAATTTTTTAGAGTCCTTGGGCACACTTTAAGTCTAATTTAGCTCTTTTATGCATTAAAAAAGGGAAGAAGGAAAGCTTTATAGCTGCATTTGGTTAACTCTAATTGGGACCAAGATTGCTCAAGTCAGCCCATTCAAAATAATAAAATTCGGCTGGCTCATGAAACAAAGGCCTAGCCAAATTTCCCATCTGAAATTTGAGAGTGATTGGTTGCAATTTGGCCCTTTGATACTTAATTAAAATTCTCATTTTAATTAAGGGTTTATTCTGTGATAATTTGGAAAGTGAGGCCTCAAGCTTGCAATGTTTTGGTCTATATGAACAAGCTTTCTCTAGGGTTTTTAGGGGGATGGACGTTCATTAATCACGGCCACGGAGAGAGCAGTTGAGAGCCCCCGGTTGAGTAGTTTCCATCCGCTCCCATATGTGTACTGTCAGTAGCCGCGCAAAAAATAGCCATCGTCCCGTCACTACGGTTCTTTCTTCTACCGGCGCCCACGGTTCCGACGATCCTCAGTCCTTGCTTTTGCATCCGCTGCAGATGGTTGCATCAATCAGATACCCTGGCGACCTGTCCGAACCATTGAAGAGCTGCTGTCCCGGGGCGTTATTTCTTTCTCTTTGCTGTCCAGTCCAAGATCACTGCTGTTCGGCGTTTAGAAGAGTGGTTACTCATTCCCGATTGGTTTACTCCTCACTGCTCGAGCTCCTTGGCGTATGTGCAACTTTCCCTTAGCCGACCGGTCAAAGGAGTTCGTTTGGTGTCCAAAGTTTGTTCCAAGATTCAACTAGGTAACGAACGCTCTAACTCATTATGGATAAGCTACTGTATATTTTCTTGCCCATGTTCAATACATGCATGATGATCTCTTGTTATTGCGCTAAAATTGTGCTGTTTTGTCAAAGTTTGGTCATTGGCTATCACCTAATGGATCACCGAATTGAGATGCATGAATAATTTAGATTTTCTTTCTTGCAAAATTCGGAATTTTGGGCAGCACTCCATTGAGATTTGGTGGTTTGCGTTTCTTCAATTAATCAATATTTGCTTGAGCCTATGGATGAATTTCAGTTCAGTGCTGTTCGAGTTAGTGGATGGACGTTAGCCTCGTTCAAATTGTGGATGAGCTGGTCTTATTCAATTTTTTTTTTTTTGGGTGATCACAAGAGCCTTATTCGAGTTTGCTGTTGAGTATAATGCTTACGAAGTCATCTTTAAAGGATTTAAGCATTGTCTAAACAAATATTTTTTTTAAAAAAAATTTGAAAGATAATTGCTTAACCTTAAAGATATGAGTTTCTCGGCAGAAAAGGTAAGATCATGTAATTTTCGAGATTCATGTATATTTTTTTTATATTTGTTTGATTGCGTTGGATGGCACATCTTGATGGTCTTGCAATATATTCCGTATTTGCCAAATTTGAAAATTGTGTTTCGATTGAGATGTTTTTGGAGTCTTGGTGGTAATATGGCTAATCTGAAAAATATTTTGAATATTACTTAAGATACTCAAGATATCAAAAATATTTCAAAATATGATCGATTAGGAAAATTTCCTAATCCGCAACTACACATATGAAAATAAATCTATCTATCAAGCTTTAGATGAAATTATTTATGTAGCGGGTATTTTGAATTTTAGGGTCGATTTGTCGATCGAAACTTAATTCCAAAGATTCAGCAATAATCATCTTTTCATTAAAAGATTTGCAACTTGAATTATAAATTCACTCATAAAACTGAAAATCACAAGAAAAATAAAAAAATTTGAAAAGAAAATAAAAATTCATGTCTCATTTCATGTCGAAAATCTAAGAAAAAAAAAAAGATAGTAGCAAGATATGGTTTCTTAAAAATCACGTCTTATCGGTTTTTTTAGAAAGATAGGATTTTATAGAAATTTTATCTCATGGATTACATTCAATAAAACAAAGTCTTTTGAATCCACTAGGATAGATTTTAAAAGAGGTAGACATAGGGTAAAAGGATTCCCTTAAATTTTTTGGGAATTAATATAAATCAAATCCAAAAACTTTAAGATAATCTTGAACCAATTCATCCTCATTTTTTCATTAATTTTTAATTTCGAAAATTACTCAAAAATACAAAAAATTCATAAATAGAAAACCCAAAAAATTGTACCTTTGCACTTCAAGTTAGAATTCATCAAAATTGCCAAATTGAACATTTTTCATGAAATTGGTACCAAAAAGGGCATTAATTGAAAAATTAATGTAACCAAGTCCCGAACTTAAAATCTCCGATTCATAGAAGTAATTTAGTTCTCCCACTAATTTACTTAGATTTCTAATCGACCTACCAAAAAATGATTAGTGGTGGCTCCAAAAATTAAAATATTTTGCTCATTTGAACCATAAGTCACGATTTGGTAGAACTTGGGAGAGTTCGAGCTAGGTTTGTTAATTTAATTAATTAGTCTGATAATCCATTAACCTAAAATTACTTTCAATGCAGAGATTAAATTAAGGATGTAGAGATCGGTTGAACGGAAAAAT
Organism: Rhodamnia rubescens; assembly: GCA_021437795.1. Taxonomy (NCBI): domain Eukaryota; kingdom Viridiplantae; phylum Streptophyta; class Magnoliopsida; order Myrtales; family Myrtaceae; genus Rhodamnia; species Rhodamnia rubescens. The sequence goes on along the minus strand of JAILYA010000005.1, from coordinate 7,253,478 downwards.
TATAGTTACTATAGCATTTGACCGGAAAGACTATAATCTTTTTTTTTTTCATTTCGATAAGTAGAATCAAGAAGAAAATAAAATCGTTTACTTAAATTGTATTCGTTGCAAATTATTTAGAGGATGATCAACGACCACCAACATATAAACTACAGAATCATATAATACACGCACATTATCTTATGTTAAAATGAAAGGAAAACGGAAACAAGAAAGAGGGAAAAAACAAAAGCGCAAAAGGATGAAAAAGAAGGGCCTTACCTTTTCTTAGAGTGCCATAAAGGAAAATGACAGGAAAAAAAAGGAAGCAAAAATCGAAAAAGATTTACAAAATTAACGCCTAATAAATCAGAAAATAATGGATTATTCATTCCAATAAGAGGACATAGATGACGAGAGGATCCCTTTGATTGGGTCCATTCTTTGCTAGACAGTCATTTAAACTGTTGAATCAGGAATTAGGGAATGATTGATTCACTTGGTCGCTAGTGAAGGCTACGTTGAAAATCAGAACCTACCATCGGTTGTTTGCAATTTCTAATGAGCGACCATGGTTCGCCTGTTTCATCTTCTCTAAAAATTGCTGTTGGGACGAAGAATAGAACGGCGACTAGTGTGGAGCTTCAACTAGCGACTCTCGCGGCGGCGTCAAATACCTCCCACAAGTGCCTCCCATGGCAGAGGCTGTGGTATATCGCTACGACAAAATTTGGGACATCTATTATGAGGAGCGTGCGGTTCGCTTCGGATCTTTCGAGGAAGGAGACGAGTGTTGGGTGCTCAACAATTGTAACCACGCAATACAACGCGAAGTGCATCGCGAAATGGCTCGGCCAATGTTCGAAATGCCCTGATTTATCGAGGCATCATTCGGGCACAGATTTGCCAACTAAGATTGGCTCCTCTATTTTTAAGCAGATCAAGGCCTGATTGGTTTATGGATCCGGGTGATATACTCTGTTTTGGGATGGTTTTCGGGCAATTTAGCCTAATCGATGTTATCCATGTTGACCCTTGTTTCATTTTCGCCAAACAGATTGAATCTTTATCTTTTTTTATCCAACTAGGTCAGCCTTCAACTTAACATATATGAGTCTTTTCCTTTTTAGGATGAACCATTTCCATAAGCCCACATTTGTGTTCTTTAAAAATATCCAACAAAGATTTGAAGAGTAGTTAGCTTTATCGAAATCTTATTCTAAATGTTCGAATTCATGAACAGCAAAATATGAAACGCATTGGTAGTTTTTTTTTTTTGGGTCAAAAAAAGCATTTTGTAGTTTACCTTTTCAATTTGCTCACTCCTATACTTTGTCTTGATCGATATGGGCCCTCAACCATATGTACTTTTTCCTCTTTTGGGATTGATTATTCCGTTATACAAGTAAATTGAAACACTGACATAACCGTTAATTAGTTATGATTTGTTGACGTGTCATCCTACATAGCTTTTAATTTATCGGAAAATTTTTCTAATAAACTCAAAACACCATAATATATTTGGAAATAAAGAAAAGGAAGATAAAAAATTATAAAACATAAAAGAAAATAACAAAATATTAAATGTGAGACACATAAAATCTAACCATGTCATGCAGTGTCGAAGAAAAGCTTCCAAGCCAAGACAAAACCACTCACTTTCTATGAATAATGAGGGAGAATTTTTCGCCATGCTTTAAAAGAAATCAACTAAGTACTATAGTTTTGCAATTTTAAGTCAACATGTGTGACATTTTGAATTTCGACCTCTTCTTGAGGTTAATGATGGAATGAGATCTCGAAATCGGATATCCGACAATGAAGAATTCAATTTTGGTCTTGAATCGGACGTCGCCTCATCGATAGTAGTTTAATTTGAAAAAAATGGAATTTTTTGGACGACAAGTGTAAAATGACCATTTTACCCTTAAAGCATTAACCTTACCTTAAGTGGTCTAAAGGGAATTTTGGTCTTTTTGTCCCCTTAGGCTACCGAAAATTGGAATTTTGGTATTTTCATTAAAAATACAAATTGTATAAAAAAATAAAATTAAAAATAAGTTTAAAATTTAACAAAAAGCCTTAAAAAAGAGAGGACAAAACTTACAAGGTGGCGCTCTCGCCGCCACTCCTACCATTGCCGCCAATTGCCGATAGTGGTGGGGCACGGGGCCGATAGGGGTTGCCGAGCCTTGCCCAAGGGGCCGGCAACCCCCCCCCCCGCTCGGCGATAGGTCCTCGCCCGGATCTAGGCGAAGGTCCCGGCCCTCACTTAGATTGAGCGAGGGCCTATTGTGGCGGGGGTCCGGCCGAGGGTCGCCACCGGTGGCCAACCCTTGCTAGTGGTGCCCCTCGGCCGGACCTTGGTGATAGCCGGCGACCCTCACTCGAGCCGGTTGTGCCCCGCCCTCGCCGGCCATTCTGGGCCTTGGTGGGGGCGGCGGCAAGATAGCGAGGGCTGCAACTTCTTTTTTTTTTTTTTTAGTTTTTACTTTATTTTGTTAATTTATAACCAAATTTTTTAGTTTATTTTAAATAAAATATATATGTTTTGATATTTTTTTCCAAATTTTAGATTTTTTTATTTTTGTAAACTAATTAAGTTTGTATTTTTATTTTTTAATAATTTTTACCTTTTTTAATTGCTGGATGGACCTCATCGGACCACGTCGGCATGAAATATTTGTAAAATAATGCCACATCAGATTTTCGGCGGATCAAATAGGAGTTGGCACTAAAACGATTTGTTTTTAAAAAACTTGGCACTTAAGTGATCCGAGCGAAACTTTTGACACTAAAATAATCTCCATACATAACTTTTGGCACTAAAAATGTACTTTTCCCAAGAAAAAATTGTGCTTAGAAATGCCCCAATTTGACAGGTTAAACCCCATCAACCTGATCCCACATTTCTCTGGACATTGCATATGGCCAAGTGGTTTGATGAGGATGAAACCTCAAATGGATTCATGCTCCCTCTTCAGAACCAGCGGAAGGGGCCCAACTTTCAGCCTTCCTAAATCGAAAAGCCATCAAGTCCATGTAAAACACAAATTATGCAGCCATCATGACTGCAAAAAAACATGACGAGTCAAAGCTTATGTCTCGGCCAAAGGCAAGAAAATCAACTGTCAGCGGAATTTAGCAGAGATAACTGGAAGAGGAAGAGAGTTAGAACTCGTACATACTTCCACTTGCGATGGCCAAGCGCACAATTTGTCCAGTACACAGGCACGTTCGGGCATAGGGTTATGACCGAGGAGCTTCGATTTAGGAAACGAACGAAAGCGATGGGATTGAGAAATGGATTTGCTCGTTTTCTTTGTCACTGCCGAGACGAGAGAGAGAGAGAGAGTCGACGAGGAAACTTGCCACGACGGAAAATTCACGAGCTTTCGCGGAAGGAAAGAAATTGACGGGCAAAATGAAACGAGCTTAGCGAGAAAATATTCAACTTCTTTTTTTCTTTGTTTGGACGAAAGAGTTAATTCAATAATCCGCACATCTTAACTGAGTTCAATTAAAGTGATCATTAAGATCATACGTCGAGGACATTGGTTTGGTGAAGGTCGGGTTTGATTGGGCCAGCTAGGCGCGACAGACGTTAACGAGCATTTTGATTGGCTGGTGACGAGAATTTTGAACGTGAAGTTCCATTAACGTCCCTTCATTAGTAGGTCCTGCCTTGCTCTTATCCATTGTTCTTTTATGTGAAAGTACAACCATAACATATCACAGCTACAAGAAAACAGCACAAAATACACCTGAATTAGAAGAAAATCCTTGCGATTACATTTTTTTATTTGACACAATTTTCAGCCGAAATAGATTTTATTTCCTAAGAAAAATGGGAAAATAGAAGAAACATCCCTAAGATGCAGAGATTAAATTAAGGATGTAGAGATCAGTTGAACGGAAAAATTATAGTTACTATAGCATTTGACCATAATGACTATAATCTCTTTTTTTTTTCAATTCAGTAAGTAGAATCAAGAAGAAAATAAAATGGTTTACTTATATTTGCATTTGATTGCAAATTATTTAGAAGATGATCAACGACCACAAACATATAAACTACAGAATCATATAATGCACAGGGATTGTCTTATATTAAAATGAAAGGAAAAAGGAAACAGGAAAGGAAAGAGGGAAAAAAAAAGCAAAAGGATGAAAAAATGGGCCTTACCTTTACTTAGAGTACCATAAAAGAAAACGAAGGAAAAAAGGAAAAAAAATCAAAAAATATTTGCAAAATTGACGCCTAATAAATTAGAAAATAGTGGATTGTTCATTTCATAAGAGGACATAGATGACGAGAGGGTCCCTTTGTTTGGCTCCATTCTTTGCTAGACAGTAATTTAAACTGTTGAATCATGAATTAGGGAATGATTGATTCACTTGGTAGATGGTGAAGGCAATGTTGAAAATCAAAACTACCATCGGTTGTTTGCAATTTCTAATGAGCAACCATGCTTCGCCTGTTCCGCCTGCCAGCAGAAGAGGGGGTTCGATTCCCATTATACGCGGTCCCATCCTTCAATATCATGATTGGGTTGATCAGGCCAGATCATGAGTGAATAGAAATAAAAACGATGCTGCCTGTGACTCAACATGGTAGAAGTGGGCGGAACTGCACACTTTCATGTTCAAGGCATTGTCCGAGTGTCGATGATACGGCCTAAGATAGCCTTTCCCGCAGGAACATCCACAATAGATCCAGTGTGCTTGACAAGATCTCCTTTCACGGGGAGCTCTTGGGCTTTTTCCACTCGACCATAGCTAGATGACTTTGAAATTAGATATGAATTTGGTTTCTCCAAAAATCGCTGTCGGGACGAAGAATAGAATCTTGACTAATGCGGAGCTTCAACTAGCAACTCTTTCGGCGTCAAATAGCTCCCACATGTGCCTCCCATAGTGGAGGCTGTGGTATATCGCTGCGACAAAATTTGGAACTTCAATTGTTAGGAGTGTTCGATTTTCTTCGGCTCTTTTGAGAAAGGAGACGAGTGTTGGGTGCTCAAAAGTAACCATTGTCCTATGGGATGTGTATTGAAAAATTCCTCCACCAATGTTCGAAATGCCCCGCTTTACCGAGCATCATTCGGGCATAGATTTGCCAACTAAGATTGGCTCCTATGTTTTTAATCAGATCAAGGCCTGATTGGTTTATGGACCTGAACGACATATTCTGTTTCGGTATGGTGTTCCAGCAATTTACCCTAATCGATGTAATCCTCGTTGACCCTTGTTTTTCATTTTCGCCATACTAATTGAATCTTCATTTTTTTTATCCATCTAAGTCAGCCTTCAACTTAACATATACGATTTTTATAGGATGAACCATTTCGATAAACCCACATTTGTCTTCCTTAACAATATCTAACAAAGATTTGAAGAGTAATTAGCTTTATCGAAATCTTATTCTAAATGTTTGAATTCATGAACAGTAAAATATAAAAGGCATTGGTAGTTACCTTTTCAATTTGCTAACTATTGTTCCTATACATTGTCTTTGATCAATGTAGGCCCTCAACCATATGTACTTTTTCATGTTTTGGGATTGATTATTCCGTTATAGAAGTAAACGGAAATACTGACATAACCTTTAATTAGCTATGATTTACTGACTTGTCATCCTCCATAGCTTTTAATTTTTAATTTATCTGAAATTTTTTCTGATAAATTCAAAACACGAAAATAAATTTTGAAAATAAAGAAAAGGAAGATAAAAACTTATAAAAAATATAAGAAAAAAAAAACAAAAATTACTAAAAATAAGACACATAAAATCTAACCATGTCCTGCAGTGTCAAAGAAAAGCTTCCAAGCCAAGACAAAACCACTCACTTAATATTAATAATGTGTTTGACCCAAAAAAAATAAAAGAATATGAGTAATGTGGTCTTGTTCTTATTTAGGCTTTCAACCGAAATGGTGTCTAATGGAGAATGAGGGAGGATTTTTCGCCATGCTTTAAAAGAAATCAACTAAGTATTATAGTTTTGCAATTTTAAGTCAACATGACACGCTAGATATCCACATAGTTTTCTCCATTAAACATCAACTTTGCTTAATTGGTGTACCTGCTATATGTCATTCAGGTTAATTAATGAAAGAATGACATAAACATATTAAAATATATTAGGGATTTCTTCGGACCACTTGAAAGTTTCAAGATGATAGCGCACATTACTCAAAATTGATTTAATGAAATAAATCGAAAATTCAAATATGACACTAGACATCGATATAAGTTCATATATTGCTAGTACTATCTCTTACAGCAATGGAAACTACATGTTCTTTACATCTCGTATAAGAGATGGCAAAAGCTGTTGATCATTTTTGCAAATTCACTTCCTGATCACTTTGCAAAAAGATGGAAATAATTGTGAAATGGGATCTTGCCAGAAATCTTCCCATAATTATTTCTGGTGTCACGACTTCAAACTATAAACATCGCACCTAGCTCTGCAGTGAAAATAAAAAATCACAAGTGGGGATTGGTGAGAACTTAAAAATATTCAAAAGGGAATCGTCATCATAAGTGAAAATTAGACACAATAACACATGAAAACTTCAAATCTTACCATCACTTGAAATGCTCCGAATTTTTTAAAATTGGGATCGCGAAGTTGCTCTAAGCTGACTGCAAAGAGTGGCATATCGAGAGGTACTTGAAAGCGAAGCTCACGTGAGACTTGTTCCATGGTAGGTCGAAGCCTTGGGTTGGCTTGCAAGCACTCGAACGCTAGCTTGGCAATCAAGACCACGTCCTGCGCATCTCGAAGGCCAAGTCTAGAAGGTGAGAGACGTTGATCCAGCACATCCTTCAACATCATCAACTTAGTTTGGGTGGACGACGAACATTCTCGAGAGACATGATCTCTTGGATGCTTTCCCATGATTATCTCTAATGCGACAACTCCAAAGCTATACACATCGCACTTTTCGGTAGGAACCGAAGAATAAGCTAGCTCGCAAGCGGAGAATCCACTGTTTTTTCAATCTTGATCATAAGTTGTATTCAAGTTGACAACATTACTTCCCATGACAGGACGTGTGACGATTGCAAGTACAGATTATTGCTTAATCTACAGTTGCAACATCGATTTGAGTATGGGAGTTTATGCTTTGGCAAAGTTCAAAAACTTTTGTTCGACACTTAAAATACGAGCACCTTCTAGATGAAACGAGCTTAATATCCTTAAAATGGATTGATTATGACGTTTTCCTCATTTGCCAATCCTTGAAAATCTAAAAGCTTCACTTCAATATTGAACTTGAAAGCTCTAGATAAGTATAAGAAATCTTTATAAGACGACCAAATTACTAATGAACTACACTAAACTAGTAAAAGTCTATGATAGAAGCACCGAATGCCATAGAAATTGAGCTAAAAATTGCAAAGTACCCGGAGCAATATACCCGATGGTACCAGCAATGGCCGTCCGGTTTGATGAATCGGGTCTCAATAGTCTTGCGGTGCCAAAATCGGAAACATGTGCCTCATAATCACAATCCAATAGAATGTTGTTCTTGGTCAAGTCTCGATGAATCAACGGAGGACAACATTCGTGATGCATATAGGACAATGCATTTGCAACTCCTCGGACCACATTTATCCTCTTGTCCCATCCAAATTCTATTGATCTTTGATCATCGTTCAAAGTTGTTCTCAAGCTTCCTCTTTCCAAGTACTCATACACCAAAAAACAGCGTTGGGCATGAGAGCGAAGCCATAAAATTTCACGATGTTGCGATGGCGTATATTTGACAAGGCTTGAATTTCCCTTTCAAATGGTACCAAATCAATGATCTCGAGTATCTTCACGGGATGACGAGGTTTTCTTGACAGCAAATGTTTGACCTTCCGAAATCTCCGCTTTATAAATAATTCCATATGCTCCTTCACCCACATAGTACTTGGAATCAAATCCCTCCGTGGCCTCAACGATTCGATCATAGAAAACTTTGCCGTCATAACCCAAAATACGCTTGAAGTCCAAATCCTTTGCCCCTTCATTGTCCTCTCTCTTGATAATCCTTCTTCGACGATTATAGACGATTATTAGAACGATCAAGGTGCAAGAGAGAAGGAGAAACCCCAAGAACGAGAAAATAAGGATAATTCTGATTTTTGCTCCAACATGCTGATTGGGCTTCTTGCTCCCGGTGGAATTGCATTTCGATAAACCCACAATGTTCCCACAAAGCCCTTTGTTATGCTGAATTGCCTCAAATGGAGCCTCATTGAAAGCCTTGACATTAGGGAGAGGACCTTCCAGGTCATTGTAGGATACATCAATAGAAGTCAAGGCCAACATATCACCAAAAGATCGTGGGATGGAACCGGACAACCTATTGTGGGAGATATTTAGAACTTGCAAATTTTTCAGTATTGCAAGCTCTCCTGGTATATTTTCCGACAAAATATTATAACTCGGATCAAGAACCTCAAGGACTTGTGCGTCGCCTATCTCGGGAGGAATGCTTATCCGAAATTTGTTTCTGCTCAAGTTCAAGCTCAACAAGCTTTTGCATGAGCCTAGCTGTGCCGGTATCGATCCACTCAAATTGTTTGATGCCAAGTTTAGATATGCCGGATTTGATAAAAGTCCAATCTCGGTCGGGACATTTCCCACGATTGAGTTGTTGCTTAAATCGAGTTCTAATAGAATCGACAAGCTTCCCAATTCCCTTGGAATCTCTCCACTTAAATTATTTGAAGAAAGGTTCAGTAGTTGTAACCGAGCCATCCTTCCAAATATTCGGGGTATCTCACCGTAAATGTTGTTGTTTGATATACTTAAGCTAGTCAAACTATGGCAATGCTCCCATTTCCACGAAAGTTCGCCATTTAAATGATTGTGGCTCAAGTCAATAAGATATAAATGTGGATATATTCCGAAAGCTTCGTTATGTTTCCGAGTAAGTTGGTTTCCATCTAGCCACAATCCGATTAATGTGCTACGATTCTTTAGGCTCGTGGGGATGGGACCCGTGAAATGATTATCGCTGATGGAGAAATTTTGCAATAATCTCCCAACACATATATCTTTTGGTAGTTCCCCCTCCAGTTCATTATTATATAGCTGCAAACTAGTCAACCGTGTTAACTTATTGAATTCAGAAGGTAAGAAACCAAAGAATTTATTGTCGGCAAGGCTCGGTTCGATTAGATTGGCCAAGTTCCCAATTTCCGAAGGTATGGGTCCCGAAAGTCCATTTTGATAGAGGTAAAGAAGAGATAAACTTGTCAAGTTTCCAATGGAACGAGGAATTGAGCCGATGAGTTTGTTTGTCGATAAATCAAGTTCGATAAGAGAAGTGAGCCGCCCGATTTCTGAAGGTATGGGTCCCGAAAATTCATTTTCCCATAAGAAAAGAGATTTCAAATTCCTCAAGTCACTAATCTCTCTCGGAATGGGACCGGAAAAGTTATTGGTTTCAATGCCTAATACGGTTAAATTGCCTAATTTTCCAAGAGAAGGAGGAATGAACCCAGAAAGCTGATTTGTACATAGGTGCAGAGAATGAAGACCCTCCAGTGTGCCTATGCTTTGGAGGAATGTCCCCGGACAGTTCATTGAAGCAAAGATTTAGAAAGTTGAGTTTGGAAAGGTTACCGATACTCGAGGGAATGGAGCCATGGATCGAGTTGTCAGAAAGAGCAAAACTGACCACACTGGTTAAGTGCGAGAAGTCGAGGCCGTCTAGAGTTCCTTCCAAGCTGAGATTGTAAAGATTTAGATGGGTGAGGGCTCCGTAGCGGTCGCAAACGACACCGGCAAAGTCGCAAGGATTGTTGCCATGCCATGAAGAGAGGAGAGATTGGCTACTGTTGTCGAGAGTGGATTTCCAATTCAGGAGAGCCTCTGCTTCATTCTTATTCTCAATCGTGTTGATAGAGAATAGAGAAGAGGAGGAAGCAGAAACGCCTGCACCAAGAAATGAAGTGGTGCCAAACAAGAAGAGCGAGAAGAGGAAGACAGCTAAAGGAGACTGGGTAGACAGCAGAAAGGAAGAAGCCATGATTTTGTTTGTGGTGGGAGGGGGGGAGGAATGGTTGGGTTCAGGTCTACATAATGGATGAGTATACTTATATAGAGTGGAAGATCGCCCCCGAAGCCTCCTCGATCGAGGAGAATTCCAATTCCAAACATGAAGTCTTTTTCCCTTTTCAATCAGTTTAGCGTGCGCCGCGGATAACGAGTGAATAGGGCTGAACCATGAAAGCGTCAGTCGTTGGTCATGCTTGACTTCCTTTTCCAAGCCTTCATTGACTTATTTTTCCAAGTCTTCATTGTGGAAGATGGTGATCCTGACCGTGGGTTGTTGTATGGCTCAAAATCAGACAGACAGATTTTTTTTTGTAGATGAGTGAGGTGTCGAAAGTGGGATATCCAGCATGTGGAATCAAGACACAAAAGCAAAAGGATGAAAAAAAGGGCCTTATTTTTACTTAGAGTGCCAAAAAGGAAAATGAAGGAAAAAGGGAAAAATGGAAAAATATTTGTAAAATTGACGCCTAATAAATCAGAATATAGATGACGAGAGGATCCCTTTAATTTAGTTGGCTCCATTTTTTGCGAGATGGTCACTTAAACTGTTGAATCAGGAATTAGGAGAATCATTGAGTAGATAGTGAAGCCTATGTTGAAAATCAAAACCTGCCATCAGTTGTTCACAATTTCTAATGACCGACCATGCTTGGCCTGTTTCATATTCTCCAAAAATTGCTGTCAGAATGAAGAGTCGGACCGCGACTAGTGTGGAGCTTCAATCAGCGACTCTCGCCGCGTCAAATAGCTCCCACAAGTGCCTCCCATGGAGGCGGCTGTGATATATTGCTGCGACAAAATTTGGGACATCGATGGCAATTTGCTCCGGATCTATGGAGAAAGGAGGCAAGTGTTGGGTTACAATTGCAATCATGCGTACCACGGGAAGTGCATCGTGAAATAGCTTGGCCAATGTTCGTATTGCCCCGCTTGCCTGGGGCCATTGGGGCACAAATTTAGCCCTCTGAGATTGCCTCCTATGCTTTTGGTCAGATCAAGGCTTGATTGGTTTTTGGATCCGAACGATATTATTTGTTTAGATACGGTGTTTGGGTAATTCACCCTAATCGATGTAATCCGCTTGACCCTTATTTTTCATTTTCATCAAACTGGTGGAATGTCATATTTTCTATTGGGTTACTACTACAAAAAACCTCAAACTTATACACTTGTAACAAATTTACCCAAAACTATTTTTTTGACCACCAAAAACCTAAACTGATACAACTTTGACAAATTTACCCTCCGTTAGTTTTCGTTAAATTTTTATTTTCAAATTGCTGAATTGGATGGCATGTGACAATTGGCGAATATACACGTTTAGGGTTTTTACCTTCTATTTGCTAAAGGTGTATCAATTTGAGATTTTTCGTGGTATTAGTCCAATTTAACAGAAACTAATGAAGGATAAATTTGTCGCATATGTACCAATTTGGGGTTTTTGGTGGTCGAAATAATTAGTTTTGAGTAAATTTATCGTAAATATACCAATTTGGGGCTTTTGGTAGTCCAAAAATTCTTTGGGGTAAACTTGTCACAAATGTACCGATTTGAGATTTTTTGTGGTAAAAAAAATAGTTTGGGATAAATTTATCACCGATGTACCAGTTTGAGATTTTTCGTGATTTTTTTAATCCAACTAGGAAAACCTCTACCTTAACATATACGAGTTTTCTTTTGGATGAACCATTTCGACAAGCCCGCATTTATCTTCCTTAACAATATTTAACAAAGATTTTGAAAAGCATTGCCTTTATCACAATCTTCTTCTAAATGTTCTGATTCGTGAACAGTAAAACATAAAAGGCATACCTTTTCAATTTGCTCAATATTGCTCCTATACTTTGTCTTTGATCAATATATGCCCTCAACTATATGTACGCTTTCCTTTTTTGGGACTAATTATTCAATTATACATGTAAACGGAAATGCTAATGTACCCGTTAATTTGTTGTGATTTGCTAACGTGTCATCATACATAGCTTTTAAAACACGATACATATATCCAAAAATAAAAATAAAAATAAAAAATTATTAAAAATGAAAATAAAAATCGGAGACATATAAATTTTTTTCATAAAGATATACAAATTAACCATGTGTTGAAGAAAAGTTTCCAAGCTAGGACAAATATGAATAATGTCGTCAGAATGGAGAATGAGGGAGGATTTTCCACTATGCTTCAAAAGAGAACAATTAAGTATTACAGTTTTGCAATTTCAAGTCAACATTACACGCTTCAAATTTAGGTACTTTTCTCCATTAAACATCAAATTATATAATTGGTGTACATGACGTATTTCATCTATATTCCTTAATGAAAGTATGACATAAATTAATTGGACCACCTGAAAGATGAAAGTATGACATAAATTAATTGGATCACCTGAAAGTTTCGGGATGATCGCACAGATTACTCAATTTTTTTAATTGAATAAATCGGAAATTCGAGTATAACACTGCACATCGATAAAAATTCACACATCGCTGGTACTATTATCTCTTACTACATGTTCTTTACATCTCGTACTAAAGAAAGCAAGAGATGTTGATCCAGTGCATTATTCAAATTCGCTTCTTGATCACTCTCCAAAAAGATCGAAATAGTTGTGAAATGCGATTTTTCCAGAAGTCTTCCCATTATTATTTTAGGCACCACGACGTCGAACTATAAACATCACATTATTCTTGCAACGTTCATTGAGGAAGCTAGCTCTGCAGTAAAAATTAGAAATCACATGATTGAGATTGTGAGAGGTACGAAGATATTCAAAAGGCGATGGGCATCATAATTGAAAACCAAACACAATAGCACATGACAACTTCAAATCTTACCATCTCTTGAAATGCTTCGAATTTTTTGACATTAAGATCGTGAAGTTGCTATAAGTTGACTGTAGAGAGTCGCATATTCAGGGGCACTTGAACACGAAGCTCACGAGAGACTTGTCTCATGGTGCATCGAAGCCTCGGGTCGGCTTGCAAGCACTCGAACGCTAGCTTGGTGATCAAGACCACATCCCGAGCGTTTGGAAGTCTAACTCTAGAAGGTGAGAGACGTTGATCTAGCACATCCTTCAACATCATCGACTCGTTTGGGCGGACGATGAACATTCTCGATAGACATTATCTCCTAGGTGCTTTCCCATGATTGTCTCTAATGCAACGACTCCAAAACTATACACGTCGCACTTTTCCGTAGGAATTGAAGAATAAGCCAGCTCTGCAAGAGGCGAATCGACTGTTTTTTTTAATCTCGATGATAAGTTACATTCAAAGTTGAACTACTACTTCCCTTGGTCGGACGTGTGACGATTACAAGTATAGATTTCTGCCTAATATACACTTACAACACCGACTTGTGTTTGGCAGTTATGCTTTGGCAAAGTTTAAAATTTTTTGTTCGACACTTAAAATACGAGCATCTTCTAGGTGACTCGAATTTTTCTTGAAATGGATTGATTATGATGTTTTCCTCATTTGCAATTTTTTACTTTTAAGGAAAATCGAATAGCTTTCCATTAATATTGAACTTGAAACCTCTAAATAAGTATAACAAATTTCTAGAAGACGATTAAATAACTAATGAATTGCACTAAACTAGTAAAGTTATATTATAGAAGTAAGCCACCGAATGCCATCGAAATTGAACAAAAATTGCGAAGTACACTGGAGCAATATACTCGATGGTACCAAAGCAATGGCCGTCTAGTTTGATGAACCTGGACTCAACAGCCTTGCAATACCGAAATCGGAAACATGAGCCTCATAATCGCGATCCAATAAAATGTTGTTACTGGTCAAATCTCGATGGATCAACGGAGTAGAACACTTGTGATTTATATAGGACAATGCATCCACAACTCCTTGGACCACATTTATCTTGTTGTTCCATCGAAATTCGCTAGCTCTTTGATCATCATTCAAAGTTGTTCTCAATTTTCTTCTTTCCAAGTACTTGTCGCGATGTAAAATTTGGGATTTCAGGCTAATGGATTATCAGATTAATTAAATTAACTAACCCAAATCAAGCTCTCCCAAGCTCTATCAAATGGCAACTTAGGTTCCATATTTAACATGCAAGATTTTCAATCGGAGTCGCCACTAATTATTTAAGGTAGGTTGATTAGAAATATAAATAAAATAGTGGGAGAAATTTTTTTTTTTTTCTTTCTACGAACCAGATTATCCTTATCTTTTTGGAGATAAGAAATCTAAAATTGTTAGTGAAGCGAGTCAACTGGAGGATAGTAGTGTGTGTTGAGAGAAGAAAAGATATGTCTGAATGAATGGTGCCCGTGTTAAAAGAGCTTGTATTATAGACTTGCAGTTTCTAAGTCAACTTGACCCACTAATCCACGTATTTTTCTCCATTAAACACCAGCTTCGTTGGATTGGTGTCCGTACCAAATATCATTTAAATTTATTATTGAAATGATGAAAACTATGCTAACATATTTCAGTGCTTTAATTGTGCCAATTAAAATTTTCAGGACGGTATTGCACGTTAGTAAAAAATGATTTAATTAAACTGATTGAACATTCAAATATGACACAAAGAAGGCAAGAGATGTCAATCCAATGCAAAAAGAAGGAACAATTTATGAGATGAGACCTTCCCCGTTGCCTTCCTGTAATTATTTCTAGGACCACGACTTAAAACTATAACCATGGCATTGTTCCTGTCACGATCATAAATCAGCTAGCTCTACAATGAAAATCATAAACCACACAAGTGGATTAGGGGAAAATTGCCCAAAAAGTCATGAACTTTTTGCACTTTTGTCAATTCAATCCTAAATTTTTTACTTTTTTCCGATTCAATCCTATTTGGCAAAAATTGCTGATGTGGACTCCAGGTTGTCCTATGTAGCACCGCCAGCCCGACATGAATAATTTTTAATAATATTTAAATATTTTTTGAATATTTCTATTTATTTATTTGTTTTTTTTTCATTTTTTTATTTTTCCGTCTCTTCCTTTTTCCCTTTTCCTTTTTTTCTTTTTCTTTCCCTCCGTCAACCCCCAAGCGACAGTGACGGCCACCCTTGCCAACCCGGGTGAGGGATGCCGACTCCGGGAGCCCCGCGGGGGCGGCCCTTGCCTGAGGCCGACGGAGGTTGAGGCTAGGCAGAGGGAAAATATGAAATGGAAAAAAGCACAAGGGCAAAATAAAAAAAATTTGAAAATTTTTAATTTTTTTTAAAGATAAAGTCTTTTTTTTGCCCTTTTCAACAGTTTGGCGTGCGCCGTGGGAGACAATGAATGAATAGCGCAGAACCATAAAGTCTTCATTGCAATTGACATGTTGACCATATTTGTGTGAAAAGAGGCATTGGGATGTAGATTATTAAGTAAATTTCTGTCTTTGATATGATTCACATATCTGAAAATACGGTGATCCACACATACTGCTGTGTAGACCACGCATCGTCAATCAAATTATTCGATGTAATGCTTATTTTTCCTTTGGCTAGTTTTCTATTTAGTTTGAACACTGGCACTTTAGGAGTAAAATCCTGAATGCATCGGGTCGGTACGTGGGAGAGCCCTCTTAAAGCCGCCCAGGAAAGTGAATTGATTGACCTGCGCAAAAGCTGGCCCAATACCACTTCATTGCTAAATTCCAAAAGAATTGTTACATAGAAGACTAGCAATACTCAGAGGAACTGTAGAATGACTACCGTTCGTCAATTTAAAAGATGGGCAAAAGTCTTGGTAAGTCACGTAATTTCCCACTTTCTTTTCTAGATAATACAGACTTTTTCAACGATAGTTCAAAGGCCTGGTCATTAGTCAAATTGATCATTATGCAATTTTCCATGTTGTCAAAGTTGAAGTGGCCATCCATCTCAGATTTTCTCGACTTAGGCTCCGTTTGTTTCACGAAAAGTATTTTTCCTGGGAAAACATTTTCCTCAATTTCTGGTGTTTGGAGGGCGGAAAATGAGCGGTCAACGGAAAATATTTTCCAGTCTACAAAAAAAACCTTCTAAAACTAAGGAAAATGATTTCCTCATTTTGAGAAGAGGAAAACATTTTCCATACTTTTCATTCCTCCTCACTTTCAACTATTTTTTCATTTTAATTATTTTTTGCTTTCTTTTCGCTTTTTATTTATTTTTTCAAAATTCGAAAATTTTATTTTTTTTTTTTTGGATAAATTTATTTTTAATTACTTTTTTTCCCTTTTTTTTGTCTTTTTTTTTATTTTTTTAATATTCTTTTTTCTCTCTCGACCGGGTCACCGGCCACGGCCGCACCGGTGGTTGGCCAGGCGAGGCCCGGGGTCACCGACCTCATGCTCCAAGCAAACCTCGGCGGCGGGCTCCCCACGAAGGTCTTTGGGGAGGATGGGGGCGACATTCACGACGGCGGTGATGGCGAGGGCGCAGGTGGGGGGAGGGGGTGACGCACGTGTTCCTACATGACATGAACCGACGAGTGGAGAGGGCGTACACGGAGGAGTTCCCGTGCATGAAGTACAAGGTGGAGGGCGTGGGGGGGAGGCTCTAGCATTTCGAGATCCCGCCGTCCCAAAACGTGAATGCTTCACGATTCTATTGAGGACGTCTTTATAATCATTTTTTCCCCATTTTTGGTATCGTCGTCTTCTTGTTGTTACACCATATTTTGTGGAGTTCGTGTAGAGAAATTTTACGAAAAATTTAAGGAAAAAACAAATTGAAGCATGTGGAGAGTGGGATTTTACGACGTAGTTGACGTCGACGAGTGGGTCAACGAGGCACTCGACGGCCGATTTCGAGTGGCCTCCCGGAGGTGCGAGACCTCCGTGGCGCAATCGACATGGACCACCTACTTCCCGGTGAACACCGGCGGCATTGCGGGCCAAGGCGGCACCGAGCTCCAAACACCGTCGCCTCACGCTTCCTCTACAGATATTAGTGGCGTGCTCCACGTGCGCTCCGAAATCAAAATTTCTATTATTCAATGTGAGGATTATATTATGTACAAGTGCCAATCTCTTTCAAGTTTCTCTCTCCATTTCAAAAAACGAGAGCTGAGAGAGAGAAGAGACTTCAAAAGAAGTGAGCACCAAAATCTATTTTGAAAAAAAAAAAAAATTTTTTACCAAACGGCGGAAAATATTTTCCGAAACTTTTTCAAGTTTTTGCCAAACATTGAAAAAGGAAATCATTTTCCTGGAAAATGACTTCCCGAAAATATTTTTTGAAAAAGTCATATTTTCCGCAAAACAAATGGAGCATTAGTGGAAGACTTACTTTCGAGTGGAGGAGCGGCTGGCATCTTATGCTGAACGTGGACTCAATGATGAAACGTAACATCGAACGTAGGTGGTTAAATGCATTAGAGTTATCCTAATGTGGGCTTTTATTGATTGATATTGTAATTACCATTTTATGAAATTAATTCACCACTTACGGGATTGGTCTAATAAGGTAAGATATAAGGCCTAATACCCAAAAAAATCCTTAACTTTAGCATTTGTCCCAATTATATCTAAAACTCTTTTTTATCTCATAAAAATTTCCAACTTTTACTTTTGTCCCAATTCTATCCCAAACTTTTGCTTTTGTCCCAATTCTACCGGTCTAGTATAAAAAAAACCTCAACTTTAGCATATGTCCCAATTATATCTATAAAAAAAAATTGTCTCATAAAAAACCCTCAACTTTTACTTTTATCCCAATTCTACCACCGTCGTCTTCCGTCCATAATCACCGTTAATTAATCCTACGTGGCTCGAGTTTTCTCATCGAACTTACTAATGAATCTTCTAAATTTAGAAACAATATGTTTCGGGGACGACGAGATTTTAGATCGTTAGTCCAAATTCATGTCTAGCCATTTTTTGGGCTGTTGAGTGCCGAAAAGAATACGAAACTTGCCGTCTGGAGTGACTTTATATCTCTCGGCAATATGTAGGGGAAGCAAACTACGGAAGAGAAGTGCATAAGTTTTTTTCATGTCAGCTTTAATGAGATGTAATTTATTAACAACATAAAAATGTCACATAGGATTAACTAATGGCGATTACGGACGGAAGGCCGAGGATGATAAAATTGGGATAAAAGTAATAGTTTGAGGTTTTTATGAGACAAAAAGAGTTTTGGATATAATTGGGACATATACTAAAGTTGAGGGTTTTTTTTTGGTACTAGACCGGTAGAATTGGGACAAAAGCAAAAGTTTGGGGTAGAATTGAGACAAATGTAAAAGTTGAAGGTTTTTTATGAGACAATTTTTTTTTTTTGGTAGAATTGTCACAAATGCTAAAATTAGAGTTTTTTTGGGTATTAGGCCTAAGATATAAGGATTTTTAATTAATCCATTATGGGCCTGGCTAGTGTGGACCGAGTTGAGTTAAGCCCGTGATGATAGGGCCCACTGAAAACTCTATAAATAGCGCTTAGTCCCTCCTCTCAGCCCTTATCAATTCAAAAATCACCTCACATAAGTTCATAGAGAGATTGAGGGGCGACTCATCGAGCTAGTCATACGGAGGGTAATAGAGGAGAAGATCTTAGAGCATTGGATCATTGCGATTCCGTCTGAAGTACTATGGATTCGAAATCGGGTACACAAACTCTTTTCTTTCTCTATATAGCGTTCTATTTCTAGCTATGGTGATTTAGGAATAGCTGTAATGAGGTTTATAGCCGCCAAAAATATGTCTCAAAATCGACATTCAGATTTTTGGTAGATGAGTGGGGTGCTGAAAGGGGATATATACTATGTGGGATCAAGGTACTGAGACCACCATATTTTCTATTTCAACATAATATTTCGTAGAAATCGACCAAATTTTGATTGTGCATACTTTTTTTCATTGTCAATTCCGGCCGCGAAATGGTTGTTTGACGTGCATGTGATAGGGATTCTGGTGATTGCTCTGTGAAGAGAGCTTGGATCTCGTTTTTACAGAGAAACTTTTACGCTTCCCTATCATGAAGAGTAAAACAAAGCAGCAACAAGAATATGATTAGGTTACTTCAGGGGAACCTAGGCCTCCTCCAATATTGGAACAAGAGTTTAATGAACACATCAAAGTTCTGTTTACAAAGTTATTTGGATCGATACGTGAATTTTCTCATCTTGGTCAGGTCTTTCAGTTGATGCAAGTCCATTGACATTTATAAATGGATTTTTGTTCCAAGTAAATCTAAATATTTATAAAGGTGCCAATTATGAGTGTTTTATGAAGAGAAGAATGAAGCGACTGCATGAGAAATAGGACGCAAACTTCGGATGAATGTGATATACAATTGCATTAAACTGCTATTTAGTTACATATTTGTTAACGTAGATAACTTTATAGCCTGAAGGAACAGAAAGTCCTGTACAAAAAACAAATTCATTGCAGAAAGTTTTATGGATGAAATTTGATACTTTCCTTTTATTCCCATTTATATTAATATACGTAGTTCACATAGTATCTTTCCTAGAACGGATCTCTTTTCCTTAAATATTTTCCTGAAGTCATCTATCGATTTTTTTTAGGTAAAACGTGTCTGTTTGTTAAAGAGGAAATGCCCGAGCAAATATTTTACGATGCTTGTTTCCTTATGGATGATTATTCATAAATCTTCGTCATTTATTCCGGCGTGACGCACGGGTTCATCTCTAGTCATCCTTGCAGCGGTTGATGTTAATAGGAAAATGTATCTGAAGGATGGTCCTAACTAAGCACCGGACAGGTCATTTTATTTTTTCGTGCAAAAGGAGAAAGAAATATAAACCATCATAGTCTAAAATGACTTAATTCCTAATAAATCGGACAACAGCGAATGGTACATTCCTACAGGAGCACATAGATGACAAGACTCGAGAGGATTGCTTTGATGGGCTCCATCCTTTGCTAGACAGTCATTTAATTTTCACTGTGCATCCGCAAATTTTTTTCTCTTGAAGAGCCTGCAAAATTTTTCTTCTTTGATTTTCACATAGATGACGAGATGATTCGTATTTGATTTTGATTTTATCTGGAGACTACCCTTAATTTGTAAAAATTCATTTGGAAAACGAAAAGAGCATAAGGAATGTGCCCAGCAACGCCTTCAAAATTGTGACCATAAATTCGATGAATGTTCTTATTTTGCACATGCATTGATGTCCCTCGCATTTTTCACTATTTAAGGCAATTCTCAATTATAGACTTACCAAATACATTTTGACCTAAAAAGAGGCGGCATCGCAAAAATGTAATTTTGATTATTTAACGTAAATGTTGAAAACAAAACCCATCATCACGTTCATATTGAAGTTTCACGTAAATGTTTACAATATCTAATGAGCTCGCCCGTTTCATCTTCCCCAGAAATTGCCATTGGGACGAAGAATCGGATGACGACTAGCGTTCACTCTGTCGAGCTTTTTTCTCTTTTTTGGTTGGAAAAGAGAGATCCATTCATTTCTTTACTCTTAGCTTGCGCGTACAAAGCAGAAACATCCGCACAAAGTAAAACCCAACAGGTCTGGAGGGGGGTAAAGGGACCAATTAAGGGGCAGAGAATTTTTTCTAAACGTCCTAGCTATTCAGTCTGCCACTTTGTTAGCCTCTCTATTACAATCCGTCGTTTGAGCCTTCAGTAAAGGAAGCGTCGATATTGATCTTCATCACCCCTTTTTTCAGGTTTCACCAAGTCTGAGGTGATTGATTTTCCACAACTTTTCCTTCTCCTGACTTGCTTCCTCTTGCCTTATGATGCATCACCTGAGCTAAGTTCACCAACTGCTGTGGATTTGGTTTTTGTCTTCGGAATATGACGTTGTTCCTTGATTTCCAATGTGGCTCTAGAGTCCAAGAGCCATTCTTCAATTCTTGGAAGACCTCGTTCGGGAATTTTGATTTGTCGCAACGGATCGGACCACACTTGTTTTGTACATGGGCAGAGTGGAAAAACATGCTCAACATCTCGGGATATAGCTGACATAACTCATACTTCGGTTCGGGTACAATACTCCTCCTGAAAAGATTTGCCTTTGTTGGTAGTGCATTTTGACATACCGCCCGTAGGAAAAACCGAATCTTTGGTATTGTGTTTGTCTTCCAAACTTTAGTCCATAAAGCTCTCGGGTTCTGATATGAGGAGGAGGCCTGGTTTGGATTTGGTTTCTCCGAGGATTCTCTATTCCTGTTATAGCCGCTTTTACTGTATAATCTCCGGATTTGGTATTTAACCAAACTAGTTTGTCTTCGGTGTCCTGTGTCCTCAATGGTAACGCAAGGATTTCGCAAACAATTTGCTTCTCAAATAGCTTCTGTAGCATCGGTTTGTTCCACTTGGGACTCATTCTGGATAATCAACTCAGGTACCCTCTGGGGCTCTCCACTATTTGCTGGTAGGGGGTGTCAAAAAGCTCGAGCAGGCCCGGCCGGAAAATTCACCTAATTTTCTGGCCTTTTCGGGCCGGGCTTCGGTACTGTCCGCGTAAGGCTGGGGTCGGGCCGGCTCCGGCTTTTTTTTATACCCATGTTTTCTTTCTAATTTATTTTCTTTCATTCGACGGGCTTGTCAAGTGATTTTGATTGGAAAAAAAAGGAAGGGAAAAGAAAAAGAAAAAGAATTCGATCCGTCCCGAAGAGTTGAGGCATATGTAATTCGGGTTCGGGCCGGGCCGAGCTAAGTACTGTTTAGTTTTGGGCCGGATCGGGGCGGGCGGAGATTCGGCCCGTTGACACCCCTATTTGCTGGACCTCCAAGAACACCCCCTATGTAGCCATTTGTCTTCTCTAATTGGGCAATCTATTAAACTTAAACAAGTCAGGGTTACATTTCAGCGGGTTGTCCAAGGTTTGCGATGGAATATGATCTACGAACTTAGAGTTCCGGAAATAGAGAAAACTGGGAAGTACTAAGGGATTTCTTCGGATTGGGGAGCATCAAAAGACATATGTTTGCCTGGATACTTGCCAGGGTAAACATAAAACTTGAAGGCTGGAAAGAAAACTTGATCACGAAAGCTGGAAAACAAATACTAAGTAAAGCAGCAGTGCAAGCATAACCTCACTATGCGATGTCTATTTTTAAAATCCCTATCTCCATTTGTAGGGCAACTGAAAAGAGAATAGCATCCTTATAGTGAGAAACAAGTTGGGCTACATTGGAGGAACTGGGAGGTGTTAAAACGAAGAAAGGATAGGGGAGGATTGGGTCTCAAGGATCTACTGACTTTTAATGGGGCAATGTTGGGGAAACATGCATGGAGAATTACTCAACCTCGCTGTGACTTCTGGCATGCTGAGAAAGGGACACGACCATCGTGGGGGTGGCAAAGTCTTCTGATGGGAAGGGCATGGTCCGTTGGAATGGGGAAAAGACTCCGTCGAGCTTCAACTAGGGACTCTCGTGGCGTGGAAAAGCTTCCACAAGTGCCTCCCACGGTGGAGGCCATGCTATATCGCTGCCACAAAATTTGGGACTTTGATTGTGAGAAGTGTACGATTTGCTTCGGATCTTTGAAGAAAGGAGGAGTGTTGGGTGCTCAACAACTAAAAGCATGCGTACTAAAAGAAGTGCATCGAGAAATGGCCTGGGCAATGTTCGAAATGAGAGCTTTGCCAGGGGCCATTCGGGCACACAGATTTTGCCAACTAAGATGGGCTCCTACTTTTTGGTCAGATCAAGGCCTATTTGGTTTATCCTGTTTTGGGATTGATAATTTTCCATTTTTGATAAGTAAATCGGGAAATGCACCTGATTGGTAATAACCATTAATTTGTCGTGTTTTGTTGACGCGTCATCCTACATAGCTTTTATTTTTTAAGTCATTCGCAATATTTTCCTAATAAAATTAAAACATGATATAAAAATATTAAAACTAAAGAAAAGGAAAAATAAAAAGTATTAAAATAAAAGAAAATACAAATAAAAGGTCATATACTTTTAACCATGTCGTGAAATGTTGAAGAAGAGCTTCCAAGCCAGGACAAAACCACTCACATAACATGAATAATGGGGTTTTATTCTTATTTAAGCTTCCAGCCCAAATGTTGTCTAATGGAGAATGAGGGAGGGATTTTTCACTATGCTTCAACTAAACATCAAATTATTTAATTGGTGTACATGCACCATGAAATGAAGTGGTGCCCACCAAGAAGAGCGAGAAGAAGAAGAAGAAGAAGACAGCTAAAGGAGACTGGGTGCAAAGCAAAAAGGAAGAATACATGATTTGGGGCTGAGGGATGATTGGGTTTTGGGAGGTGGGAGATGGTTCAGGTCTACATAACGTTAACAAACATGGATGACTAATATAGAGTGGGCGATCACTCCCGAAGCCTCCTCTATCCGGTGAAGGGGTCCTTCTCATTGACGATGATCTTTGCAAACATGAAGTCTTTTTCCCTTTCCTCAGTTTAGCGTGCACGGTGGGGGAAGTCTCAGTCGTTGGTCATGCTTGACTTACTTTTTCAAGTGTTCATTCAAATTGACGTGTCAGGGGGAGTTTACAGTACGTGGGTTTAAGGTTCCGAGGCCTCTGTATTTTCCCAGAGTCGGTGACATTCTTTTTTCCCAAATAATTTTTCTTTAGAAATCGACCAAAATTTTTGATTGTGGATGATTCTTCCATCTGACATCCGATTGACTCGGTAATATGACGTGCATGTGATAAAGATTCGAGTGATAAATTGGTACACTTATGATAAATTCACCTCAAATTATTTTTTTATCATAAAAAACCTCAAATTGGTACACCCGTGATAAATTTACCTACCCCAAATTGGTACACCCATGATAAATTTACCCTCCGTTAGTTTTCGTTAAATTTAACTTCAAATTGCTGAGTTAGATGACACGTGGCAGTTGACGGTATATCGGTTTGAGATTTTTACCCTTTGTTTGTCACAGGTTTATCAATTTGAGATTTTTTGTGATATTAATTCAATTTAACGGAGGGTAAATTCGTCACGGGTGTACTAGTTTGGGGTATTTCGCGGTCAAAAGAATTAGTTTATGATAAATTTGTCACGTACATACTAGTTCAAGATTTTTGGCGGTCAAAAAAATAATTTGGGATAAATTTGTTACATATATACCAATTTAAGATTTTCTCGTGGTAAAAAAAAATAGTTTGAAGTAAATTTATCACATGTGTATCAATTTAGAGCTTTTCTTTATATTAACCCTTTAGAAAACCTCCATTCTCAACCTTGTGGCTTGCCTCGTCACCGTCCAAATCTGATTCTATACCTCCGTTCTAGTTCTTGGTTTCCCGCTCTAGAATACGGTTTGCGCGTTTTCTTTTTCACCATCAAGACGAGAGAGTCGATGAGAAAATTTGCGACCACGGCAAATCCAGAAGCTATCATGGAAGGAAAGAAACTGATGCGAAAATGGAACGAGCTTAATTCCCGATTAAATTTGAATTTTTCTTTTTTTTTTCCTTGCTGGCCAAAGAGTTAATTCAATTGGATTTGAGTTAACCCAAGCGAGGGGTGGTCAAACTGTAAATTAATCTACACGGCTTGATTGCATACGGTAAAATTCACTTGTCAAAAAGGTTGGCTTGGTGAAGGTCGGGTTTGATTGGGCCAGCTAGGCTTCACCTAAGTTAACGTGCATTTTGATTGGCCGGCGAGGACAAATCTGAACGCAAGGTTACCATAATGAGATGGACTTTTTGCACTAGGAAAATGGTTGATTTCATTAGTAGATCCTCATCTACTCTACTCCATTGCTCTTTTGTGAGAAAGTACAAACATAATCCGTGCGAACTGTAATATAAAAAAAAAGTACAATATAATATACACTATCAAAAACGCGCAAGATGCGTGAGATGAGATTTTTGAATCGAAACAAAGGCTCCGTTTAATTCACGAAAAATTAAAAATGATTTGGAACAGTATCTGTAAAGCTAAATGTTTCGCGTACCAACTTGGAATGTTTTTAATTTTTTACTTTGCTGCATAAGATGAGATATATGCATTTAAACTGCTACTTAGGTACATATTTGTTGGTGTAAATAACCTTATGGCCTAAAGGATCATAAAGTCCTATATGAAAAGTAAATTCATTACCGAAAGTGTTATGGATGAAATTTGATACTTCCCTTCCCCATTTATAATTGAAATTTTCATTTAAAAAACAAAAACAGCACAAGGAATGTGCCCAGCAATGCCTTCAAAATTAGGATTATAGATTTGATGAATGTTCTCATCAAGGACATGCATTGATATGTCTCACTCTCCATTCAACTTCAAACATGTTTTGAACTAAAAAGACGCGGTAAGGCGAAATGTTAATTTGATAATTCACTGTCCAGTAGGCCTTACTTGCCAAACCTACTCTTGTTGGAAAAATCCCTAATACAGATAATATACAACCTCATTAAGTCCTAAAAGGATGTTACTTAACAGGTGCAAATACACGTTCATGGCACTCACTGGGTAGATAGTGAAGTCTATGTTGAATCCAAACCCACCATCGGTTCTTTACAATTCCTGAGGGCGACCAGGCTTCGGCTATTTCATCATCTTCGAAAATTGCCCTTGGCCTTCAAAACGTTTCTAGGATACTGCATCTTCTGCTCCGTCTATGTTAGCACCCACTTTTGCTATGAGAAGATGAGGAATTGGATGGCGGCTAGTGCTATGAGGAATTGGACGGCGGCTACTGCTCGCTCCGCTGAGCTTCTGCGAGCAGCTCCTGTGGTGTTGAATAGTCGCACTCCCTGTGACAGCGGTGTTGAGCTCCGACAAGTGCCTCCCAAGGTGGAGGCTGTGGTGCGTTGAGGCGACAAAATTAGGGAGATCAACTGAGAGGACTGCGTGATTTGCTTCAGATCTTTCGAGAAAGAATATGAGTGTTGGGTTCTCAAAAACTGCAACCACACATACCATAACAAGTGCATCGAGAAATGGCTCCCCCGATATTTGAGTTGTCCGCTTTGCCGGGGCGTCATTCGGGAGTAGATTTTGCCAGCCAACTTGGGCTCCTATGTTTTTGGTTAGATCAAGGCCTGGTTCGTGTATGATCCGACCGATCATATAGGCTGAGATTTTCCATTGTGGTTTGGTTTCTATGTAATTCACCCCATTGATGTACTTGATAATGCACTTTTCATTTAGGCCAAACTGGTCGAATTGTTTATTCTTATAGTGATTTAATAAGAAAATGGAAGAGACAAAGAAAATAGAACATGACAAAGGTTCTATGTGGTTTGGTCGATCAAGGAAAAGTTCATTGGAAGGTTATTTTCATGGTAGAAATCCCCCTTCGACTTAGCTTATTGGGAGAGATTCATTTTCTTTAAATAAAGAAGAGTCCAACGTATTGGCTAAACATAACATACGATTTTTATGGTAAATACAACTATTACACATTGAACCTTCATTTTCAAACATATCATCACTTGGCAAGTTTATCTCGCAAACACTTACTACGTCGGCCTCTGAAGTGACATATATGGGATTTTCTTTAGGCAAAACCACTTACATGCTATTACCGTACATAATTACTTATAACGTTGAAGGCGTCAATCTAGAATCTTGTATTCACCCAAGGAATTTTATTATGTCATAACTATCAAAAGAAGCTCGCATTTGTCTTTTTTTTTTTAACAATTTTCAATGAAGTTTTTATTTCAATTGATCTTTTAAATAGTAGTTGAGCTTTGCCAAAATCTTATTCTGAATGTTCTGATTCCTGAACAACATAGGATAAAGGCACCGATAGTTTCCATACATTCTCAATTTGTTCTCTATTGTCCCTTTACTTTTTCTGTAACACACACTGTGTGTGTATGTATATATCGCGATTCCCTCTTCTCTCTCTTTTCAGAGAATGATTGCAATCATAACCAAGTGATTGAATGAGTAGGGCTGGTCTCTTTCATATTGAGCCATGGAAGCTTCATGTTGGGCTACAATCGTGTTAGGATCGGCGCACAATCGCAATTAAGTAAAATGGGCAAAAAAGAGAAAATTGAGACATGAGATTTTATCATGGTTTACCCTTAAACTAGAGTACATTCGGTAGATGATTTCACTAGAATTAGCACCTTGCACCTCTCGTTACATCACTCAATTACAAATGAAAAAGAGTATATATAGCAGTAGCTATTCATTAGCTCAAGCCCAAGCCCAAACTATTAATGAAAAAATTACCGACTTAAATCTTAAAAGTCCTCTCGGTGTCCAGGAGGCGCTGCCCCCTTTAGACCCTCCCGCCCGCTCGGCGTAGAGCAAGACCCATATGCTTTCCCCTGTCGTAGGGAAATATGAACTAAACCCCAACATTCTCCCACTTGGTGAATACTTTCCATCCTTCTTTAGACCCAACTCAATTGTACACCATTCAAACTTTTATGTACTCACTGCCTTAGTAAAAAATCCGCACTATTCACTTGCATGTCAACTTTTTCCAGCACTATAACTTTATGTTCTGCTTTCTTTTGGATGAAGTGATATTGTATGTTGATGTGTTTTGTTCTTGCTTGGAATGCAAGATTCTTAGCCAAAAATATAGCACTCTGGTTATCACACCCATTCTTCACTTATCCTTGTATGAAACCAAGCTCTTTATACAATCTACTCATCCAAATCACTACCTTAGAAGCATGAGTAAGAGTTATGTACTCCACCTCGGTAATAGATAAAGTAACCGTGCTCTATCTCTTGCTCATCCAACTCATAGCTCTACTTGAATAAGGAAATGATTTAACCACTGGTCGACCTCTTGCTATCAATGCCACCTCCCCAATCGGCATCAACAAAACACTTCAATTCTAACGCTTGATATCCTTTTCAGCTTTTCATGCCTTCATAACATAACTTATAGTTAGATATATTGTGAAAATAACGAAGCATCCTCTTTGCAGCTACCCAATGCTCTTTCCCCGGATTGGACATATATCTCGCTCAATACTCCCACTGCTTGAGCAATATCTGGATGAGTACACACCATGGCATACATCAAGCTCCCAACTGCACTTGCATAAGGAACCTATGCCATCACTTCAACTTTCTCTTCAATCTTGGGACATTGGAGCACCGATAACTTGGAACTTATGGACATAGAGGTCTTCACCGGTTTACAATTTATCATGTTGAACTTCTTCAACACACTTTCGACATATTTCTTCCGACTTAACCACAACTTTCCATTCTCACACTCGCTTTTTATCTGCATGCCAAGATGAAGTTTGCCGGGCCTAGATCTTTAATCTCAAACCTGTTTCACCAACAATCCGTTCACAATGCTAATCATTCTCATATTATTCCCAACTAGCAACATATCATCAACATATAAGGTTAAAATAATAAAATTATCTTCTAACCTCTTCACATAGACACAATGATCGCATCACAACGAACAAAACCAAGTTTCAAAGCATAAGAGTCAAACTTACGGTACTATATTCTTGGAGATTATTTCGGGCCATACAAAGACTTGTTCGGTTTGCAAATAAAATCTTCTTTTCCTTTGACCACAAACTCATCCGGTTGCTTCAAATTATATGCTTCTCCAAGTCACCATGTAGAAAAAGCTGTTTTTATATCGAGCTGCTCTACCTCCGGATTATATGCAACTACTATAGATAAAACAAGTCTTATGGAATTTAATTTAGCAACAGGAGAAAAAAATCTCACCGTAATCGACTCCCTCTATCTCAGAGTACCCCTTCGCAACCAAATGAGCTTTGTATCGTTCTATATCACCATCTCCAGGACATCTTCTTCTTGAATACCCACTTACAACCAATTGCCTTCTCGATCTGCGAGTAGTTTTACCAGACTCCACGTTTTATTTTTATCTAATGAGTCCTTCTCATCTTTCATGTCCTTTTCATCTTTCATGGCTTTCTCCCACTACTTGGCATCTTCCGTGCTTCTAGCTTCCTTAATAGTATTTGGATCATCATCTGTAATAGTCAAAGAGCAATTTTCATTTACGGCAAATAAAGTATACCTCTCGGTTGGTCTTCTTCTGCGGTATGGACCTCCTTAAGGTCGGTTCAAGTGGTGCTTCAACTTCAAACTCGATTATCATAATCTACAATATCATCCTCCACATCCAGCTCATCAACTTCAAAATCTGAATTTTCGTTTCGGTTTGTGTAGCCTCTGTCACTCCCTCGCAAACCAACATCTAACTGAACCGTATGTGGTTCTTCAAAAGCTTGTTAAACAATCTGATTTATCATAGATTCTCCCGAACACCACATCTCTTACCGTAAATAATATGTTTACTATCAAGATTTCACTTGCTTATACCCTTTAATACCATCATTGTACTCAATGAAGATGTACTTCTCCGACTTACTCTCAAGTTTATTCTTCTTTTCTTTTGGCACATGCACATATGCTTCTCAACCAAACACTCTAATATGGGATATGTCCGGTTTTTTCCTAAACAAAGGTCTCAAACGGTGTCCGATCTTTCAAAGCTGATGTAGGGGACCCGTTCTTTAGATAACACGTAGTAGCGACTACTTTTGCCCAAAATTCATATGCTAAGCCCGCACCACTTAACATACTCCTCGCCTTCTTCATAAGAGGCCGATTAAGCCTCTTTGCCTCCCCATTCTACTGAGGTGAATAAGGTGTTGTTTTCTGCCTTGCAATACCATTGGTAGCACGTAATTGTTCAAATTTCGCTGAACAGAATTCTCCTCCGTTGTCGATCCAGTAAAACTTTGATTTTTCTATCAAACTGATTTTCCACCAAAGCTTTGAACTAACGAAGTTTTTCAAACACATCATCTTTTCTTTGCAATAAATATATCCACACATGCCTAGAAAAGTCCTCGATGAAAAGAAACATAATACCTTGATTTTCCAAACAATGCTATAGGTATAGGACCGAAGACGTCATTGTGGATTAAATCCAGAATCCCTTTTGCTCTCCCTCCTATGGATTAAAAGATACTCGATTCTCGTTTACCACATAGATAATGGTCACAAAATCCGAAACCCATAGAACAACTTCGGATTCCATCCACCATCTTCTTTGAATTAAGGGTCACCAGTCCTTTCTCATCGATATGACCCAATCTCCGATGCCATAGCATTGCGAGATGTTCTTCTACCTCCTCCTTGATATAACTCTCACCACCGATCACCGTACTTCCTAGTAATTTCCATAGTTTTCCTTCCCGCTCCCCTATGGCGATTACCATAGAACCACGGGTTAGCTTGCATAAGTACTTATCGCTGGTGAAAGTAATGCCGGCATCTGCCATAGTTCCCACGAAATAAGATTCTTAGTAAGACCAGGAATATGCATCACATCTCGGAAGATTCTTGAATGTCCCAACTTTCATCTTCAGCTTCACCTTTACGCAACCAACAATATCAAAAGTTGTATCATCTCCCTTCCGCACTATAGCTCCCTAATGTGGCTCATAATAGCAAAAGCAATCTCTATGAGGCGTTATATGGAAAGATGCTACAAGTATAAATTATCCATGCATCGCGGTCAACCCGAGATGAGTTGCAAACGAGATACATGTTTCCCGCTCTATTGTCATCATCCTTCTTTGTACTAGAGGATGGTGCCTCAACTCGATTTTCCGGGGCCCACACTTTTATTTTTGCAATCCTTCTTCAAGTGTCCAGCTTTTCTACACTTCCAACACTTTATTTAGGATCGATCGTGGCTTTGAGATCTTCCTCCGAACTTATTCCCCGTCAACAAATTTGGATTCGAGATCGTTCACTATTCCTTTCTCTTAAGAAAAGAGCCTCATTCATTGCATTATCGAACATGCTTTCCTCATCTCCTCGTGCAATAAAGTAGATACAACATTCTCAAAGGATATCACACTAACACCGATTGTCGATCGAAACAATTATATGTTCCCATGAGTTCGGCAGTGACTCGGCCAAAGTACATGCTTTATCTTCCTCATCCAGATTAACATCAATAGACGCAAGTTACCCACATATAGTATTAAACTCGTTTAAGTGTACAAAAAAGAATCACCTTCACTCATCCGAAGATTGTCACGATCAACCTGCCCGAAACAACCTATTCACGAGTGACTTGCTTTGATAAAGGCTTCCCAGCTTAGTCCAGAGATCCTTTGCCGTCTTCTCGAGGTCACATTCGCCAAGACATTATCAGGCGATACATAGCCAAATCAGGCTTCGAGCCTTCCGATCGCTGGCGATCCACGCCTTCAATTGATTGGATGCGGACACAACCTCCTCCTCCTTCGCCTTCTCCTTGGTAATCGGCTCGGGTTTATCTTCTTCGATCACGTACCGCAGATCTCTATCCACGAGCAAAGCCTCCATCTTCAACTTTCATAACTCGAAACCCTTTCCTCCGAACTTCTCTACTTCAATCCGTGATTGACCAACCGACATCTTCCCAAGATTTTATTTTTTGGATCTCTCTTCACCAAGAAAAACCTAACCTCAAACCTCGCTCCGATACCG
This sequence comes from Rhodamnia rubescens, assembly GCA_021437795.1. Lineage (NCBI taxonomy): Eukaryota > Viridiplantae > Streptophyta > Magnoliopsida > Myrtales > Myrtaceae > Rhodamnia > Rhodamnia rubescens. The sequence continues at coordinate 7,222,065 of JAILYA010000005.1, read as the reverse complement.
GATGTTAGGATCGGCGTACAATCGCATTGAAGTAAAACGAGCAAGAAAGAGAAAATTGAGATACAAGATTTTATCTTAATTCACGTACTTTCTTGCCACATGAAAATATAAACCACACCCCAATAAATCGGACAATTCCATCTATATGTATGAGACCAACTGAAGTGGGCCACGCTTCCCCAGGCGAGATCTTGCATGGAGTTATGCGATCCCATCTAAATCTGCCTCACCTGGGATGCACCAATATTAGTTTCATAAATTACTAGTTCTAAACGAGAGGATCAAAATCAACACTAGGTTTCAGATTAATTCTTTTATGCAATAAAACAAAAGATTGTGCGATCCCATCGAAATCTACCTCACCTGGGATGCACCAATATTACTTTCATATGTTATTAATTCTAAATAAGAGGATCAAAATCAACACTAGGTTTCAGATTATTTCTTTTAGGGTTAACACCACGAAAAATCCCAAACTAGTACACCTATGACAAATTTATCCTAAACTATTTTTTTTACCACCAAAAACCGTAAACCGGTACATCTCGTGACAAACCCTAAACTATTTTTTTGACCTCCAAACTCTAAACCTGGTATAACCGTGATAAATTTACCCCAAACTAATTTTTTTACCATAAAAACTCTCAAATTGATACACGCGTAACAAATTTACCCTATGTTAGTTTCCGTTAAATTGAGCTAATACTACGAAAAACCCCAAATTGATACACATGTAACAAACATAGGGTAACGTGTACACCCGATAATTGCCACGTGTCATCCAACTTAGCAATTTAATGGTAAAATTTAACGAAAACTAACGGAAGGTAAATTTATCACAGGTGTACCAGTTTTGGGGTTTTTGATGGTCAAAAAAATAGTTTGGAATAAATTTGTCACAAATGTATCAGTTTGGAGTTTTTGATGGTATTAACCCTTTCTTTTAAGCAAAAAAACAAAAGGTTGAACCCGGGCAACGTATGAGAGTTCTGCTAGTGTTAAAGAAAATCTTCCAAATCAGGAAAAAACCACTCACTGAATATGAGCAATTGGTCTTATTCTTCAAGCTTTTCAATTAAATTGCGTGAAATAGAGAACGAGAGAGAGATTTTTTCCTATGCTTCGAAAGATAAGATCTAGGTTTAACGTGCAATATCGTTGCGAAACTTTTAATTGGCCCAATTAGATCATTCTAGTGGCAGTGTTTACAAAGTCATTATCCGTTCTTTCTTGGGACAAGAAACCTAAGATTGTTACTGAAGCGAGTCAACTGGATGATAGTGCGAGTTGAGAAAAGAAAAGATTGTCTGAGTGAATAGTGCCCATATTAAACGAGCTTCTATCATAGATTTACAATTTCTAAGTCAACATAACACACTAATCCACGTATTTTTCTCCAAAAAACACCAGCTTTGTTACATTGGTGTCCGTGCCATATTTCACTTGAATTGATTAATGAAATCATGACAATAAAATATGTTAATATATTTCGGTGATCTAACTGGGCCAATTAAAAGTTTCGAACAGACATTGTACGCTGGTAAAAAATGATTCAATTGAACGAATTGAACATTCAAGTATGATACAAAGAAGGCAAGAGATGTTGATCCAATGCAAAAAGAAGGAACAATTGTGAGATGAGATCTTCCCAGTTGCCTTCTCGTCATTCTTTCTAGTGCCGCGACTTAAAACTATAATCACGGCACTGTTCCTGTCACCGATCAAAGAGAAGCTAGCTCTTCAATGAAAATGATAAACCGGGCGATTGGATTAGTGAGAACTAAGAAGATATTCAAAAGGTGATCATCTTCCTAATCAAAAACCAACCAGAATAACACATGAAAGAAAAACTTGAAAACTTAGCATCTCCTGCGAATGCTCCAAATTTTCTGACATTGAAATCGCGGAGTACCTTTAACCTGAATGCATGGATTGGCATTTCCAGGGGAATTTACACGCGAAGGTCACATGAGAGTTGTCCTATGGTAGGTTGAAGCCGCGGATCGCTTGCAAGCCCGCGAACCCTAGCTTGGCAATTGAGATGACGTCCTGGGCATCTTGAAGATGAAATCTAGAATTTGAGAGACGTTGATTATTATTATGATTACCATCATCCTCAACATTCAACTAACGCAAAAATAAGCGGGGAAGTTTGCCCGACCGCTAAAAAAAGTCAAACTCTACAAGATACAAACGTGGACAATGGAGCCCTTAATTTGTAATTTGATGATTTATTTCTATTGTGATCTGAAAGGATCACCGTCAATAAAAACAACGGAAGAGACAACAATCCAACTCATATCTGTTACCACAAATGGCAACCACCTTACATAGTCATTCCAAATCTACAGTCACACTCCAAAGAGTTCAAACTCCAGAGAAAAAAAAAAAAAGAAGGAGCAAGGCCAAGACTTTTGAATGTTTTCCACATTAAACTAATGATATCCCATACACGATAAAGCATCGAGTAGTCAACTACGCAACAATATCATGTTTTATATGTAAATGAATCGTCGAATTTCTAACCATAATAAACCCAAGCAATTTGTACGCCTGATTATGTTGCTATGAAAAACAAAAGCTCAATGGTTCTCTATTTAGTACTTTTCTCTTGAGGACATGTCCACGAGAAGTCCTAAAGCTTGTCATGAAAGTGCAATTTAGTTTTTAAACTTGTTGACGCCTAAATTTTGACTAATTTATTTTTTGCATAAAAATTAGAACTAATTTTAGTTCTAAACAAAAATCATCTCACATATTCATTTAGCATTGGCATATAATTTGAGCTTAATTTAACAGGCATCCGGACTAAGCATGGGGTGGAAAAATGCACCGAGAAGATTCGAGCTTGAAAGAAATATTTTCTCGTGGACCGTATGTGCAAATACTCGAAACTTCGGGGACGTATTGCAAATACTCAAAACTTCGGGGACCGTATTGCAAATACTCAAAACTTCAAGGAGTGTATTGCAGATACCAAGAGAAGAGGATGAAGAGAAGATGGAGAAAGGAAGATGATGAAGAGAAGATAATGAAGAGAAGGTGAAGAAAAGAAGATGAAAATGGAAGGTGGGGAAATGAAGATGAAGAAGAGAAGATAAAGATGAAGAAGAGAAGATGAAAATGGAAGGTGAGGAAATGAAGATGAAGAACTTTACCTATAAAAGAAGAAGAGTTCTTGAAGAGAAGGAGGGGTTTTTGGGGGAAAAAGAGAAGAGAATTGAGAGAGTTTTTTGGAGTGGAAGAGAATTGAAAGAGTTTTTTGAGGAGGAGAATGGAGAGAGCTCTTGAGAAAAAATTTGGAGGAAAGAGTTTTGAGAGGGTATGAGAGTTTTGAAACCCGATACTACTATTGCCAATTTTTGCACCGATCAACACAAGCTACTGGTCCATCCCCATCGTTCAAACTCGCTGCAAAGAAAAGAAAGCTAAGTGATTCTCTAACTTCCTTTAATTTCGAATACAAATTAGCCCAGATTTTCTACACTGATTTTTCTCTATGTTTTTATGTTAAATAACAATTGCATATCAACGATGAGACATCAATGGTACAAGAATAGAAGGAGAGCAAAAAGGGGAAAAATATCAACGCCTAGATTGCGGTCTCATGAAATTCCAGCGAGATGAGAAAGAAGCGTGAATGAGAGATAGGACCAAGAGATTTCTCGGTCTAACGAGTCACCAAATCGGTCCAATGATCAAGACAAGCCCGGAGCACAAGTTTGGTGCACGAGTTCAAATTGGGGAGTAATCTTGAACCTATTTCATCCTAATTCCATGTAATTTCTTTATTTCAAACAAATGTCAAGGGAAGAAAAACAAAAAAAAATTGATTCTTTGATCTTCAAGTAGAATTCATCAAATTTGTCAAATCCATTATTTTTTCACGAATTTTAAGGTACCGAAAGGGCATTAGTTGTAATTAATGTAACCAAGTCCCCGGACTCTTAATCTCCGGTTCGCGAAATAAGATAGTTTTCTCCCGCTATTTTATTTAGGTTTCTAATCGACCTACCGAAAATGATTAGTGGCGACTCCAAATTCAAATCACATTGCATGTTAATCATTCGAACCTTAAGTTGCGATTTGGTATGGACTTGGGAGAGTCCGAGTTAGGTTAGTTAATTAATTAACCCGATAATCCATTAGCCCGGAAATAATAACTTGTTTATTATTTTTTTAGGTCGCGACTGACTTAGCGACTCATTGGGGACCCAAAGAGGACTTAAGCCAAATAAGTTCATGAAAAGGAAAATTACTTGATTTGGCAATCTTGGTTGAATTTTAATTCCTAGGTGTTAAATGGTTTTGCGGGAAAGGGAGTTATAAGGAGGAGTAGTCGTGGCTAACCTCCGTTTTGCGAGCTTGGTGATGAGAATTTTAATTTTTGAACTATCGGAGTGCTGATTGCCTTTAAAATGTCGTGCATGCCCCTAATATAATTGCACTACACCACCTTGACTTGTGACCGAACCCGGGTCACCCGATAGTTTCAGGATGGTATTTATGTGGTTCTTTAACCTTGGCGGTAAGGCTTCGCTAAAGGTTATCCCACTTGGATCCCGAGTTCTTCAAAAAATGGCTCAAGGGTTGTTCTCATGTGCGTGAGGCTATGATGCATGAGAGTTGCCCTTGTCGACCGAACCAAGCCGAGATGATTGGACCCGACTAGTCATGACTATGTATGCGAGGCGGCAACTAGTCATGATGAACGTGCGCGAGGCCGCGACATGTCGTTCGTCTTTCATTTCATTTTTGCTAAAAGAACTAAAATCGAATCCACGTTTCATGGGCATGTCTTTGTGATTGACATTTTCTTCATATGAGCGGTAATTTCTTGTCTCTTACGCCCTGTTATCTCATTTTTATTTTGGGCTGGTCCATGATTTAGGTTGATTGTTTATGAATCTCATTGTCTTGTTTCCAATTTCACACTTTGCTTCCGTAATTTTTACAATTTCATCGGTTGTCCTCAATTCCGATTTGGCTTGTTCCTGTTGTACGATTTTTACTAAATTCTACGATCGAGCTTTGAGTAAGTGGAAAACATGAAAGTTGTAGACCTATATTTCAACTAATATCTTACAAACTTTCAGAATTAAATTCATAGTTTAAGATGGCCTTTCGTTTTTTCAACTACCTGCGGTTATAACAGTTTTTTGAATGCGATTTTTCGAAAAGACACATTAAACTGATTTGATCCGCTCATTTCTAGTCCGATTGGCCAACATAAAAGTTGTTCATCATCTTCTCAACTATAAACTCGTAAAATTTGGACGTATTGTGACCAACGTGCGAATTAATATGGATTTTTTCGTAAAAGCGGACAAACTGAAAATTACATGTTTCAATTCTTTGGTCATAATCACTTTGTTCGTTTGAGTCTAGAGGGATGCCATGGGCCGGCTCGCTATTCTCGCTCCCCGTACTCATTTTTGGTTTGATACTGTGTACAGGTAATTTATCACGGATCCTCCACATATTACTCGATCAATCGCAAAGAGGATGGCCGACATTAACGCCACCGTCGGTCTTTGCCCTAGACGAGAAATTTGGCTCCTTGATTGAGCGCTTTGAAGAAATGATGTCCCGAAAGATGGAGGAAATGATGGCCCCCTTCTCCGCCAAACTTCAATCATCCACCTCCAGCCCGCCGCTAACCATTCCTCGCTCTAATTCCTCTTACGGACAACTCCGGTAAAGCCCTGGAAACTGCTCTCTATCGTACAATGCCGTTAGAAGATGTGATCTTCACAGGCGTGAGCTCGAGCACACCGCTTGTAGTCCCAATCTCCCAAACCAACCTGATGACGATAACCAACGACCAACGAGTTTGTCATCATGGGGGATACATGAGGAGGGAAACCTAGTGGATTCGAAGTATACGACCTAAATTAGTTCGGTCCAGATTATGAGGAAGTTCGTAAAGATTTCGAACGACATGAGGAGATCAAGCCCTTGACCGGTGAACAAATTATCTCGGTCAGCCTAGGCGATGCGGAAAACCCTAAAGAAGTTAATATCGGGGCAAGCCTTTCCTAAAAAATGTCCGAGCGCCCGATCGGACTCTTGAAGGATTACCAGGGCGTTTTCGCCTGGTCCTATGCAGATATGCCCGGTCTTGACCGTTCCATTGTCGAGCATTGTTTGCCGATCGATCCTTCGGCTAAGCCGATCGTGCAAAAGTCGAGGAGGGCCGGACCAAAATTAGTGCGAGAAGATCAAAGAGGAGGTCATGAAGCTTCTTGATGTAGGATTCATTGAGACTACGAGAATATTCCGATTGGGTCGCTAACATAGTCCCTGTCATGAAGAAAGACGGCCGCATTCGGGTTTGTGTCGATTATCGAGACTTGAACAAGGCTAGTCCTAAATATGATTTTCCCCTCCCGCATATCGACGTACTTGTTGACAATATCGCGGGGTTTGAATTGTTTTCATTCATGGATGGCTTCTCCTGGTACAATCGGATCCCGATGAATGTCAATGACAAGTTGAAAACCACTTTCACCACACCATGGGGAATGTTCCATTACCGGGTAATGCCGTTCGGTCTCGAAACGCCGGAGCCACTTACCAACGAGCCATGGTTGCTCTTTTCCATGACATGATGCATAATGAGATTGAGGTTTACGTCGATGACATGATAGCAAAAACAAGGCATAGAGAAGATCACGTCGAAATGCTGAAGAAATTATTCGACGACTCCGAAAGTACAAGTTACGCCTCAACCCCGCCAAGTGTGTCTTTGGGACTAGCTCGGGCAAGCTACTCGGATTCGTGGTAAGTAGTAAGGGCATTGAAGTCGACCCTTCGAAAGTTAAGGCTATTCGTGAGCTTAAGCCGCCGACGACGGTTAAAGAAGTTCGAAGCTTGATGGGTAGGCCAAACTATATTGCTCGATTCATCTCTCGGTTATTAGAAACCGCTAAGCCATTCCTCAAGCTATTAAAGAAGAATGCGCTAGTCCAATGGGATAGCGAATGCGAAGAAGCTTTTGGAAAACGAAGCAACGATCTCATAAATCGACCCGTGCTTGTTCCTCCAACATCGGAGCAACCTTTAATCCTCTACCTCACAATCCTTAGTGAATCCTTGGGTGCTATGCTAGCCCAAGAGAAGCGGAACGATGGAAAAGAACGAGCCATTTATTATCTAAGCAAGAAATTCACAATTTCGGAAATGAAGTACTCGAAGTAGAGAAAACATGTGCGGCGTTAGTGCAGGTACTACACAAGCTTTCGCAATATACCTTGCATTACCAAGTACTTCGGTGACGAGAATGCAATCCCATCAAATACTTGCTTAATCAACCCGCCTTGATTGGTAGACTTGCCAAATGGCAAATCCTCATCTCCGAGTTTGACGTTCAATATTTGTCCCAAAAGTCAATCAAGGGACGAGTTATAGCGAGATGTCCTAGCTGAAAATCCGGGGCAAGATGATGATGCCTATCGTTCGAGGATCGAATCATGTCGGTAGAGGATTACATCTCGCACTATGTATTTTGACGGAGCTGTCAATTTATCGGGATCGGGCACGGGCGCGGTTCGATATCTCCGGGTGGTCGGCATTATCCTGTGGCAGCAAAATTGGTATTCCCTTGCACAAATAACATAGCAGAATATGAGGCATGCATCCTCGGTCCGCAGGCTGCGATTGAAATGGGGATAACCCGACTTAAGGTGTTCGGAGATTCCGCTTTGATTATCCTTCGATCGTTAGAAAGTGGAAGACGAGAGATGCTAAATTGCTACCCTACCATGAGTATCTGGATGAATTGGTGGAGGAATTTGAAGATATCTCATTTGAGTATCCGTCCGGGACTCATAATCGATTCGCCGATGCATTGGCTACATTGTCTTCAATGTTATAAGTCGCCAATGGACTTGAGGTTGACCCACTGAAGATCGAGGTACTAAAAAAGCCGGCATATTGTATGACCGTGATCAATGAACCCGATGGTAAGCCATGGTACCATGACATCAAGACTTATATTCGAAGTAGGAGTTCTCCGAAAAAAGTACCGTATCCGACCAAAAGTACATAAGGAAGATGGCCTCGAAGTTCTTCTTGAATGGAGAGAATTTGTACAAGCGGTCATTCGATTCTCGTCCTACTAAGATGCATTGACTCAACCGAAGCAGTTCGTCGATGATGGAAGTACATGAAGGGATTTGTGGTCCACACATGAACGGCCACTTGTTAGCTAAGAAGATTATGAGGTTGGGTTATTATTGGCTCACACTCGAAAGAGAATGTATTCAGCATGTCCGGAGCCTCACAAATGTCAAGTTCACGGTGACAAGATTAATGTCCCTCCAAATGAGTTGCATCAATTATCTCGAACCAAGGCCGTTTTCTATGTGGGGTATTGATGTTATCGGTCCTATCAACCCTAAAGCATCCAATGGGCATCGATTCATCTTGGTGGCGATTGACTATTTCTCCAAATGGATCGAGGCCGCATCCTATTTAGCGGTTACGGCACGAAATATCGCGAAGTTTATCCGCCGGGATATCATTGCTCGATACGGTTCACCTGAAGCCATAATCACCGACAATGGCTCGAACTTAAACAACAAACTAATGGACGAATTGTTCAAGGAATTCAAGACCAAGCATTTGAACTCTTCCCCATATTGTCCTCAAATGAATGGAGCAAGATAGAAGCCGCCAATAAGAACATTAAAATTTTTTTAGCGAAGACGGCTGAAAATTATCGCGATTGGCATGAGAGGTTGCCATTTGCACTTATGGCGTATTGGACCTCGATCCGGACATCTACCGGGGCAACCCCGTATTCTCTTGTATATGGAATGGAGGTCGTTCTACCGGTTGAAGTGGAAATTCCTTCCTTACGCATACCGTCTCAAGCTAAGGCGACGGAAGCCGAATGGATCCAAGCAGAGAGCAAGCCAATTGAATCGATCGACGAAAAAAGACTTAAGGTTGTATGTCATGGCCGGTGTTATCAACGAGAGTTGCTAAATCATTTAACAAAAAAGTTCGGCCTCGATATTTTCGGATCAATGACCTGGTCTTGAGAAAATTATTGCCAATAGTCCCACTCCCGAGAAGGAAATTCGCTCCAAACTATGGTGGTCCATATATAGTAAAGAAGGTGCTTCCTGGTGGTGCTTTGATTCCTCGAGATGGATGGTCGTGTCTTTATCAATCCGATCAATTGACCATGTAAAGAAATATTATGCTCGATTCACTCGATGTTTTCATAATCGAGTTATAATATTAATACAGATTCACGAGTTGTTTGTTTCCTCGCTACTAATCTTTGTTGAGAGATTGTTTCGAATGGGGGAGCCTCTCCGGCCCAATTGGATTGACCATCGGGAGCGTGTGATTTACATATTCGCGAGTAAAAGGGGTTATCTTGCGAAAAAAATATGACGACCAAGATGAAATGAGTAAAAACTTGCATTCATTTCATTCATCGGAAAGCTTTACAAATAGATCAACGGGGTGGGAACGTAAAGCCAAACCGAGCTCTAATGAGCATCACAAAGGAGTTTAACCGACTCTCCATACAGTTGATGCTCCGCCTACACCGATCGCTCCGAGAATCGAGATCCGCCAACTTAAAGAGGATGAGCTCACATTTCTCTTTGAGGTTGGCTACCTTGTCCTCGTGATGCTCGGCAGCAGATTCCGGGTCATGGATCAAGCATTCTCCCGCCGGCTATATCCAGGGTCGATCGTCCACCTTTCTTCCAACCATGTGCATTGAAATTTTAAAACAATATTGAGCGGATCGCGCTCAAAGATGGTCCGGGACATGGCCAAACATCCCACCAAGTTTCCCCTCTCACGAATCAGCGGGGAGACTTGTTCATTACCGTAGTCGAGGGCCTTCTTATAATTGTCGGCCTACAAGACTCGCCAACACTAAGTCTGTCCGACCGATCCCGATAGCGTGCCTTCATAAGGTGGGCCAAAGTAACATCTTGATGAGCAACATGGTAAGCCTCCAGGAAGTTAGTGAAGAGGGTGGGGAAGATCCCGTATTCCTCCTCTAACTTGGTACCTTCAATAGAAGCGGTGTCCATATCCCTAAACATAAGACGAATCTCGGTTTCGGCCTCCGGATGGTTGGCTATATAAGAGTAGCCCTGGCTCAGGAGATTATAAAGTTTCTCCCATTTGGCCAAAACTTCACCGAGAAGGCGTGTGCGGGAAGGGAAGCCATTGTTGTTGAAGCGGCTAAAAAGAGTGGATGCAAAAGAGTGCTTAGAAGGTTGGAGATGAAGATATGAAAGTGATAATTGTCTCGGCGTTATATCCTAATTTAAAGGGCAGGAAAAGCTATAGCAATTATTATTGTGGAGGCCGAGTTAATTATCCGGGCAAAACTACGGACGTTTCGTACGTGAATCACGGATCTACCATCTCAAGCCTCACAAATCCGAAAAAGTTACGAAAAGATTTGAGAACCCCACCATGATGAAAATTGAGTGGGAGACAAGCATACTTTTCGAGAGAAAAAACAGCAATTCTTGCAGAGCCACGTTAGTTACTCGGGTGAAACCACAAGCATTTCGTCCGTGAATCACTTGGATCTACCATCTCAAGCCTCACAAATCCGAAAAAGTTACGAAAAGATTTGAGGACTCCACCATGTTAAAACTGAGTGGGAGACAAGCATACTTTCCGAGAGAAGAAACAGCAATTCTTGCGAGCCACGTTAGTTACTCGGTAAAACTACATGCGTTTCGTTCGTTGGATCCCTGGATCTATCGTCAATCCGTGATCTCGAGCCTCACAAATCCGAAAAGTTACGAAAAGAGTTGAAGTCCCACCATGATTGAAAACTGAGTGGGAGATAAGCATGGTTATCAAGAAAAGAAAATCGGTGCGAGTGGATTCGGGGTCCCATCACATTGAAAAAAATAAGACAAAGCGGGAAATACGAAATCTTGGGAAAAACGTCGGCTTAGTGATTTTCATCCACGTTTAAAGGGAGGCTTTGGAACATACCCGATTACTCGAAAGAATTTAGAGAGAGTAAGCATACAAATGGAGAATAGAGTGAACAAAAGGCGGTAAGAGGTATTTCAATCCAACATGTTTAGAGGCCATCAGCATTTACTTGGAGGCAACCAACCTAGACATCCCCGAAAGTGAACTGCTGGATTTCGAGATCGGATCCAACGCCGAAGCCGTAAAACCCAACTCTCTTGGCAATGAAATTCAAGATCTCGACAAAGAATAACAATGGCGGCAGCCGCAGTAACCCCTGAAAAGAAAATATCAAATCAAAGTGCTCGAAGCTGCCTTCAAGGAGTGCTCTTACGTGAATAAGAGACGCAAAAATGAATTGAGCCGGATGATAGGAATGGAGCCCTTGAAGGTCAAGTTTTGGTTTCAAAACAAGCGGACCCGATTGAAGGTTAAAAATGAAAGTCATGAACTTACGTTTCGATGGAAGAAAGTGAAAAGCTTCGAGAGAGAACAAGAGGTATAGGGATGCTATTAACACCGCTGTTTGCCATGACCGTAGCGTCCCCATCTCCTTTGGTGACATGTCCCTCGATGAGCCACATCCGAGCATTGAAAATGCTCATTCACCAGCTTCATCCCCCGAGCAAGTTCTCGTACAATCCGATTTCGTTGGAAATACATCCCGAAAGTCGGTCTTGCGGAGCGAGAACCGATACCCTTCGAGGGAAGAGACATGCATCACTACAATTGGAGTTTCCTTGATGTCACAACCAGCCAATTCAACGCCGATGGAACTCCGAATGTGTAGCCTACATGAAGCTTTAGTTTTTTATTATGGGCTCTCAAAATATCTCTTTTTTGAGCATTACTAGCCAACTCTTACGAATCCTCAAGAGAAGTAGTGACATGTATGAATGAATGTCTTGTTTGTTACAAAATCCCCATGTGAGACATTCTTCTTTTAATGCCTAGAGTTAATCCAGGGGCAAAGAACAAGTACTTATCCACGAACATCATCATGCTTAAATGCGTGAATTCCTCGCCGATTTGACTAAGCATTGAAAGCCTTCACGTAAGTAAATGCGAAAAGATTTGAGGAGGGAAATAACGCCTCGTTCGTAGGAGGAACCGAAAAGATTTGAGGAGGAAATAACCGCCTCGTTCGTAGGAGGAACCGAAAAGATTTGAGGAGGGAAATAACTGTCTCGTTCGTAGAGAAAGTGAAAAGATTTGAGGGCTCCTCCATGTCGAAAAGTAAAAAGAACGACGGATTGAGCGAGAGGTAAGAGTTATTACGAAATGGATCCAAAGCACTAAGACCGAAAAGGAGAGAAAAGGCTGTCTGCGAGATCAACAAATCCGAAAAAAGTTTATAAAGAACTTGAAGTCTCCATGCACCTCTAGAACTCGTCACGAAAGGCCATCATCGCTTTTGTGATTTTCTCGGCAATTTATCTTTGCAAGTCCAAAGAACATTTAAAGCCCGGTCTCTAGTCGAAACACCCATTTTTCGGTCTACATATGGAAGGTTTTGAAAGGAAAATAAGTATGCGTACATTCCAGGCGGAAGTATGGGAAGCCTCATATCCCGAGGATCTCACGAGTCATGGCCATTGATGGCAACCCCGTTTCCCTCTCGATCCTTGTTGCCATGCTAAGAAAGTGCATGTACATGATTTCAACTTATGTGAAAGCAACGGAAGCCTTAGAGGAGCCGAGGCAGTACAAATATGATTTTGACATCGTCGTCACGGCCATGGTAGGGATCGATATGGACGGTCTTAGTCTCTTAAAGATCATTGATTCTAGTTGGATATACCGGTCATCATAACATCAGCAAGTGATGATCGCGGTTCGTAACGAGGGCCATATTGCATGGTGCTCGGGACATCCTAAAGAAGCCGGTCTGCGTTCAAGTGCTCCAAAACATTTGGCAACATGCTGTAAGGAAGCAATTACTCGAACAAAAGAACTATGGCCAAACTTACTATGACGATTTTGTCGGAAAGAAAAGGCCCCTTTGGTCCGCCGAGCTTCATTCTATATTCATCGAGGCGGTTCGACGGCTAGGAATCAATTCAAAGACGACCAATGGCCGTACTCAAAATGATGAATATAGACGGACTCACCCTACGAAGTGTCACAAATCACCTTCACGAGATTTAGAGATAAGTCGAAGAAGCACGATGTAGCTTGGAACCAAGGCGACCGGAGCAAAGTTGACTGGAAAATTAATCCCAGGAAAACCTACGGAGCAAAAAGTACCCGACCACTTCCCAATCAAGAATACCGGCCATACCGACCTTCCGCTGGTGGTTCTAGCAAAGGACCGTTGATCATCCCTACGAGTTCTCGAGCGACGGCGGAGGCTCAAACTCAAGGAGTCGACCGCTCACGGCAAAAACAAAGTGGAAAACGCAGTTAGAAAAAATGCCCACCGAGTATCAATTGCCCAAAAATCAAAAGGTTACTTTGATGATGAGCTCACCGCCTTGGTCACCGGCCGAAAAAGACCTCCGCAGTTGTGATCCGCAAAGTGATTATGGATCCTCAAACAACGATCGTTGGTGTATGATCCAAGATAAAATCAGCCAATCATTGGAATAGCCGGAAAAGAGGTGGAACCAATCTCGCATGAATACTCCTTTAATTCCATGTATAGTTCCCCTGCGTGAGATACTTTTACTTTCTAGTTGTCTAGAATTTGCCTAGAGTTAAAGGGCGAATTTTTCTCCTCTCTTATCAAATGCGTAAGTTCCTTATTAACCTAGGCCTGTAGCAAATCAATTTGTGGACGACGCCCCGAACGCCCGTAAAGAGAGATTCTCAATAGCCTTACTTGGGAGAATGCAAGTAAAACATCAAGCGGGCTCAAAGATCGGTAACTCCGTATCGTCCCAATTGGCTCTCGGTCGTTTCAAACTCTAAGTTAAGCTTATTTTATTCTCCACAAGAGATTGCCAATCGCTTTGAGAACAATATAACAAAAGCGAACCACCCGTGGATGCCAACAACTCCGCAAAGATAGTGGTTGGGGGAATGACAGTGGTCCGAGGCGTCCCAGGGTCGATCCCGGGATTTGGCATCAATGTACAAAGATTAATAAAATCTTTTTGCTTCGCAGATCAAAACTCTCAGCCAGGCGGTTCTGAAACCTGGAGAGATAACATCCTGGACATACAATCCGATCAAGATGAATCAATCTTTTCAATTCAAAGTTCGCGAGGAATACGTACATGGGTAAAGTGGTATCGTTTCAACTCTTTTAGAATATGAGGACATACATTGATGCTTTCCCTTTTGATTTTTACAGGGGTCACTACTTGTCCAAACAGAGAAGTATCCCTTCTCCATGAAAAATTAATGAAATGAGAAATTCTTGGAGCCTTTGACAATCTCATGTCTCGAAGCGGACAATGAAGTTTTGCAACGCATTTGCATGAACAGGGGCAACTCACGATCCACGCCCCTAAGAATTTTTTTTTGTGTACTTGCGAACTTTGTCCGCCAAGATAAAAAGTTGCTGCATTTTATATGCTAAAAAACACTCATACACTTGCATGGTTTGCACATGATTGTTCCTCATGTTTAATTTACCAACTCGAATAAGGAACATGAACTACATAAGATACATCGAATGTACGGAAGGGGGCATGACAGGATGATGAAAGGCAATCCTTTCCCAAACACGTCCAATTTTTTCAAAGCGAGATAAACGGTGGCAAAATTCCGCATTCGCCGAGGTAAAGAGTTTTCTCGCGAAAGGTACGATAACCGAAGTGATGGAGGCATTCATTTCTCTACCCTAAACACTGCAAGTTATCCGTTGATCAACCCATTTGAGCGGAGATTTCACTTCCACAACCCTATCAAGAACTACCCCACATTGGGGCAAAACAGAGGTAATTCCATCGGTATCACGAGACAAATGGTTAGAAATCTTCTTGCTTGGACTAACATCAATCTTTGGGTGGTTCTTTGCATTGTACTTACGCTTTAATTCAAGTGCCTTAGGGTGACGAAGAGCATTTCTTTTTCTATCCCACACATCTATATCCATTTGCACAACCCATTTGAGCCCGCAAATTCGTTTCTAAAAGCCCTCATTGGTGATCATTGTTGTCCCAAAGCAAATATGGCCCATCTTTGAATAGAAGGACCCGAAAAGCTGGATCAATAGAAAATCTCCCAATGAACTCATCAAGATGCAAAAGTAAAAGAGAGTTGGGAGTAAAAAAAAAAAGAGAAGAAAGAGAAAAAGCCGATTCCACAAAAAATCCTAGGGCATTTAAAAAGCAAAGTGCCTACCAAAAGCAAGGCCAATGCCCTTTCAATTCATTGTTCATTTGTAGAATATTTCCGAACTTAAATGCACAATTTTCCCGTATATCCTAAAAGAGTTGAGAGAAAAATCTCTAGGAAGTGTCAAATTGCAAATGCAATCTTCGGTTCATACCATCCTCGAGCGATGATGGTATCCTAGAAGGCCGCGATCGGTGACAAAATTGTAATGATCACCAACATCAAACCCCTTCTCAAACATCTTCCGAGCCAAAACGAACCCTTTCGTTTCTCGGTCCTCAAATCATTACCTTCATTACAACCCTTTAAAAGTCTTTTTGACTAGGGCACTTGAATTAATGTGGAGTTCAATGATTTTAAACATCACTCGAAGAAGTTCGAGCAAGATTACTTCTCTCTCATTTTTTGCGGGGTTCTTGACTTGTAAACCCGGAGAGATGACGAAGGAATTCATTTCAAAGACCTTGACTCACTAGAGTCCCATTTGTAAACCTTTGACCTAGCCCTCACTACGGTCCAAATCAAGACCTCCAGATCTACTCGGTCGTATCAATTGCGAGGTTACTCGGATCCTTATCGAATGCGATGATGGAAAGATTGAGTGATTTCTTTTGAATCCTGGCAGACAGGATAAATAACTTTTCTTGAGAGTGAGAGAAAACCCTTTCTGACCGAAGTCCCCCCTTTCACTCACATTCGAGGTATTCATAATGTGAGAACATCCCTAGACAGGGTTGGTAATGCAAACTTGATAGAATGGTTATGCATAAACCATGGTATGAGTGATTGCATTATATACATCATTGCAAGCTCGGTAGGATAGTTTTGCATGAACTCATTGTTGAATATGTTTGCGCATGTTACCTCTACCATTCTATGATGGGTAATACATTCCCGATGTTCGATGTCCCTCCCAAGGTCTCGAAATTCATCCAAGGATTATTGAATGAGCAAGTTCTCCTGGCAAATGCCCCGTATGTATGATACGAACGATCCGTTTCGTTTTTTGATTAATCGTTCGGAGAACCCAGGTAAGTTTTCCGAACCCATTTTCAAATTAACAACTCCTCCGATGATAGTTGTTACGATTCAATTCAAGCAATATGCCTCTCCTGTCGGTCGTGTAGACATATGCACTGGCGATCTTGACATCTTATCAAATCATGACGACGTAACTCTTATGATTTCGGTCTCGATCACGAAGACATATGCACCGGTGATCTTGACCTTTAGTCGGCTCATAATGACATAGCTCTTATGATTTTCGGCTCCTTTATCAAATCACGAAGACATAAGCACCCGTGATTTTGATCCAAACCAAATCATAACGACGTAGCTCTTAAGATTTTGGTTCCCCTTTGTCGGATCACGAAGACATATGCACCGGTGATCTTGACCTTTAGTCGGCTCATAATGACATAGCTCTTATGATTCTCGGCTCCTTTATCAAATCACGAAGACATAAGCACCCGTGATTTTGATCCAAACCAAATCATAACGACGTAGCTCTTAAGATTTTGGTTCCCCTTTGTCGAATCGTGAAGACATATGCACTGGCGATTTCGACATTTAATCAACTCACAACGACGTAGCTCTTGTGAACCCGATTCTACTTCTTTCGACTCACAACGACGTAGCTCTTGTGATCCGGAAGAATACACATATCTTGCGCCGTCTCGCATTAGGGAGAAGTCTCGATAACAGATAGGTCGAATACCTTAAGGTCATCGTGTTTGCAAGAAACTTGGAAATTAAGGGAATCACCAGCTTATGAGGTATTTGGTAAAACAGGTATTCTCGTATGCGATCCATGTGCAAGTTTCTCTAACATGGAAAAGAGAAATTATGACACATGTTATTTACAGACCTTGCATATCATGCATCACTTCATTACAAAAAATGGGATTAAAACTCCCGCAAAAAAAGTTCATCCATAATTTGCACCGTCAAAATTCAGGGATTCAATTTTATCTTTGAGCGAAACCTCTACGAGTCTCCACTCAAAGAGGGGCAGCTGTTGACGCCTAAATTTTGACTAATTTATTTTTTGCATAAAAATTAGAACTAATTTTAGTTCTAAACAAAAATCATCTCACATATTCATTTAGCATTGGCATATAATTTGAGTTTAATTTAACAAGCATCTGGACTAGGCATGGGGTGGAAAAATGCACCGAGAAGATTCGAGCTTGAAAGAAATATTTTCTCGGGGATCGTATTGCAAATACTCGAACTTCGGGGCTCGTATTGCAAATATTCAAAACTTCAGGGGACAGTATTGCAAATACTTAAAACTTCAAGGAGTGTATTGCAGATACCAAGAGAAGAGGATGAAGAGAAGATGGAGAAAGGAAGATGATGAAGAGAAGATAATGAAGAGAAGGTGAAGAAAAGAAGATGAAAATGGAAGGTGGGGAAATGAAGATGAAGAAGAGAAGATAAAGATGAAGAAGAGAAGATGAAAATGGAAGGTGAGGAAATGAAGATGAAGAACTTTACCTATAAAAGAAGAAGAGTTCTTGAAGAGAAGGAGGGGTTTTTGGGGGAAAAAGAGAAGAGAATTGAGAGAGTTTTTTTGGGAGTGGAAGAGAATTGAAAGAGTTTTTGAAGGAGGAGAATGGAGAGAGCTCTTGAGAAAAAATTTGGAGGAAAGAGTTTTGAGAGGGTATGAGAGTTTTGAAGCTCGATACTACTATTGCCAATTTTTGCACCGATCAACACAAGCTACTTGGTCCATCCCCATCGTTCAAACTCGCTGCAAAGAAAAGAAAGCTAAGTGATTCTCTAACTTCCTTTAATTTCGAATACAAATTAGCCCAGATTTTCTACACTGATTTTTCTCTATGTTTTTATGTTAAATAACAGTGCATATCAACGATGAGACATCAATGGTACAAGAATAGAAGGAGAGCAAAAAGGGGAAAATATCAACGCCCGGATTGCGGTCTCATGAAATTCCAAATGAGATGAGAAAGAAGCGTGAATGAGAGATAGGACCAAGAGATTTCTCGGTCTAACGAGTCACCAAATCGGTCCAATGATCAAGACAAGCCCGGAGCACAAGTTTGGTGCACGAGTTCAAATTGGGGAGTAATCTTGAACCTATTTCATCCTAATTCCATGTAATTTCTTTATTTCAAACAAATGTCAAGGGAAGAAAAACAAAAAAAATTGATTCTTTGATCTTCAAGTAGAATTCATCAAATTTGTCAAATCCATTGTTTTTTCATGAATTTTAAGGTACCGAAAGGGCATTAGTTGTAATTAATGTAACCAAGTCCCCGGACTCTTAATCTCCGGTTCGCAGAAATAAGATAGTTTTCTCCCGCTATTTTATTTAGGTTTCTAATCGACCTACCGAAAATGATTAGTGGCGACTCCAAATTCAAATCACATTGCATGTTAATCATTCGAACCTTAAGTTGCGATTTGGTATGGACTTGGGAGAGTCCGAGTTAGGTTAGTTAATTAATTAACCCGATAATCCATTAGCCCGGAAATAATAACTTGTTTATTATTTTTTTAGGTCGCGACAAAACTTTTAGAAATTGCAATCAAATCCTAAAACTTGTTAAGTTGATGCGATCGAGTCCTTCCATTAACTCCATCCAATTTAGCTAACGGAAGATGATGCCCGGCTTTTTTATTAATTTGCTCACTATTGCTCCTACACTTTGTCTTTGATCAATAGGCCCCTATTGTATGTACTTTTGCCTTTTTTGGGATTGATTATTCCATTGTACTTGTTTAACCGTTAATCTGTTGTGATTTGTTGACGTGTCATCCCTACACGGCTTTTAAATCTTCAATTTGTCAGAAATTTTCTAGTAGGTTTAAAACACGATACATCTATCCAAAATTAAACAAAAATAAAATAAAAACTTATTGAGAAAGAAAACAAATATGAAAACATACAATATTTTTTTCATAAAGGATGTACAAATTAACCATGTTGAAGAAAAGCTTCCAAGCTTCCAACCGAAATGGTGTCAAATGGAGAATGGGAGGATTTTCCACCACGCTTCCAAAGCAAACAATCAAGTATTGCAGTTTTGCAATTTCCAGTCAACATGACACGCTACAAATCCAGGTACTTTTATCCATTGAACATTAAATTGTTTAATTGGTGTCCATGCTGTATTTCATTTATGTTCATTAATGAAAGGATGACATTAATTAATTGGACCACCTGAAAGTTTCGGGACTTTAGCGCATATTACTCAATATTGCTTTGATTGAATCGATTGAAAATTCGAATATAACGCCTAATGTTCACATATCGCTAGTACTATTATCTCTTACTACATGCTATTTACATCTCGTATTGAAGAAAGCGAGAGATGTTGGTCCAGCGAATTTTGTAAATTCGCTTCTTGATCACTCTGCAAAAAGATGGAAATAGTTGTGAAATGGGATCTTCCCAGAAGTCTTCCCACAATTATTTCTGGTACCACGACTTCTAACTATAAACATCGCAACTATTCTTGTAACGTTCATGGAAGAATCTGGCTCTGCAGTAAAAATCAGAAATCACACGGTTGAGATTGGTGAGAACTCCAAAGATATTCAAAAGGCGATGGTCGTCATAATGGAAAACCACACACAATAGCACGTAAAAACTTCAAATCTTACCATTTCCTGAAATGCTCCGTATTTTTTGACATTCAGATTGCAAAATTGCACTAAGCTGACTGCAGAGAGTGGCCTATTCAGGGATTACTTGAACGTGAAGATCACGTGAAACTTGTCCCATGGTAGGTTGAAGCTTGGGATCGGCTTGCAAGCACTCAAACGCTAGCTTGGCAATCAAGACCACATCCCATGCATCTTGAAGGCCAACTCTAGAAGGCTAGAGACATTGATCCAAGTACATCCTTCAACATTATCGACTCGGTTTGGGTATATGATGAACATTCCCGAGAGACATGATCTCCTGGATGCTTTCCCATGATTGTCTCTAATGCAACAACTCTAAAGCTATACACATCGCACTTTTCCGTAGGAACCGAAGAATAAGCCAGGTCTGCAAGTGGATAATCCACTGTCTTTTTTTTTTAATCTCGATGACAAGTTGCATTCAAAGTTGACAACGTTACTTCCCATAATGGGACGTCTGATGATTACAAGTACAGATTTTAGCTTAATATACACTCACAACACTAACTTGAGTATGGGAGTTTATGCTTTGGTAAAGTTCAAAAAATTTTGTTCGGCGCTTAAAGTACAAGCATCTTCTAAGTAAAACGAACTTAATATCCTCGAAATTGATCGATTACGATGTTTCCCTCATTTGTCAATTTTTACTTATGAGGAAAATCGAACAGCCTTTCATCAATACTGAACTTGAAAGCTCTTAATAAGTATAACAAATTTCCATAAGATGATTAAATAACTAATGAACTGTACTAAACTAGTAAAAGTTCAACTATAGAAGCATGAAACCGAATGGCACCAAAATTGAAATAAATTGTGAAGTACCTAGAGCAATATACCCGATGTTACCAACAATAGCCGTCTAGTTTGATGAATCTAGCATCAACAATCTTGCGAGTGCCAAAATTGGAAACATGAGCCTCATAATCACAATCCAATATAATGTTGTTACTGGGTCAAATTTGGATGAATCAACGGAGACCATTCGTGATGCATATAGGACAATGCATCCGCAGCTCCTCGGACCACATTTATACTTTTGTCCCATCGAAATTCTATTGCACTTTCATCATCGTGCAATGTTGTTCTCAAGCTTCCTCTTTCCATGTATACCAAAAAAAAACACTGGGCATGAGAGCAAAAGCCATAAAATTTCACGATTTTGCGATGACGTATATTTGTCAAGACTTGAATTTCCCTTTCAAATGGTACCAAATCAAAGATCTCAAGATATTCTAAGGTGATGAGATTTGCTTGACAGCAAAGTTTGACTTTTTGATGTGTTGGCTTTATAAACAATTCCATATGCTCCTTCACCCACATAGTACTTGGAGTCAAATCCTTCCGTGGCCTTGACGATTCGATCATAGAAAACTTTGCCATCATAACTCAAAGTACGCTTGAAATGCAAATCATTTGCCCGTTCATTGTTCTCTCTCTTGATAATCCTTCTTCGATGATTATTGATGATTACTAGAATGATCAATGTGCAAGAGAGAAGGAGGAGCCCCAAGAACAAGAGAATGAGGATAACTATGATACTAGCTCCAACGTGTCGATTGTGCATCTTTCTCCAAGTGGAATTGCATTGCGGTAAACCAACAACATTTCCACGAGCCCTTTGTAATGCTGAATTGCCTCAAATATAGCCTTCATTGAAAGTCTTGACATTAGGGAGAGAACCTTCGATCATTGTAGGATACATCAATAGAAGTCAAGGCCAACATATCACCAAAAGACTATGGGATGTAACCAGAGAGAGACTATTGTGGGAGATATTTAGAACTTGCAAGTTTCTCGGTTTGTGAGCTCTCCCGGAATATTTTCCGACAAAATATTATAACTCAAATCAAGAACCTCGAGGACCTATGTGTTGCCTATATCGGGAGGAATGCTTCTCCGAAATTTGTTTCTGCTCAAGTTCAAGCTCAACAAGCTTTTGCATGAGCCTAGCTACACCGAATCAATTCGATCGAATTGTTTGATGCCAAGTTCATATGTGCCAAATGGGATAAAAGTCCAATCTCAATCGGGACATTTCCCATGATCGAGTTGTTGCTTAAATCAAGTTCTAATGGCATTGACAAGCTTCCCAAATCCCTTCGAATCTCTCCACTTAAATTATTTGAAGAAAGGTTTAGTAGTCAGAATCGAGCCATCCTTCCAAATATTGCAGGTATCTCACTAGAAATGTTGTTGTTTGATATACTTAAGCTCATCAAATTACGGCAATGCTCCCATTTCCACGAAAGTTCGCCATTCAAATGATTGCGGCTCAAATCAATAAAATATAGAAATGGATATATTCCGAAAGCTTCGATATGTTCCTAGTAAGTCGGTTTCCTTGTAGCCTCAATCGATTAAAGTGCTACAATTCTCTAAGCTTGTTGGGATGGGACCATGAAATGGTTATTCTTGATCGTGAAATATTGCAATGATCCCCCAAGGCATATGTTTTTTGGCGGTTCCCCCTCTAGTGCATTATTATATAGATGCGAACTAGTCAATCGTGTTAACATATTGAATTCAAAGGCAAGGAACCAAAGAAATTATTGTTGGCAAGGCTCAGTAGAGTTAGATTGGCTAGGCTTCCAATTTCTGAAGGTATCCATCCCGGAAGTCCATTTCGAAAGAGGTGAAGGACATATAAACTTGCTAAGTTTCCTATGGAACTAAGAATTGAGCTGGTGAGTTTGTTTATTGATAGACCAAGTTGGAAAAGAGAAGTGAGCCTCCCGATTTCTAAAGGTATAAGTCTCGAAGTCCATTTTGTCATAAGAAAAGAGATTTCAAATTTCTCAAGTCAATAATCTCTCTCGGAATGGGGTCGAAAGGTTTTTAAGTGAAATGCTTGATATGGTTAAATTGCCTAATTTTCTAAGAGGAGGAGGAATGGATCCCGAACGCTGATTTTTACATAAGTACAAAGAATGAAGACTCTCCAGCGTACCCAAACTTGGAGGAATGTCCCTAGATAGTTCATTGACGCAAAGATTTAGAAAGCTGAGTTTGGAAAGGTTACCGATACTCGAGGGAACAGCTTTCCGCTTTACACTAATAGAGTAGTGTACTATTCCCGAGAAGATAAAAATCTTCCCGTTGGCCTTTTCCTACATGCGAGGGTAACTTCAGGCGATCTTTTGAAACATTGGCATGTGTGGACTTTATACTCCTTTTTTGATCCGATCTTTCAAGTTCCAATATCAACTATGCAATGACCAAATCTTTTGAGGCCCTCAGCGAATGTTTTGATGAAAGTGCTTTAGGCTTCACGTAATTTTTATTCGACGGCCATAAAGTGTTCCTTAACCTTGTAAAGCAAATATCTGCACACCAAAGTTAAATAAAAATCACAATGGATAGTTTAAAAATCATCAAAATGTTTTACGAGATGTTTCTCCAACAAAAATAACATAGAGTACAAACCGAGGTATTCAATTCATAAATTACCTCAATGACTTACACGATGAGTAAACAGGGATAATTTATACTCATCTCCCTCATCGGTCGAATAAAGCACATGTAGCATGAATTACATGTTATAGCGGGTTTCTCTTTCTATAAGAGCGGATGCCATTTATCAAACATATCCACTATATGAATCTTAGCCTAAACATAGTCACACGATTCTCGGGTACATATGTTTAGCCCGAGTGTTATATCAACTTGCTCTCAACATCCGGCTTCCTTGGGGCACGTATGATTGTGGGACTATCATGTTCGGTTTTATTACATATAAATCACAAACCTCGTCTTGATTCCAATCAAGGCGACATAAAATATATTATGTACCTAATTTGCTCTTCCATCATCTTTCATACACATCGTCTTATCTCAACTCACTTATTATAGCGCTTGAGGCGATTGCTCGTATGAGTGAGCCAATCATTTGCCTGGTGACATACCTTTCAACAATATATGTGTTTGTGCTAATCTCATTATTTCTTTAATGAAGTTTTTCTTTATGATGACTCGCTTCGCCATACCTTGATACTTAGAATCTTTTACATGGGCAATATCCGCTTGACTATCATAATAAACTGTCACTAGTCATGGAACATCGGTGACAATGGCTAAATTTTCCAAGAAACATTTTAGCTAACACTTCTTACATGCAGCAGAGCATGCCATTAAATCAGCCTTGTATTGTACATAGAGCTGTACATGTCAATTTCTTGCTTCTCCAAGAAATTGCACATTCATTAATCAAGAATGCAATTTTAAATATCAATTTATGCTCATCTAGGTCTCCTCCCCAATCAGCATCAGAATAACCAATTAAGTGTAAATTACTTCCTTGATAATGGAGTGGATAGTCCATATTTGCCTTTCAAAGTATCTCAAAAACCTCGACACTACTTTTCAAGGTGCTTGACCAGGATTTGACCGGTATAAATTCACTAACCCAATAGCTTCTCAAATGTTGAGTCAAGCACACATCATAGCATACATCAAACTCTCAACTACATTAGACTAAGAAAAAGTTTCCAGTTCTTTCTTTTCTTCGTTAGATTATATCTCGAGTTTGAATCGTTTTATGAAACCCAACCCGATTAAAGGATGTAGTCCGATCCGTGTTATAGGAAAATCTTGGTTGGATTTTTTGATCAAACAAGTCGGTATTATCTTCTTGGTCAAGATTATCCGTGAGAGCAGTTTTGGAAATAAAGAAGTTGTTGATATTTCTTGGGCACAAAAATCATTATTCTGTTGGAAAGAAATTTCCATGTTTGACCAAGACTTGGACTTCTTGCCAAAACCGTATGGTGCACGTCGACTCTAAAGCCACAAAGAATATTGGGTGGGTCCTGGTCAAAGATTAGTTGGTCTGTTGACTAATATAAAAGATAAAGAATAAGGGCACACATATTGGGCATGGACTCCTTTAGCAGAAGCCACCGTGCAAAGAACAAAAGAAGAAAAAAAAAAGAACGTGAAGGACGTTCTTTGGTTCAGTCGCTCGCAAAGCAAACAAGGAGAATATCAGATTTCTCTATGTGAGTTTACTTAGTGAGTACTCTGTGAGAGATTTGAGATAGTATTGTGGGTTTACTTTGGGCTTAGTTTAGGTGTGGAAAACACTCGAGCGTACGAGCGATTGAAATTCGATTCTCCGATTATAGTGGATTATATTGCTTTAGCTCTCCCGTGGACATAGGTATTGACATCCGGATTGAACCACTTAATTTCCGGTGTCCTTTATTAGTCTTCGTAATTTCTCCTGGTGATTTCGTATTGACTTATTTGCAAGATCCGTTAGCCATTAATATCTTAACACTTCGGGAGTCTTAGGACACAACTCGGAACTTAGTGTCACGGGCCGATAAATCTCGATCACGGAATTAACCCGTATGGAGCTTGGCAAGGCACGCCAAGCTAGCCTTCCCCGAGATAGTTGTTCCATAGAATATTTAGGCGAATAGCTTTTCCGTGTTGGATCTTACCACACCCGGTTTAGCTCGGGTATCCTTCGTATCGAGCGATAGTAGACTACATTAAACATCACAACCGGGTTTCAACTTACTAAGGCATCATCGGGAGAGCGGCGTCAGCCCCGATCAATTTGTAAACGGGAGATCAAACCCGCCTTCAAAGCTCCTCTTGGATATATTCCATTCAACCTAGAACTCCTAAGTACAAACTCGTCCCGACACTATTCTCGGGAACCAAGTTGTCTTTTCCCCTCTACTACGCTCACTCCCCATGACGACATCCCAAGCTCCATTCACAAGGGACCCGAATACGGAAAAGAACTCATCCACCAGGGACACGGAACTCCCGGCCCGTGTCATTAGGCTTTCACTGTGCATCCTTCATACATATCCTTTGCTAGACAGTCATTTAATTTTCACTATGCATCCGCAAATTTTTCCTTCTTTGATTCTCTTGGAAGAGCCTGCAAAAATTAACAAAGGGATTTGTATTGGCTTTTGATTTTCTTTGGAGACTAACCTTGATTTGTGAAAATTCATTTGAAAAATGAAATCAGGGGCGACGGCCGTCGAGGCCGCAATGGATCTGGGCAAGGGGACCTCGCGACTGTGGCGGCCTCGTCGCAAAAGGGGGGATAGGGGTGAAAGGGCTGTGGTTGAAGGCAGAGACGACCTTGAGGGAGAGGTCGATGGAGGAGACGAGTTCCTGCAAATTAGGGTTTGGAGGGAAGCGAGTAGTTGAAGTTGGGCGTTGCTGGTGCAGTGAATCCGCGACTCGAGCTACAAGTGCGTCTTCTTTGCCGTCCGATTGGGTCTCCATTGGTGAGATTTCCCAACTCTTGGTGTTGAACCTAATTTGCAGGAACTGAAGCTCTTCAACACGGGGAAATTACCAGCCGATTTGGGCAAGAATTCTGATTTGGGGGATTTCGACGTCTCAAGCAACCACTTCACTGGAGAGTTGCCTAAGAATCTCTGTTGCAGAGGCAAGCTCCAGACCATCATCGTCTTCGACAATCGCTTCACAAAAGCTTGCTGAGTTTGCTATCGAGCTATTACAACAGACTCAGCAACAACGGACTCTCCGGCGAAGTGTCGGCCACGGCCGTCGCGGCCTCGCCGGCTCAGAGCGAGCCGACCCTCGCCCTTGGGGGGACCAATTGTGGCCGCGCGAGGGTCGCCGGTGGCCGTCGCCGGTCAAGAGAAAAAAGGCACAAAAAAAAAAAAACGAAAATATCAACATAAATATATAAAAAAGAAAAATGCAAGAAAAAATTAAAATTTTTTGAAAAAAAATCCATGTGTCATTTAAAAATAAATAGAATAATAATAATAAATTCATGTAAGATGATTTGAAGGAAGTGGCACTCAAATAAATGATTTTCACCGAAATTAGCACTCAACTAAATATTTTTATTCGATGTGGCACTCAAGCGAACGAAAAAAAAATTATGGAACTCAAGTGAATGTCGTACGCAAGTTATGGCACTCACGATATATTTATCTCATTTTCCGTTAGATCAAAGCCTAATTGATCATGTTAAAAGTTGAAATTTTCCGTTTTGCTTTGATTTACGAGTAATTCACTCCATTGATGTACTAGATAATGATCCTTATCTTTCATCTAGGCCAAACCAACTGAATTGTTTTTTTGTTATAGCGAGTTGATACGAAGATGGTAGAGACACATAAAAGAGAAGATGACAAATGTTTTACGTGGTTTGATCGATCAAGGAAAAATTCCCTGCAAGCTTACTTCTACGGTAGAAATCCACCTTCGACTTAAATTATTGGGGGAGATTTATTTATCCTTCAATAAAGAAGACCACTACATAATGGCTAAACATAGCTTATGATTATTATGGTAAATACAGCTGTTACAACTTAAACATTTATCCTCAATCTTATCATGACTTGGCAAATTTATCCCACCAACACTTCATGTAACATATGTGGTTACATGCTATTACCACAAATGATTATATATTCACACAACGAATATTATTATGTCATAACTATGAAAATAAGCCCGCATTTGCCTTCTTTTAAATAGTAGTTATCTTTCGACCAAAAAAAAAAAAAAATAGTAGTTAGCTTACCAAAATCTTATTCTAAATGTTCTGATTCATGAACTAAAGAAGATCAAGGCACCAATAGTTTCCATTCCTTCTCAATTTATTCAATATTGTCCCTATAATTTTTTTTTTTTTTGCCAATGTACTCTCTCAACTATATTGGTTTTCTCTTTTGGAACAAGTCATTGAAAATGTTGATGTGGCTGTTAATTTGTCATTATTTGCTAACGTGTCGTCCTACATGGCTTTTAAAAAGATACAATAAATATATATATGATGATAAACTATAGGAAAACGTAAAATCCTTAAAAAGTAAAACAAAGATACATTTTGGAGAGCCTTTATCTAAGGAATTAATGATCTGGTTTTTGACAATATTTTCTCCAACGGCGAAACATTATGAGTGCAAGATGGTCGACAGCTATGCTTAAAGGCCCGGCCTAAAGTGATGATCAAGTCAGGTGGATCTCGTACGTGTCTAAATGGTGGACCGGTGGACTAGTGAAGCCCATTCTCAGGTGCAGTGTATATCCGACCTCGTCATTGAACACTGAATTGCAACAAATAGAGATTAAAACCCTAAGCTGCATCTCAAATTATAAACAAAAAGGATATCATGAATGCCAAAATCAGTTCATTATAACATTACATGTGCTCTTAAACTCTTTATTTAAGAGGGTTTCCAAACAAATCGCAGGCACTCATGCCCCTCCTTATGTACCTTCGGCCTTTTAGACCCAACATGAGTGCGTGCCGCCAACATTGTAATCTAAAGAAAAGAGAAATTTCTTCTTAACTTCTTTCAAGATATCGTCATGCCCATCCGTGATCGTCCAATCAAATCGTCTAATCCATAACGACGAGTGGACATAACATTTTCGAGCGAAGAAGGCAATAAGAATGCACAAGTTTGTGCATCTTCACTGGTCGAGCCCACAAGCAACGCGGTCCCTTCCGAACCACCTAAAAATATATTCAACTCTTGAGTATGGTCAAAAGGCCAACATAAATATAAGAATGCTTTCGGTTTGCTCTAAACGTGATTAGTTTCACCTATGAGATGATTGGTTTTGCTCACTGGTCAAGACTCGAGATCCAAAGGTAGGATGCTTCAACGTGCCGAAAACCGGACTGCCTCCGTTTCCCACGCTCTCTTTCAAGTTTCGCCCACTTGAATCAACCGTGTAATGTTTTATGTGAACGAGGGAAGTTTCGCTTTGTATTCCTTGGATTTACCCGACCAAACGTAGTCTTAGGACATACAAGTTCCATCCCAGCCAGAATAAACAAAGGAAGAAAGATTAAAAGAATGCGACAATGCCGTGTGATCCGCTTCTTAAGAAAAGGAGAAATCTCCCCATTACTATTATCTCTCCGCCGTTGCCGTCACGATCAAATTGGATTTAAATTGCAATCGACAGGAACTTTTTCCAATTGGACTTTGTGAACAGGACAAACGCTCACCCGAAGAATGCTGCTAAAAATAATTAGAGTTCTCTTGTCCAAGTTCTACCATTTAGACTAGGATGGCCCCCACGTGTATATGTGAACTCTCCAGCACCGACGAGGGAATCGGAGATGTGGGCTTTGGAAATTAATAAGGTCAAGTATAATTAAGAGAGACAAAATCTTTGAAAAAGTAAACTAAACGAGGGAAATCCTTTTGGCAGCTAAAGTCAGCACTTTGACTTGGGTGAAGTCGGCATGTCTTGAGTTGTTCTTTTAGTCGAAAACTTATTATACAAATATCAATTTAATTATAAACTTTTCAACTTTGCCAATTAGTTCATAAACTTCTATGCAAAATTTCATTGTAGTTCTCTCGGCTAAAGTTTACTGAAAATCGTGGATGTGAAGGTATGCCACCTAGGACGGTCAACGATGATTCATCGGTGATTCCCGGTGAAAATTGACCGGCATGATTATGTTGAAATTTCGCGTAAAGATATGGGAGAAAATTAAAAAATTTATGACTGAATTGAAATTCATACGATTGATTTTGAATTGATTGGGTAATTTTACCGGTCCTTCTTTCCGTCGGTCACAAGACTTAGCTGTGACTTTTTCGGGTTACTCTTTTCATTGATCCATTTGGAGGTTGCCGGATATCCTATTGGATCCTCTTTTTGCCTTTTTTTTTCTTTTGGCCATCGCTGCAATTAGGTATTACAGTTTTCACCATGCTTAAAAAGAAAACAATTAAGTATTACAGTTTTGCAATTTCAAGTCAACATGACACACTAGAAATCCAGGTACTTTTCTCCATTAAACATCAACTTATTAAATTGGTGTACATGCTGTATTTCATTTAAATCACATAATGAAAGGGTGACATAAACATATAAAGCATATTAGGAATTTAATTGGACCACTTGAAAGTTTCGGAAGGATAGCGCACATTACTGAAAATTGATTAATTGAATCACTTGAAAATTCAAATAAGACACTGCATATCGATAAAAGTCAACATATTGCTAGTATTATTATCTCTTACAACAATGGAAACTACACATTATTTACATCTCGTACCAAAGAAGGCAAGAGATGTTGATCTAGTGCAGTTTGCAAATTCACTTCCTGATCACTCTGCAAAAAGATGGAGGAAGTCTTCCCATTATTTTTGGTACCACGACTTCAAACTATAAACAAGGCACTATTCATTTAATGGTCATAGAGAAGCTAGCTCTGCATGAAAATCAGAAATCACATTATTAGGATTGGTGAGAAGTCAGATGTATTCAAATGGCGATCGTTATCATAACTGAAAACCAAACACAATAGCACATGAAAACTTCAAATCTTACCATCTCCTAAAATGCTCCGTATTTTTTGACATTAAGATCATGAAATTGCTCTAAACCGACTGCAGAGAGTGGCATATCCAAGGGTACTTGAACGCGAAGCTCACGTGAGACTTGTCTCATGGTAGGTCGAAGTCTCGGATCGGCTTGCAAGCACTTGAACGCTAACTTGGTGATCAAGACCACATCCTGCGCATCTTGAAGGCCAAGTCTAGAAGGCGAGAGACGTTGATCCAAAACATCCATCAACATCATCGACTTAGTTTGGGTGGACGATGAATATTCTCGAGAGACGTGATCTCCTGGATGCTTTCCCATGATTGTCTCTAATGCGACGACTCCAAAGCTGTATACGTCGTACATTTCTGTGGGAACTGAAGAATAAGCCAGCTCTACAAGTGGAGAATCAACTGTTCTTGAAATTTTTGTTCGAAGCTCAAAATATGAGCATCATATAGGTAACACAAACTTAATATCCTTGAAATGGGTTGACTACATTGATTCCCTCATTTGTCAATTTTTACTAATGAGGAGAATCGAAAAGCTTTTCATCAATACTGAACTTGAAAGCTCTAAATAGGTATAACAAATTTCCATAAGATGGTTAAATAACTAATGAACTGCACTAAACTAGTAAGAGTTCAATTATAGAAGCATGACACTGAATGCCGTCGAAATTAAAAAAAGTTGCGAAGTACCCGGAGCAATATACCCGATGGTACCCACAATAGCCGTCCGGTTTGATGAATCGGCCTTAATAGTCTTGCGGTGCCAAAATCGGAAACACGAGCCTCATAATCATGATCCAATAGAATGTTGTTACTGGGTCAAGTCTCGATGAATCAATGGAGGATAACATTCGTGATGCATATAGGACAATGCATCCGCAACTCCTCGGACCACATTTATCCTCTTGTCCCATTGAAATTCCATTGCTCTTTCATCATCATGCAATGTTGTTCTCAAGCTTCCTCTTTCCATGTACTCATACACCAAAAAACGGTGTTGGGCATGAGAGCAGAAGCCATAAAATTTCACTATGTTGCGATGGCGTATATTTGTCAAGGCTTGAATTTCCCTTTCAAATGGTACCAAATCAATGATCTCACTATCTTCCCGGGATGACAAGGTTTGCTTTACAGCAAACGTTTGACCTTTTGATATCTCGGCTTTATAAACAATCCCATATGCTCCTTCACCCACATAGTACTTGGAGTCAAATCCTTCCGTGGCCTCGACGATTCGATCATAGAAAACTTTGCCGTCATAACTTAAAATACGCTTGAAATCCAAGTCATTTGCCCCTTCATTGTTCTCTCTCTTGATAATCCTTCTTCGACGATTATTGGTGATGACTAAGATGATCAAGGTACAAGAGAGAAGGAGAAACCCCAAGAACGAGAGAATGAGGATAAAGGTGATACTAGCTCCAACGTGTTGATTGTGCTTCTTGCTTCCGGTAGAATTGCATTTCGGTAAACCAACAACGTTTCCACAGAGCCCTTTGTTATGCCACATTGCCTCAAATGGAGCCTCATTGAAAGCCTTCACATTGGGGAGTGGACCTTCTAGGTCATTGAAGGATACATCTATAGAAGTCAAGGCCAACATGTCAACAAAAGACTGTGGGATGGAACCAAAGAGGCTATTGTGGGAGATATTTAGAACTTGCAAGTTTCTCATTTTTGCAAGCTCTCCTGGTATATTTTCCGACAAAATATTATAACCGAGATCAAGAACTTCGAGGACTTGTGTGTTGCCTATCTCGGGAGGAATGCTTCTCCGAAATGTGTTTCTGCTCAAGTTCAAGCTCAACAAGCTTTTGCATGAGCCTAGCTGCACGAGGAATCGATCCGCTCAAATTGTTTGATGCCAAGTTTAGATGTGCCGGATGGGATAGAAGTCCAATCTCGGTTGGGACATTTCCCGTGATCGAGTTTCTACTTAGGTCGAGTTCTAACAACATCGACAGGCTTCCCATTTCCCTCGGAATCTCTCCGCTTAAATAATTTGAAGAAAGGTCCAAGACATAGACGAGCCATCCCGCCAAATATTGCGGGTATCTTACCAGAGAGGTCGTTGTTTGATATCCTCAAGCTCATCAAATTACTACAACGCTCCCATTTCCACGAAAGTTCGCCTCTCAAATGATTGTGGCTCAAGTCCATCAAATTCAGATGCGGATATATTCCGAAAGCATCTATCATGTCTCCAAAGAGTTGGTTTCTCTCGAGCCTCAATCGATTAATGTGCTACGGTTCTCTAGGCTCGTGGGGATGGGACTAGTGAAATGATTATTGAAGAGGGACAAATTTTGCAATGATCTCCCAAGACATACATCTTTTGGTAGTTCTCCCTCTAGTTCATTATTATATAGCTGCAAATTAGTCAACTGAGTTAACTTATTGAATTCAGAAGGCAAGGAACCAAAGAATTTGTTGTCGGCAAGGTATAGTTGAGTTAGATTGGCCGGGCTCCCGATTTCGAAGGTATCGGTCCCGAAAGTCCATTTTGGCCGAGATCAAGAACATATAAACTTGTTAAGTTTCCGATGGAACGAGGAATTGAGCCGGTTATATTGTTGGATGATAGGTCAAGCTCGAGAAGAGAAGTGAGCCTCCCGATTTCGAAGGTATAGATTCCAAAAGTTCATTTTGAAAGAGGTAAAGAACAGATAAATTTGTCAAGTTTCCAATAGAATGAGGAATTGAGCCGGTGAGTTTGTTTATTGGCGAGCAAGTTGGATAAGAGAAGTGAGCCTCCCAATTTCTGAAGGTATAGGTCCCGAAAGTCCATTATGACTGAGGTCAAGAAGAGATAAACTTGTCAAGTTTCCGATGGAACGAGGAATTGAGCCAGTGAGTTTGTTTTCTCGCTAGATCAAGTTCGATAAGAGAAGTGAGCGTCCCGATTTCCGAAGGTATGAGTCCAGAATGTCCATTTTGCCATAAGAAAAGAGATTTCAAATTCCTCAAGTTGCTAATCTCACTCGGAATGGGACCGGAAAAGTTATTGCGTGAAATGCCTAATACGGTTAAATTGCCTAATTTTCCAAGAGAAGGAGGAATGGGCCCAGAAAGCTGATTTGCACACAGGTACAAAGAACGAAGAGTCTCCAGTGAACCTACACTTGGAGGAATGTCCCCGGATAGTTCATTGAAGCAAAGATTAAGAAAGTTGAGTTTGGAAAGGTTACCGATACTCGAGGGAATTGAGCCATAGAACGAGTTGTTGCTAAGTTCAAAGCTGACCACACTGGTTACGCGCGAGAAGTCGAGGCCGTCTAGAGTTCCTCTCAAACCGAGATCGGAAAGATTTAGATGGGTGACGGCTCCGTAGCCGTCGCAAGTCACACCAGTAAAGCGGCAAGGAGTGTCACCATGCCATGAAGAGAGGAGAGATTGGCTACGGTTGTCGAGAGTAGATTTCCAATTCAAGAGAGCCTCTACTTCATCTTTATTCTCAGTATGGTCGATTGCGGAAAAAGAAGTGGAGGAAGCAGAGGCGCCTGCACCATGTAATGAAGTGGTGCCCACCAAGAAGAGCGAGAAGAAGAAGAAGAAGACAGCTAAAGCAGACTGGGTGCAAAGCAAAAAGGAAGAATACATGATTTGGGGCTGAGGGATGATTGGGTTTTGGGAGGTGGGAGATGGTTCAGGTCTACATAACGTTAACAAACATGGATGACTAATATAGAGTGGGCGATCACTCCCGAAGCCTCCTCTATCCGGTGAAGGGGTCCTTCTCATTGACGATGATCTTTGCAAACATGAAGTCTTTTTCCCTTTCCTCAGTTTAGCGTGCACGGTGGGGGAAGTCTCAGTCGTTGGTCATGCTTGACTTACTTTTTCAAGTGTTCATTCAAATTGACGTGTCAAGGGAGTTTGCACTATGTGGGTTTAAGGTTCTGAGGCCTCTGTATTTTCCCAGAGTCGGTGACATTCTTTTTTCCCAAATAATTTTTCTTTAGAAATCGACCAAAATTTTTGATTGTGGATGATTCTTCCATCTGACATCCGATTGACTCGGTAATATGACGTGCATGTGATAAAGATTTGAGTGATAAATTGGTACACCTATGATAAATTTACCTCAAATTATTTTTTTATCACAAAAAAACTCAAATTGGTACACTTGTGACAAATTTACCCCCAAATTGTTACACTCGTGATAAATTTACCTTCCGTTAGTTTTTGTTAAATTTAACCGTCAAATTGCTGAGTTAGATAACCCGTGGCGATTGACGGTATATCGGTTTGAGATTTTTACCATATGTTTGTCACAGGGTTTATCAATTTGAGATTTTTCGTGATATTAATTCAATTTAAAGGAGAGTAAATTCGTCACGGGTGTACTAGTTTGGGGTATTTCGCGGTCAAAAGAATTAGTTTATGATAAATTTGTCACGTACATACTAGTTCAGGATTTTTGGTGGTCAAAAAAATAATTTGGGGTAAATTTGTTACATATATATCAGTTTAAGATTTTCCCGTGGTAAAAAAAAATAGTTTGAGGTAAATTTATCATATGTGTACCAATTTAGAGTTTTTCGGTATATTAACCCTTTAGAAAACCTCTATTCTCAACCTTGTGGCTTGCCTCGTCACCGTCCAAATCTGATTCTATACCTCCGTTCTAGTTCTTGGTTTCCCGCTCTAGAATACGGTTTGCGGGTTTTCTTTTTCACCATCAAGAAAATTTGCGACCACGGCAAATCCAGAAGCTATCATGGAAGGAAAGAAACTGATGCGAAAATGGAACGAGCTTAATAGCCGATTAAATTTGAATTTTTCTTTTGTTTTTCCTTGCTGGCCAAAGAGTTAATTCAATTGGATTTGAGTTAACCCAAGCGAGGGGTGGTCAAACTGTAAATTAATCTACACGGCTTGATTGCATACGGTAAAATTCACTTGTCAAAAAAGTTGGCTTGGTGAAGGTCGGGTTTGATTGGGCCAGCTAGGCTTCACCTAAGTTAACGTGCATTTTGATTGGCCGGCGAGGACAAATCTGAACGCAAGGTTACCATAATGAGATGGACTTTTTGCACTAGGAAAATGGTTGATTTCATTAGTATATCCTCATTTACTCTACTCCATTGCTCTTTTGTGATAAAGTGCAAACATAATCCGTGCGAACTGTAATATAAAAAAAAGGACAATATAATATACACTATCAAAAACGCGCAAGATGCTGCGTAACATAATCAGATTTTTTATTTAACAGATTTTTGAATCGAAACAAAGGCTCCGTTTAATTCATGAAAAAATTAAAAATGATTTGGAACGGTATCTGTAAAGCTAAATGTTTCGCGTACCAACTTGGAATGTTTTTAATTTTTTACTTTGCTGCATAAGATGAGATATATGCATTTAAACTGCTACTTAGGTACATATTTGTTGGTGTAAATAACCTTATGGCCTGAAGGATCATAAAGTCCTATACGAAAAGTAAATTCATTGCCGAAAGTGTTATGGATGAAGTTTGATACTTCCCTTCCCCATTTATAATTGAAATTTTCATTTAAAAAACCAAAACAGCACAAGGAATGTGCCCAGCAATGCCTTCAAAATTAGGATTATAGATTTGATGAATGTTCTCATCAAGTACATGCGTTGATACGTCTCACTCTCCATTCAACTTCAAACATGTTTTGAACTAAAAAGACGCGGTAAGGCGAAATGTTAATTTGATAATTCACTGTCCAGTAGGCCTTACTTGCCAAACCTACTCTTGTTGGAAAAATCCCTAATACAGATAATATACAAACTCATTAAGTCCTAAAAGGATGTTACTTAACAGGTACAAATACAAGTTCATGGCCCTCACTGGGTAGATAGTGAAGTCTATGTTGAATCCAAACCCACCATCGGTTCTTTACAATTCCTGAGGGCGACCAGGCTTCGGCTATTTCATCATCTTCGAAAATTGCCCTTGGCCTTCAAAACGTTTCTAGGATACTGCATCTTCTGCTCCGTCTATGTTTTAGCACCCACTTTTGCTATGAGAAGATGAGGAATTGGATGGCGGCTAGTGCTATGAGGAATTGGACGGCGGCTACTGCTCACTCCGCTGAGCTTCAGCAAGCAGCTCCCGCGGTGTTGAATAGTCGCACTCCCTGTGACGGCGGTGTTGAGCTCCGACAAGTGCCTCCCAAGGTGGAGGCTGTGGTGCGTT
This sequence comes from Rhodamnia rubescens, assembly GCA_021437795.1. Taxonomy (NCBI): domain Eukaryota; kingdom Viridiplantae; phylum Streptophyta; class Magnoliopsida; order Myrtales; family Myrtaceae; genus Rhodamnia; species Rhodamnia rubescens. The sequence continues at coordinate 7,185,672 of JAILYA010000005.1, read as the reverse complement.
GAGGCGACAAAATTAGGGAGATCAACTGAGAGGACTGCGTGATTTGCTTCAGATCTTTCGAGAAAGAAGATGAGTGCTGGGTTCTCAAAAACTGCAACCACACATACCATAACAAGGGCATCGAGAAATGGCTCCCCCGATATTTGAGTTGCCCGCTTTGCCGGGGCGTCATTCGGGAGTAGATTTTGCCAGCCAACTTGGGCTCCTATGTTTTTGGTTAGATCAAAGCCTGGTTCGTGTATGATCCGACCGATCATATAGGCTGAGATTTTCCATTGTGGTTTGGTTTCCATGTAATTCACCCCATTGATGTACTTGATAATGCACTTTTCATTTAGGCCAAACTGGTCGAATTGTTTATTCTTATAGTGATTTAATAAGAAAATGGAAGAGACAAAGAAAATAGAACATGACAAAGGTTCTATGTGGTTTGGTCGATCAAGGAAAAGTTCATTGGAAGGTTATTTTCATGGTAGAAATCCCCCTTCGACTTAGCTTATTGGGAGAGATTCATTTTCCTTAAATAAAGAAGAGTCCAACGTATTGGCTAAACATAACATATGATCTTAATGGTAAATACAACTATTACACATTGAACCTTCATTTTCAAACTTATCACCACTTGGCAAGTTTATCTCGCAAACACTTATTACGTCGGCCTCTGAAGTGACATATATGGGATTTTCTTTTAGGCAAAACCACTTACATGCTATTACCGTACATAATTACTTATAACGTTGAAGGCGTCAATCTAGAATCTTGTATTCACCCAAGGAATTTTATTATGTCATAACTATCAAAAGAAGCTCGCATTTGTCTTTTTTTAACAATTTTCAATGAAGTTTTTATTTCAATGGATCTTTTAAATAGTAGTTAGCTTTGCCAAAATCGTATTCTGAATGTTCTGATTCCTGAACAACATAGGATAAATGCACCGATAGTTTCCATACATTCTCAATTTGTTCTCTATTGTCCCTTTACTTTTTCTTTAACACACACTCTGTGTGTATGTATATATCGCGATTCCCTCTTCTCTCTCTTTTCAGAGAATGATTACAATCATAACCAAGTGATTGAATGAGTAGGGCTGGTCTCTTTCATATCGAGCCATGGAAGCTTCATGTTGGGCTACAATCGTGTTAGGATCGGCGCACAATCGCAATTAAGTAAAATGAGCAAGAAAGAGAAAATTGAGACATAAGATTTTATCATGGTTTACCCTTAAACTAGAGGTATATTCACTAGAGGATGTCACTAGAATTAGCACCTTCCACCTCTCGTTACATCACTCAATTACATATGAAAACGAGTATATATAGCAGTAGCTATTCATTAGCTCAAGCCCAAGCCCAAGCCCAAACTACTAATGAAAAAATTACTGACTTACATCTTAAAAGTCCTTCTGGTGTCGAGGAGCGCTGCCCCCTTTAGACCCCCGCCTGCTCGGCGTAGAGCAAGACCCACATGATTTCCTCGTCGTATGGAAATATGAACCACACCCCAACATTCTCCCACTTGGTGAATACTTTCCATCCTTCTTTAGACCCAACTCAATTGTACACCATTCAAACTTTTATGTACTCATTGCCTTAGTAAAAAAATCCACACTATTCACTTGCATGTCAACTTTTTCCAGCACTATAACTTTATGTTCTACTTTCTTTTGGATGAAGTGATATTGTATGTCGATGTGGTTTGTTCTTGCTTAAAATGCAAGATTCTTAGCCAAAAATATAGCACTCTGGTTATCACACCCATTCTTCACTTCTCCTTATATAAAATCAAGCTCTTTACACAATCTACTCATCCAAATCACTACCTTAGAAGCATGAATAAGAGTTATGTACTCCACCTCGGTAGTAGAAAAAGTAACCATGCTCTATCTCTTGCTCATCCAACTCATAGCTCGCTGAATAAGGAAATGATTTAACCACCGGTCGACCTCTTGCTATCAATGCCACCTCCCCAACCAGCATCAACAAAACACTTCAGTTCTAACGCTTAATATCCTTTTCAGCTTTTCATGCCTTCATAACATAACTCATAGTCGACATACTGCGAAGATAACGAAGCATCCTCTTTGCAGCTACCCAATGCTCTTTCCCCGGATTGGACATATATTTGCTCAATACTCCCACCGCTTGAGCAATATCCCGGATGAGTACACACCATGGCATACATCAAGCTCCCAACCGCACTTGCATATGGAACTGCTGCCATCACTTCAACTTTCTCTTCAATCTTGGGACACTGGAGCACCGATAACTTGGAACTTATGGACATAGGGGTCTTCACTGGTTTATAGTCTATCATGTTGAACTTCTTCAACACACTTTCGACATATTCCTTCCGACTTAACCACAACTTCCCATTCTCACACTCCCTTTTTATCTCGCATGCCCAAGATGAAGTTTGCCGGGCCTCAATCTTTAATCTCAAACCTGTTTCACCAACAGTCCGTTCACAATGCTAATCATTCTCATATTATTCCCAACTAGCAACATATCATCAACATATAAGGTTAAAATAATAAAATTATCTTCTAACCTCTTCACATAGACACAATGATCGAATCACAATGGAACAAAGCCAAGTTTCAAAGCATAAGAGTCAAACTTCCGGTACTATATTCTTGGAGATTGTTTCGGGCCATACAAAGACTTATTCAGTTTGTAAATAAAATCTTCTTTTCCTTTGACCACAAACTCATCTAGTTGCTTCAAATTATATGCTTCTCCAAGTCACCATGTAGAAAAGCTGTTTTTACATCGAGCCGCTCTACCTCCGGATTATATGCAACTACTATAGATAAAACAAGTCTTATGGAATTTAATTTAGCAACAGGAGAAAAAAATCTCACCATAATCGACTCCCTCTATTTGCGAGTACCCCTTCGCAACCAAATGAGCTTTGTATTATTCTATATCTCCATCTCCAGACATCTTCTTCTTGAATACCCACTTACAACCAATTGCCTTCCGATCCGTGAATAGTTTTACCGGACTCCACGTTTTATTTTTATCTAATGAGTCCTTCTCATCTTTCATGGCTTTCTCCCACTACTTGGCATCTTCCGCGCTTCTAGCTTCCTTAACAAGATTTGGATCATCATCTGTAATAGTCAAAGAACAATTTTCATTTCGGCAAATAAAGTATACCTCTCGCTTGTTCTTCTCTGCAGTATGGACCTCCTTAAGGCCGGTTCGTGTGGTGCTTCAACTTCAAACTCAGTATCATAATCTACAATATCATCCTCCACATCCAGCTCATCAACTTCCAAATTTGAATTTTCATTTCAATTTATGTAGCCTCTGTCACTCCCTCGCAAACCAACATCTAATTGAACCCTATGTGGTTCTTCGGAAGCTTGTTAAACAATCTGATTTATCATAGATTCTCTCGAACACCACATCTCTACGGTAAATAATATGTTTACTATCAAGATTTCACCGCTTATACCTTTAATACCATCATTGTACTCAATGAAGATGTACTTCTCTCGACTTACTCTCAAGTTTATTCCTCTTTTCTTTTGGCACATGCACATATGCTTCTCAACCAAACACTCTAACATGGGATATGTCCGATTTTTTCCCGAACAAGTGCCTCAAACGGTGTCGATCTTTCAAAGCTGATGTAGGGGACCCGTTCTTTAGATAACACGTAGTAGCCACACTTTTGCCCAAAATTCATATGCTAAGCCTCGCACCACTTAACATACTCCTCGCCTTCTTCATAAGAGGCCGATTAAGCCTCTCTGCCTCCCCATTCTGCCGAGGTGAATAAGGCGTTGTTTTTTGCCATGCAATACCACTGGTAGCATAGAATTGATCAAATTTCGCTGAACAGAATTCTCCTCCGTTGTCGGTTCGTAAAACTTTGATTTTTCTATCAAACTAATTGTCCACCAAAGCTTTGAACTAACGAAGTTTTTCAAACACATCATCTTTTCTCTCGCAAGAAATATATCCACACATGCCTAGAAAAGTCCTCGCAAAAAGAAACATAATACCTTGATTTTCCAAACAATGCTACGGTATAGGACCGAAGACGTCATTGTGGATTAAATCCAGAATCCCTTTTGCTCTCCCTCCTATGGATTCAAAAGATACTCGATTCTCGTTTCCCACATAGACAATGGTCACAAAATCCGAAACCCATAGAACAACTTGGGATTCCATCCACCATCTTCTTTGAAGTAAGGGTCACCAATCCTTTCTCATCGATATGACCCAATCTACGATGCCATAGCATCGCAAGATCTTCTTCTACCTCCTCATTGATATAACTCTCACCACTTATCACCGTACTTCCTAGTAATTTCCATAGTTTTCCTTCCCGCTCCCCTCGGCGATTACCATAGAACCACGGGTTAGCTTGCATAAGTACTTATCGCTGGTGAAAGTAATGCCGGCATCCGCCATAGTTCCCACAGAAATAAGATTCTTAGTAAGACCAGGAATATGCATCACATCCGGAAGATTTTTGAATGTCCCAACTTTCATCTTCAGCTTCACCTTTCCGCAACCAACAATATCAAAAGTTGTATCATCTCCCTTCCGCACCGTACCTCCCTAATGTGGCTCATAATAGCAAAAGCAATCTCTATGAGGCGTTATATGGAAAGATGCTGCAAGTATAAATTATCCATGCATTGTGGTCAACCTAAGATGAGTTGCAAACGAGATACATGTTTCCCGCTCTACTGTTATCAACCTTCTTTGTACTAGAGGATGGTGCCTCAACTCAATTTTCTAGGCCCACACTTTTATTTCTGCAATCCTTCTTCAAGTGTCCAGCTTTTCCACACTTCCAACACTTTATTTAGGATCGATCGTGGCTTTGAGATCTTCCTCTCGAACTTATTCCCGCCAACAAATCTGGATTCGGATCGTTCACTATTCCTTTCTCTTAAGAAAAGAGCCTCATTCGTTGCATTATCGAACATTCTCTCCTTATCTCCTCGGGCAATAAAGTAGATACAACGTTCTCAAAGGATATCACACTAACACCGGTGTCGATCGAAACAATTATATGTTTCCATGAGTTCGGCAAGTGAACTCGGCAAAGTACATGCTTTATCTTCCTCATCCTGTGACATCCTCGTAATCCGACTCGTTTTGAAGCCTTAAATAAATGAAAAGCCTCATCGATGTATTTCAGGTGAACCTCACTCGGAGTGGATCCCTCTCGAGCGTACTAACCAAATGGGAATGGCTAGCTAGGAAAATTAAGTACGTGAACCTAAGAACTTGATCCTGGACTGACTCGTTGGTCATGAAAATTATCGAGGGAATATTTTGGACCAATATAGGCCGATCTTAGAATGATTAAGGAACGATTTGGATAATACCCTACGCTTGGATCACGGGTGGTTCCGTTTGACCTCGTATGGGTTCCGAACGTCCCCGAAATTATTTCTAACGATCGTGTCCAATGGGACTAGTGATTGACCCTCGCAATTGAATGACAACCAAAATCGTCATGGCTCGAGTAATTCTTAAACGTGATTTTATCACGGGTCGATACGCGTAACTCCTAAAAGCCGCCCGTTAGTTTGAGATACGCTAAGAATTCTATCGATCGAGATTGATCGCGAACCGAGCTTCCGAATTTGACGTCGGACCTTCGGGGTTTCCAATAAATAAATTTTTTTGGACGTTTCCTCATCCAAAGGTACGAATCATTCGCGGTTCGCCCCAAAGAGGTTCAAGAAAAGTATATTTGGACTGGAAATGGGAAAGTACCCATTTGCTCTCGAAAAATATCCCATTTTTCACTTGGAAGGAAGGGTATTTTGGTCATTTTTCCCTTTGGCTGAGATTGACTAGTCCAAGTAAGGGGAAATTACCATTTTACCCCTCTTCCATTCAAAACCAATTATTTCTTGGACTATTCATTGTCTTCCTCATTTCTACCAATTTGTGACAACTTTTCCTCTCCACCATCACCTTGGCCGAACACCCATCTTTGCCGCCGCCGTCGCTAGAAAAAAATTTTGTTGAGCCGCCGCCGACTCGATTTTGAAGCGCTAAGGTTGTGAGCTACCGTGGGCCGCCGAAATCGCCGGATTTTATGGATCAAAACCGGCCAAGCAAGGACCGCCGAAGCCGCCGGATTTGGAATCGAGATTTTTCCGTTTTCTCGCCGGAAAAGTTGCTAGAATTGTGGTAAGTTGGTTCCTAACATTAGATTAGGTATCTAGGGTGCTAATAGACTTGAGATTTAGTAGTTTTGGGTGAAAAATTGGTTGTTTTAGCCCATGTTCATGCTTTGGCCGAAAATGAGATGTTGGAGGAGAGAGAAAGGTGTTCTTGCATGAATAGTAAAGTCAAGAGAGAGATTGTGTGGTCAAAAACTTGACCATAGTTACTTTATGCTAATATTTTAACCATGGTTAGGTTATTTATTAACTCTACTTATTTTTAAACTATGGTTAGATTATATGTTAACTATAGTTACTTTTTATGTGACATTATATCGTTATGCCATGGTATTTAATTAAATGTGGTATTGCTATAGTTTAGTACTATAGTTGTGAATTTATTTATACGTTGATAATTAATATTCGTTCGGCCTTGATAAATTCCTACGTTAGTATATTATTAATTGTACATTATTTATTTATTGCTACGTTGGTATATTATAGTCGCACAGCGTGTATTGAATTTTGTGGTAGCGTGAATTAATAGGGTAGTCTAATTTATTAATATACTAACGTGAGTGAATCACGTGATCCCGATATATTCTAAGAAAGTACGAAGGTAATCGTATTCAAGCAAAGTCGTATCGTAGAGACAAAGAGGATTAACAAGTGAGACCAAAGTGAGCCGTATTCGTCCGATTGTCCGAGACCGAGGAAGTATGATTGTCGTATTCAATCAAGTCGTTTGAGGCCAAAGTGAGCCGTATTCGTCCGATTGTCCGAGACCGAGAAAGTTTGAAAGTGGTTATGAGACAAAGAGTTACTATTCCTTAATGGTGTTCCTATGGCGAGATTTGGGTCGTATTCCTAAGTGTCCGAGACCCCGATATATATATGTATACATTTATTTATTTATGGAGCCGTGTTCTATAAAGGTCCGAGGCTTAGTGTTATGGACTCGTATGATGTCGTGGAGTCACGTGGAATATTCCCGGAGTGACGTAGAATATTTCTGGAATAACGTGGAAATTTATGCGATAGCCCTGAGGCGTGGAACGCGGGCTGTGGAGCGACGTGAGATATTTTTATCCCGATCGATACATGTAATATCAATATGAGGGTAACGTAGAATATTTGAGAAGGTGTGGAAATTTTCGAACAAGTATGGAATATTTGGGGATTTATTAGTGGAATTATTCAGGTGAAGAAGGATATGTTAAGAGTTGTTGTTTTTAATATTTGTCTGGAGGCACTAGAGCCCTAACCTAGGGTTAGGGACTAGCTTACCGAGATTTTATCTCACCCCGTCATGAGACCTATTTTTCCGGTATCGAGCGATGGAACATCAAGTCTCGCTAAGGATTAGCATTCGAGAAATATGTGGGTCGAATGAATATAAGATATTTTGTGGCCTTATGGATTATATTGGATTCTATGGATTAAGGTTGAACGATTGGTATTTGACCGCTATATCAATTGAAGAATAATATACAGATGTATGATGTATACCACTTTTGTCCTAAGTCATTCATTTGAATTGATGTATGGAGATGTTTACCTGTTCACTGTTTTATAGATTTTTATGAAATTGTGGGCCGAGGGATCCTGGAAGCCAATCTAAAACAGAAACGGCTAGATGGGATGTCGACGGCTCGCAGGGGTTCGGGACGTGACACATCCAGATTAACATCAATAGACACAAGTTGCCCACAGATAGTATTAAACTCGTTTAAGTGTACAAAAAAAGAATTGCCTTCACTCATCCGAAGATTGTACGCCGCTTCTGCAGAAACAACCTATTCACGAGTGACTTGCTTTGATAAAGGCTTCCCAGCTTAGTCCAGAGATCCTTCGCCGTCTTCTCGAGGGTCACATTCGCCAAGACATTATCAGCAATACATAGCCAAATCAGGCTTCGAGCCTTCCGATCGCTGCTGATCCACGCCTTCAATTAATTGGATGCGGACACAACCTTCTCCTCCTTCGCCTTCTCCTTGGTAATCAGCTCAAGTTTATCTTCTTCGATCACGTACCACGAGATCTTTATCCAGGAGCAAAGCCTCCATCTTCCACTTTCATAACTCGAAACTCTTTCCTCCGAACTTCTCTACTTCAATCCGTGATTGACCAGCCGACATCTTCCCAATATTTTATTTTTTGGATCTCTCTTCACCAAGAAAAACCTAACCTCAAACCTCGCTCCGATACCAGATGTTAGGATCAGCGCACAATCGCATTGAAGTAAAACGAGCAAGAAAGAGAAAATTGAGACACGAGATTTTATCTTAATTCACGTACTTTCTTGTCACATGAAAATATAAACCACACCCCAATAAATCGGACAATTCCATCTATATGTATGAGACCAACTGAAGTGGGCCACGCTTCCCCAGGCGAGATCTTGCATGGAGTTATGCGATCCCATCTAAATCTGCCTCACCTGGGATGCACCAATATTAGTTTCATAAATTACTAGTTTTAAAAGAGAGGATCAAAATCAACACTAGGTTTCAGATTATTTCTTTTATGCAATAAAACAAAAGATTGTGCGATCCCATCGAAATCTACCTCACCTGGGATGCACCAATATTACTTTCATATGTTACTAGTTCTAAATAAGAGGATCAAAATCAACGCTAGGTTTCAGATTATTTCTTTTAGGGTTAACACCACGAAAAATCCCAAACTAGTACACCTATGACAAATTTACCCTAAACTATTTTTTTGACTACTAAAAACCCTAAATTGGTACATCTCGTGACAAACCCTAAACTATTTTTTTGACTTCCAAAAACTCTAAACCGGTATAACTGTGATAAATTTACCCAAAACTAATTTTTTTACCATAAAAACTCTCAAATTGATACACGCGTAACAAATTTACCCTCTCGTTAGTTTCCGTTAAATTGAGCTAATACTACGAAAAACCCCAAATTGATACACATGTAACAAACATAGGGTAACGTGTACACCCGATAATTGCCACGTGTCATCCAACTTAGCAATTTAATGGTAAAATTTAACGAAAACTAACGGAAGGTAAATTTATCACGAGTGTACTGGTTTGGGGTTTTTGATGGTCAAAAAATAGTTTGGAATAAATTTGTCACAAATGTATAAGTTTGGAGTTTTTGATGGTATTAACCCTTTCTTTTAAGCAAAAAAACAAAAGGTTGAACCCGTGCAACGTATGAGAGTTCTGCTAGTGTTAAAGAAAATCTTCCAAATCAGGAAAAAACCACTCACTGAATATGAGCAATTGGTCTTATTCTTCAAGCTTTTCAATTAAATTGCGTGAAATAGAGAACGAGAGAGAGATTTTTTCCTATGCTTCGAAAGATAAGATCTAGGTTTAACGTGCAATATCGTTGCGAAACTTTTAATTGGCCCAATTAGATCATTCTAGTGGCAGAGTTTACAAAGTCATTATCCTTTCTTTCTTGGGACAAGAAACCTAAGATTGTTACCGAAGCGAGTCAACTGGATGATAGTGCGTGTTGAGAAAAGAAAAGATTGTCTGAGTGAATAGGGCCCATATTAAACGAGCTTCTATCATAGATTTACAATTTCTAAGTCAACATAACACACTAATCCACGTATTTTTCTCCAAAAAACACCAGCTTTGTTAAATTGGTGTCCGTGCCATATTTCACTTGAATTGATTAATGAAATCATGACAATAAAATATGTTAATATATTTTGGTGATCTAACTGGGCCAATTAAAAGTTTCGGAACAGACATTGTACGCTGGTAAAAAATGATTCAATTGAACGAATTGAACATTCCAGTATGACACAAAGAAGGCAAGAGATGTTGATCCAATGCAAAAAGAAGGAACAATTGTGAGATGATATCTTCCCAGTTGCCTTCTCATAATTCTTTCTAGTGCCGCGACTTAAAACTATAATCACGGCACTGTTCCTATCACCGATCATAGAGAAGCTAGCTCTTCAGTGAAAATGATAAACCGGGCGATTGGATTAGTGAGAACTAAGAAGATATTCAAAAGGTGATCATCTTCCTAATCAAAAACCAAACAGAATAACACATGAAAGAAAAACTTGAAAACTTAGCATCTCCTGCGAATGCTCCAAATTTTCTGACATTGAAATCGCGGAGTACCTTTAAGCTGAATGCAAGAATTGGCATTTCCAGGGGAATTTACACGCGAAGGTCACATGAGAGTTGTCCTATGGTAGGTTGAAGCCGTGGATCGCTTGCAAGCATGCGAACCCTAGCTTGGCAATTGAGACGACGTCCTACGCATCTTGAAGATGAAATCTAGAATTTGAGAGACGTTGATTATTATTATGATCACCATCATCCTCAACATTCAACTAACGCAAAAAATAAGCGGGGAAGTTTGCCCGACCACTAAAAAAAGTCAAACTCTACAAGATACAAACGTGGACAATGGAGCCCTTCATTTGTAATTTGATGATTTATTTCTATTGTGATCTGAAAGGATCACCGTCAATAAAAACAATGGAAGAGACAACAATCCGACTCATATCTGTTACCACAAATGGCAACGACCTTACATAGTCATTCCAAATCTACAGTCACACTCCAAAGAGTTCAAACTCTAGAGAGAGAAAAAAAAGAGAGCAAGGCCAAGACTTTTGAATGTTTTCCACATTAAACTAATGATATCCCATACACGATAAAGCATCGAGTAGTCAACTACGCAACAATATCATGTTTTATATGTAAATGAATCGTCGAATTTCTAACCATAATAAACCCAAGCAATTTGTACGCCTGATTATGTTGCTATGAAAAACAAGAGCTCAATGGTTCTCTATTTAGTACTTTTCTCTTGAGGACATGTCCACGAGAAGTCCTAAAGCTTGTCATGAAAGTGCAATTTAGTCGTTAAACTTTTAGAAATTGCAATCAAATCATGAAACTTGTTAAGTTGATGCAGTCGAGTCCTTCCATTAACTCCATCCAATTTAGCTAACGGAAGATGCTGCCCGGCTTTTTTTATTAATTTGCTCACTATTACTCCTACACTTTGTCTTTGATCAATAGGCGCCTAATGTATGTACTTTTGCCTTTTTTGGGATTGATTATTCCATTGTACTGTTTAACCGTTAATCTGTTGTGATTTGTTGACGTGTCATCCCTACACGGCTTTTAAATCTTCAATTTGTCAGAAATTTTCTAGTAGGTTTAAAACACGATACATCTATACAAAAATAAACAAAAATAAAATAAAAACTTATTGAGAAAGAAAACAAATATGAAAACATACAATATTTTTTTCATAAAGGATGTACAAATTAACCATGTTGAAGAAAAGCTTCCAAGCTTCCAACCGAAATGGTGTCAAATGGAGAATGGGAGGATTTTCCACCACGCTTCAAAAGCATACAATCAAGCATTGCAGTTTTGCAATTTCCAGTCAACATGACACGCTACAAATCCAGGTACTTTTATCCATTGAACATTAAATTGTTTAATTGGTGTCCATGCTGTATTTCATTTATGTTCATTAATGAAAGGATGACATTAATTAATCGGACCACCTGAAAGTTTCGGGACTTTAGCGCATATTACTCAATATTGCTTTGATTGAATCGATTGAAAATTCGAATATAATGCCTAATGTTCACATATCGCTAGTACTATTATCTCTTACTACATGCTATTTACATCTCGTATTGAAGAAAGCAAGAGATGTTGGTCCAGCGAATTTTGTAAATTCGCTTCTTGATCACTCTGCAAAAAGATGGAAATAGTTGTGAAATGGGATCTTCCCAGAAGTCTTCCCACAATTATTTCTGGTACCACGACTTCTAACTATAAACATCGCAACTATTCTTGTAACGTTCATGGAGGAATCTGGCTCTGCAGTAAAAATCAGAAATCACACGGTTGAGATTGGTGAGAACTCCAAAGATATTCAAAAGGCGATGGTCGTCATAATGGAAAACCACACATAATAGCACGTAAAAACTTCAAATCTTAACATTTCCTGAAATGCTCCGTATTTTTTGACATTCAGATTGCCAAATTGCTCTAAGCTGACTGCAGAGAGTGGCATATTCAGGGGTTACTTGAACGTGAAGATCACGTGAAACTTGTCCCATGGTAGGTCGAAGCTTGGGATCGGCTTGCAAGCACTCAAACGCTAGCTTGGCAATCAAGACCACATCCCCTGCATCTTGAAGGCCAACTCTAGAAGGCTAGAGACATTGATCCAGTACATCCTTCAACATTATCGACTCAGTTTGGGTATATGATGAACATTCCCGAGAGACATGATCTCCTGGATGCTTTCCCATGATTGTCTCTAATGCAACGACTCTAAAGCTATACACATTGCACTTTTCCGTAGGAACTGAAGAATAAGCCAGCTCTGTAAGTGGATAATCCACTGTTTTTTTTTTTTTAATCTCTATGACAAGTTGCATTCAAAGTTGACAACGTTACTTCCCATAATGGGACGTGTGATGATTACAAGTACAGATTTTAGCTTAATATACACTTACAACACTAACTTGAGTATGGGAGTTTATGCTTTGGGAAAGTTCAAAAAATTTTGTTCGGCGCTTAAAATACGAGCATCTTCTAGGTAAAACAAACTTAATATCCTCGAAATTGATCGATTACGATGTTTCCCTCATTTGTCAATTTTTACTTATGAGGAAAATCGAAAAGCTTTTCATCAATACTGAACTTGAAAGCTCTAAATAAGTATAACAAATTTCCATAAGATGATTAAATAACTAATGAACTGCACTAAACTAGTAAAAGTTCAACTGTAGAAGCATGAAACCGAAAGGCACCAAAATTGAAATAAATTGCGAAGTACCTAGAGCAATATACCCGATGTTACCAGCAATAGCCATCTAGTTTGATGAATCTAGCCTCAACAGTCTTGCAAAGTGCCAAAATCGGAAACATGAGCCTCATAATCACAATCCAATAGAATGTTGCTACTGGTCAAATTTGGATGAATCAACGAAGGAGAACATTCGTGATGCATATAGGACAATGCATCAGCAGCTCCTCGGACCACATTTATACTTTTGTCCCATCGAAATTCTATTGCTCTTTCATCATCGTGCAATGTTGTTCTCAAGCTTCCTCTTTCTACGTATACCCAAAAAAAAAAAAAACATTGGGCATGAGAGCAAAAGCCATAAAATTTCACGATTTTGCGATGATGTATATTTGTCAAGACTTGAATTTCCCTTTCAAATGGTACCAAATCAACCATTTCAGTATATTCTTGGGGTGATGAGATTTGCTTGACAGCAAAGTTTGACATTTTGATGTGTTAGCTTTATAAACAATTCCATATGCTCCTTCACCCACATAGTACTTGGAGTCAAATCCTTCCGTGGCCTTGACGATTCGATCATAGAAAACTTTGCCATCATAACTCAAAGTACGCTTGAAATGCAAATCATTTGCCCGTTCATTGTTCTCTCTCTTGATAATCCTTCTTCGATGATTATTGACGATTACTAGAATGATCAATGTGCAAGAGAGAAGGAGGAGCCCCCAAGAACAAGAGAATGAGGATAACCGTGATACTAGCTCCAACGTGTCGATTGTGCATCTTTCTCCAAGTGCAATTGCATTGTGGTAAACCAACAACATTTCCACAGAGCCCTTTGTTATGCTGAATTGCCTAAATGTAGCCTTTATTGAAAGTCTTGACATTAGGGAGAGAACCTTTTGATCATTGTAGGATACATCAATAGAAGTCAAGGCCAACATATCCCCAAAAGACTATGGGATGTAACCAGAGAGGCTATTGTGGGAGATATTTAGAACTTGCAAGTTTCTCGCTTTTGCGAGCTCTCCCGGAATATTTTCCGAAAAAATATTATAACTCAAATCAAGAACCTCGAGGACCTGTGTGTTGCCTATATCGGGAGGAATGCTTCTTCGAAATTTGTTTCTGCTCAAGTTCAATCTCAACAAGCTTTTGTATGAGCCTAGTTGCACCGTAATCAATTCGCTCGAATTGTTTGATGCCAAGTTCAGATGTGCCAAATGGGATAAAAGTCCAATCTCAATCGGGACATTTCCCATGATCGAGTTGTTGCTTAAATCAAGTTCTAATAGCATTGACAGGCTTCCCAAATCCCTTCGAATCTCTCCACTTAAATTATTTGAAGAAAGGTTTAGTAGTCAGAATCGAGCCATCCTTCCAAATATTGTGGGTATCTCACTAGAAATGTTGTTGTTTGATATACTTAAGCTCGTCAAATTACGGCAATACTCCCATTTCCACGAAAGTTCACCATTCAAGTGATTACGGCTCAAGTCAATAAAATATAGAAGTGGATATATTCCGAAGGCCTCCGATATGTTCCTAGTAAGTCGGTTTCCTTGTAGCCTCAATCCGATTAAAGTGCTACAATTCTCTAAGCTTGTTGGGATGGGACCATGAAATGGTTATTGATGACTGTGAAATATTGCAATGATCCCCCAAGCATACGTTTTTGGCGGTTCCCCCTCTAGTGCATTATTATATAGATGCAAACTAGTCAATTGTGTTAACATATTGAATTCGGAAGGCAAGGAACCAAAGAATTTATTGTTGGCAAGGCTCAGTAGAGTTAAATTGGCTAGGCTTCCAATTTTTGAAGGTATCCATCCCGGAAGTCCATTTTGAAAGTGGTGAAGAACATATAAACTTGCCAAGTTTCCTATGGAACTAAGAATTGAGCCGGTGAGTTTGTTTATTGATAGACCAAGTTGGAAAAGAGAAGTGAGCCTCCCGATTTCCGAAGGTATGAGTCTCGAAAGTTCATTTTGTGGTAAGAAAAGAGATTTCAAATTTCTCAAGTCAATAATATCTTTCGGAATGGGGCCAGAAAGGTTTTTAAGTGAAATTCTTGATATGGTTAAATTGCCTAATTTTCTAAGAGGAGGAGGAATGGATCCCGAAAGCTGATTTTTACATAAATACAAAGAATGAAGACTCTCCAGCGTACCTAAACTTGGAGGAATGTCCCTAGACAGTTCATTGACGCAAAGATTTAGAAAGCTGAGTTTGGAAAGGTTACCGATACTCGAGGGAATAGCTTTCGCTTTACACCGACAGAGCAAAGGTACTGTTCCCGAGAAGATAAAAATCCTCCCGTTGGCCTTTTCCTACATGCGAGGGTAACTTCAGGCGATCTTTTGAAAAATTGGCATGTGTGGACTTTATACTCCTTTTTGATCCGATCTTTCAAGCTCCAATATCAAATATGCAATGAGCAAATCTTTTGAGGCCCTCAGCAAATGTTTTGACGAAAGTGCTTCAGGCTTCACGCAATTTTTATCCGACGGCCATAAAGTGTTCCTTAACCTTGTAAAGCAAACATCTACACACCAAAGGTAAATAAAAATCACAATGGATAGTTTAAAAATCATCAAAATGTTTTACTAGATGTTTCCCCAACAAAAATAACATAGAGTACAAAAATGAGGTATTCGATTCATAAATTACCTCAATGACTTACACGATGAGTAAACAGGGATAATTTATACTCATCTCCCTTATCGGTCGAATAAAGCACATGTAGTATGAATTACATGTTATAGCGGATTTCTCTTTCTATAAGAGCGGATGCCATTTATCAAACATGTCCACTATACGAATCTTAGCCTAAACATAGTCACATGATTCTCAGGTACATATGTTTAGCCCGAGTGTTATATCAACTCGCTCTCAACATCGCCCAATAAAGCATTCGCATCCGGCTTCCTTGGGGCACGTATGATTGTGGGACTATCATGTTTGGTCTTATTACATATAAATCACAAACGTCGTCTTGATTCCAATCAAGGCGACATAAAATATATTATGTACCTAATTTGCTCTTTCATCATCCTTCATACACATCGTCTCATCTCAACTCACTTATTATAGCGCTTGAGGCAATTGCTCGTATGAGTGAGCCAATCATTTGCCTGGTGACATACCTTTCAACAATATATTTGTTTGTGCTAATCTCATTATTTCTTTAATGAAGTTATTCTTTATGATGACGCGCTTCGCCATACCTTGATACTTAGAATCTTTTACATGGGCAATATCTCGCTTGACTATCATAATAAACCGTCACTTGGTCATGGAACATCGGTGACAATGGCTAAATTTTCCAATAAACATTTTAGCTAAACTACTTCTTACACTGCAGCAGAGCATGCCATTAAATCAGCATCTATTGTACATAGAGTTGTACATGTCAATTTCTTGCTTCTCCAAGAAATTGCACATTCATTAATCAAGAACGCAATTTTAAATATCAATTTATGCTCATCTAGGTCTCCTCCCCAATCAGCATCGGAGTAACCAATTAAGTATAAATTACTTCCTTGATAATGGAGTGGATAGTCCATATTTGCCTTTCAAAGTATCTCACAAACCTCGACACTACTTTTCAAGTGTGATTGACGAGGATTTGACCGGTATAGATTCACTAACCCAATAGCTTCACAAATGTTGAATCAAGCACACATCACAGCATACATCAAACTCTCGACTACATTAGAGCAAGAAAAAGTTTCCAATTCTTTCTTTTCTTCGTTAGATTATATATCGAGTTCGAATCATTTTACGAAACCCAACCCAATTAAAGGATGTAGTCCGATCCGTGTTATAGGAAAATCTTGGTTGGATTTTTTTATCAAACAAGTCGATATTATCTTCTTGTTCAAGATTATCCGTGAGAGCAATTTTGGAAATAAAGAAGTTGTTGATATTTCTTGGGCACAAGAATCATTATTCTGTTGGAAAGAAATTTCCAAGTTTGACCAAGACTTGGACTTCTTGCCAAAACCGTATGGTGCACGTCGATTCTAAAGCCACAAAGAATATTGGGTGGGTCCTGGAAAAATTAGTTAGTTTGTTGACTAATGTAAAAGATAAAGAATAAGGGCACACATATTGGGCATGGACTCCTTTAGCAGAAGCCACCGTGCGAATAACAAAGGAAAAAAAAAGAACGTGAAGGACGTTCGTTGGTTCAGTCGCATGCAAAGCAAACAAGGAGAATATCATATTTCTCTATGTGAGTTTCCTTAGTGAGTACTCTGTGAGAGATTAGAGATAGTATTGTGGGTTTACTTTGGGCTTAGTTTAGGTGTGGAAAACGCTCGAGCGTACGAGCGATTGTAATTCCGATTCTCCGATTATAGTGGATTATATTGCTAGCTCTCCCCGTGGACATAAATACCGACATTCGAATGAACCACGTAATATCTCGTGTCCTTTATTGTTCCTCATAATTTCTCTGGTAAGATCCGTTAGCGTTTTCACATTAATATCTTAACACTTCGGAGTCTTAGGACACAACTCAAAGCTTAGTGTCACGAGTCAATAGATCTCGGTTGCGGGATTAACCCATACGGCGCTTGGCAAGCCACGCCAAGCTAGCCTTCCCCGAGATAGTTGTTCCATAGAACACTTAGGCGAATAGTTTTCCCGTGTTAGATTATACCACACTCAACTTAGCTCGGGTATCCTTCGTATCGAACAATAGTAGACTACATTAAACATCACAACCGGTTTCGACCTATCATGACCTCATTAGGAGAGTGGCATCAACCCCGACCAGTTTGTACACGGGAGGCCAAATCCGCCTTCGTAGCTCCTCTTGGATATATTCCATTCAACCTAGAACTCCTAGTACAAACCTGTCCCGACACCACTCTTAGGAACCCAGTTGTCTTTTCCCCTCTACTACGATCACTCCCCATGATGATACCCCAAGCTGCACTCACAAGGGACCCGAGTACGGAGAGAACTCATCCACCAGGGACACGGAACTCCCCGCCTGTGTCATTAGGCTTTCACTGTGCATCCTTCATACATATCCTTTGCTAGACAGTCATTTAATTTTCACTATGCATCCGCAAATTTTTCCTTCTTTGATTCTCTTGGAAGAGCCTGCAAAAATTAACAAAGGGATTTGTATTTGCTTTTGATTTTCTTTAGAGACTACCCTTGATTTGTGAAAATTCATTTGAAAAATGAAATCAGCACAAGGTATGTGCTCAGCAACGTCTTCAAAAGTACGACTATAAATTGGACGAATGTTCCCATTAAGTACATGAATTTGATAATTCACTTTCCAGTGGACCCTTACTTTCCAAACCTTTTCTCTTTCGAAAATCCCCAATACAAATACAAGTTTATTGCACTCCCTGGGTAGATACCGAAGCCTGTGTTGAATCCAAAACCCACCATCGGTTTGTTTAAAATTCCTATGGGCGACCATGCTTCGGGCTATTTCATCATCTCCAAAAATTCCCGTTGGCCGTCAAAACGTTCCTAGAATACTGCATCTTCTGCTTCATCTATGTTAGCATCCGCTTTTGTTATGAACAGATGAGGAGCCGGACGGTGAATGTTGCTCGCTCTGTCGAGCTTCAGCAGGCGGCTCCCGCAGCGTTGTATAGTGGCACTCCCTTTGACGTTGGCATTGAGCTTCTACAAGTGCCTCCGAAGGTGGAGGTTGTGGTACATGGAGGTGACAAAATTAGGGTGATCAATTGCGAGAATTGCACGATTTGCTTGGGATCTTTTGACAAAGGAGATGAGTGTTGAGTGCGCAACAACTGCAACCACACATATCATAAGAAGTGCTTTGGGAGTAGATTCTGCCTGCTAACCTGGGCTCCAACATTTTCTGTTGGGATAAGTACACCGTGAGTGTCATAACTTGTGTACGATATTCACTTGAGTATCATGACTTTCATTTCGCACACTTAAGTGCCATAACTTTCAAAAATTGATCGTTTAAGCGTCATCGCTTACGTGTATGTCAGAAAAGCTGATATGGATATGGAAAAAGTTAACGTGGCATCGGTGAAATAATTTCCTTGAATATTTTAATGTACACGTAAATTTTTTGAATAATTCTGATTTGGGGGATTTCGACGTCTCAGGCAACTACTTCACTGGAGAGTTGCCTAAGAATCTCTGTTGCAAAGGCAAGCTCCAGACCATCGTCGTCTTCGACAATCGCTTCACAAAAGCTTGCTGAGTTTGCTATCGAGCTACTACATCAGACTCAGCAACAACGGACTCTCCGGGCGAAGTGTCGGCCACGGCCGTCTCCCGGGGGCATCGCGGCCTCGCCGGCTCAAGGCGAGCTGACCCTCGCCCCGGGCAGGCCAAACGTGGCCGCGCGAGGGTCGCCGGTGGCCCTCACCAGTCAAGGGAAAAAAGGCACAAAAAAATAAAACGAAAATATCACAACATAAATATATAAAAAGAAAAATTTTAAAATTTTAAAAAAAATTCCATTTGTCATTTAAAAAATAAATAGAATAATAATAATAAATTCATGTAAGATGATTTGTCGAAAGTGGCACTCAAGTAAATGATTTTCACCGGAATTAGCACTCAACTAAATGTTTTTATTTTCATGTGGCATTCAAGTGAACGAAAAAAAAATTATGATACTCAAGTGAATGCCATACGCAAATTATGGCACTCACGGTGTACTTATCCCGTTTTTCGTTAGATCAAGGCCTAATTGGTCTATGATCCGATCAATCAAGTTGAAGGTTGAGATTTTCCGTTTTGCTTTGGTTTCCAAGTAATTCACTCCATTGATGTACTAGATAATGATCCTTATCTTTCATCTAGGCCAAACTCACGGTGTACTTATCTCATTTTCCATTAGATCAAGGCCTAGTTGATCTATAATCCGGTCGATCATGTTGAAGGTTGAGATTTTCCGTTTTGCTTTGGTTTCCGAGTAATTCACTCCATTGATATACTAGATAATGATCCTTATCTTTCATCTAGGCCAAACTAACTGAATTGTTTTTTTCTTATAGCGAGTTGATACAAAGATGGTAGAGACACATAAAAGAGAAGATGACAAATGTTTTACGTGGTTTGATTGATCAAGGGAAAATTCCTTGCAAAAGCTTACTTCTACGGTAGAAATCCACCTTCGACTTAAATTGTTGGGGGAGATTTATTTATCCTTCAATAAAGAAGACCACTACATATTGGCTAAACATAGTCTATGATTATTATGGTATATACAGCTGTTACAACTTAAACATTTATCCTCAATCTTATCAGGACTTGACAAATTTATCTCGTCAACACTTCATGTAACATATATGGTTACATGCTATTACCACATATGATTATATATTCACACAACGAATATTATTATGTCATAACTATGAAAATAAGCCCGCATTTGCCTTCTTTTAAATAGTAGTTAGCTTTCGACCAAAAAAAAAAAATTAGTAGTTAGCTTACCAAAATCTTATTCTAAATGTTCTGATTCATGAACTAAAGAAGATCAAGGCACCAATAATTTCCATTCCTTCTCAATTTATTCAATATTGTCCCTATATTTTTTTTTAACCAATGTACTCCCTCAACCATATTGGTTTTCTCTTTTGGAACAAGTCATTGAAAATGTTGATGTGGCCGTTAATTTGTCATTATTTGCTAACGTGTCGTCCTACATGGCTTTTAAAAAGATACAATAAATATATATATGATGATAAACTATAGGAAAACGTAAAATCCTTAAAAAGTAAAACAAAGATACATTTTGGAGAGCCTTTATCTAAGGAATTAATGATCTGGTTTTTGACAATATTTTCTCCAACGGCGAAACATTATGAGTGCAAGATGGTCGACAGCTATGCTTAAAGGCCCGGCCTAAAGTGATGATGAAGTCAGGTGGATCTCGTACGTGCCTAAGTGGTGGACTAGTGAAGCCCATTCTTAGGTGCAGTGTATATCCGACCTCGTCATGGAACACTGAATTGCAACAAATAGAGATTAAAACCCTAAGCTGCATCTCAAATTATAAACAAAAAGGATATCATGAATGCCAAAATCAGTTCATTATAACATTACATGTGCTCTTAAACTCTTTATTTAAGAGGGTTTCCAGACAAATCGCGGGCACTCATGCCCCTCTTTATGTACCTTCAGCCTTTTAGACCCAACATGAGTGCGTGCGGTCAACATTGAAATCGAGAGAAAAGAGAAGTTTCTTCTAAACTTCTTTCAAGATATCGCCACACCCATCCATGATGGTCCAATCAAATCGTCTAATCCATAACGACGAGTGGACACAACATTTTTGAGCGAAGAAGGCAATAAGAATGCACAAGTCTGTGCATCTTCATTGGTCGAGTCCACAGGCAGTGCGGTCCCATCCGGACCACCTAAAAATATATTCAACTCTTGAGTATGGCAAAAAGGCCAACATAAATATAAGGATGCTTTCAGTTTGCTCTAAACGTGATTGGTTTTGCTCACGGGCCAAGACTCGAGATCCAAAGGTAGGATGGTTCAATGTGCCGAAAACTGGACTGCCTCCGTTTCCCACGCTCTCTTTCAAGTTTCGCCCACTTGAATCAACCGTGTAATGTTTTATGTGAACGAGGGAAGTTTCGCTTTGTATTCCTTGGATTTACCCGACCAAACGTAGTCCTAGGACATACAAGTTCCATCCCAACCAGAATAAACAAAGGAAGAAAGATTAAAAGAATGCGACTTTGCCGTGTGATCCGGTTCTTAAGAAAAGGAGAAATCTCCCCATTACTATTATCCCTCCGCCGTTGCCGTCACGATCAAATTGGATTTAAATTGCAATTGACTGGAACTTTTCCAATTGGACTTTGTGAACAGGACAAACGCTCCCACCAAGAATGCTGCTAAAAATAATTAGAGTTCTCTTGTCCAAGTTCTGCCATTTAGACTAGGATGGCCCCCACGTGTATATGTGAACTCTCCAGCACCGACAAGGGAATCGGAGATGTGGGTTTTGGAATTGAATAAGGTCGAGTATAATTAAGAGAGACAAAATATAGAAAATGTAAACTGAACGAGGGAAATCCTTTGGCAGCTAAAGTCAGCACTTTGACTTGGGTGAAGTCGGCATGTTTTGAATTGTTCGTTTAGTCCAAAACTTATTGTATAAATATCAATTTAATCATAAATTTTTTAACTTTGTGAATTTGTACGTAAACTTCTGTGCAAAACTCCAATGTAGTTCTTTCAACCAAATTTTACTAAAAATCGTGAACGTGAAGGTATATCACTTAGGACGGTCAAGATGATTGTACCGTACATCGGTGATTCCTGACGAAAATTGAGCGGAATGATTATGTTAATAGTTCGCGTAACGATATAGGACAAAATTGAAAATTTCATGATTGAATTGAAATTCATAAGATAGATTTTGAATTGATTGAGTAATTTTACCTGCCCTTCTTTCCGTCCGCCACGAGGCAAGCCCTTACTTTTTTAGGTTACGCTTTTCATTGGTCCATTTGGAGGATGCGGGATAGGGTATCGGATCCTCTTTTGCCTTTTTCTTTTCTTTTCTTTTCTTTTTTGGTCATCGCTGCAATTAGGGTTTTGTGTTTGGAATTGGTTTCCTTTGTCATTTACTGCTTCGCCGGTGTTAAACCCCTTTGATGGTACGTTCTTAAATGGCGGTCAAGTTTGTTTCTTAGTTTAGATATCATTGTCATCAAGAAGCTTTCCAAAGGACATCTATCAAATGTACTTGGATCGAACCACCCCCACGTCCACCTCCACCTCCACCTCCACCTCCACATCCATGAGAACAAAAGAAAACAACAAGGGTCGTTTGACATCGTAAGCGATTCATCACCATGACATAATGAGTAGTTGCGAACCTTCTCATTTGAAAGAACGAAATTAGAAGCGGAATTTCGCACGACCAAAAGGCAAAGCGCTAAGGAAGTACGAGAATTCAATAGGATCCATGTGGTATAATTCCTTGAACGTACATTTAGTTTCTTGATTTAAATATCCCATGTTGCTTGTTTGTGGAACTTACGTGCTCTTCATATATAAGTCATCTCCCTTTACCTCTCAGCTTAAACTTTTGGGCATGACTTTTTTAACATTGTACCAAAATCGGGTTGTGCACTAGCTTATTTTGCACGTGCATCCACCCCGGTCGTCAAATTTTATGTGTCATTCATAATCCGATTGGCACGCGAAATTTATATGCTCTAACTTTTGGGTTTGAGTTTTTAATATTTTTAATGCTAATATAGAATCAAAGCTACTCCTTTTGATGAGGAAAACTGAGAATTCAATAGGATCCATGTTGTATAATTTATTGAACGTCCACTTATTTTCTTTGTTGAAATAACTCACAATGCTTGATTGTGGCATATTTGCTGTTTATATACATGTATTCTCCCTTCACCTCTCAACTTATACTTTTGTGTGAGACTTTTCTAACATTGTATCCAAACTAGGTTCTGCACTAGCTTATTTCACATGTGGGTCCCCTCGTTCGTCACATATTATATGTCATTCCTAATCCGATTAGCACATTGCATTTTTATATGCTTGAACTTTTGAATTAGACTTTTGAATTTATTTATTTATTTACATATAAACGAAGCATCTCCCTTCTTCTTCTTCTTTTTTTTTGGGAAACTGGATATTGTTTCTCTCCAGCATCATGGGCGTTATGGAGTGCATGGTTGGCATTTTTAAAGTGAACTTTTGAGAAAGAGTTAGAAGCAAAACCCTAAAATTTCTTAAATCCATGTCCCATTAGTTCATCTTCTTTTTATACAGGCAATGGCATTGGGGACCATGCGTGTGTGCACCAACCAATTCGAGCTAAGAAACGTGCGACCAGCTGGGGTGGCACGCTTTTTTGAAAAGTTCCTTTTGTCTTGGGGACTTCGGATGCGCTCCCATTTCTTGGGGTTTCCTTAGATGGCTGACGAGATAAATAGAGTACATGGATATTATTGCAAAGGACACATTAACAATAACCTCCATATTTGTGAGCTCAAAGTATACATGTACAAAAGTATCGAACGAAATGTTCCTCGAGAAAATACATGAGAAGACGAGACACGTGGGTCGACGGAGATGCTAATAGCTCTTGGAAGCGACCGTTCTTAAGATGGATTCGAGAGCCTTCGATCCGAGCGATGAAGAACCGACTTTGTAATTAACCCCCTTTGAAAGAAAACGTGTGCGATGATGTTCTCCTTTTCTTTTGGCCAACAGCTACATGAGTTGACACTGAAAAGGGTTCGCACGTGCATACACAATCGTCTTCTTCACTTGAGCGAAACAAAGAAAGGGATCCGAAACTGAACATTCATGGCAGGCACGTGGGGCTTCGTTAAGTTATTTGGTTACAGTCAAGGTGAACAACAATGGCCGGAGGCAGCGGCGGATGGGCTTGCATCTGGAAGCTAGAAACCTCATTAATGGGGACGTAGATAAGGAAACTACCTTCAACGCCACTCCATCTTCGAAGATTGGAATCATCCAGCCGCTCGGAGGCTGCATCAATACCCATGTGACTCACTCCTAGCGGGGGAGACCCGGGACCATTGATTAAGTTCTCCAAGGTGAAATATATGCAATGAGGATCCCCAGAAAAATCATCCAAACCGTAAAGCATTATCCGATTCTAGCGCAACGCGAAATATTTGGAAGGCCGGCATATGCACTAAAACTTCTTTACAACTATTTAATATTACGAGATTCTATTACAAAGGATTTTGTTAACAAGTGCTCTCGGGAAATTGCTAAGCATACTTAATAAAATAAAATATGTTGATTTTTAATGCGTTGATTTCACAGAACAATACTTTCATAACAACAACGTTTCTTTATTTGGGTGTTCAACCGCGTGGTATTCGAGAAATAACTATGTAAATGTTTTTGCAAACTTGCGCATTTCTTTGTGTATTAATGAGCATTTTTTTTTAAGATTATAGTAAATGATGCATAAGTATACCTAGAAACTGGACGGGGAATAATTCCAAATAAAGGATTTTTTTTTTAAAAAAAAAAACCAAAAGAGTAAGGACAATATAATAATCAATACCTGAGACGACCATGGTCTTGACTAATGACTCGTGCTAAACACGGTTTAGTAGCAGCATTAGTAGTTTCCGACTTTGCAGCATACTTTCCTCCACGAGCATTCGGAGAAACTGCTGTCACGTGCACCATGGAATAATTAATAATAATAAATAAATTTAGAAACAAAGTCATAAATCATCGACCGCTTCCAGAAAGTTAGGTGACCCTACTCGAAGTTGCAAACTTTCCACAAAGTTGACGGTGACTTTCATCGCTCTGCGCTCGGAGGACACCTGTCCCGGTAGCACACAACGCCCACCTGCAACCCCCGGTCACCGTATCCACACCCCCCCCCCCCCCTCTCCCCCCACCACTCCTCCGTTCATATTCTCGTGCGTGACTCCCGAACTCTTTCTAGTCAACTTCCGAAACACCAGGCCCAGAGCCCGAGATGCCTCGTCCGAACCACGCTACCCTTACCCCACCAATCCACGAGCAACACGTCACCGCTCGCCCGATGCTCATGACGTGGCGCCTTGTGATTCGTCCTTCTATATTGCTTCGAACCGAACGTTCAGTCGCCAGTGTGAAACTCGCAAGCTGAATCACTGATCGTCCGTTCTTGGACCTTTTTCAAGATAATTTATGCTCTTCTAATACGTAATTATTCTAGTGAAATTAAATCTCTCTTTCAATTGGTAATCGTTCTTTTTAATGCGATTCCTAAGACATCATATATGGTGTTGTATCCTTACCGATCTCACGCACGTGTCGCATGATGTCTCCTTGGTTGTAGCATGACGTTTGCACATAACCCTTTTTGCATATCAAATGGTCCATCAACATGACGGCCAAAAAGCACAATTGATGCAAAAAAAACAAGCTTTCCAGATAATTAGAGTTTTGGTAAATAAATTCGGGCATTAGTAATCAAGATCACATCCTAAACCAGGTACAGAGAGATATTATTTCCTAAATTGCGAGATTACATTACCAATCTAAATCAGAAATATCTCCGGCCGATACGTCGCTCCACCGTCCACTCTGGCACACACACCCTTTATAAAAATCTTCCGCATCTGGAGGCACCGAATACCCTTCTCTGTTTCTCTGTTTCTCTGTCTCTGAACTCGCCTCTCTGCAACAACAATGGCGTCTCTCCCTCTCCTCCTCTCCCTCTCGCTCCTCTCCCTCCTCCCTCCGGCCCTCTCCCTCACCTGCACCTCCCAGAAGTTCACCAACAAGGTCTACGCCAACTGCTCCGACCTCCCCCAGCTTGGCGCCTACCTCCACTACACCTACAACGCCTCCAACTCCTCCCTCTCCGTCGCCTACGTCGCCTCCCCGGCGGCCGGCGGCGCCTGGGTCGCCTGGGCCATCAACCCCGTAGCCACCGGCATGGTCGGGTCGCAGGCCCTGATGGCGCTCAGGATCAACGGCTCCGTCGTCGCCAAGACCTACAACATCTCCAGCTACCACTCCATCGTCGAGTCCAAGCTCTCGTTCGACGTGTGGGACCTGAGCGCCGACGAGGCCAACGGGAAGATGCGGATCTTCGCGGCGGTGAAGGTGCCGGAGAAGGCGGCGAGCGTGAACCAGGTCTGGCAGGTCGGCGGCGCCGTCAACGGTACCTCCCCGGGCATCCACCCGCTGGACGTGGCGAACAAGGCGTCGAAGGGGCTGCTCGAGCTGGCCTCCACGGAGGGAAGCGCCGTCCCCGCTCCGGCGCCGAGCAAGGGCGGAGCTCCGGCGATTCGGGGCAGTGTTGGGTCTGTTGGCGAGTGCGGTTTTGTTGATGGGGAGCCTCGCGGTACTCTAGTCGAGTGATCCACGATTTGGGTTTGGATCCGGATCCGATCTTGTTATCTCTGTTCAGATTTGCAGCTATGCTGGAGATTTCGATTTCAGTATGATCTTCTCGTGATCTTTTTCGTTTCCTTTATATAGTGGTTGTTCTAGATTACGACGAACACTCACTGAGCCAAGAAATTACTGTCGAATCATTACCCGAGTACTTTGGGTGAATTTTACCTTGAAAATTGTCTTAAGGGACTCTCTTTAACGCAACCCTTTTCACTTAATTCTCTTTTTTTTTCATCTTAGTGTAATTTTTTTTTCCCGATTATAAAACTTTTGAGAGGAGAATAATAATAATATAAAATTTTCAAAGTGTACAGCGTTAAGAAAAGGGCAAAAAAAAAAAAAAAAGATGTCTAAATTGTGGGGCACGATAGCGCGTTGATGGGACTGAGTTGCCCTTTTTCTTCTTACAGTGAAGATCCCACTCTCCTCAGCTCTCGCCCCATGGCCAATTCTCAGATCTTTTACTTGATCCTCGGACAACTTACTAACTATTGCTGACGTGAAAGATGCGTTAAAAAGTGTAGTTAAAACTAAATTACTGGCCATGGTAAAACGCGTTGCTTTCGTTTCTACACTTATGAGTTATGGCCCAGCGTCATGGAGTTGCTATAAGCCCTTTAATGCTCATAACTTGCTTCTTGTTTGTTTTCTTTTCTTTTCTTTTCACTTTACCACAGTACTGACCTTAATGCGGAATTGGCTCTATATAATTTACTTTCTTACTTTACCATACAGAGCGATGCTCATTCACGGGCAATCGCGGAAAGAAATGTCGTAAGTTATTGCGACTGTGCGATTAGAAAAATTATTTTAAGCTCGGTCTGTCTCTTCCGAAGTTTAGATTATGTTGCCGGCAAGTATGCTCAATCCGAGTTATTCCCAGATAAAAAGGGTTTGGTGAGGCAGGGCAGGCGCTTTAAGTCTCTATGGGTGGTGAGGTGATCTAGTAGATTGAATAAAGTGAAGATAAGCAACATGTAATGCAATCGTCGCACTTTTCAAACTTGTATCTCTTATAGAAGTCAGAGTTTACGACTTGTGAGTGAGAACAACACCAAGAACTTTATGCCGCGCCGACTGGCGGCAAGAATTGTGAGCCAATCTATTTTTTAAAAGACGTAAGGCTCCACCAATTTAACTTTCGAGCCCCATGGAAGAAAACGAAAGAACTTTCGAGCGCGATGCTTGATGCGATTCAAATTTGAAATTCGGTTTATCAAATTGCATAAAATAGTAAATATCAGTTGCATTCGATTTTCAATAGACCGTCAAACTGGTGGATTGAGTCGGGTTATAAATAATTTGATCCAAATATACTTGTTTATTGCAATACAAGTCCGGTGACTCATTTCCGACCCAAACCATACTCGACCCGACATAGCTTCCTAAATCAATTACATACTTAATCCAATTTTGAAAAACTCATATTTAAATTGACGTGAAAGTGCGGAGTGAATGAGTGTGAGATCAAGTGAAGGCGAGAGAGAATGACGAGAAAGTTGTAGAGTTAACTTATGCATTAGTAGGTTATAAACTCATTTACGACCCAATTAATGAATACAACTAACCCATATAACAATCCAGCTCATCATGTATGAGTTAAAAATGGATTTATGACCCATTTTGACACGTCTAATTTTTAATAACAACAATAATAATATTAATAATGATAATAATGATGATGATGATGATGATGGGATGATAAATACAAATACATACAAGAAACAAAATCCATGTGTTTCTTTTGCAAATATAAATAGAATCAAATAAAACTATCGAACAGATTGGCAAAGCAAAGTCAATACCCGCCCCCATCGAATCCTTACCCCGTTTCGCGCTTTTTGTCTTTGCTCCTCCATTTTGGGAGAAAAATTTAGGGAAAATTACCAATTTAGATCCAAACCTATCATATGTTAAGGGTATATTATTTCTTGGCTTTCACTTTTCTCGCTCATTCTAACTTGGAGTTGACTCGACGAAAAACAAATTAAAAATTGGAGTTGACAAGGTTATTTAGAGTCCGTTTGGCAACGATCCCGATTCTCTAATTATGTTCCCTAAAATAAAAAATGTTGAGAAACCTGTTTAGAAACGTAAATTATTCTAATTCTTAAATCTTGTGATTCTATTCCTAGGAATAGATTTTAAAAAAAAATAAGAATAAAAAAAGTGGATTATTTGTTCCAAAATCACTTGCGAGAAACAAAAACAACAAAGTGATAAGGCTAAAGGAAGGCTCTCACTTTGTTCCCTCAATCGCGCGCCACCAACCAGCGCCAATCGCTTTTTTAAATAAATGTTTTTTAAAATAAAATAAAACATTTTTAAAAAATTAAAAATTAAAAAAAAATCAAAAAGTTTTCACTTAGTAATATCATTTTTCTTAACAAATTATAAGAAACAAATATTTTATGATTTGGTTAAATATGAAAGTATTTAAGTAATACCGATCGGGTCAAGTATAGGTTGGGTTGGGTATGGGTTGTACCACATGAAAATGGATCAAAATAGGTCATGCCATGTTTGACCCGACCCATATGTTTAACACCTCTGTCGGGTTGTTGGCCATGAAGAAGTGGCAGTTGCAAGTGAAGAGGTTGTAGTGACGGTGTTGAAACTCATGCGTACTCTTTCTCAATGCTTCATCCCAATCAATTCATGGCCAAAATTCAAGGGCAAATTGGCTATTCAGCTTATGTTCTTTCTTAAGGATCATGCATATATCTTCATGCTCTACGAAATAAATAGACTAATTATGTATTATGCAAGATCTATATTTATTTTATTAGTGATGCTATATAGGTTGACTTTATAATGACAAGACGTAATTATTTCACTTAAATGAAAAAAATTGGGAAGAGAAATTGTTCCCGAGAATAAAAAATTTTGTGCAATTATCAAATGCATTCCGATTATCTAAAACTCGTCTAAAGAACAAAATAAAAAAAATCAAGAATTGATTTTTTTGGATCAAATCATTATCAAATAGACCCTCAAATATTGACTGGGATGATGACTCTTAAGATCATCACTCCATTACAGGCCACTATTTTTTTTTTTTTTTGGCAACTCCCTTCTCTTATGGTGTGATAAGAAACAGACCATTATCGCTTGCTGTAGTACAAAAGCGGAATATCGAACTCTTGTTGACATGACATTGGAGCTATTACGATTGCAATGGTTACTAGAAGACATGTGAGTGCATTACAATAGCAAAACATTTATTTATTGCGATAACTAAAGTTCTATCTAGGGGTGTGCAACGGGAATCATCCAAATTGAGAATCACTCGGATCGACAGGTGCTGGGCAATTCCCAAGGACGCTAGTCCGGTTCCGCATTCCATAAAATTGAAATAGGTAATGGGCAGCTCGATTCCTGGTTCTAGGATGGGAGTTGGACCGATTGGACTGCCCACGCCATACCATATACATGCACTGCTAAAACTCATCACTAGATCAAGCAATCAATCACACCACACAGTACCAAGATTGAAACCCAACGAAAATAGAAGATCCTCGAAATTGGTGAAAGGAAGACAACCTCATAAGCCATTTCAGCAGAAGAGATGTCGTTGGCAATGCCCTTGCCATCCTGACTGAAGAGCTCGACCGTGATTTGACTACGGCGTCTCGCGCGCTCTTTCGCGGCCAGCCAAGGGCCCCTCAAATGGCTAGGCCCTTTGTCTTCCACCATAGGGCGTCCGATGGCGGCTTCATCTCTTGGCTTCACCTCCTTACCCTTGGGGAACGTACCCTCTTTTGCATATCCATTCAAATGACATCGTGCGCACTTAGCCAAACACGAATCAGATGGATCGACATCCTAAAAAGGAGGAGAAGGAGAAGGGGAGGGATGGGAAATAGTTACCACGGGGCTTTGATGGAGTCAAGATCGTCCATGAGGACAGAGCACTTGCTGCTGGGACGCGATGAACTCCCTTCCATTTTGAAGTTGAAATCTCAGCGCCCGGTGTAGCTTCGAGAGTGAGAGAGGACTCGAGGTTGTCTTCCTTTCCCCAATTTCGGCAACATCCCAATTACCTCTGCCTCCCCTTGCCTGGTGGTTCGCATCCCACCTCAACGCTCCTGTGGTCATCCTCTCCGACTTGTTCCTCAGCTGGACCATCGACTTGGCTGTCCACCGGTTTCGTTGGACCACTCAGGAACCAGACCGGACCGATCATCCCTACTTCTATCCAAATAACATATAACGATATTCTCCATAAATGCATCAAGTACATTGAAGTAAATTGTCCTTTCATCGAACGTCGTGTTCTTTGTGGCACTCTCCGACTTATCTCTACTTCATTTGTTGCTTTATCTGCTGAACAAATTGTTAATGTCTTTACCAAGGCACATCCAATTAGGCACTTTCTGTTGGGGCTAACAATACAACATAAAGGGGGTGAAAAGGTTATTTGAGAACTTTTGAAAAATATTTGTGGATTAAAATAAGTTTAATTTCAAACACCGGGTCAAACATATGCAGAGACATTGTAGAAATCAGGTTAGCATATATTTGAAATAACGTGAGAAGCATGTGTGCTGAAGTGTATAAGGAATACAAAAAAAAAAAAATAGTAAGTGATTGTTGACACCTGATTTTTTATAAATTTTTTTCCAATTTATTTTTGAAAAAATTCACAAAAAATTCATAAAAAGTTGAAAAATTACAAAATCAACTTTGGTAGCCTTGGCCAAGCCTAAAGAACCATTTTTGACGAAAAAAAATAATTTTTCATATTTTTTGCATTTATAATATTTTTTGAAAATAAGAAAATGTTTGAAAAATCGCCAAAAATATCTTTTGAGGTCAAAAAAATATGAAAAAATATTATATATTTTAATTTTAATTTCCCTTTCATTTTGACCTCTTGAAATTTCAAAAATCAAGTTCAATTCTAAGTGTTCCTTCATTACACATAGAGTTGAATTTGCCCAAAAATTGTGATTTGAGTCTTTTAATTTGTAATTTTTGCATTTTTTGGAATATTAACATTCAACTTGATTGCCTTGCATTGCAATTTAGTCCAATTTCTCACAGAAATTGAGTGATTGCATGGGTTGGGCAAAATTGCCAAAGTTTCTTGCAATTAGGTCCCTAGATCCTATTCAAAGTAAAATTAATCAAAATTCAGGGACAGCCATGCCAAGGTGAGACCTCTATCCTATAGTTTTCAGCATTTTGAACCAATTGGAAGGGGTATTTTAGTTCGATTTGGCAATTTAAGGCTCCGATTGCTCAATTTTAATTTTCGGATCTAATGGGTAAATTGGGGTTTTTGATCAATTCGTCATAAAATTTTGGGGAAAATGATATTTTTAGATAATATCGATGTCCCTAAATTCAATTTTGATGTTTAATTTGACTGACTCCCCACATATGTTAAACAATTTTGAAAATTAGAATGACCAAGGTCTGCGAGTCGACCGGATCCAACCCACGACCCGGCCCACACGTTCTTCTTCCTCCTTGGATTCATGCCAGTTTTGAAATGCACATGCCGAACTTCAACCATGAAATTGGGTACCAATTCAGCGATAAATTATCAAGTTTGTGTGGGCATTTTGTTCCCCACATTGAACCCCGTCGATCAAGACCGTGACCCGCTTGGCGTCACCGGACGAGCTCCGAAGAGGCTGGTCAAAGTCACAACCTTACAAAAATGAACTAAATCCAAATTTGAGCCAAATTGGCTCTTATTTGCGTTGCCGAAAGGACTGACGAACCTAGACAGACTCCTCAACCATCGATAACGCCGTCGATGTACCAAAAGTCACGTGGGAGCACGTGAGGGGCCAAGTCGATGGAGTTCCCGTCGTGCCAAAATTCGAAGTTGGGTATAACACCTCCCACGCATGTTCTAGAAGGGGGCTGACATTTCGTTCAAAAACTAACAAAATAGACAGAGAACAAGAGAGAAGAGAGAGAAAGTCCTCTATACATCGCCATGATTCGAGCTCGAAATTGGAATTGTGGAGCTTTGGCCACGATGATTCAGACCACGTCGAAGCCTCATTCCACCTCCAAAAACTTTGCCCTAGCTTCAAGAGTCGATCGCGCCAAGTCTCGCGGCTCAACTCTCCCAAAAACAGTAAGACCAAAGCTCAACCTCCTCTTGTGCGTGTTAATGGCGAAACTCACTTCCGATTGTGGATCTTGAAATTAACGTGTGCGTTTTCATCCTCAACTATCATTGAGCATATCCCGTATGTTTAATTGCATCGGTTTCGAGCGAATCGCCATGGCTGAGCTTCGACAAACCTTGATTGAGTCGCAACTTTGATAGCCAAAACTAGAGACATTTAGGCTAATCCGCGTATCAAGGTAAGCTTTCTAGAACTCTATGGATGCTCTCCGATGGATTGATGTTGTTCAATTGCGAATAGAATGGCTAGGGCGAACTCTCATCGTAGATTAGCTCCGACCTAAGTTGCAAGTAAATCTAAGGTTATCAATCGGGCTTGATTGACATATATG
Organism: Rhodamnia rubescens; assembly: GCA_021437795.1. Taxonomy (NCBI): domain Eukaryota; kingdom Viridiplantae; phylum Streptophyta; class Magnoliopsida; order Myrtales; family Myrtaceae; genus Rhodamnia; species Rhodamnia rubescens. The sequence continues at coordinate 7,152,351 of JAILYA010000005.1, read as the reverse complement.
TTGTCTTGGAGATGTTTGCAAGTAGATTGGCATTGGAATCACGAGATTTGGACCTATATAGCCGTCGATTTAGGCATCCAACGAGGCACCGGCGCTCCTCGTTGGCACCGATCATCTTCTCCGGTCGAGTTGATCAAGTCAACACGACTGGGCGCCGACGTAGCGCCACGTGGCATGACACGTGGCAAGCCACGTTAACGAGGCCGTTAGATTTCCGTTGGGTGATCGGGACGGTCCTTAGGAGGCCACGTGGAAGCATTCGGCCATTCGATCGATAATTAGAATTTTTAGATATTCTATTAATTAGATAAAAAAAAATTCAAAAATTGGAAAAAAAAAAAAAAAATACAAAGTGTCGTTTTGGTTAGTGGACGAGCAATGCTTAATGCATTACATTGAGAAGGTATATCGGACAAATGAGAGATTAACTTACTCACAAGGATAATCGCCTCTATTTATTGTGTGATTAATAGAGATGAAGCAATTTTAAGCTTATTACCTAGGTGATAATTGAGAACTCAACCTTAAAATACTTATGCCGCCTTAATAGAATGTTAAGATGATGACTTATTATTTATAATTTTCAAAAGTGAAATAACCCACATATTTTGCTTTATTTGTCTATCTGCCATATGAGAGTTCGATAGAAACTTTTGACTGGAGTTGTTACGTGACCTCAAGTTAGACATTGAATGTGTCTAAGCCATCATCTTTACGGTATTAAAAAAGAAAGACATACGCTCCGTGGAGAAAGAGAAAACATTATAATACGTATTTCATATTACGTATGTATGAGTCGGCTAATGAGAGTATGCAAAACTTCGGATCTCAACTTTCCTAAGCCGTGTAAGACTCTTGAGGATAGGAATTTCTCATTTAGTGCCCTCAAGACTCTTCATTATTTTCAAATTTTCTTTTTAGTGTTTATTCTTTCGAGTGTTGCCTATGGTCATGAAATTGATTCGACTTAAAGGGACATTTCTAGAAAAGCGAGCTTAAGTGAGATTGAGAGGTCTAATAAAGGAGGAAGATCGATTTAGAATTTTAAGTCACATTATAGATTATATTCACAGATCGGTCATTTATGATTATTTAGTGTGATCATAACTGTGAATATAACGTATCGCATTTTTAATGAGATCCAGAGAGAGATATGTATGTGACTGATCGATCTATGGCATAATATAGAAAAACCCACATTTGAATATGTCCAAATTTGAGCTGTTATATACTCCCAACGGATGTATGACAATGAGCTCTCAATATATGCTGATTGCACGGATTATTTGTCAATATAAACTTTGCAAAGATAAAGAGAGTTATGTTTGGCCCTTTGAGGGCGAGTGAGAGTTGTAGGTCCTCCGTGGGCATGTGGAGAGCTGTTTGCCCTAGATGGGCAAGTGGGAGATGATGTTATATGGATCTTAAGGTGTGTGCCCATGTGGGCAATTACACCCGCCCACTACAAATAACTACAAAAGCAGTTATCCCGCTAATTTAAATGTGAAAAGTCACTTCTCTTCAAAGACATCAATATACGCTCTCTCCATTTTCAGTGGTCATCTGTTGCATTCAAGAACATAGAGAAAACAACGACGACACTCTCTCCTCCTCATTGTTGAATTGTGTTCGACACGAAGAAACTCTCGAGATCGCAAAGGGAACATCTAGTCTATGACAATTATGGTATGTCTTTGTGATATACTCATTCCGATCGATGATTCAAGTTATGATTTTGGGCATGTTTTTGCAAATTCGATATTAGATAGAAAGGAATTAATATCCTTCAATTGTTATTGATGTTCGACTGTTTTAGATAATCATCCTATAAAGCCTATCATAGGCTCGTGTACTTTTCATTTGACAGTGGATAGAGTATTACGTTTATCTCTCTTTCACAATAATTCTCAACTGAAGGCAAGAAACCACCAAGATGTTCACCTAGACATTCAGACAATTAAACTAAATGGGGGACGCTATTTCGGTTGGTTGCAAGTGATGGCCCCACTCCAACTTTTGTCTTCTTTTTTTTTTCTATTTATGATATTCACCATAGTTAATCATTTCACATACTTTGTTTTAGTATATCAAAGAAAAGTGCATTCTTTGATATTCCTATATCCTTTTACATGCTCTGTACAAAATTATCTCGCCAATAGTAAGAATAAAATATATGATATTGTATAAAACTGAAGAGTCTCTTCTTCATTATGATCTTACAACAACTTATTTATTTTGTCTCTCTTATCTCAAAAGCTCACTTGGTGAACTTTCATATAGGCTAGATACTTTTATACAAATGATGTAAGACGTTAGAGGATATATAGGAATACACTAAAAACGTTATGCACAATGAGGTATCTTGATATTTTTTTCTTAAACAGTTCATTAATGATTCTAATTTTTTCCTATATAAAATAATGATATATCATTGGCACTGGAAAAAATTCTTACCTTATGCAATGTTTTGATTTAATTAAATTTCATCTACTTAAAAATTTATCCTTAAATTTGATCGACAACGTAGAAAAGAACTAGGTTTCTTGGAAATTTCTGTTCGACAAAACAACTTTTTATGGAAGTAATATCTATAAAAAAAATTTAGTGACTTCAATATACATAGAAAATCTACAACAAGCAAAAACTAAACATATGAAGTAGACATGGCCATTTGGAACCGTGGGCCGAACGGCCCGTTGATCGGCCGGAACGCCCGTGACGGCCCACGGTCCAACCGGAACCGGAACCGGCCCGCGGGCCGGTTTCGTTGTAAATGGCCGCAACGGCGGTTCCGGGCGTTCGACCCGTCTTTAAAAAAAAAAGGTGGGGCCCAAGGAAAAGAGTTGTTGGGCAAACCGGAACCGGCCCGGAACCGGCGGTTCCAAACCGGAACCGGAACCGGTTCTTTGAGGCGGTTCGTTCCACCTTTTAGGAACAGGTCCACGAAACCGCCATGTCTAAATTATGAAGTTCTTCAGTATTTGCTTGAATGTGATTGTGGATCTTAATTCCAAGCAAGAGGATGTCCTACTTATACTAATCAAGCTTAATCACCAATTTAAAGTGCTAATTATTTACTGTAATACCTTTCGTGCATCCGTACGAGCATCCGGTCATCCGAACATTAACCCGAATGGATGGGGCCTTTCGCGCTAGCATCCGGGCTCCCAGGCCACTATGTCTGCTCGCCTGGGCCCCGTAGCTTCAGGAAAATGGGGCTGATTTATACTTGTTTCAAAAACACTTGAGACAATTAAGGCCTCATATGTTTTGCGAAAAACTAAATGATTTGAAAATTATTTTTTCTTGAAATAATCATTTGTATTACTTACAAAAATGATTTAATAAAAAATATTTTCATCGTACACGAAGATATTTAGACATTAATTACTATCAATGGTGAATTTCATCAACTAATTATTTGAAGTGATATAAGAGATTATTTTTAGGAAAATGTATTCTAAATCATTCATTTTTTTCGATACAAACGGACCTTAAAGGTGATTTTAGGATCAATTAAACTAATTTGGGGTCAACAGAAGCATTCTATGAAGAAGTTACGTTGGAATTTGCTTTCATTACAAAGAACAAAAGGGAGAAGAATAATGTAAGTGTCAAAAGTTGTATATGGCGCTCACTTTGGTGCAAAAATATTTCAGTTGGATCACTTAAGCCTTAAATTGGAGACAAAATGATTACTTTAGTGCCTCCGGCAAGAGAATCTAGCCAAAATTAATACGTGATATTTTGAATTAAATTTTTAATATTAAGTGGTATTTTAAAAAGAAATTAAGTTCGCGTGGACTACTAAACTAAAAAATAAAAAATAGAATTAAAAAAAAAAATTAACAAAAAATTTTAAAATACAATTTCTTTAAAAAATAAATTGAAAATTTAGCTTAAAAATTTTACAAAAAAAAGATATTAAAAAAAGATGTAGAACCATGCGGCGAGGGCCTGTTGGCCCTAACCCATATTGAGCGAGGGTCGTCGTCCCTTGCTCAAGACCTGCAAGCCCTTATCGCCTAGTTCTAAATCCCCTTTTCTATAAAGCTTTTTTTGTTAGATTTTTAAGGTAATTTTTTAATTTATTTTAAATAAAAATTTTGTTTAGTTAATTTTCTTTTTAAATATAATTTAAATAAACGTTTAAATTGAATTTAGATTAAAAACGACATCACCTTAGTCACGTCGTTACCATCTAGGAGAGAGAAAATATTAAAAAAAATCATCATTTATCCTTACCAAATGGACCGAGCTAATAGACAGACTTGTTTGCACCAATTTGTAAATTTGTAGGACTTGATTACACTTTTGGTAAGTTGTATGAATCAATTTCGCTTTCATGATAAATTTTAGGACTTCTATTGGACTTGTCCTTTTTTTTCAATTTTTATCTTTTTTATTTTTTAAACTAATTAAGTTTGTATTTTTTTCAATATTTTTTAAAAATTTTAGCCTTTTTTATTATTGACTAGACTTTCGACGAGTCACATCACTTCATATATTAATAAAAAAATGGCACATTGGATTTCCGGGTCAAGTATATCGTAGTTGGAACTTAAGTGATCATTTTTTTTCAAAAAAATTAGCACCGAAGTGATCCAGACGAAACTTTTGCACTAAAGTGAGTGTCGTGTACACCTTTTGGGACTTTTTGGGCCTGTTTGATAACATTTTTGTTCCTCGGACAAAAAAGAATCAGAAATACGTTTGGTAACGCAAATAATTCTGATTCCGATTCTGCTCCCGGGAACATTTTTGAACCACTTTTGAGAACAAAAAAAAAATTGGTTCTCAAGAAAAGGAACACTTTTGAGAAAATGAAAAAGGCAATGACACTTCTCTCACTTTTCCTGCATACATTCGGCTCTCTTCTCATTTTGCCTTTCGGCCTAAAAACGAGAAGTCATTTTCCTGTCACTCATTCGCTGCTCCTGTGACCCACGAGCTCCACCGGCGCCGTCCTCCTCGCACTACTCTAGTGAGTTTCGTTTCATCGTTCACTTTTCTGGTCACCTCATTGTCTTGTCGCCCTTTGCCAAGGATCTCACTTGAGGCTGCCGATCTATCAAGCGAGGGTCGACCTCGCCGATCTAGGCGAGGGTCGCCCTCCCCAATCTGGGCAAGGGCCGTTCTAGTCGGGCTTGGGCGAGTGTTGCCCTCACCGATCTTGGATCTGTGTCAAGAAAGAAGGGGAAGGACAATGGGGTCGTCGGGTCTGGCGATTCTTGAGTCGAAAGGGCATCTTCTTTTCGATCGAGACTCTCGACTGCAATTTCGTGTCTAGTTGATTTTTTGTCGTGGAAATTACTCAAGTTCTGATCATATTGTGTGAATATGTGGCAGGGAACAAGCTCGCTCGCTGGGTACACGAAGCTCTGCAAGGGCATAGCGGTGGTGCTCGTGGGCGACCACATTGTGGTGCAGAACCTCCCGGCGGCTGTCATTTATCTTTCGCCACCCTGCTGCAGCAAATGTAGTTAGCCTTGTTCCAGTCACTTCCGCTCTTCCTTTGGCCAATGCAACCTAGATGGCAATATCAAGTCCAGAAACTACTGCTGATGTGCCTTCCTCCTCTGCAATGGTCAACGATGTTGAAACCATTTCTACCCAAAAAAAAAAACAAGCTCTAGCCCTAATGACAGAAGTGTAAATTCACAAGAACATCAATAGCCAAACTAGAAAAAGAAGAGCACATCGTAGCCGAAGAAGCAGAAATTATGTAAAGTCATCAAATATGATTATGTAATTATTTGATTTAAATGACAAATTGGGAAGCCAAAGTATTGTCCGTAACAGAAATTTTGTGTAGTTACCAAACGCGTTTCTTTTCCAGGAACAGAAATTTTATGCGATTCCAAACGCGTTTTGATTCTCTAAAACTCATTCAAGGAACGGAATAAAAAAAATGATTTTAATCGAATCACTTTTTAGGAACAGAAACGTTATCAAACAGGCCCTTAGTGTTCTTCTCCCAAGAATAAAATAAGAAAAGTTGATGTCTTTACCAAACAAGCCCTAAATTATTGCGAGGTGATGAAAGTCACTTAGGTTAGGGTTTTTAATTTCCCGCGTTCCTACTCAAGAGGAACCGTTTGTCAGCCGTCTTTGGCCGAGTCATTTATCTTGAAGGTGCTCATTTTCGTGCTACATCGGCTCAGCACCATTGTCGGTTGTCATAATAGATAGCCTAATATAAACGAAATGTAAGATTTGACTTTTTTGATTTGGAAAATTATAGCGAGGACATAACTCACTTGTAGCCTTAGCTAAAGCATTTATACGCTGATTTGGTAGACAATGTGATAAGGTGGTAGAGGGGGCGTGAATGGACCGCGACTAGACATGACATGCAAACTATGTTTGTCTTGCAAAAAACGAATAATATGAAAATTATTTTTTCAAAAAATGATCACTTGTATTGTCTACAAAAATGAAGAATGAAAAGCGCTTTCATCATTCACGTAAAGACATAAATTGTTATCAACGGTGAAAATATTTTTCATTAACTAATTATTTCAAACGATACAAGCGATCACTTTTAAATACTTATTATTCGGATTCTTCATTATCAGCAAAGTATACATAGCCGTAGTTTGGCAAAATATTCAACTGTCTTATTCTCATGACATTGATGAAATATTTGACAAATGTCGATTTTGTCTCATTAAAAGAGAGCTTTCTCTTCATGAAAAACAATGCGAACTCTAGCAGGTCATGTGCAAGGAAAAGAGTATAAATACATGGAATGGTTAGATGAATTACAATAGCTAGTAGCTACATCATTCAGCCTTCTCTCTCTCTCTCAAAGCTCTCTGCCTATTACAATGACGAGTCTCCCTCTCCTCCTCTCCCTCTCGCTCCTTTCTCTCTTCCCCTCGCCGGCCATCTGCCTCACCTGCACGTCCCAAAATTCCCCCACAAGGTCTACGCCAACTGCATCGACCTCCCGCAACTTGGCGCCTACCTCCACTACACCTACAATGCCTCCAACTCCTCCCTTGCCATCGCCTACCTCGCTGCTCCGGCCCCGCTCGGCTCATGGGTCGCCTGGGCCATCAATCCTGTTGCCACCGGCATGATTGGCGCTCAAGCCCTAGTGGCGCTCAAGCTCAGTGACGGCTCCCTCGCCGCCAAGACCTACAATTGCAATAGCTACATCGCCATCACAGAGTCCAAGCTATCGTTCGAGGTGTGGGACCTGAGTGCCGACCAGGCGAACGGGACGATGAGGATCTTCGCATCGGTCAAAGTGCCAAAGAACGCGACGAGCGTTAACCAAGTCTGGAATGTAGGTGGTGCGGTCATCAGGAACCAACCGCAAGTTCATCCGTTGGCCCCAGCCAACAGGGAGTCGAAGGGGAAGCTCATGCTGGTCTCATCACAGCACGATGGCGGCATGGGCGCCGCACCTGCCCCTGCTCCTGCACCTAGGAGCGGCGGATGACGGGTGAATAGAAATGATGCGGGTTTCTTCATTAGTCTAATTTTGTTTATTGGTGTTGTTATGGTGTAGTCGTTGACGACATCTGGATTTGCTGCAACCTTGGAGACTTTAATTTCACCGTATCACCATCATCATTGTTTTTTTTTTTTAGGTAAGTGTACCGAAAGTTTTAAAATTTGTCACAAAAATATAATTGCATCATTAAATTGTCAAAAAATGCAATAAAGGCCTAAAATTTGTCAAATTGGTACAATCAAGTCATCCCGTTAATTTTATCTAACTTGGCTAAAGGTGTTGTTGATGTTGATGTTGGCCAACACAAAATGGTAACGAAGCTTTTTTATTATTTTCTCTCTCCTACGTAGCATTGACGTAGTTAAAACATATCACAAAAGGCTAAAATGACGTTATTTTGTTCCAAATTTTATTTAAATTAAATTTAAAAAGAAGGTAAATTAAGAAACAAAAAAAGGAATACGAGGTGAGAGCCCACCCCACCATTGCGAGAAAGGGTTGGCGATGGCATTGATGGGATGAGGGTCGGCAAGGGTCGCCGAGCCTCGACTAGTGGCCTTCCGCAAGGCCGCCGACCCTTGTCGGATATGGAGCAAGGTCGCGACCTTTGCCTATGGTTGGAAAGGGTCGTTGGCCTCCGCCGCACCATCGCCTGCCATTTCTAACATGCATGGTTTTCCTTTTTAAAAAAGAAATTAGCTTTTTTAAATTTAAATTTAAATGAAAATTTGCAAATTTAGATCAAAACGACATCTTTTGACGTGATGAATTATATTTTAGCCATGTTAGCATCATGTAAGATAGAGCAAATAAAAAAAAAGGTTACATCAGCATTTTCCATTAGTTAAGGTGGATGGAGTTAACGGAAGAGCTTGATGGTACTAATGTGACAATTACATTTTTCGGACAAGTTTTAAAACTACTATCGCGCCTTTCTTTCTTTCTTTCTTTTTGGTATGAGAGAGATTTAGGTGCTCCACTACAGTAGAACTAACTCTTTTGCATTGACACTCTACCCCATCGATGCCACCCTAAAACACATGCATAAAGAGTTCAGACAAAATAAAATAAAAACTAACGTTATGTTCGTTTTGCGAAAAAGCTTACATTTCTGAAAAATATTTTTAGGAGGTTATTTCTCAAGAGAATAATAATATTTTTCGGTGTTTGATTGAAATCTGAAAATAAACTAGCTAATATCCATCGTTTGAAAAAAAAGTTGATTCAATATTCCTAATTAGACATAAATTATACGAGCACTAGTAACTTGAGCACGGGCAACCAATGAACTTGGCGGGGGCACTAGGGTCGGGAAAAGTACCAAAAAAGTCCTAAACATATTGTATTGATACCAATTCAATCATAAACCTTTGAATTGGACAAATTCAATCTTAAATCTTTTGGCGTTGGTGCCAATTCTGTCCGTTCAACCAATTTTAGCCTGAAATTGCTGATGTGGGCGCTCGCGGTCCTATATGACACTGATTTGGATATTTGAAGTAATTTAAAAAAACACATTAAAAAATATTTTAATCATTTTTTTTATATTTTATGTTCTTTTTTATTTATTTATTTACATTTCCTCTTCATTGCAAAACCCCCCACCCAATCCCCACAACCCCGACGTGTCCTCTTCATCGAATGTCACAGACGGCCACGGTCTTGGGTGTAGCGATGGCGGCGGATGGGGGCCGTCGGGGGCGTGACGGCTGAATCGGCTGGACTTCGTCGGATCCGGACAAAAGCTATAGGGATGCCTAGGGGACTGCTGGGCTTCATTGGAACGCTGAATGTTCCCTGGAGTGGCAAGCGAATCATCTGGATCTACTGGGTCGCAGGCTGTTGAGCCGCAACAAGAAGGTCTCGCCGAAGCACACCACTGGAGTTTTTGACGAGCGGTGACTCTATAGGTGAACCAGTGTGGCCGCTGCGATCTGTCTTGGGTGGAGCTGCGACCGGCATGATGAGTTGTTCGGCAGGAGTTAGGGTGGGGCGACAGTGATGGAGGGGCGCCGAAGCGATGAAGGGGGTGTCGCGACCTAAAAAAAAAAACAATAATAAACAAGTTATCATTTTCAGGCTAATGGATTATCGGGTTAATTAATTAATTAACCTAACTCGGACTCTCCCAAGTCCATACCAAATCGCAACTTAAGGTTCGAATGATTAACATGCAATGTGATTTGAATTTGGAGTCGCCACTAATCATTTTCGGTAGGTCGATTAGAAACCTAAATAAAATAGCGGGAGAAAACTATTTTATTTCTGCGAACCAGAGATTAAGAGTCCGGGGACTTGGTTACATTAATTACAACTAATGCCCTTTCGGTACCTTAAAATTCATGAAAAAATAATGGATTTGGCAAATTTGATGAATTCTACTTGAAGATCAAAGAATCAATTTTTTTGGGTTTTTCTTCCCTTGACATTTTTTTGAAATAAAGAAATTACATGAAATTAGGATGAAATAGGTTTAAGATTACTCCCCAATTTGAACTCAAGCACCAAACTTGTGCTCCGGGTTTGTCTTGACCATTAGACCGATTTGGTGACTCGTTAGACCGAGAAATCTCTTGGTCCTATCTCTCCTTCACGCTTCTTTTTCATCTCGCTAGAATTTCATGAGATTGCAATCCGGGCGTTGATATTTTTCCCTTTTGCTCTCCTTCTATTCTCGTACCATTGATGTCTCATCGTTGATATGCAACTGTTATTTAACATAAAAACGTAGAGAAAAATCGGTGTAGAAAATCGGGGCTAATTTGTATCCGAACTTAGAGGAAATTAGGAAATCACTTAGCTTTCCTTTTCAGCGGCGAGCTTGAACGATGGTGATGAACTTGTGGCTTGTGTTGATGGGTGCGAGAAATTGGCAATGGTAGCACCGAGCTTCAAAACACTCAAGCCCTCTCAAAACTCTCTCCAAATTTTTTCTCAAGAATTCTCTTTTTTCTCTCTAAAGAATTCCTCTCAAAAACTCTCTCAATTCTCTTTCACCCCAAAAACCCTCTCAATCTCTTCAAGAACTCTTCTTCTTTTATAGGCAAAGTTCTTCATCCTTCATTCTTCATCTTCATTTCATCACCTTCCATTTTCATCTTCTTTTCTTCATCTTCATCTTCTCTTCTTCATCTTCATTTCCCCACCTTCCATTTTCATCTTCTCTTCTTCATCTTCATCTTCTCTTCTTCACCTTCATTTCTCCATCTTCCATTTTCATCTTCTTTTCTTCACCTTCTCTTCATTATCTTCTCTTCATCATCTTCCTTTCTCCATCTTCTCTTCATCCTCTTCTCTTGATATCTGCAATACAGATCCTTGAAATTTTAAGTATTTATAATACGGTCCCCGAAGTTTTGAGTATTTACAATACGATCCCCGAAGTTCCGAGTATTTGCAATACGGTCCCCGAGAAAATATTTCTTTCAAGCCCAAATCTTCTTGGTGCATTTTTCCACCCCATGCCTAGTCCAGGCGCTCGTTAAATTAAGCTCAAATTGTATGCCAATGCTAAATGAATGTGTGAGATGATTTTTGTTTAGAACTAAAATTAGTTCTAATTTTTATGCAAAAAATATATTAGTCAAAATTTAGGCGTCAACGGTGCCCCTCTTTGAGGGGAGGCTCGTAGAGGTTCCGCTCAAAGACAAAATTGAACCCTAAATTTTGATAGTGCAAATGATGGATGAACTTTTTGGCGGGAGTTTTAGTCCCATTTTTTATGTAATGAAGTGATGCATGATATGCAAGATCAGTAAATAACATGTGTTATAATTTCTCTTTTCATGTTAGAGAAACCTGCACACGGATCGCATATGAGAATACCTGTTTTACCAAATACCTCATAAGCTTGGTGATTCCCTTAATTTTCAAGTTTCTTGCAAACACGAGGACCTTAAGGTATTCGGCCTATCTCGTTATCGAGACTTCTCCCTAATGCGAGACAATGCAAGATATGTGTATCCTTCTAGATCACAAGAGCTACGTCGTTGTGAGTCGAAAGAAGTAGAATCAAGTTCACAAGAGCTACGTCGTTGTGAGTTGATTAAATGTCGAAATCGCCGGTGCATATGTCTTCACGATTCGACAAAGGGGAACCGAAATCTTAAGAGCTACGTCGTTATGATTTGGTTTGGATCAAAATCACGGGTGCTTATGTCTTCGTGATTTGATAAAGGAGCCGAGAATCATAAGAGCTATGTCGTTATGAGCCGACTAAAGGTCAAGATCACCAAGTGCATATGTCTTCGTGATCGACAAAGGGGAACCAAAATCTTAAGAGCTACGTCGTTATGATTTGGTTTGGATCAAAATCACGGGTGCTTATGTCTTCGTGATTTGATAAAGGAGCCGAGAATCATAAGAGCTATGTCATTATGAGCCGACTAAAGGTCAAGATCACCAGTGCATATGTCTTCGTGATTCGAGATCGAAATCATAAGAGCTACGTCGTCATGATTTGATAAGATGTCAAGATCGCCGGTGCATATGTCTACACGACTCGACAGGAGAGGCATATTGCCTGAATTGAGTCGTAACAACTATCATCGGAGGAGTTGTTAATTTGAAAATGGGTTCGAAAAACTTACCCGGGTTCTCCGAACGATTAATCAAAGAACGAAACAGATCGCTCGTATCGTACATGGCGAGGCATTTGCCAGGAGAACTTGCTCATTCAATAATCCTTGGATGAATTTCGAGACCTTGAGAGGGATATCGAACATCGGGAATGTATTACCCATCATAGAATGTACGAGGGTAACATGCGCAAACATATTCAACAATGAGTTCATGCAAAACTATCCTACCGAGCTTGCAATGATTAGAAATAACATGTGCATAATGCAATCACTCATATCATGGTTTATGCATAACCATTCTATCAAGTTTGCATTATCAATCCCGTCCAGGGATGTTCTCACATTATGAATACCTCGAATGTGAGCTGAATGGGGGGACTTCAGTCCGAAAGGGTTTTCTCTCACTCTCAAGAAAAGTTATTTATCCTGTCTGCGGGATTCAAAAGAAATCACTCAATCTTTCCATCATCGCATTCGATAAGGATCCGAGTAATCTCGCAATTGATACGACCGAGCCGATCCGGAGGTCTTGATTAGGACCGTAATGAGGGCTAGGTCAAAGGTTTACAAAGGGGACTCTAGTTGAGTCAAGGCAGCTTGAAATGAATTCCTTCGTCATCTCTCCGGGTTTACAAGTCAAGAACCCCGCAAAAATGAGAGAGAAGTAATCTTGCTCAAACTTCTTCGAGGGATGCTTAAAATCATTGAACTCCACATTAATTCAAGTGCCATAGTCGAAAAAGGCTTTTAAAGGGTTGTAATGGAGGTAATGATTTGGGGACCGAGAAACGAAAGGGTTCGTTTTGGCTCGGAAGATGTTTGAGAAGGGGCTTGATGTTGGTGATCATTACAATCTTGTCACCGATCGTGGCCTTCTAGGATACCATCATTGCTCGAGGATGGTATGAACCGAAGATTGCATTTGCAATTTGACACTTCATAGAGATTTTTCTCTCAACCCTTTTAGGATATAGAGGAAAATTGTGCATTCAAGTTCGAAATATTCTACAAATGAACAATGAATTGAAATGGCATTGGCCTTGCTTTTGGTAGGCACTTTGCTTTTTTTAAATGCCCGGGGAGTTTTTTGTGGAATCAGCTTTTCCTCTTTCTTCTCCCCCTTTTTTTTACTCCCAACTCTCTTTTACTATTGCATCTTGATGAGTTCATTGGGAGATTTCCTATTGATCCAGCTTTTTCGGGTCCTTCTACTCAAAGATAGACCATATTTGCTTTGGGACAACAATGATCACCAATGAGGGCTTTTAGAAACGAATTTGCGAGGCTCAAATGGATTGTGCAAATGGATATAGATGTGTGGGATAGAAAAAGAAATGCTCTTCGTCACCCCAAGGCACTTGAATTAAAGCGCAAGTACAATGCAAAGAACCACCCGAAGATTGATGTTAGTCCAAGCAAGAAGATTTCTAACCATTTGTCTCGTGATGCTGATGGAATTACCTCTGTTTTGCCCCAATGTGGGGTGGTTCTTGACAGGGGTTGTGGAAGTGAAATCTCCGCTCAAATGGGTTGATCAACGGATAACTTGCAGTGTTTAGGGTAGAGAAATGAATGCCTCCATCACTTCGGTTATCGTACCTTTCGCGAGAAAACTCTTTACCTCGAGGAATGCAGAATTTTGCCACCGTTCATCTCGCCTCGAAAAAAATTGGACGTGTTTGGGAAAGGATTGCCTTTCATCATCCTGTCATGCCCCCTTCGTACATTCGATGTATCTTATGCAGTTCATGTTCCTTATTCGGAGTTGGTAAATTAAACATGAGGAACAACCATGCGCAAACTATGCAGTGTATGAGTGTTTTCGAGCATATAAAATGCAACAACTTTTTATCTTGGCGGACAAAGTTCGCAAGTACATAAAAAATTTCTTAGGGGCATGGATCGTGAGTTGCCCCTGTTCATGCAAATGCGTTGCAAAACTTCATTGTCCGCCTAGAGACATGAGATTGTCAAAGGCTCCAAGAATTTCTCATTTCATTAATTTTTCATGGAGAAGGGATACTTCTCTGTTTGGACAGGTAGTGAACCCCGTAAAAATCAAAAGGGAAAGCATCAATGTATGTCCTCATGTTCTAAAAGAATTGAAACGATACCACTTTACCCATGTACGTATTCCTCGCGAACTTTGAATTGAAAAGATCGATTCATCTGGATCGGATTGTATGTCCTAATGTCATCTCTCTAGGTTCTATAACCGTTCAGGCCGAGCTTCGATCTCGCGAAGCAAAAAGTTTTTATTAATCTTTGTACATTGATGCCAAATCCCGGATCGACCCCGGGACGCCTCGGACCACTGTCATTCCCCAACCACTATCTTTGCGGTGTTGTTGGCGTCCACGGGTGGTTCGCTTTTGTTATATTGTTCTCAAAGCGGTTGGCAATCCCCCGTCGAGAATAAAATAAGCTTAACTTAGAGTTTGAAACGGCCGAGAATCAATTGGAACGATACGGAGTTACCCATCTTTGAGCCTCGCTTGGTCTTTTCCTTGCATTCTCCCAAGTAAGGCTATTCGGAATCTCTCTTTATGGGCGTTCGGGGGCGTCGTCCACAAATTGATTTGCTACAAGCCTAGCTTAATAAGGAACTTACGCATTTGATAAGAGAGGAGAAAATTCGCCCTTTAATTCTAGACAACTAGAAAGTAAAAGTATCCCACGCAGGGGAACTATACATGGAATTAAAGGAGTATTCATGTGAGATTGGTTCCACCCCTTTTCTTTGGCCATTCTAATGATCGGCTGATTTTGTCTTGGATCATACACCAACGATCGTTGTTTGAGGATCCATAGTCACTTGCTTCGGATCACAACTCGGAGGTCCTTTAGCTCCGAACCGGGCGACCAAGGCGGTGAGCTCATCATCAAAGTAACCTTTTGATTTTTCGGGCAATTGATACTCGAATTGGGCATTGCTACTTGCTAACACCGGCGACAGATTTTCCACTTTGTTTTTGCCGTGAGCGGTCCGACTCCTTGAGCTTGAGCCTCCGCCGTCGCTCGGGAACTCGTAGGGATGATCAACCGGTCCGCCGCTAGAACCACCAGCGGAAGGTCGGTATGGCCGAGTATTCTTGATTGGGAAGTGGTCGGGTACTTTTTGCTCCGTAGGTTTTCCCCGGGATTAATCTTCCAGTCAACTTTGCTCCGGTCGCCTTTGGTTCCAAGCTACATCGTGCTTCTTCACTTATCTCTAAATCCGTGAAGGTGATTTGTGACACTTCGTAGAGTGAGCCCGTTTATATTCATCATTTTGAGTACAGCCATTGGTCGTCTTGAATTGATTCCTAGCCGTCGAACCGCCTCGATGAATATAGAGTGAAGCTCGGCGGACCAAAGGGGCCTTTTCTTTCCGACAAAATCGTCGTAGTAAGTTTGGCCATAGTTCTTTTGTTCGAGTAATTGCTTCCTTACAAGCATGCTGCCAAATATTTTGGAGCACTCGAACGCAGAACCGGCTTCTTTAGGATGTCCCGAGCACCATGCAATATGGCCCTCGTTATGAACTGCTGATCATCACTTGCTGATGTTATGATCACCGGTATATCCAACTCCGAATCGATGATCTTTAAGAGACCGAGACCATCCATATCGATCCCTACCATGGCTGTGACGACGATGTCGAAATCATATTTGTACCGCCTCGGCTCCTCTAAGGCTTCCGTTGCTTTCACATAAGCTGAAATCTTGTACATGCACTTTCTCGGCATGGCAACGAGGATAGAGAGGGAAACGGGGTTGCCATCAATGGCCATGACTCGTAGATCCTCGGGATAGGAAGCTTCCCATACTTCCGCCTTGGAATGGACGCATACTTATTTTCCTTTCAAAACCTTCCATATGTAGACCGAAAAATGGGTGTTTCGACTAAAGACTGGGCTTTAGATGTTCTTTGGACTTGCAAAGATATATTGCCGTAAAAATCACAAAAGCGATGATGGCCTTTCGTGACGAGTTACGGAGGTGCATGGAGACTTCAAGTTCTTTATAAACTTTTTCGATCCGTTAGTCTCGCATGCCTTTTCTCTCCTTTTCGATCTTAGTGCCTTGAATCCATTTCGTAATAACTCTTACCTCCCGCTCAATCCGTCGTTCTTTTTACTTTTCGATATGGAGGAGCCCTCAAATCTTTTCACTTTCTCTACGAACGAGGCGGTTATTTCCCTCTTCAAATCTTTTCGCTTCCTCCTACGAACGAGGCGATTATTTCCTTCCTCAAATCTTTTCGCTTTCTCCACTAACGAGGCGATTATTTCCCTCCTCAAATCTTTTCGCATTTACTTACGTGAAGGTTTTCAATGCTTAGTCAAATGCAGGAGGAATTCACGCATTTAAACATGATGATGTTCGTGGATAGTATCGTTCTTTGCCCCTGGATTAAAAGAAGAATGTCTCACGTGGGGATTTTGTAACAAACAAGTACATTCATTCGTACATGTCACTACTTCTCTTGAGGATTCGTAAGGGTGGCTAGTAATGCTCAAAGAAGAGATATTTTGAGAGCCCATAATAAAAAAAAACTAAAGCTTCATGTAGGCTACACATTCGGAGTTCCATCGGCGTTGAATTGGCTGGGTGTGACATCAAGGAAACTCCAATTGTAGTGATGCATGTCTCTTCCCTCGAAGGGCATCGGTTCTGCCTCTGCAAGACCGACTTTCAGGATGTATCTCCAACGAAATCGGATTGTACGAGAACTTGCTCAGGGGGATGAACCAGTGAATGAGCATTTTCAATGCTCGAGATGTGGCTCATCGAGGGACATGTCACCAAAGGAGATGGGGCCGCTACGGACATGGCAAACAGCGGTGTTGATAGCATCCCTATACCTCTTGTTCTCTCGCTCGAAGCTTTTCACTTTCTTCCCTCGAAACGTAAGTTCATGACTTTCATTTTTAACCTTCAATCGGGTCCGCTTGTTTTGAAACCAAAACTTGACCTTCAAGGGCTCCATTCCTATCATCCGGCTCAATTCATTTTTGCGTCTCCTATTCACGTAAGAGCACTCCTTGAAGGCAGCTTCGAGCACTTTGATTTGATATTTTCTTTTAAGGGTTGGCTGCGCTGCGGCCATTGTTGTTCTTTGTCGAAATCTTGAATTTCACTGCCAAGAGAGTTGAGTTTTACGGCTTCAGGCGTTGGATCCGGTCTCGAAATCCAGCAGTTCGCTTTCGGGGGATGTCTAGGTTGGTTGCCTCCGGTAAGTGCTTGATGGCCTCTAAACATGTTGGATTGAAATACCTCTTACCGCCTTTTGTTCACTCTATTCTCCGATGTATGCTTACTCTCTCCAAATTCTTTCGAGTAATCGGGTATGTTCCAAAGCCTCCCTTTAAACGCGGATGAAAATCACTAAGCCGACGTTTTTCCCAAGATTTCGTGTTTCCGCTTTGCCTTATTTTTTCAACGTGATGGGACCCCGAATCCACTTGCACCGATTTTCTTTTCTTGATAACCATGCTTGTCTCCCACTCGGTTTTCAATCATGGTGGGACTTCAACTCTTTTTGTAACTTTTCGGATTTGTGAGGCTCGAGATCACGGATTGACGATAGATCCAGGATCCAATGAACGAAACGCCCGTAGTTTTACCCGAGTAACTAACATGGCTCCGCAAGAATTGCTTGTTTCTTCTCTCGGAAAGTATGCTTGTCTCCCACTCGCTTTTCAATCATGGTGGGACTTCAACTCTTTTGTAACTTTTCGGATTTGTGATGCTCGAGATCACGGATTGACGATAGATCCAGGATCCAATGAACGAAACGCCCGTAGTTTTACCCGAGTAACTAACGTGGCTCGCAAGAATTGCTTGTTTCTTTTCCCGAAAAGTATGCTTGTCTCCCACTCCGCTTTCAACATGGTGGGGTCCTCAACTCTTTTTGTAACTTTTCGGATTTGTGAGGCTCGAGATCACGGATTGACGATAGATCCAGGATCCAATGAACGAAACGCCCGTAGTTTTACCCGAGTAACTAACGTGGCTCCGCAAGAATTGCTGTTTCTTTTCCCGAAAAGTATGCTTGTCTCCCACTCGGTTTTCAACATGGTGGCGTCCTCAAATCTTTTCGTAACTTTTTCGGATTTATGAGGCTCGAGATGGTAGATCCGTGATTCACGGATGAAACGTCTGTAGTTTTACCCAGATAATTGACTCGACATCCACAATAATTATTGCTATAGCTTTTCTTGCCCTTTAAATTAGGATTTAACGCCGAGACAATTATCGCTTTCATATCTTCATCTCCAACCTTCTAAGCACTCTTTGCATCCACTCTCTTTTTTTAGCCGCTTCAACAACAATGGCTTCCTCCTCCTAACCTTCTCGGTGAAGTTTTGGCCAAATGGGAGAAACTTTATAATCTCCTAGGCCAGGGCTACTCTTATATAGCCAAACCATCCGGAGGCCGAAACCGAGATTCGTCTTATGTTTAGGGATATGGGTACCGCTTCCATTGAAGGTACCAAGTTAGAGGAGGAATACAGGATCTTCCCCACCCTCTTTACTAACTTCCCCGGGAGGCTTACCATGTTGCTTATCAAGATGTTACTTTGGCCCACCTTGTGAAGGCACGCTATCGGGATCGGTCGGACGACTTGGGTGTTGGCCATCTTGAGCCGACAATTATAAGAAGGCCCTCGACTACGGTAATGAACAAGTCTCCCCGCTGATTCGTGAGAGGGGAAACTTGGTGGGGTGTTTGGCCATGTCCCGGACCATCTTCGAGCGCGATCCGCTCAATATTGTTTTAAAATTTCAATGCACATGGCTGGAAGAAAGGTTGGACGATCCGACCCTGGATATAGCCCGCGGAGAATGCTGATCCATGACCTGGAATTTACTTGCCGAGCATCACGAGGACAAGGTAGCCAAGCTCAAAGAGAAATGTGAGCTCCTCCTCTTTAAGTTGGCGGATCTCGATTCTCGGAGCGATCGGTGTAGGCGGAGCATCAACCGTATGGAGAGTCGGTTAAACTCCTTTGTGATGCTCATTAGGGCTCGGTTTGGCTTTACGTTCCCACCCCGTTAATCTATTTGTAAAGCTTTCCGATGAATGAAATGAATGCAAGTTTTTACTCATTTCATCTTGGTCGTCATATTTTTTCGCAAGATAACCCCTTTTACTCTGCGAATAAGTAAATCTCACGCTCTCCGATGGTCAATCCAATTGGGCCGAGAGGCTCCCCCATTCGAAACAATCTCTCAGCAAAGATTAGTAGCGAGAAAACAAACGAATGCTCAAATGTGAACAACTCGTGAATCAGTATTAATATTATAACTCGATTATGAAAAATCGGAGTGAATCAAGCATAATATTTCTTTACTGAGTCGAATTGACTGGATTGGTAAAGACACGACCATCCATCTCGGCCGAATCAAAGCACCACCAGGGAGCACCTTCTTTACTATATATGGACCACCATAGTTTGGAGCGAATTTCCCTTCTGGGAGTGGGACTATTGGCAATAATTTTCTCAAGACCAGGTCATTGATCCGAAAATATCGAGGCCGAACTTTTTTGTTGAATGATTTAGCAACTCTCTGCTGATAACACCGGCCATGACATACGACCCTTAAGTCTTTTTTTCGTCGATCGATTCAATTGGCTTGCTCTCTCATTGGATCCATTCAGCTTCCGTCGCCTTAGCTTGAGACAAGATACGTAAGGAAGGAATTTCCACTTCAACCGGTAGAACGACCTCCATTCCATATACAAGAGAATACGGGGTTGCCCCGTAGATGTCCGGATTGAGGTCCGATATGCCATAAGTGCGAATGGCAACCTCTCATGCCAATCGCGATAATTTTCAGCCGTCTTCGCTAAAATTTTCTTAATATTCTTATTGGCGGCTTCTACTGCTCCATTCATCCGAGGGCGATATGGGGAAGAGTTCGGATGCTTGATCTTGAATTCCTTAAACAATTCGCCCATTAGTTTGTTGTTTAAGTTCGAGCCATTGTCAGGTGATTATGGCTTCAGGTGAACCGTATCGAGCAATGATATCTCGGCGGATAAATTTTGCGATATTTCGTGCCGTAACCGCTAAATAGGATGCGGCCTCGATCCATTTGGAGAAATAGTCAATCGCCATCAAGATGAATCGATGCCCATTAGATGCTTTAGGGTTGATAGGACCGATAACATCAATGCCCCACATAGAAAACGGCCATGGTTCGGATAATCGATGCAACTCATTTGGAGGGACATTAATCTTGTCACCATGAATTTGACATTTGTGACTCACGGGACATGCTGAATACAATCTCTTTCGAGCGTGAGCCAATAATAACCCAACCTCATAATCTTCTTAGCTAACAAGTGGCCGTTCATGTGTGGACCACGGATCCCTTCATGTACTTCCATTATTAGACGAATCGCTTCGGTCGAATCAACACATCTTAGTAGGACGAGAATCGAATGACCGCTTGTACAAATTCTCTCCATTCAAGAAGAACTTCGAGGCCATTTTCCTTATGTACTTTTGGTCGATACGGTACTTTTTTTAGGGAACTCCCGCTTCGAATATAAGTCTTGATGTCATGGTACCATGGTTTACCATCGGGTTCATTGATCACGGCCATACAATATGCTGGTTTTTTTAATACCTCGATCTTCAATGGGTCAACCTCAAGTCCATTGGCGACTTGTAACATTGAAGACAAGGTAGCCAATGCATCATCGAATCGATTATGAGTCCTGGGCGGATACTCAAATGAGATATCCTCAAATTCTTCTACCAATTCATCCAGATACTCATGGTAGGGTAGCAATTTGGCATCTCTCGTCTTCCACTTTCCAACGATCGAAGGATAATCAAAGCGGAATCTCCGAACACCTTGAGTCGGGCTATCCCCATTTCAATTGCAGCCTGCAGACCGAGGATGCATGCCTCATATTCTGCTATGTTATTTGTGCAAGGGAATACCAATTTCTCTTACAGGATAATGCCGACCACCTGGAGATATAAGAACCGCGCCCGTGCACGATCCCGATAAATTGACAGCTCCGTCAAAATACATAGTCCGGATGTAATCCTCCACCGACATGATTCAATCCTCGAATGATAGGCATCATCATCTTGCCCCGGATTTTCAGCTAGGACATCTGCTATAGCTCGTCCCTTGATTGACTTTTGGGACATATATTGAACGTCAAACTCGGAGATGAGGATTTGCCATTTAGCAAGTCTACCAATCAAGGCGGGTTGATTAAGCAAATATTTGATGGGATTGCATTCTGTCACCGGAAGCACTTGGTAATGCAAGGTATATTGCCGAAGCACTTGTAGTACCCGTACTAACGCCGCACATGTTTTCTCTACTTCGAAGTACCTCATTTCCGGGTTGTGAATTTCTTGCTCGATAATAAATGGCTCGTTCTCTTCCGTCCTCCTCGCTTCTCTTGGGCTAGCATAGCACCCAAGGATTCACTAAGGATTGTGAGGTAGAGGATTAAAGGTTGCTCCGGTGTTGGAGGAACAAGCACGGGTGGATTCATGAGATCTTTGCTTGGTCTTCCAAAAGCTTCTTCACATTCGCTATCCCATTGGACTAGCGCATTCTTCTTTAATAGCTTGAGGAATGGCTTAGCGGTTTCGATAACCGAGAGATGAATCGAGCAATATAGTTTAGCCTACCCATCAAACTTCGAACTTCTTTAATCGTAGGTCGGTGGCTTAAGCTCACGAATAGCCTTAACTTTCGAAGGGTCGACTTCAATGCCCTTTACCGCTACCACGAATCCGAGTAGCTTGCCCGAGCTGGTCCCAAAGACACACTTGGCGGGGTTGAGGCGTAACTTATACTTTCGGAGTCTCAGTAGAACAATTTTTTCAGGCGTTTCGACGTGATCTTCTCCATGCCTTGTTTTTGCTATCATGTCATCGATGTAAACCTCAATCTCATTATGCATCATGTCATGGAAAAGGGCAACCATGGCTCGTTGGTAAGTGGCTCCAGCGTTTCGAGACCGAACGGCATTACCCGGTAATGGAACATTCCCCATGGTGTGGTGAAAGTGGTTTTCAACTTGTCATTGACATTCATCAGGATCTGATTGTACCCGGAGAAACCATCCATGAATGAAAACAATTCAAACCCCGCAAGATCGCCAACAAGTACGTCAATATGCGGGAGGGGAAAATCATCTTTAGGATGGCCTTGTTCAAGTCTCGATAATCGACACAAACCCGAATGCGGCCGTCTTTCTTCATGACAGGGGACTATGTTAGCGACCCAATCGGAATATTCTGTAGTCTCAATGAATCCTACATCAAGAAGATTCATGACCTCCTCTTTGATCTTCTCGCACTAATTCCGGTCCGGCTCTCCTTGACTTTTGCACGACCGGCTTAGCCGAAGGATCGATCGGCAAACAATGCTCGACAATGGAACGGTCAAGACCGGACATATCTGCATAGGACCAGGCGAAAACGTCTTGGTAATCCTTCAAGAGTCGATCGGGCGCTCGGACATTTCGAGGGAAGCTTGCCCCGATCTTAACTTCTTTAGGGTTTTTCGCATCGCCTAGGGCCGACAGAGATAATTTGTTCACCGGTCAAGGGCTTGACCTCTTCATGTCGTTCGAAATCTTGACGAACTTCCTCATAATCTGGATTGAACTCATCTAGGTCGTATACTTCGAATCCACTAGGTTTCCTCCTTATATATCCCCCATGATGACAAACTCGTTAGTTGTTGGTTATCGTCATCGGGTTGGTTTGGGAGATTGGGACTACAAGCGGCGTGCTCGAGCTCACGCCCGTGAAGATCACATCTTCTAGCGGCATTGTCGATAGAGAGCGGTTTCCGGGGCTTTACCGGACCGGTCCGTAGGAGGAATTAGAGCGAAATGGTTAGCGGCGAAGTTTGGCGGATGATTGAAGTTTGGCGGAGAAGGCGGCCATCATTTCCTCCATCTTTCGGGACATCATTTCTTCAAAGCGCTCAATCAAGGAGCCAAATTCTCGTCTAGGGCGGCACCGACGGTGGCGTTAATGTCGCCCATCCTCTTTGCGATTGATCGAGTAATATGTGGAGGATCCGTGATAAATTACCTGTACGCAGATAATAAACCAAAAATGAGTACAGGGAGCGAGAATAGCGAGCCGGCCCATGGCATCCCTCTAGACTCAAACGAACAAAGTGATTATGACCAAAGAATTGAAACATGTAATTTTCAGTTTGTCCGCTTTTACGAAAAAATCCGTATTAATTCGCACGTTGGTCAAAATACGTCCTACTTTTTACGAGCTTATAGTTGAGAAGATGATGAACAACTTTTATGTTGGCCAATCGGACTAGAAATGAGCGGATCAAATCAGTTTAATGTGTCTTTCCGAAAATTCGCATTCAGAAAACTGTTATAACTGCAGGTAGTTGAAAAAACGAAAGGCCATCTTAAATTATGAATTTAATTCTGAAATTTTGTAGGATATTAGTTGAAACATAGATCTACAACTTTCATGTTTGGCACTTACTCAAAACTCGATCATAGAATTTAGTAAAAATCGTACAACAGGAACAAGCCAAATCAGAATTGAGGACAACTCGATGAAATTGTAAAAACTACGGAAGCAAAGTGTGAAATTGGAAACAAGACAATGAGATTCATAAATAATCAACCTAAACCATGGACCAGCCCAAAATAAAAATGAGATAACAGGGCGTAAGAGACAGGAAATTACCGTTCATAGGAAGAAAATGTCAATCACAAAGACATGCGCATGAATCGTGGGATTCGGATTTTAGTTCTTTTAGCAAAATGAAATGAAGGACGAACGACATGTCGCAGCCTCGCGCACGTTCATCATGACTAGTTGCCGCCTCGCATACATAGTCATGACTAGTCGGGTCCAATCATCTCGGCTTGGTTCGGTCGACAAGGGCAACTCATGCATCATAGCCTCACGTGCATGAGAACAACCCTTGAGCCATTTTTTGAAGAACTCGGGATCCAAGTGGGATAACCTTTAGCGAAGCCTTACCGCCAAGGTTAAAGAACCACATAAATACCATCCTGAAACTATCGGGTGACCCGGGTTCGGTCACAAGTCAAGGTGGTGTAGTGCAATTATATTAGGGGCATGCATGACATTTTAAAGGCAATCGGCACTCCGATAGTTCAAAAATTAAAACTCTCATCACCAAGCTCCGCAAAAAAGAGGTTAGCCACGTACTCCTCCCCTTATAACTCCCTTTCCCGCAAAACCATTTAACACCTAGAGATTAAAATTCAATCAAGATTGTCAAATCAAGTAATTTTTCTTTTCATGAACTTATCCGGCTTAAGTCCTCTTTGGGTCCCCGGTGGAGTCGCCAGTGTCGCGACCTAAAAAAAAAAACAATAATAAACAAGTTATCATTTTCAAGCTAATGGATTATCGGGTTAATTAATTAATTAACCTAACTCGGACTCTCCCAAGTCCATACCAAATCGCAACTTAAGGTTCGAATGATTAACATGCAATGTGATTTGAATTTGGAGTCGCCACTAATCATTTTCGGTAGGTCGATTAGAAACCTAAATAAAATAGCGGAGAAAACTATTTTATTTCGCGAACCGTAGATTAAGAGTCCGGGGACTTGGTTACATTAATTACAACTAATGCCCTTTCGGTACCTTAAAATTCATGAAAAAATAATGGATTTGGCAAATTTGATGAATTCTACTTGAAGATCAAAGAATCAATTTTTTTGGGTTTTTCTTCCCTTGACATTTTTTTGAAATAAAGAAATTACATGAAATTAGGATGAAATAGGTTTAAGATTACTCCCCAATTTGAACTCAAGCACCAAACTTGTGCTCCGGGTTTGTCTTGACCATTGGACCGATTTGGTGACTCGTTAGACCGAGAAATCTCTTGGTCCTATCTCTCCTTCACGCTTCTTTTTCATCTCGCTAGAATTTCATGAGATTGCAATCCGGGCGTTGATATTTTTCCATTTTGCTCTCCTTCTATTCTCGTACCATTGATGTCTCATCGTTGATATGCAACCGTTATTTAACATAAAAACGTAGAGAAAAATCGAGTAGAAAATCCGGGCTAATTTGTATCCGAACTTAGAGGAAATTAGGAAATCACTTAGCTTTCCTTTTCACGGCGAGCTTGAACGATGGTGATGAACTTGTGGCTTGTGTTGATGGGTGCGAAATTGGCAATGGTAGCACCGAGCTTCAAAACACTCAAGCCCTCTCAAAACTCTCTCCAAATTTTTTCTCAAGAATTCTCTTTTTTCTCTCTAAAGAATTCCTCTCAAAAACTCTCTCAATTCTCTTTCACCCCAAAAACCCTCTCAATCTCTTCAAGAACTCTTCTTCTTTTATAGAGCAAAGTTCTTCATCCTTCATTCTTCATCTTCATTTCATCACCTTCCATTTTCATCTTCTTTTCTTCATCTTCATCTTCTCTTCTTCATCTTCATTTCCCCACCTTCCATTTTCATCTTCTCTTCTTCATCTTCATCTTCTCTTCTTCACCTTCATTTCTCCATCTTCCATTTTCATCTTCTTTTCTTCACCTTCTCTTCATTATCTTCTCTTCATCATCTTCCTTTCTCCATCTTCTCTTCATCCTCTTCTCTTGATATCTCGCAATACAATCCTTGAAATTTTAAGTATTTATAATACGGTCCCCGAAGTTTTGAGTATTTGCAATACAGTCCCCCGAAGTTCCGAGTATTTGCAATACAATCCCCGAGAAAATATTTCTTTCAAGCCCAAATCTTCTTGGTGCATTTTTCCACCCCATGCCTAGTCCACGCCTTTGTTAAATTAAGCTCAAATTGTATGCCAATGCTAAATGAATGTGTGAGATGATTTTTGTTTAGAACTAAAATTAGTTCTAATTTTTATGCAAAAAATATATTAGTCAAAATTTAGGCGTCAACAAGGGGAAAACGTAAAGGAAAAAAAAAAAAAGAACGAAAAAAATTGATTAAAAAAAATATTTATTTAAAATAATGAAATATATTTTTTTAAAAAAATTACTTCAAATGTCCACGTCGATTACCATGTAGGACCGCCGATCCACGTCATCGATTTTCAGCCTAATTTCCGGCTAAAATTGGTCGAATTGGCTGAATTGGTACAAATACCAAAAGATTTAAGATTGAATTGGTCAAATTGAAAAGTTTAGGACTAAATTGGTACCAATACAATAGGTTTAGGACTTTTTTGATACTTTTCCCCAATGAGGTCCAAGGTTTGTCCTCGATTTCCAACCTAGGCGTGGGCTTCTCGATCTTGAGCACAATGGTCCCGGGTCACAAAAGCCGATCTTGTGAACCAAATGCCAATGCCCAGCCTCCCTAGCACTGTCGCGACCTAAAAAAAAATAAACGAGTTATCATTTCCGGGCTAATGGATTATCGGGTTAATTAATTAACTAACCTAACTCGGACTCTCCCAAGTCCATACCAAATCGCAACTTAAGGTTCGAATGATTAACATGCAATGTGATTTGAATTTGGAGTCGCCACTAATCATTTTCGGTAGGGTCGATTAGAAACCTAAATAAAATAGCGGGAGAAAACTATCTTATTTCACGAACCGTAGATTAAGAGTCCGGGGACTTGGTTACATTAATTACAACTAATGCCCTTTCGGTACCTTAAAATTCATGAAACAAATAATGGATTTGACAAATTTGATGAATTCTACTTGAAGATCAAAGAATCAATTTTTTTGGATTTTTCTTCCCATGACATTTTTTGAAATAAAGAAATTACATGAAATTAGGATGAAATAGGTTCAAGGTTACTCCCCAATTTGAACTCGTGCACCAAACTCGTGCTTCGGGCTTGTCTTGACCATTGGGACCGATTTGGTGACTCGTTAGACCGAGAAATCTCTTGGTCCTATCTCTCCTTCACGCTTTCTTTATCATATCGCTAGAATTTCATGAGACCGCAATCCGGGCGTTGATATTTTTTCCCTTTTGCTCTCCTTCTATTCTTGTACCATTGATGTCTCATCGTTGATATGCACTAGTTATTTAACATAAAAACGTAGAGAGAAAAATCGATGTAGAAAATCCGAGCTAATTTGTATTCGAAATTAAAGAAAGTTAGGGAATCACTTAACTTTCTTTTCTTTAGGCGAGCTTGAACAATGGTGATGAACTTGTGGCTTGTGTTGATGGGTGCGAAATTGGCAATGGTAGTACCGAGCTTCAAAACACTCAAGCCCTCTCAAAACTCTCTCCAAATTTTTTTCAAGAATTCTCTTTTTCCTCTCTAAAGAATTCCTCTCAAAAACTCTCTCAATTCTCTTCTCTTCCACCCCAAAAAAAACTCTCTCAATTCTCTTTTCCTCCCAAAAACATCCCTATCTCTTCAAGAACTCTTCTTCTTTTATAGGCAAAGTTCTTCATCCTTCATTCTTCATCTTCATTTTCCCACCTTCCATTTTCATCTTCTTTTCTTCATCTTCATCTTCTCTTCTTCATTTTCATTTCCCCACCTTCCATTTTCATCTTCTTTTCTTCATCTTCATCTTCTCTTCTTCACCTTCATTTCTCCATCTTCCATTTTCATCTTCTCTTCTTCATCTTCATCTTCCTTTCTTCATCTTCCATTTTCATCTTCTCTTCTTCATCTTCCTTTCATTATCTTCATCTTCCATTTTCATCTTCTCTTTTTCATCTTCCTTTCATTATCTTCTCTTCACCATCTTCCTTTCCCCATCTTCTTTGGTATTTGCAATCCAGTCCCTGAAGTTTCAAGTATTTGCAATACGATCCCTGAGTTCCGAGTATTTGCAATACGATCCCCCCGAGAAAATATTTCTTTCAAGCCCAAATCTTCTTGGTGCATTTTTCCACCCCATGCCTAGTCCAGGACCCTGTTAAATTAAGCTCAAATTATATGCCAATGTTAAATGAATATGTGAGATGATTTTTGTTTAGAACTAAAATTAGTTCTAATTTTTATGCAAAAAATAAATTAGTCAAAATTTAGGCGTCAACGACACCCGGTCCGGGTCCACAGGGGATGGGTCCAAGGCCCTAGTGCTTGTTCCCGAATCCCCAGTGCCCGAGCCAAAGGTCATTGAAGCCGAGCTCATATCCACAAAGGCCAAACATGGGACCCTATTGCTTGGGTTCTCGTTGCTCGGCCTGGGTCCGTGACACTCGAGCCCTAGTCTCGCCAAAGCCGGTCGGGACCCCGGTTCTCATACCTAGTCCATGATGAGTAAGCCCGGGTCCTTGGCGCCGGAGGCCAAAGTCCAATGAGGCAGGGGACCCCGATGCCCGGGCTCGAGACTCTAGTGCCCATACTAGATGTCCTATGCCCGAGCTCGAGTCCATCAAGACCGAACCCGGGACCCGGTACTCAAGCTCGAGTCCATCTTTGTTGGGCCTAGGAATGCATTGTGTAGTCTAAGGTCTATCGAGGCTCAACTCTACTTGGGATCCCGATGCCCGGGTCTTTGCACCGGGGACCTAGTCCTCGGTGTCCTAGGTAAAATCCACGAGGCGAGGCCGGTGCCGTGCCCAAATCCCTTGGGCCAATCCCAAGTCCATCGAGGCCAAGCTTGAGATCACGAAGATCAAGCCTGGGTCACCGAATTCTCTACTCGACCTCTTTGGACCTCGGGCATGGGAATCCTAGGCCCAAGCCCGACCATGATGGACCTAGGCATTAAGACTAATACCCATGCCTCATACTTGATAGGCCGTGGCTTAAGCACGGGAGATTGGGGCACTGGGTTTCGAGTGCCCGAGCCCATTGCCGGGGATTTGAGCACAAACGCTAGGGTCCCGGTCTAGCCTTTGTGGATCGGAGAACCTAGCCTCCATGGATTGAGGCCCGGGCACCACGGATTCGAGGCATGGGTATCGGGGGTCTTGGCCCTAGCCTCTCGTGGACTTAAGCTCAACCTCGGTGGATCCCGGCCATGCGCTAGGGATCCAAGCACGAGCACCCGAGTCTAGGGCCCGGCTTATAGGAATCGGGCCGATGCACTAGGGAGCCAAGCAAGAACACCGGAGTTTTAGGCCAAGCCTTTATGGACCCGTGCATGGGCATCGGTACTTCAACGCAAAGGCTCCATTGACCCGAGCTTGACCTCGATGGATGGTGCTTAGACCCACGTCTTCGCCAAGGGCTCAGCGACCAACGTTGGGGTTCCCTACTCAAGCTTAGAGTTTCTAGTTGATTCATTTCTCTAAGCTATTAAAACACCAAAATATCTTTCGCTAAACAATAAATAAGAAAACACATACTTACATAGTAAAATGTAGAATTTAACCCCCCCCTCCTCCTTCTCTCACACACACATTCACCCAAACACTTAGGCTCCGTTCTTTTCACAAAAATAAGGTACTTGAAAAGTATTTTCCAAGAAGTCATTTTTTAGGAAATGCCAATATTTTTCGATGTTCAACTGAAAACCGAAAATGAGCTAGAAAATATTTTTTTTTCGGATGATCTTATGTCTATAAATATGACAAACCTTTTTCATAGTTTAATATACGGACTTGGAGAAATCAGCCATTCATAAATTGATTGGGGTGAGAGAAAATTTAGACGGTAATGAAAACAGTCTCATCAAACCAAATTAAATTAGTTAAAGGATAACCACAATAGAAATCCTAAAACTTGTCGTAAAGTTGTGATTGAGTCGGAGAACTTTCAAAATTCCCTTTCCCGGTGGAGATTGTATGAGCTCCTCTCTTAGAGTAGAGTGCCAACATGAAAGGCGTAATGATCCACTATAGACTCGGTGCAATTTACTAATACTTATTAAATTGAAAGTATTAAGCCAATAAAAAAAATTATCCAGTTGAACAACTCAAAAGATAAAGAAATATCGTTAATTTCTTCATGCTCGTAAAAATCAAAGTCTTATCCATTTGTAAATGGAGCTTCCCCCTACCAAGAGCTACTAGAGCTCTCTATGCAAGGAAGTTCTTCTTCGCCTTCCACCTAAGTTGCGCAGGAAAGGAGACTCAAGCTGGTGAAATAGTTGAATTTGCCATTGCTCAAAGATACCATTTTTTATCTTCTAGAATCTATTTCAGGGAGAATCCAAGTATTCTCTTTCAGATCTAGGAAACAAACCTAGAGATATTTTTTTCCTTTTGGAAGATAGTAGCAGTTAGCCTAGCCATTAACATAACCTTACCTTGTGCTCTAGCCCCTTCATGGATATCCATACAAGGCCTGAGTAGGAGGGTATATTATATTGGATCATATATGTATTACCGTTCGGCGAATTTAGTGAGCGACGCCAAATCTTTCTATGGATTGCTTCTTTCGCCTCTTAAATTGGTGCAATCAAGTCCTTCCTTGAAATCCGTCAAACTTGTCTAATAAAAAAAGTTGATGTGATTTATTATAATAATAAATTGGTATGATCAAGTCTTAAATCTGTTGCAATTGTGACAATTCATTCCTAAATCCTTTTTATGCCAATTAAGTCAAAGTTTTTTACATTTGTACTAATTCAGTCTATTTGATTGGCCATTGACCCTCCCCCACTCTAAGTCCGGGGGAAAGAAAAACTAAAATTCAAAGATTATTAAAATATTATTTCAAGAAAGTCCATGTCGGTGCTAACTGCCAAATTGATCAATCAAGCACAAATGCAAAAGGTTTAGAACTGAATTGTAAAAAAAAAAAAAAGTTGGAGGTAACTTCTTTCCATTGGGTATGAAGAATAAAGTGACTATTTCCTAAATGTTGAAAAAAAAATTGGATATGATCTTAGCGAGTTGATGGAAACATTAGCCAGTATAAATAACGACTATCAATAGTAGATTCTAAGCTTGTTTTATACTCTTCGCGATTTTTCTCGCCTATTCAGCATATTCTTCCGGATGTCACCGGATTCAATGGGTTAAATCTCCTTTTCTTATTGAGAAACAAGTACCTATGTAGCACCGACATTCTCCGAAAGGTTCCGTGTCGTTTTCGACACGTGTCGAACATCTAATACGCATCCAACACGTAGTCAATAGCGTATCGAATTTTCATACGTGGTCAATTCTTCCGTTATGTCAATGACATGCGCGTCGATCATCCCGAACACACAAAATCCGACACGCGTGGGTTAATTTTGGAAATTTTCAATTTTTTAGGGGTAAAAATTAAATTTATAGAACCCTAATATTCTAAAAAAATTGCTTCAACAAATGGTGGATTATTGGAATGGAATGTAGTTGAATTTGTCAATTCCAAATATGGAATGATACTAAAAGATGAAGGATTAATGTTTTTAGACTAAATTCATTATAAGCTCTTTTGACTACTTATTTATTTGTGGATTTGAATCGAATTAAATTGATTGGAATAATAATAAAAATGATAATAATATATATTCAATATACAACGTGTTCCAACGTGTTGGAATTCTCTATTTTTTATAAATGACATGTCAAATGTCGTGTCTTGTCGCGTGTTGTATGCCATGTCGGTGCTACTTAAACAAGCATGCACTGATCCACTTTCTTTTCCAACAAAAAAAAAAGGTTTACAAAGCGTCTTTTTTAAGCTAGAGAAAGTAATCTTCGCTTTTATTTCAAAAATTTGAAGATAAAGAAAATACTCTTTAAGGGTGTACATGGTAATACTTCGAAAGTTGATTTTTTCTCCGAAGTGCTTTTCGAAAAGATCGTTTGGTAATTCAACTTCTAAAGCGAAAACCGTTTGGTAAAAAATTTTATTCTATTTCTAAAGTGAATTTTTACTTCAAGTTGTTTTTTCCCTCAATTTGAAAAGTTAAAAAATTACTTTTTAATTCAAGAAGTATTTATTGCCTCACCCTCTTTTCATTACATCTTCATCCTTTTTTGGACCATGCCCGCCTCTCGCCCTCCACCGACCTTCGCCGCCGCCCATCGTTGTCCGCAACCACTGCCACACCACCCCCCCTCGCTGCCAATCGTCGCCCACCACCGACCTGCTCGGCGGCCAGCCATCATCATCACTGCTATCACTGCTAACCGCAGACCATTGCTCGCCGCCACCCATTGCGGCCACTTCGTCGATCGCCCCTATCGCCAACCTACACCGATCGCACCCATCGTCACCGTGACCACCGCTACCCACCGACCGCGTCCAATGCCCCCGAGTCGCCGTCTCCGATCACCGGAGTAAAAATAAATAATAATTTTATTTTTAAAAAGTAAATAATAATTTTTAATACTAAAAATTATTTCATAAAGAAATCTAAAAATTTTAAAAATGAAGTAAAAAATTTTCGGCCACCGACAATAATTTTTCATTAATGATTTTGTGTTAATAATGTTTTAGAAATAGAAATTTTTAAGTATTACCAAACAAATTTCTCTTATGAGAATTCAACTTTTGAGGTAAAAGTAGAAAAATCAACTCCTGCTTCTAAGAAAAAGTAGCAAAATTAACTTATGGTCAAAAGTTGATTTTTGAAGCTGAAGTGTTGCCATGCGTGCCCTAAAAGGCTAGTGCTAGGATCACTTTAGTACTTGGTAAATTTTTCTATTTGTGCAAGACTAACTTTATCATTGCAGGTAAATTTTCGACCTTGTTTTAGCTAAAGCATTTATATACGGACTTGGCGGCCTAGTGTGACCTTGGTAGAGAAATTAATTAATGGGCCGTACCTATTTATATGGTTAATTAATGGACCGCATCTTCCCTCTACTGGAGTCCCTAATCCCTAGGCTAAGTTTGAAAAGCTCCCTGTTGAGATATAATGTTATGAGGACATAATGAAGCGCTTCCATCGTCACCAAGAGACCCTTTATCAGAGGGTTGGTGGATATTTGAATCAATAAAGATATCTAAATAGTTTATTGAGAACGTTCCGAGCATTTGTAAGATACGACATTTTCATGTTAAAGTTACGATAAAAATAGAAACTTCGTATTTTTCATGAAATTTCTATCGAAAAGTTATGCAGAATTAAAACAAAAAGGATAAGTTACACTGTCTGGAAGATCTCTCAAAATTTCATATGTTAATGTAGATCGTGCGAGAACAGCCCTCAATAGTCAAAGTGATATGCCAACCCTACACTCTCGAAACCTTTTTTAATCTTTCACTAATCCCATCATCTAAATATATTTTAAAGAAAAGCATCGCCATTTGGAGTTGGGCCTAACTTGATGTCGAGAGAGAGCGTAGAGAGAGAGAGAGAGGAGGTAACACAAGTGAGAACTAAAAAAAAATAGAACACTCGTCACCCGTAGAAATCTACCTAAGGGATAAGAGCAAATAAGAACAACTTCCTGTTCTTAAGCCAAAGGCAATGATTTTATCAATTAATCAAGTTTGCCTTTTTATTCATCTTAGCATGCTTATTTAGATGAGCATGGAACAACCCTCCAAGCATGGGTGACTCTTCATAGAAAAGAGACTAATCAACTAAATACATAGGAACTAGAGAAGTAATAAAGTTCTAGGAAACTAGAAAATGCATTTAAACACCTAGACACTCGATCTTGACTTTTTGAGAAATTAAACAATATTTATCAGACCTTGAACAACATAAAAGATAATAGTAGTTGGTTGAAGGTCTTCTATACGCTATTCTTAAGTTGCCGAATTGATGTCCTTCAATAAATGTGAAACTGACCATCGACAGATGCTCGTGAATCGGTAACGAGGAGATCGTCGCCTACGAGGAGTTTGATCGGTAACTAGAAAGTTGGTAACTCCTTTGCATTGTTAGCAAGGGAATGCTCCGGCATCATTATTTCCTAAAAAATCCTAACTTTAGGTCCAGCCCTAAATCTATATCGAATTTTTTTTGTCTCGAAAAAAATCCCAAACTTTACATTCAGCCAGATATGCCCCAAACCTTTTTTGTATCAAGAAATACCCCAAAATTTAAATCTCATCCCAAATCTACCCTGAACTTTTTTTTGTCTAAGAAAAGAATCACCAATTTTTACTCTCTCATTAAATCTGACCCCATTAGCTATATGTCTAAAACTCACCGTTATTCCTTTTAATTTCGTATCGTATAACGGTTTCATTTTGGAAAGTTTCAACAACTTTCATGGGGGTGTATTCGTTATCCACGTGGAAATGCCACGTTGGTCCGTACTTATCACCTCATTACTTTGATGATGTGAATTTTTTTATCGACTTGAAAATGCCATTTCAAGTTGGGACTGGACCGTAGGTTACATTTGAGAATAGATTGAAAGTTTGAAGTTTTTCTAGACAAGACAAAGTTTGGGGCAAATTTGTGACTGAATCTAAAATTGAGGATTTTTTTTTGAGGTAAAAAAAGTTTGGGACAGATTTGGGATTGGACCTAAAATTAGATTTTTTTTCTAAGACAAAAAAAGTTCAATGGAGATTTGGGACTTGACCTAAAGTTGAAGTTTTTTCGAAACAAAAAAAAAGTTCCGACAGATTTGAGATTAGACCTAAAATTGATTTTTTTTTTTTTTAGAGAATTAGGCCTCAGGGTTGTGCTAATATTGTACATTAATAATAGTTTCTTGATCATTTCGCTAATCTCGTACTTAAGGCATGTTTGGCAACGATTTTGATTCTCCGATTCCGTTCTTCGAACGAAAGGATAAGAAACATGTTTGGTAAAGTAAATGATTTTGATTTTTAAATTTTCTAATTTTATTTCGGAGAATAGATTTGAAGTAGAAACAAGAATAAAAAAGTTGATTCTTTGTTCGATAATCACTTTTGAGAAACAAGACCAATAAAGTGAAAATACTTAGGGAAGGCTTTCACTTTATTCCTTCGAATCGAAATAAAAGGGAACGACTCCTTAGGGAAGAACACTCGACCCACTAGCTCCTGTCGCTCCACTAGCCAGCTCCACCAAGTATAGTACGCCGCCACTAAAGAAAAAAAATAAAATTAAATTAAAAAAATGAAATAATTTTACAGGAATATAGTAGTAGGAGAAATCCCTATAGGGTAGAAAGAGTAAGTACGTCTTCAAATTGAAATGCTTTGATTATGTACCTTATGTTACAAAGTAACAAAAATTGTAGTTGGATCATTCACTGATACTTGAATGTATCAACAGATCTTTTGATATTTTGGCCAATGATTCTATCCAAAATCCATTTTTTGGGCATAACAAGAATTTATTCTCAAATTATCTTAGAGGGATTCGCAATCATTGTAGAGATTCCATTTTCCCTAAGTTACTTAGAAAGAAAAGAAATAGCAAAATCTCATAATTTACTATCAATTCATTCCATATTTCCCTTTTTTTAAATGGACAAATTTTCACATTTAGATTATGTGTTGGATGTACTAATGCCCTATCACATCCATGTAGAAATCTTGGTTCAAACCCAGATGACTCTTCTTTGTATTTATTACGTTTCTTTCTCACAAGTATTGGAATAATAAGTTTTAAAAGACAGAAAAATATTTTTTTTAAAATGTAAAATAATTGAAATTTTATTTTTTAAAAAAATTAAAAAATTCACTATATTTGTATTGCGTGAAAGCGTTTTAGCAATATCATTTTTCTTAACAAACTATAAGAAACAAGTATTCCATGAAATAAATAGACGATTACAATGAAGAAATAAATAG
Organism: Rhodamnia rubescens; assembly: GCA_021437795.1. Lineage (NCBI taxonomy): Eukaryota > Viridiplantae > Streptophyta > Magnoliopsida > Myrtales > Myrtaceae > Rhodamnia > Rhodamnia rubescens. The sequence goes on along the minus strand of JAILYA010000005.1, from coordinate 7,116,780 downwards.
ATTAATTATGGATTATGCATTATATGAATTCATTTTATTAGTGATGCTATATAGGTTGACTTTATAAAGACAAGACATAATTATTTGATTTAAATGACAAAAATTAATAAGAGAAATTGTTTCCGAGAACATAAATTTTATATTGTTACCAAACGCGTTTTGTTCCGGGAACATAATTTTTTGCAATTAATAAACGCGTTCTAATTCTTTTAAACTCGTCCGGAGAACAGAATTTTTAAAAAAAAAACCAATTCTAAGTGGAAGATTTTTTGGATGAGAATGCTTGCCAAACGTAGCCTGAGCCACTGCTCTCTTTATCGCTGAGAATATTTTCAATTCATTTGTCACGCCGTAAATATCTGTCATTTTTTCCCCTTTCCTCCTTATTTCTATATCCCAAATTTATTCATTGCTATTTGTCGACGTGGTGGTGGCATTGATCCACCCTAGGCAGAAAGGTCAACATCGTCACAATTCAAATGAATACTAAATGGGAAAATAATCAATCTTGCATCGATCTTGTTCTTGCATGGGGCTTCCCTAAACCCTTATTTTATATACTTGTGACCTTGCATGGGACCTTTTGCGCAGCAGAGATATTAAAATGCAGCAAGCGGCGTATCGGCGACGGCAGCCTGTTTGAAACCGATGTATGTATTTGCATCGTTTACGGAAATGTGGATATTCAAATAAGAACTATGTACTATTCTTCGTCCAAAAAATATACTTGATGACGTCGGATGACATGACGGATGACATCGGAAAGTCGTGGGCCCTGGCCGGTTTTAGGTGAACTACACAAATTACACTATAATTCGTTCAAAAATAGCTGCGTCGTGCCGGTGGACCGTGGGGTGGTTGTGGCCATGTGGGGGGACTTGGCTCCAAGCGTGGAATTACAGATATCGACTTCAACTTCAGTTTCGGATATTCTCGTCCTTCTTTGTTTTTCTCGATGTTATTCTCATTTCGGTGATAGAAAGAAAACGGGTTTAAATACGATTTGTTGGGTGACTTTACAGGCCAATGAATCGGGCATGACACAGGGTATGATCTGTACAAAATCAGGAGGTTGTTGTGTACATTGTAAGGCGGTAGTAAGGCGCGAAGGTGACACAGCTACGCAATGGCTGGACCTATATGAGATCGGGAACCTTTCATTTAGCTGCTGTTTTCGCATGAATTGATCGTCCAAAGATGATTCTGCCGTTGCTCGTGTTCTGGATTTCGCAGACGAGATCTACATGGCCTAATGCCCGCGATTTGCGTCGAGCTATGCAAGTGGTTTTTCAGTCCGTTTCGAAGATGGCCGACTGCTCATGCCTCCACGGGGATAGAGGAAAGGACCACATGAGGATGCATGCATTCGGAAAGGGTTTCGGACATGAGTTGTCACTTGGAATGAAGTGGAAAAATCATTTGGGTTTGATGTGGCGGTGGTGCTTCGTTCTTGGAGGTCGTCAAATTGGATCTTTTAAGGTCGCAAATGGTGGGCCCACTGTTGCTGTCTTCAACTGCCGAGACATTAGAACGATATGAATTTAAGTTTGATTTAGTTTAGCCAATTGTAAACTACACTTTGGCTGAACTTAGCTACGTGACTACACTTTAATTATGCTCTGTCGATCTTGGGTTGTGTCGTCGACACAGGGGACAAAGGGGCAAATATTGTTAAAATTGTAAGAAATTTTCTGAGAATCAAATGAAACCATCGTATAATGATGCAGCTGATCGTGCTAATTGGGATTAGAACTAATTCGTCCTCATTTGCCCAAGTCAACGAAGTATCCAATAGCGAGGCACACCGGTCAACCCACCCTCAGGCTCTTATGACATGATTTTCGGTGGAGACTGGAGAAAAGTCAAGACACCTCTAGGCCGCGCCGAATTCTGTCTTCTAGAGGTTGAGGCATGTGAATGATGAACTGTTGAAAATTAAAACAAATTCAGAAATGGTGTCGATCAGCATGCTTGTGACCTTTCGACCCTCGAGACGAATACACGAATTAAGACTTGTCTTTATTTTTGTCGTTTCCAAGAGTCCTTATTGTGAAGTCATTATTAATTTATTAGGTGAGTATATCAAGGATCGATTCATGTAACGATATTGTGTATATACATCCGTCTATTCATGTTTCTAAATATAGATCAAGAGTAATGTATTAAGCTCACAAATAGGTGTGTATTGTAATCATTTTTGTATGGGTAAATCGATTGTGAATACAGAAATATAGAAAAGCCATCCCCGTCTCCTCCTCCTTCGAGTGTGATTTGTGAGAGTCTAACTTTTGATTTATCCCATTATGAACTCCCTAATTAATCATTTAGCTTACGAATAGAAGAATATTATAACAGAACTGCATGTCATTACACAGCAGAAACCTGAATTTATGCCTGAACTCTGTTCCGAGAGATCTTCCTTATGAAAGTATGGCCATTGAGAGTCAGACCAAGGTTGTGCAAGTGCAGCGGATATGTGGATAGAGCAAGATTGAGAAAGCATTCCCAATGATCAGAGCGATTGATGCACGAGGAGGAAAAGTAGAGACCCTCTAGAAACAATGCTCTGTTTCTTGATTTTCAAACTCAACATGATCGTGTGACTCAGTCAAATATGCCTGCGGCCTCAGTGCCCACTGACACAATCCACTCCCCCACTTTTACCTGATAAAAAAGGTTGCGAAAGGGTCAATTTTGCAATTGAACTTTGAAACACAACTCTGTACAATGAACTCTCTATTCGATCTCCTGCTCTTCTTGTTCTTATTCCTAGTTCTCCCATTTGTTTCTAATGCCGAATCCGCCGATCCCTTGGGCCAATTCTGCAACCAAGACACCATCATCAGCAAGGCCAGCCCGATTTGGTCGAACATCGACCATGTCCTGACCGAGTTGGTATCCAAAACCCCGTCAACCGGCTTCCTCACCGCCTCTTACGGCTCGGGCTCTGACAAGGTATATGGCCTAGCCCAATGCAGAGGAGACGTGAGCCGAGATGACTGCTCGAGCTGCATCCAAGACGCAGGCAAGCAAATCCGCCAGCTCTGCCCGGACCAGGCCGATGCGAGGATCTGGTACGACTATTGCTTTCTACGGTACGACAACAAAACTTTCATCGGAGAGCTCGACACGTCTTTTGGTATATTTTATTACAACGTCGAGAACGTGACCGACCCTGAAAAGTTCAATAAAGAGCTAGGGAGCCTGACGGACCAGATCGAAGCCGACGCGGTCGTGCCTAAGAACAGAGGGCTCGGCAAAGGCGAGACTAAGCTCACACCATTCATCACTCTCTACGCATTGGTCCAATGCACCAGAGACCTGCCCAAGCTGTCCTGCGCTCAGTGCTTGGCCATCGCCGTCGGGAATTTCCCAAATTTCTGCAATAACCGGAAGGGTTGTCGAGTTCTGTACAGCAGTTGTTACGTCCGATACGAGCTCTATCCGTTCTTCTTTCCGCTTGACAGAAACGACAGTAACATCTCGAGCGGGGAAACCATAAAGAAGTTGGTCTATCCATAGACAACATCATCTACACAAATCTCTTGCTACTGCTAAAGTTACCTGTTTGTGTCCAATAATTGATTCGACAGCATAATGCGTATTGCCTCTGTACTATAGAAGGGCATCACAATGATTGTTTCTTCATATGGTCCAACGATTGGGCAAGAGTATAGACAAAACCAGCCACATGAAGTGGCTTCCTTTTAGCTCCCACTCAATAAAAAGCAGTAGGGTCATTTCATTTGACTGCCGCAGCAATTCTCTCTTCACATTCCCATCCCAAGTCCTGTGTGATCCATGACCATGCATGAGAGTGGGATGTTGCCACTGATGTTTGCAATGATTCACAGAATATTCCCTTCCCAATCCCATCATACATCGTTCACCAGAAGCAGCAATGAGTGCAGAGGAAAACCAAAAAGAACGGCGAATTATCTGCAATGGTCCAAAGGATATTGTCCAGAAGCTGTAACAAGAAGCACATCTGGGTCTTCCAAGAGACAAATGGTGTACCTAGGCCCACCAATTGATACCTCGCGTTCAGGCGAGTCCAATGATCATTTTTGTTATAAAAAAAAAAAGGGATTAATTCAAGATTAATATAACAAAAAGGTAACAAAAATGAAAGGGCGATATTATGAAATAAGAGAGTTGGAGATTGCAATTTGCAACTAAGCAGCCTCGATCATATTGTTAGGATTCAATATACAATCGCAACGAAGTAAAGCGCAAAAACAAGAAAGAAAAATCGACACACGAGATTTTTTCCATGTTCAATCCTTAAAGTAGAGGCTACGTTCAAGAAAGGATTTTACTTGTAATTAGCGCCTTGCACCTCTCGTTATATACCTCAATTACAAAAGAGAAAAAAATATATATAGTAGCAGTATTTATGGCTAAGCCCAAATTACTAAAAAAAAATATGTACTTAAATTGTAAAAGTTCTTTGGTGTCCAGGAGCCGCCCTTTGAGACCCCCTCCCGCCGAGTGTGGAGTTAAACCACGTGCTTTCCTATCGATGGGGAATATAAACTGCACTCCGGTACATATGACTTCCAACTTTTTTTCAAATTGTCTCAAAGAAAGATTTGAAGTGATTAAATTGTCTCAAATAAAAACTTTTGGTCGATTTTTTAAGTCAAAAAACTCTATTTGTGTATATATATTATTTTTTATTTAGTTTTCTTTTTTCTTTTTATTTTCCCTCTTCCCTTCTCGGACCATCGCCGAGCTTCGTCGATGTCCGGTGGGGGTCAACGGACGCCTGCGAGGCGAGGGTTGCCCTCGCCGAATCTAGTGAGGAGACGTCGTTGCTAGCGTCCAACAACGTCCACTTGCCATAGACGAGGCCAGACAATTGTCTGCGGAAGGAAGAGGAAAAAAGAAAAAGTAAAAAGAAAGAAAAGTAGATAACAAAAATGACCTTTGGCCGGCGAAGACATACATTTCTTTAAATTTAGGGAAAAAACCACCAAAAATCCTAAACTATCTTTCATTTGTGACACGTATCCCAAACTTTTCTTTGTGACACAAAAAATCCTAAACTTTTACGCATGTGACACATTTACCCCAAACTTATGATTGTGTGACACATTTACCTCAAACTTTTTGTTGTGACACTAAAAACTCCAAACTTATAGGCATGTGACACATTTATCCCAAATTTTGAGGTAAATGTGTCATATCGGATATAAGTTTAGGATTTTTAGTTAGAAATTTTTTTTTTTTTGTAAATATGTCACATGGGTATAAGTTTTGGGTTTTCGATGTCATAAGAAAAGTTTGAGGTAAATATGTCATATGAGTAAAAGTTTGGAATTTTTGTTGTCATCAAAAAAATTTGGAGTAAATGTGTCATGATTGGCGTAGTTCGAGTTTTTGACGGTTTTTTCCCTTAAAATTAATATGGCCATGTCATGCAAATAAGGGAACTTCAGACCCTTGAAATTGTTTTCATAATTGTACTTAAAAGAGAAGGACTTGATTACCCATTTTTGTCGAACCCAAAAAAAAAATAATAATAATAATAAATAGAGGACTAAAACAATAAGCAGCAACACTCTGTTCGTAGTTGGTGCTATTATGATGACAAAGCAAGCGGGTCTGTAATCTGTATGTTCTATCAGAGTTTCAGCAAAGACAAATTTGAAGATTCAAAATCAAGCAAGAACCCAAGAGATTGTTCGGTATTGCGACAAAAGTTCAATCAAGCAGGGACCGTGGGTCAGTCCCACTTCTTTCATGTTTGCGCCTTTATTTGGTTCCTGTGCCGATTTCGCAGAGTCTGGGCATGCGTGGGTGATGTCAAGCTCGATCATTTAACTGCCCATTGTCGAGAAAATGGATCAAAATTAACTCGCCGTGGACAAATTAAGGAGAAAGCACGGGACGGGAGAGCTTACTTGGGGGGTGGGGGGGGTGGTGTGGTCGCGCTTCTTGGCGCGGAATTTTTAGTGTCCGGTTGCGATTTCGTAGAGCCAGTGTGGTGGGGGGTCGTGATCTCGCCGAAGATAAGAATTTGCACTTGGGAGTTATGATCCGTCAACTCTAAGCATCATGTTCAATCTTCGCCCACCTGTTCCGATGTTTGGTTCTTGATTGCCTCGGTGGTGTTTGATGAAAGTCCTCAATCAGGGTACTGAACTTGGCAAAGTCTCTACACTGTTTATACGATGTTGGTGCTTTATATAGATATCCATTATGTAAGAAGTAGGGAAATTTCTGCTGCAGGATTCTAGAATACTTTGGGAAAAACCAGGTTGCCTGTTAAGTTAAATCTTTCACCTTTCTCTGCATCAAGTACTTGCACGTAAATCTTTCCATATAGTTGCTTCGGATTTTTTAGCGTGTGGATGTTAGGATGATCTGCTTAAACATCCAAGCATGATTGTGTTAAATCTTTGGTTTATGAGGTACAGCACGACTGACCCAGTTTCCTGCAGTGTAAACAATCTGCCCAGTTGGCTTGACCAATCACTTCGCCTTAGAAGTGCCATTCTTATGCTTTTAGTCATTCTGTAACTCATGATATGCCCTTGCAGGGAGCTGGTGATCGGAGGAAAGATCAGATTTGATTCTAGGACACTTGCATGTGGGCCATTTGCTGATCAGTTTTGGCTCATAAAATGTTCTTCTGATCAGGTGAATCTTGTCCAGAGTGTCTAATATTTGTAATGCTTATCTTACCTAGGTTTCTCACGGGTGATTATGGAATGTTCTAGCATAGTCAGTCAATCAGACTGCATTGGTGATCTATTCGTTGAGGTTTTTTTAGCAACACAGTTATCTTCAGCACCTCATATTTGTTAGAATTACATAAAGTGCCGCCTCTTTGGTTCCGTTTGTTTTGTGGAAAATGAATGATTCGGAAAACATTTTCCTGAAATGATCTATTGTATTGCTTGAATTAATTAGCCAATGAAAAATGTTTTTTATTATTGACAACAATTTATATATAAACATTTTCATAGAAGATGAAAATACTCTTCGTTAATTATTTTTTATAAGCAATATAAGTGACCAATTTTAGGAAATTGTTTTCCGAATCATTCATCTTCCGCGAAACCAACGGAGCCTTAGTAGAAGATTTTTAGCTTCATGCCGGAGGCTGTGCTTACTGCTTTCACTGGGCCTTGCAAAGTTACTGATAGATTAACTTGTAGAATTGTTCTGAAGGACTTTTGCCATGACGTTGATGTGCGCTGAGAATTGGGGCGTCTTTTGACATAGATATTTGTCGATACCATGCCTGTGAGATGGCCAAGACTCCTAAATCCTACCCAGCTTTCTCAGATACTAAAGTGCCAGAAAAATCCAGTTACAGCTCTTGAAATCTTCAGAGAAGCTAGACATAAGTACCCGAACTATCGTCATAATGGTCCAGTATACTCCACCATAATTGGGATTCTAGCAAACTGCGGCCGAATTAGTGAGATGGAAGAGGTGATCAATGAGATGAAAGAGGATTCGTGCGAGTGTGCAGATTCCACTTTTGCAGCTGCAATTAACACCTATGCAAAACATGGACTGCTCAAGAAAGCTGTTGGTCTTTTCCGAATGCTTCCACAGTTTAATTGTGTGAACTGGACGGAATCTTTCAATGCCCTTCTTCAGATTTTGGTAAAAGAATCCAGGCTTGAAGATGCTTATCATCTGTTCTTACAGGACTCTCACGGATGGGCAGTGAAGTCCCGTCTCCGTTCCTTGAATTTGCTCATGGATGCTCTATGCCAGAGAAGGTGTTCTGATCTTGCGCTTCGTATTTTCCAGGAGATGGAATACCAAAATTGCTATCCTAACAGAGAGAGTTATGGTATTCTCATGAGAGGACTGTGCGAAGAGGGGAGATTGAATGAAGCCACCCATTTGCTGTACTCAATGTTCTGGAGGATATCCCAAAAGGGAAGTGGTGAGGATATTGCTGTCTATAGAACCCTCTTGTCTGCGTTATGCGATAATGGCCAAGTTCAAGAAGCAGTAGAAATTGTTAGAAAAATCTTAAAGAAGGGACTCAAAGCACCTAGGCAGCATCTTCAGCCTCTTGATCTTACAAGATGTAACAAAGCTGAAGAATTAGAGGTCATGAAGCATTCCATCAACGATTGTTTGATCAAGGGCGGGGTCCCCAGTTCTGCTAGTTATAGTGCCATTGCTGTTGACCTGTATAATGAAGGGAAGATCAAAGAGGCAGAGAAGGTGCTTTCTGAGATGCGCAGAAAAGGCTTTAGGCCACCAAATTCTACCTACGAAGCAAAATTGGCTGCTCTTTGCAGGAACGGTGAAGTGGAAGGAGCAGCGAAGGTCATTGATGTGGAGATGGTGGAGAACAACTCCGTTCCAACACGAAGAGCATATAATATCTTGCTTGACGGACTGTGTAATCACGGGAATTCCGTTGTGGCCGTTAAATATCTAGAAAAGATGCGTAAAAAGTTAAGCTGCACCCCTGACAAGAAAGCTTATGAAATTCTGTTGGATGGGCTTTGTCGTGAAGGTCGATTTGGGACAGCGAGCAAAGTCTTGGAGCAGATGGTTATCAACTCGCATCTTCCTCATAGTGGTTTTTTCAGTACAATTATTCAAGGTCTTTGTACTATTGGCAGGCATTATCAAGCTGTCATGTGGCTAGAGGAGATGGTCAGCCGGGGCGACGTACCGGAAGTCCCCGTCTGGAACTCCTTAGTTTCATCTGTTTGTTGCAAAGTGAATGGCTTTGAGGATTTGTAGTGACTTCTGAGACGTGCTGGATTCTGTAAGCTCCCGTTGCCCATGGAAGAGCACGCAATTGATCATTTTATATACGTTCGAGCTGCTTCTTCACATCTTTACACCAAATTTTTGTGAATCGTTTCTTTTTTCAAGGAAGTGGCATGTCTACATTTCTCCCTAGTTTAGAGTACAAATTGATAGGGAAGGGCTGCTTGTAATCGTATCTAATAAATGAAATCAATTGCCTTGATTTTTTACTTTGGATCGCACTTTTATGTATCCGGATTACTGTTGTACTGGTCAAACCAATTCCAGTTGAACTATGGAGGACCTTTCATTGTAGTAATAAGTGGAAGTCTTTTGTTGAATGATACTTCAACGAAAGAGGAAAATTTGTCGATACTGGGTACCGTGATTTTAACACGGAAATTCAAGGTGATGGTGGTCCTGTGCTTGGCTTCAGTGTCGTATCATTTCCACTGGTGCCTCCCTCTGTCTTCATGGATTCGGCAGCAGCATCTTGATCTTTCTCATGCTCTTTTATATGCATGTGAGTCCACAGTAAGGACCACAGTTTGCATTCTCCTTTCCGCTGCGACAATGGTTCAGGTAAGTCCTCTGTGTAATAAAAAGAACAATCACTTTATCATTGAACAAGCAAAAATTAGTTGTAGACTTGTAGTGTTACACAGAACTATGTACTATAAAACTGCACACAGCAAAGACTATTACAAAATTTTCCTTCAGACGGAGCAATTATTTTACACTGGAAACAGCATCAAATTCTTGAATTATTTGCCACGTTGCATATCTGACTCTGAGAGAGCCCATACATGGCTTCCATGCTCATCCAGGAACTTCCACTCTTTGTTCTCTCTAGGGAATTCCTAAAGCTGCTTCTCGAGGGCCAACACATGATGACAATGAACCCACAAAAGAATTTTTCAATTTCCACACAAGATTCTCGAACCCAGAAAAAGCCCCTTCTTACCCTTTGAAAGAAATCACTAGTGTATACCACTCGAGGGGCAATTTAGTAATTTGGCGAGCAAATTGCAATTGAATTCAACTTTTTTTTTTTTTTGTTCTTTTGCATGCGGGTCCTGGAATTACTAAGTATTCTGTCGGTTTAAGAGTACGTAGGGGACCCCTCTCTTTCGTAGGTGGTGAAAGAGCGTCTCTTCTCTGAAACGCTTGCAGGTTTCTAGCTCAGTCTATCTCTTATGGTCAGTTATTGACCACAACCCACCTCTTCAGTCCCCCCTCTCTCTCTCTCTCTCTCTTCCCCCTTCCCCCCGTTATATTTCACATAAATTCAAACCCCTCGCTTTGAAACTTGAGAGAGAGAGAGAGAGAGTTCTGATTCGCATTTCAAGAATGGCTGTACTTAAAGTATCTCCCTTTCTGCTGCTTCTCTTCAGCTTGATTCTTGCTGCTTCCGTTATACAAGGTCATTCTCAGTGTGTGGCAGATACTCCCAATGAGAGTGTTATAAGCTTTAGTTCTTTTGCAATCTCAACACTTTTTTTTACTCAAATTTTCAATCCTTTCATTACAAGATTAGTTGATATGTCATTCTTGTTGGTATTCCAGGTTCAAGAGTTAGTCCTGAATATCATGTAGCTTCATTACAGAGAGAGGCCGTGCATTTGCAGGTGAGGTGTTTAAACCTTTCGAAGTAAATGGGCCATGTATCCTCAAACTTAACAACACATGATGAAGAAGCGAAATATACCTTAATGTTCAATAGCACCAGCGTGTTCTATTCTGCATACTCTACTAGTAATTTGCTTTCGATGGGTTCTGTGTGTGTTTTTGACTAGTTATTCTTGGAATTATTTTCTTAATGAGATATGATTTTCATAGGGTATGAAGCTACTGGGGGAAGATGAGAACAAACATAGGGACTCAAGGAGATTAATGATTGGGTCGACCAGGCCAATTTGCACATACAATGAATGCAAAGGTTGCAAGTACAGATGCAGGGCTGAACAAGTTCCAGTTGAAGGGAATGATCCCATTAACAGTGCTTACCACTACAGATGTGTGTGTCATAGGTAAATAAAGATTAGATAAATTTAAATTAATCTAGGGGTTGGGTAATGATCATATTTATTTGAATGAGGGTTTGGACCCAAGAGAAATAAGAGAAAAATAAAATAAAATAACTCCCAATGCTTCCTTTTCTTCTCTTCATTTTGAATTTCTTATATTGTCTGCATATAAGTGTGAGTAGCTAAGTAGAAGTGGCTGTCCAAGTTTTTTAGGGTTCTTTCTTTTTCTTTTTGTTCTTTGAGGGTCAGATATGGTTCAATCGAATTCTTGATTATTGTAGCAAAGTCTTCGTTGAAAGAAGGAAGTCTCTCACGTGTTGTTCGTATCTGTTAGGCCTAGGTTTCGGACTCGATTCCTTGTCTTTTTTTAGCTGCAAAATGTGCTTCTGTTATCAGAACTAACATGTAGAAGAAAATAAATAAGTATTCTTAAACTCCATCTTGCAATGTCAACTTCTTCTTCTAGAGTAAATGAAGGCATGCACATTTTCCTTTTGTTTTTAGGAGCTTATCTTAGTAAAATTGAGCGACTAATATGCTGTCGGAGATACAAAAGTGTGTGGTTTAGGAGGGTAAATACAATTTGTGCAAAGTTTTAACATAAGCAAGGAAATGTGATGGTACCGGATATGATAGTGAGAATAGCATATATTAGCCCTCGCTCTTAGGGATGAGCATGGGCTGTGTGGGTAGGATCCAAACTTAGACCTTAAAATCGACCCTGTTATAACCGGTTCCCAATTTTTGGAACCTAAAATCAATCATGTTTATCTTAGAACCTATTTTGAAACTGACCCCATTTCTCGGTCCGGTTCCAAGGTTTACCCTAGAACCCGTTTTCCTTTTGTTTCTTTTTTTATTTTATTTTTTCCATCAAAATAATATGAGTATCGATGAACTCACGTCGCTTTGTTTAGTTGTGTCGATGTTTGTGAGATGCAAAAGAAATGTGACAGCGAGAGGCTATGGTGGCTAGTCTGGCAACAATGAGACAAAAGGTGACGACGAGCTGTGTTGCATCTTTGCGACGTCAATAATGGCGACAATGAGAGGCAAGCCGAGAGAGAGAGAGAGAGAGAGAGAGAGAGAGAGAAAGAGAGGAGGAAGCACGTCGAGATGGGAAACACCAAACAAAGGAGGGGAGGCAAGGTTGGCAAGTAAGGTTAGGGTTTCATTTTTTAAAAAGAGTAGCTAAAGATCGATTCTAAAATCCATCCGGCTGGGTCTCCACATAGAACCGGGAACTGCACTGGTTTTAACTGGTTCCCCGATCGATTTGAACAGGATCCAATTTTCGGCCTTATTTTTCAGGTGGCCCGATTCGGGTTTCGGGTAAACCTGGTCCTGTTGCACATCCCCTACTTGCTCGTGCTATGTGCAATTGTTTTTACGTCTTTTATTTATAAAGGCTTCTTTTACTTTGAAGTATTTCCATTGATATTTTAGGTTAAAGTCTCGTTATGCACATTTTTTGTACTTTTGTCATATATCCCATGGGGTTTGGCGCGGCAGTAGAAAACTGTGCCATCTTGGACGCCGTTCGCGTTCAAATGACATGGACATTCGCATTTAACCGGCATTTGAGATTAAACGTTTTCCACCGCTCGATAGGATAGGACATATGATGATGCAAGATATTTTAACACTTTATTTGTACGAGTCAAATAGAACAGAGAGGATTTACATTTTACATGCATGTGGGAAGTAAAGAATGTGTTTGACTTGGTTTTCTACAAGACTATGGGAAACCCTTCCTACTGTAAAATCTTAATCATCAGTATGAAGTAGAAGAGGACATTCCAAACAAAGTCACCGTCAGCTGCTAGGGTTTTGTTTTTGTTTCCCACTTGGGCCGTTTGGGAGGATATTGGTCACATGGAAGGTGGTCCCAAGAAAGAGGACATGCCAATGCTTAGGGGGGAATCACATGTTGGCGGGGGCTTTGTTTTCATTTGCAGAAATGGGAAAGATGGATTTAATGAATGCAAGAAGGATCCATCAACCAGGGCATGAAGGGCCCTTTCAATTTTAGCCTTTGTCCCAACTGTACCTTTTGTCTCATAAAAAAACCTCCAACTCAAGGTTCAATCTCAATTCTACCCTAAACATTTTTTTATTTCATAAAAAACTATCAACTTTATGTCATTGTTCCAATTCTCCCGTAATTCTTTTTTTTATCCTATGAAATTTTTTCAACTTTTGGTCTTATCCAAATAGCATCGGGAGAAATTGGCCAATTAAAAGGGAGAGTTTTGATGATTGAAGTGCAAAGGTCGGCATCGACGATGTGTGTAGTTTGTTACGCCACGTCAGCCGTACAAACAACACATAAAATAATTCCCTCGTGCTCTAGCTAAAAAGAAAAAATGTTACTACTCTCTTTTACCCAGAAAACTACTCTTCTAATTGTTAATACTGATTTTTATTGATTCTAATGAATTTTGTTTGGATGGTGAACTATATATTTATATGGTAACTTGCTATATGTCACTCTTTTCTGTTCTTTAATGTACTCCTTCATAACCCCATGGGCAGAAGTGCGTCTAGCTGGGGCTCTTCAATTTGCAAACAGGTGCGGAGTTCGAGTCCCCACGAAGAGCTACTCCGGCTCGCTCGTTGTCAAGGGCTCGGGCCTCCTGATGCACCCTGGATTTTTCGCAGATATACCGGCACAAGTGAGAACGACGCGGGTTGTGCATGATCATCAACCCCCCAAGAAAAAGAAAAACTAGAAAAACAGTGCTTGCGCTTCTCAATCATAGGCGATATTCAGATCTCACTTGGACTTGTACCGTGTCCAATCCTCACTAAAATCTGAGCCCACCCAAATCGTGCAAGACCCAAATGCTTTCCGGCCAGCATAATGATCCGTTTCCTCTTTTGGGCCGAAACCCGACCCGCCTCAGTTCTGCTACTCCTCGCAAGGGTTTTCGGGCAATCGGATCCGACGCCACCAGTCACCCCTTACAGAATTCGCACGTGTTTTTGACTGTCACAGACTCTACAGTCCGTTTTAAAGCCCAAACTCAAGGAATCTCCTCAGCGTTTTTAGCGCTAATCTCCACAAATTCAGTGGACAGAAACATACACTTTCGGTTCCGATAACGTTTGTCCATTTGGCGGTGATGCCGGAAAGTCATGCGTGTTCCTTAGAGAATATAGCAGATGGAAAAGCTAAGACCAGGGGTGGAATTTAGCATATTGATCTAGGAAAGAGCTTCTTATTCATTCTCCCCCGGATCCGAGACGTTAAACCTATTTGACCTGATTTAGTAGGATTATAGTTTCTCCAATCTGGCGTCTCATTTTTACCCAAAAGCTTTAAATAATGCAGCTATGATATATCAACACGTGAGACTATCTCCACTATAGAAGGAAAAAAGAAATGAAAAGAGAAAAGAGCGAATCCGCTAGTAAATCCTAGATAAAATAAGATTTCTACGTATGCATCGTCCAAAAAATAATTTTTATCGGCTGTAGCTAAAAACTTAAGAAAAAAATTTACGTGTATATATACACACAGATTACAATTGTTGTATTGAACGTCGCTCTCCCGACTTTAAAAGCCCGTGTGAACCTGAGAAAACAAAAAGACTGGCGAGAGAGATCAATCGGTCCTTGTTCTTCTCCGAGACGGTGGTTTCTTTTCTTGATAGCGATAAAATCATGGGATACTTTCTCTTTATTTTAATTTAATTCCAGATTAGAGAAACCACTAATTAATCTTAATTAATCTCCTAACTAACGCGGCAAAATCCACTGACATGTACTTTCTGCTCACTGGCACTACTAATTAAAAGATCTCGAGGGGCATATCCGATTGCCTTTCACCTTCCACTAGCAATATTTTATGTTAGCGGACTGCGTGATCTTCAAGCAAAAGACTTATGTACGTTTAGTATGGACATACGGAAGAAGAAAAGAAGAAAAACCAAAAATTGGGGACCAAAAGAAGAAGACTTGGGTAGGTAAGGTCCGCCATTAATCCAAAAGATTAGTCAATGTTTAAAGTCGGTGGAATAATCAGTGAGTTATATAACGCCTTAGTTGCTTACAAATTCACATGTACGGGCGACGGTGAACCAATGCTAACATATACCGTTCACGGAGCAAAGGCCTATTTTTTTTTTTTTTTGGGTTCCAAAAACACGAAACCCTAATAGAGATCAAGCGTGCGAGATTCAATTTATGTGCATTATTTTGTCAAGTGCGAATGCCTTGGTTTGTTCACAATGTATGGGATGAGCGATGTTTAGGGTATGGCGTGGATACAGACACGATGCTTGATTTAGAGTTGGAGATGGTACACAAGCGATTTCCTAGCATTTCGTTGGCTTTTTTTTTTATTTAAATATTATGGTGAGGGAAATCCTTCTTATGTAAGTAAAATCAGTTCGGGAAGTACTCTATTTATCTTATAAATCAAGTAAGACACGAGTCAAAACCCGAGTGGGTAGAATAATCTTCATTTGCTAACGAAGAGACGTGGGTTTACAGGTTGCTACCCCACTGATAGACTATTGCACGTAATCAAATAAAATATAGAATACCATAGTTATTCACAATTAGAAGGAAAAATATTCGTGCATTAGCAGAAAGAAAATATAGTTCTGTAATTAAATAATCAACCACTAGGGTTTGGCCCATCCTTAATTTTGTTCTGACAATAGAGCGGGGACAACAGGGTAAATCAGAATCCACCCTGGTTTGATTCGCTTCACTCCCATTTTCATGGAGTCCAACCTTGCTCAATTTTAGTCAAATGTCTCTCCCCCCTCATTTTCATTTCTCCTAATTCATGCCAACAACGATATTATTAAATAACACTAATGTATTTTCTTTCTTGTACTTTCAATGGTTTAAATACTTCTGTTATGAGACATAATACTTCCACACGGTCCCTAGACCTCTTGTGCAAATTGTGTATAAGTTATCTGTCCACTCCTAACAAAAATGATTAGAAAAATCAGTCTAGATGAGAACTAATCAATTAAACTTTTTTTACATCTCCTTGATTAATCCTCAATTAATAATGGGGTGCAGATGAAAACAGAAACCCACCAAGCAATATTGTACCCTTCACTCCCACTTTTATGGAGAGTGCCCTCTCTCTCTCGCACACACATGAAGCATTACGACACTAATAATAATTAATGTTCTTCACTAGCACTAGCGTGCTGGACATGCTTAATCCATACTTTAGTTAACTTCATTCTCCAGGTCCATAGTATATTTTAAATCAACTACGCAAAAGATCGGACACCCTCTATTTCATTCTAGAGCGATATCATTGAGAGAGGATCTGATTGTAATCTAGCATAGAGAATCGATTATGACACGCGGCATATTAAATAATTCACACGCCTCGCGCATGTCCACCGCGATCAAGTATCGGAATTGATTTCTTTATTAGTCAAGTTGGTCGCGTTGCTAATATCAAATATAGGGTTGGCAAAGTTTTTGGTCTAATATAAGTAGCCTTCTTTGTTATATGTACTCTACGTTAATGCGCTTAATCTCGACCGTTAGTTGCATTAAATAACCTTGACTTCACCGAAGACTCCCTCGTTTCTTTTGATCACTCCAGCGATAAGTGCTCGAAATTATGTATGCAATTAATCGTGGTGAGGGAACTATAGATTATGAAATTTGCTGAAGTGTAATGGTGGGGTTTGATTCCCTTCATGTTTTGCTTAGGGAAGTACCATTTGATTAAGCCAAGTGGTGCAAATTGCAAAGGCTTTTTAGCAGTTGGAAGTACAAGAAGAACTTAAAATAACTTCCAATCCACTTAAGAGGAAGTAAGATGGACAATTCAAAGCAAAAGCCAAAAGGGTGTTTATTAGTGTTAGATCCAAGGTTTTCATTGGCGGCTTAATACCAAAAAAAAAACCTCCAATTTTAGCATTTGTGACAATTGTATCCAAAACTTTTTTTTTTCTCATAAAAAACCCCTAACTTTTATTTTTTTCCCAATTCAACAAGGCTAATACACAAAAAAAAAAACTCAACTTTAGCATTTGTTCCAATCGTATTCGAAACTTTTTTTGTCTCATAAAAAATCCTCAACTTTTAATTTTATCCCAAATTTACCATCGTCAACCTTACGTTCATAATTACTTGTTAGCTAATCTTATGTGGCTCAAATTTTCTCGCTGAATTTACCAATGAATCTTCAAAATCTAAAAACAAGAGGTTTCGAAACGATGAGATTTTAGATCATTTGTCTAAATATCTCCGTGTCTAGTCATTCTTTGGGCTATTGAGGGTCGAAGAGAACATGGAACGCGTCGTCTTGAGTGGCATTGTATCTCCTGGCAATATGTATAGGAAGCAAATAACATAAGAGAAGTTCGGGGCTTTTTCATGTCGGTTTCTTTGAGGTGTAATTCATTAACAACGTGGAAATGTCACGTAAAATTAACTGATGATGATTATGGACGGAAGACTAACGGTGGTAGAATTGGGACAAAAATAAAAATTGAAGGTTTTTTACAGGATAAAAAAGGTTTGGATGCAATTGGAACATATGCTAAAGTTTGAGATTTTTTTTAGTATTAAACAGGTAGAATTAGGACAAAAGTAAAAATTTGAGGTAGAATTGAGATAAAAGTAAAAGTTGAAGGTTTTTTATGAAACAAAAAATAATTTTTGATATAATTGTCATAAATACTAAAGTTGAAATTTTTTTTGGATATTGGGCCTTTCATTGGCACTAATTAGCACAACTATTTTTCAAAATAATAAAGAATATCAACGTGTCATAGATAAATTATGTTGGGAAGGTGATCCTTCGCCGTGCAGATAAAATATAATATGATAATCTACCAAACCAACAATTTTTTAGGAGTGCGACCAAAGAAAGAACAAATTTTAAGGAGAACCGATATATGGGGCTCGCAACTCATATCGCGTTCCATGGGCTCCAACTAGTCAGCTTTCAATGCTCATAGCTTTAGATTATTACAAAGGAAAAAGGGTTAGAACGAGATATGTCGGTAATAGTTCTTTCTTTCTATAGATGAAAAACAAGAATATGGTGTTTGGAAAATTTGATTGTTTATGAAGATAGAGTAGTAGTTTAAAGTTTTTTGATGCTTTGATGTGTCCCGACAATTATTGTCTTTAAGGTATTATCTGCCTCCACTTTAATTGTTGCAGGGGTTTAAAACAAATATACCTCTAGGAATTTAATACTTTATTTCGAAGCGATACAATTGATTATTTTTAGTAATACGTTTTTCAAATCATTCATTTTTTGAGAAACAAATCGAATAATTAAATAATTTTTCCTATCTTCGGCTTCAGTTAGCTTCCATGGAATGATGATAACTGAAACTCGTAGCGCTTTTCCCTTTTCTTCATCGGAGAAAATAGTTGCTCTAATCTATTTTGATAAAGTTGAGACTATCCATATTCCATAGAAATTCTAACACTTTTTAAAAAGATATTGTTAGCAAAATGTGTTAATCGAAAATGCTTTCATTATTTAGAATATTTAGGCAATATTATTTTTGACAATCAAAGTACTTTTTATTAACTCAATATCCTTAACAATTAGAACGATTAAAACTATAAAACATTATTAAATTTTCTACGAGACAAACGAGCTTAAAGAGCACCAATTGAAAAACCTAAACTTTTGGACCTAGAGTAGTCATTTAAATGAGAAGTATAGCCTTTTTATAATCTAAAGTTAATCATTATAGAAGCCATTTGATGGAGAATATACATTCGCAAGTCGCCAAAATCCAATATCCACCGGGAAAAAAAAAAGGCCTTCATACTGAATATAAGGACATTTACCTCGAATCATTAGTGTAATAGTCCAAAACGGCTAACTTTTCAAGTTCCTTAAAAGCATAATTAGAAGCATATTACTTAAAGAAGAAGAATTCATTAAATGATATTTTATATCATAGTTACACAGTGTGGCATTTACACGTGGTATAACAAGTTGTTTCACCGAAAAGTGTCAATGAATTTTCTTTCAAGAATATGGATGAATCGATATGAATCGACAAAGCTTGCAAAGGGTTCTATGTTGATTTGGACAGGAAAGTAAATGACAAAAAATTTGAAGGTACGAAAACCGGAGGAAATTGCGGCCATTCATTTAATTGCGGAAAAGTAAAGATATATATATATATATATATATTTTTGCAAAGAACCATGAGTTCTGATAATTAAGTGAGGGTCTTCACAAAGAGTATGATGTGGCTATTTAAAGCCTATAATTGATTATTATTAAGATTAAGAAGATAACTTCCTCATCCTATCTTAATCATGAATAATTATAATAAGTTACAACAACACTTACCCTTAAGAAGTTATAATATAAAAAAATCCTAAAGTAGCGGCACCAAACATAACCACCCGGTAGTTATCTATTAGCTAGTAAAGTTTATCTAAAAGAAGTTACATATCTAAATATATCGCTACTCAACGGTTATATGTCGATGTGGATGACTCTATTCCCAATGAAAGTTCTCATCGATAGGTGATGTTTTGTTGTTGATAACTTCATTGGCGAGTTGTCCATGCTTTTCAAGTTGTCCACTGTCCTTTTTCGATGATGATTTATGTTGTTCACTAAGGTTTCCTCTCACCGATTAAGTCGGTCATTTGTTAATTATAACCAAAAGTTAGTCATTTCTTAGTGTTAGCCCATTTTAAAAGTTTATTGAAAGATTCTCTGATCATTCCATTCAATTATTAAATTGGATAATCAAGGGTCATCGTATGCCTCATTGTCATTGACAAATATTTCCCTGCCGAATTGCCTCATTGTCATCCAATTACTAAATTAGATACTCTAGTTATCAATTCAAATAAATTGGCAAAAAAAATTGACCTTCTAACTTTTTCTCTTAAACTTTGACTAAAAAAAAATTCTCTTAAATTGAATTTCAATCCGTCAAAAGCCATATTCTTGAAATCTTTCTCTAAGAATGATAAGGCATTTATTTTTAGCCATCTTAAATTGAGCAGCAAATTGATTGACCAACTCATTATTGTATTGATAGAGTCTAGTCAAATCAACAATCCATACCTCATATATTGCTCTACAAAATTGATAATGGAATTGTCTTTTCATCTATATCCAATTACACATCGAATTAGGTAATAAATAAGTGCGTGAGCTAAAAGAATTTAAAAAAAAAAAAAAAGGAAACAACCTAAGGTTTAAAAACTCATTTGTCCCTACTTTCTACACTAGGCTATAAAATTGAACGATGTGTTCAGCAGTTAATTGTTCATTTTTGCCAGTAAAAATGGTAAAATGAGGCATTTTGAAACCTCTTGAAAAAGACTGATTATTTACCCATTCAGATTGTAGTTTCCTATAAACAAATATGGTAAAAAGTAGGGACAAATGAGGCATTTTGAAACCTCGTCGAACTTCTTTGACAAACTGTGCTGGATTGAGTTGTACATTTAGTTGGCCATCTTGCCCCTATAAGATAATGCTGGTGTGGCTAGACTATCTATTTAATCTGCATGTTCGCATGTTAGGCCTAATAGGAATATTTACATTGGTCGGTACCAATGGAGCCACTTGCCTTACAACTTTAATATTTGGCCATTGATCAGCCTGTCGACTAATTTGATTTACCAAAATTTTATCATCAATTTGATTCTTTTGACCATCACTATTAGCATCAATAAATGGAGAGAAATTAATAACGTAGCTACCATTGGATTGACTAGTGGTGAATGAATGGTCAATACAACATTGATGACAATCGATTTGATTACACCTAATATATGACTCATAATATAATTGGCCATGTCGTTTCACAGCTCTTCGAATAACCTCTTCATGTGAGAAGTTGGAGAAGGTCTGCTCCCTTGTGTTGGCCTTCTTCTATTGCTCGATTAATGGCTGAAGATTTGAAGTGCGCAGCAATTTCGTTGCCAATTTGTGGCACTAGATTATTGTTGCCAACAACATTATTAGACTCTTGTTGATTTTTGGTTCTTGGGTTCGTAGTCTCCTCGAATCAACAAAATTTGTCCTATTGGGTGTGCTAAAAATATATTTTGCTGGGAAGTGTCAATGAAATATCTTTAAAAAATGTGGATGTATCGATATGATCGACAAAGGTTGTGAATGGTTCTTTGTTGATTTTAGACAAGAAAGTAAATAAAAAAACTTAAAGGTACGAAAACTAGAGCAATCACAGCCTACAAAGTAAATAAAATGATAAATTTGCAAATAGTGTTAAGTTTGGTAACTGAATGAGGTCTTTACAAAAAAAAAAAAAAAAGCTGTTTGAAACTTATAATTGACGGTTATAAACTGTCATTGAATGTAAAAAGATAACTTTCTATTCATGTTTCCAAAACAAATAACTTACTAATTCATGTGCGATTATAAGAAGTTAGAACATTACTTATCCATAAAAAGTTACAAAAATTCTAAAAAAGCAGCACTAAACATACACCCAACAGTTACCTAATATCTAGTAACATTTATTTAAAAGAAGTTAATGTCCGAAAATATCACTATTCGCATTTACATGTTGATGTCGATGATTGCATTCCTAATAAAGTTTATTATCGATAACTGATATTTGTTGTTTTCATGCTCTTCAAGTTGTCTACGATTTTTTTAATCGATGACTTTTATTGTTCATCAAAGTCTGCTATTGTCGAAAAACAAAAAGTTGACCATTCCTTTGTGTCAACACAAGTTAATCGAAAGTAGTATGTACAACACATACTGCATCAAATAGAAATAAAATTTGTAGGTCGATTACATTGCATCACTGCCAAAATATGCTTTAAACAAATTATATGGCAAGAAGCAGAAGGGGGACCCGCAAGAGCACGTTCGTTTGTTAGAAAATAGGATAGAGAAAGCTTTACTGTCTTTTATACACCAATGGTCTGTGTTCAAAGAAAGAGGAAAGGGAGGAAATGAGAATTAGTGTGGGAAATTAACATTAAAAAAATTGAAGTTTTTATGGAGAGGAAGTGAGGCAAATCTAAATCATTTCTTATAACTTTTAGGGTTTTTAATCAAATCCACCAATGATATAAGAAGTAATCTAAACCCACCATTGGAATTATATCGAAAAGAATTCGGTTCGAAAATTAATTCCATATACGTAGGTCTTTTTTCGGGATTGTCCTCCATATACATAGACTAGCGTAAACGACGGGCTTAAAAATTACCCTAATTTCTATTCCATCCCAGTTCTTCAACTTTTCGGACAATTCTTGGATCATCGCCATCTTTTGTTTTAAAGAAAGACGGACTTAAGCATTTCAGTTTATGGACGGAATGAACAATCCTTGATCGTGCGCGGACAATTGTTCGTCTTTCTCTAACTTTTTGAAAGAGACAGTTGCTTATTTACTATGCACCGCCAAATATGAAAGAATGTTGAGTATTTGCAATGAAAGATAGTTATGAAGTACATTCTGCATGGTCGAGTATAGTTATAGGCATAAATATTCGTAGATACTACTGATGAATGAAAATCTTCCTACAATTACATGTTAAAAAGTTCTTAGTAATTATTTTTGAGATATTTTGACCAAAAAATATTGAGATACAGAGTTGAAGACCTACGTTCTCTTGGTAAAAAATTGATGACTCTTTTTTTTTTTTTGGTGTGTGGCGGTGGGGGTCGGTTGCTGATGACTTGATTGAGTAGAACAAAAATCACTTTCAAGTGTAAACATATTTCCATAAGACAAAGGATGTGATTCTCAAAGCGCATTTGAAAGCATTCCCATCTATGGCTCGTGACCTTATCCTACCACCTTAAACAGGAATGAATCATTAATTAAGCTATCTCGAAATGAAATGACGTGCTAGCTTTGCCCCCTTAAGAACTGGCGCTGAGACGACAACACCTCACGCTCTTCTCTCTCTCTCTCTCTCTCTTCTCTCTCTACAAGTACCTGAAACTCCTCTTTCCCGAGAAAGTTGCACCAGAACCCTTCGTCGTCCATCGCTCGTATCGGAGTACCTGCGTGTGGAAGAAGAGAGAGAATGGTCAAAGAGGGAGATCAGAGCGTGACCCTCGGTCTTCTGAAGCAGAAGATGGCCGACTTCGCCAAGGAGAGAGACTGGGGTCAGTTTCACAGCCCCAGAAACCTCCTCTTGGCTCTGGTAGTCCCTCTCTCCTTATTACTTTCGACCTTATATGTTGCTGGGTGATAAACCGATCCCAAACTGTTTGAGAAAATTCCTGTCCCATCATCACTCCTTTTCTGTTTGGTCTTCCGTCTTTCGCCTGTCGTTTCTAGGTGTTTGCTTTGTCCTCGTGGTTTTGCCAATTTTGGGTGATTACTTGCTGGGCCAAAAAGTCAAAAAGAAAACTTTTTTGGCCGATCTTCTTTGCTTCATACAAGATCAAAGTCATCTGATGAATTCGTACGCGTATGTCTACAGTTTTTCCAACGAGCGTGTGAGTCAGTTCTGCAGACATGGAGTCCAAAGTAAATGGCATTTCTTTGGCGTCGATTGATCAATGGATCTCGTGCGCACGGACCCATCACTTGGTGTTCGGCATAATTGATAAGTACATATTATAATCTACGGGGTTTTCTGGATTTTGACATCCGTCGCCATTCGTATGTTACTAGACAAAATGCAAGAGAACACTGACCTTTTTTTTTAAAATTGTGTCAATTCAGTCTGTTTGTTCAACTGTCTAAATTTTTAATAATTTTTTTGTCCCTTTTTTTTTTAATAATTTCATTCTTCACGCAGGTGGGTGAGGTCGGAGAGCTGTCGGAGATATTCCAGTGGAAAGGGGAGGTTGCTAAGGGACTTCCGGATTGGAAAGAGGAGGAGAGGGTGCACTTGGGCGAGGAGCTTTCGGACGTACTGCTCTACCTGGTTCAGCTCTCCGATGCCTGTGGCATCGACTTGGGCCGAGCCGCCCTCCGGAAGGTCGAGCTCAACGCCCTCAAGTACCCCGTCTCTCTCTCCAGACTGGCCTCCTCCAAGAATCAAGAAGTCATCACCGCCAAAACCCTTGTCGACAATAGTGATGCTACTGGCACTGTTGTGCCTGAGAGTCGTTGATCATCTTAGCTTCTTTTCCTTTTTTTATCCAAATAATAGTCTATTTGCAACTTTCTCTTAACAGAATCATACTCTTTGCTGTGTAATTTGCGTCGAATGTCGCAAGAAGTGGCTTAATTTCAACACATTGGCATAACCTTACTGCACTCGTTCAATCTCGCTCCGTTCAGCGTTTATGTTAATGGTTTTGATATGAGTACAATCTGGTCTGGTGAGAAGTTTAGACATCGGTTCATACAATCATGGACGTGGCGATCCGCTTGAACCCGATTAGTCCGGAGGCCACAGTGGATGAGCCTACACAAGCAATCCCTTCTCGAATCTAGCTAGCCAATCTTGGACTAAACCCAAACATGGCCATTTGTATCGGAAACTTAATTACTTTCTTAATCATGGATGAGTGGGGATAAAAAAGATTTAGGCTCGATAGTCGGTACCACAATCTTCTGGTTCAATCTCGTCCATTGTTCAATGTAGATACTAGATATCAGCCCTATTTTTGGACAAAGACTCTCATCCTTCTCCAGTGGATTTTGGGGAAACGGCCCTTTTAATTTTTACTTTCAAATTTGTCGAGATTGTGATAAAAATGGGAGGTTAATACCACAAAAAATCTTAAACTGATACACTTATGATAAATTTACCACAAACTATTTTTTTTATCACATAAAACCTCAAACTAGTACACTTGTGATAAATTTATCTCGAACCTAGTACACTTGTGATAAATTTCCCTTCGTTAATTTTAGTTAAATCTAATCATCAAATTACTAAGTTGGATGACACATGATAGTTGATAGGTATACCAACTTAGAGTTTTTACCATTTGTTTATTACAAGTGTATTAATTTGGAATTTTTGGTGGCATTAATCCAATTTTACGGAGGATAAATTTGTCATAGACGTACCAATTTGTGATTTTTCGTGGTTAAAAAAATTATTTTAGGATAAATTTATCACGATATAACAGTTTACGGTTTTTGATGGTAAAAAAAATAGTTTATGATAAATTTGTCACACGTGTACTGGGTTTGGGATTTTTCCTGGTCAAAAAAATGGTTTTGGATAAATTTATCATAAGTGTATTAGTTTGAGGTTTTTCATAGTATTAACCCTAAAAATGGGAAAAGAAATGACCCAATCTTATTGCATGGGGGATGATATGGAGTGGGATTTTGAGGTACTTACATATCCTCAAAAGATTTCGTTACTCTTTTTAGGAGCTAAAATCCAATACCCTTCTGGATCTCTCTTCAGATACGGTGGTCTTACTATAATTCCTTTTTGTGGATGCATGAGCTGGAGATGACTTAGCCTTCTTTTCCGTTTCTTTGAACCCGTCACGAGGTGTTGTCTCTTTCATCGCGGATCTGCTCCCCGAGATTTTTCAAAGTGATGATACAAAGAGATCTTAACATCTACTAGATCACAGATATGTTGACGTGGCGGCGTTGCTCGGCATAGAATTCCCAGTTCTAACCCGTGAACGAAGAGGGGCGAGTTTTGCGACGATTAATGCTAACATAAGTAGATCATTTCCGTGGCTATTCGTTTGGCTCAAGTGTCTATCTCGTTGCGGAGACTGACATTTAGCTGCGTGCGCGGGTCAAACGCTAGAAGACATCATAGCTTTGCTGTTGCTTGGTGTCGCGTTACGGTGGGTCAATATCTAAAAACAAAGTCTGTCGTGTTGGAAGGAGTCTCGTGCTTGACAAAGGAACGCTCCTGGTTCTAGGACCGAACCGAAAGCTCGAAAGCCTCAGTCCACGCAGCCTTATCGAATCAGATGAAAAATCGAAGCAGAGAGAGACGTGAAAGATTGGACAATGGAGGATGGGGGACATTGAAGCAGGCAGGGGGACTGAGCGGTTCGTAATTCTTATCGGATCGCTGAGTTTGTCCCGTGGATTGCTCTCGCGTGTTCTTCGAATTGCAGACAATGACCTCGAAATTAGATAACCTTCTGGGCCCAAATTCTTCTTCTCCTCCTCCTCCTCCTCCTTTGGCTTTTCTCGACATTACATTGGCGTCATTACTCATTCTACACTGGGGTTTCGCATGTACGTATGGAACAATGCTAGACATGTCAGGGTCCAAAGGTGGATATTAATACCGGGAAAATTATTCAAAAAGTCTTAAATTTATTGTAATTATGCTAATTCAGTTCTAAACTTTTTTTTTTTTGGCCAATTGAGTTCTAAATCTTTTACAATTATGCTTAATTCAATCCATTTGACCGATTGACGATAACGTGGCAACATTTTAATAAAATGTTAATAATTCTTTTGTCTTTTTCTTTTGTTATGGATATTAGGAGGCCATGACATCCGCCAGCCCCTGGGCGAGGGTTTGCACAGCCCTGGCCCAGCTATGAGCAAGGGCTGGCGGCTTCTTGTTGGCCCTTATAAAAAAAGATAGAAAAAAATTAATAAAAAATAACTAAAAAATATTAAAATGTTATTAAAAATTTGTTACGTCGGTCTTAGATTAACTAAATGGATCGAATTATCACAAATGCAAATGTTTAGGAATCAATTGAAAAAAAATTAAAAATTTAATTGACATAATTGCAATATTGACTTTTTTGATAAATTTTCCTATTAATACAATTGTTCATCACCCTCTTCTTAGTTATCTCATTTTTGATAAATTTTCCTACTAATACTTTGCGCATCTGTTACAAAATTTGATATGTTAAAAGATATTGCCGATTTTAATTGTGCATTGAATGTGACCACTTGTGCTTATTTCAATTTGTAAACTGGTCTTGATCTAGCATTATTCTTAACGTCGTACCATTGAGAAAGTGACTGGAATGGAATGAATTCTAGAAAAGCATATACGAAACATTAAGGCTATATTTAGACGTCATAATATAAGTCGGGATATGATATGTTTTGTCATATCCCGTGCTTGGCAGCTATCCGAGAATAAGTTAAATGAGGATATAGCCGAATAAAAAATTCCTAAGAGAGGGGATGGGTAAGACCAAAATAGGATTTTTCAAAGAGCATATATGAGGAGAATCAGATTTTTTCCACAACAATCGCCTCTCCTCCTCATTGAGCCACCTCTCTAGCGGGGGTAGAGGGGAGCTTCCGGCGACGGCAACCATCAAGTGTGGTCGCTTCTCTGGCAATGCTAGACTAGGGTCTTCGACCGCAAAACCGAGTATCTTCCCGACCTTATTCTTTAAGTAATTATTTAGCATGATCATGATATGAGATTACGTCTCTCGTTCTTTAACCACACCAACCTTTTCAATATTCAAAAGGGGTCTCAACATATTATAAAAAACTCAATGTTCATTGACTTTCAAAAGGGTCTTAATATTCAAAAGGGCTCTCTTAGACGACTTGCATGAGTTAATCTTCAACTTGAGAAAAGATGCCGAATAATTAGATTGTTTAACAGTTATTTACTCACTCAACAAAACAACAAACAAGGCCAATAGATCATTCTCAAAAGATTCGACTTCAAATCAAGATCCCCAATTCTATGGGGACTATTCTTCCGATGTTGTGCCCGAGTTTAAATGACACAAACCTCTACTCAACAATAGCTCACTCATCATAACTTATCCTTAAATAATTTCTAAAGCATCCTCTTTGTTTCAAGAAAATATATTCAATCTTAGCTACGATTTGCATCCGCTTATCCGACTATAAATTAGTAATTCACCAAACAATAAATAGAATATGACAAAATCCTTCGATTTCTTATCCTATCACATCCAATCCTATCCCGACTAGAAATCCGAATGACCAAACGTACCGTAAGAGAATTTAACTTCCACATCAAGTATATTTATCTTGACATGTACCTAACAATCGGTTTTGCTCAATCAATTTGTTATTTGGGAAAATCCCAAATAAGAGCTTGAAGTGCCAATATTTTCTAAAAAAATAATTGAAAGTAGATCTTGTTATCAAATAAGTGCATGGAGTGGTTATATTAGTCTCAAAGAAGGGTCTAACCTCGCTGACCAATCAAAACTTCGGCTAATCAAGCCTATTTTCGTCCTCTTTTGTGATTGTTTTTGCTTTTTGCTTTTTTTTTTTCTATTTTTTCTTTCCTTCTAGTAATCGGTCTTAGGCGATGGCTACTCTCCGCGATGTCCAAAGAGGGCTAGGCAAGGGTCACTCTCGCTCGTGGCCATCGAAGGCGGCAACCCTCATCATCGGCCGTCGAGGTCGATTTCTTATTTGAAACTCATTATGGCCACTTCATATTTTTATTTTAAAAAAATTTCAATTTGAGCCCTCTTTTAAGAAAATGGGGGCACTTGGCTTTTATTTAGAATTTTCCCTCATTATTTTGGGCCAAAAGCTTCCACGGCATGGTGGATACACTAAAGTAAATAGAAAAAAAAAACACACTCTCTAGGTTTGATTACTTAATAAAAAAACAAAATATTTAGTTATATTATAAAGTTTGGTAGTGCAATCATATACATGTCATGATTGGATTCCAAGGTACTTGATACATACCGTTGCATCTTCTATTAATTCCTCTTTAGTTTAGTGGAGGCCTATCTCTTGTGATCATGCCGACCACGAGGCTCAAGAAGAAAAAGTTCAAAAAGAAGGTGAAGCCCCTTCCAAAAGCCACAACTCACTTCACTTTAGCATCAGGCTTTAAAACATAATGATGGCGATAATTACAGCCATCATGATCCCAATGATTAACACCGATAGATGCACCTCATAGACTATATAAAGATTTAATTAGATATGAAGATGCCAAAGGCTCCCAATTTTGGCAATGGCGAAGAAGGACGCCAATAGCATCTCTGTGTTCTCAAACTCCGCAATCTTGGTCGGGTGGTGCCGCCCGCGCCGGCGGCTGAGGAGGCGGCGGGGCAACACGATAAGGCTCGGCAGCAAGCGGCGTGGGTTCTGCCTGGGGACGCGTCCGGTGGTCCGGTGGGGAGCAGTGGCGTGTCCGTTTCGGGTGCTGAAGAAGATTGTGATGCAGATAGCATGGGGTGACAGATTGATTGACAATTGTATCTGGTCTCTACCCATTTTGCGCCCGCAACTGTTTCCCCTGTGTTGAGTGCTAACGGCATTTTCGTTCTAATGTAAAACTTCTCCCCTGCCTTTCCTTTCTAAATTTGTATAATAATGGCACATCAAAACTGCATAACTAAGAAGTCACTCTGACAGCATTTTTCTGCCTTAAGTTAATGCTTCAATCGATCGAAGACCTACTATGTCTTGAGATCTCCGCTGGGTGCCTGGCTCATGGGTCTATACTGAATCTGCTCTTCTTGCACAATTTCAATTATGCAGTGGCCATACAGAAACTATGAAACAGTAGAGTAATTCCATAGACAGATTTTCATAGATAACAAATTCTCTGCCCCATTAACTTAGGAGAATTAATCTCTTCCGCCTTACGGAGTAAGTTATGTACACTGGGATCTAGAGTGACGACAAAAGTGCAAAGCGAAAATAGCATAAACTTTGCTCGGCATTCTGTCCCAAGCAAAAATGCAGCGAACAACGGTACCGTGCTGACCCCATAGATCTTACAGATTCATCTGTTCTTTCATATCCCTGCAAAATGCACCATATACATATCGATCGCCGAGCAATACCAGCTACACCTCTTCCCAACAACAAAATGGAGGTAAGTTCTCGACAATCTATACAAGAACAACAATATTATACAGCCAGGGGACGTAAATGAAGCTGCAAAATCCTGCTAAAGCGTCCGAACTAGCTTTTGGTAAAGTAATCAAATAGTGTCGGCTGTTTATCTTCATTGCTCTTAACCTCTCTTTTCTTCTTCAATGGACTAGTTTGGGTCGCATCCGTTTGGCATGTGCCCTGATCTGGATCAGTTGAGAACTCCTCATAATCCCTTTTGACTTGGCCCTGTCCTGTTGCATCATCAAGATGTTTAGCAACGCCAGATTTATCAGTCGGTGATGAGAATTCATTGCAATCTTCAACTTTAGGTTCCCCTTTAAAGCTCGTATGCACATCAGTCTCGACAGAATCAGGATGAGAACTTTTCTCTTCTCCAATAGCTTCTTCTTCTTCTTTCTTGATTTCCTTTCTGATGAAAAATTTCGAAATCATGTTTTTGTCCTCTTTCTTTAGTTGGATCTGCAAAAAGTAACCAATGTAAAACAAAGAAGATTTCTAGATACGAAAGAGTAATTAAGACAGAAAAACCACTCAGTTATTTCCGTGAGGATCAAGCCTGCTCTTGTGCAGAGGCAATTTATGTAGATAACAATCTTCGAGATAACAATCTTCATCGTAAATCTTCATCATATGCCAGTGAGTACAAGAGTTCCCGTGGTCGAAGAGAAACGAGGATAGATTCTTGACTAGCTTTTTAAACTAGTATGGCAATTTGACCACATGTTTTCACATGGAACTTCAGGAGATCATCACCATCCACAAAAAATATTTCTCCACATAAACAGCTATGAATCACTCATGGAAGCACATTTTGAAGCAACAAAAATGACAACTATTGGCAACTCCCTAAGACTATTCGCTAGGAAGAATAACGAAAACTAAGAAACCAAAGGCATATTGCACATGAAGCACCAAATAGAAAGTTCTTTTATGTCAACGTTCTAGTGCCCCATCCATGAAATCTTGAAGGCCTTGTATACTTTCCCTTATGAGTAAAATTCTTTGGCATTATAAGTGAAACTGTGGTGTGAGTGTCACAAATGAAGAAGATAAGCCAAAAATAGCTTACCTCCTTAATGCATTCTGGTCCATCAAATGATGGCTTGCCCATTGCAGCTGTCACGGGGTACCAAACCTAAACGAAAAAATTCTATAAGCCAGGTACATTACATAAGGCAGATCTCATCCAATCTTTCCACAGTCATGGAGCTCTTACCAGATCTGGCTCTCCATATGGTTTAAGCATGGTATCAAATTTGGAAGAAGATGAACAGCCCAGCCATGTGTCGGTTGACTCCTTGTCACCTAAAATAACGGGCATCCTATCTGCAGAGGAGGTTCAGTGAAGATATAGACATAATTCCTCTCGTCTCTAATCAATATTGCATAATCCATGTCCCCGGTGTATCTAATGTATGTCAGGCTAACATAAACAGATGACCAGAAAAACTGCAATTTTGTCACTCAACTTACTATAAAATGCGATGAAGAAACTGACTCTTAAGACCTTGAATGGGAGGTGAAAACCAAACATCTATGGACTAATTCAGTGTAAAAAGCTCTAACCCTTGGTTTTAAGATCCTCCCATAGTCATTCCAGTTTCCGACAATCTTAAACGGAAACTGCAATTTCCAGCTAATCACAAAATCTTATCTTTCAAGAAGTGTACATCTAAGCCCCTCTGTAAAGCACGACCGATCACTTTTTTATGCTTGGTCTGGCAAAGATTAAGCTTGCTGATTGTAACTTATAAGTACATCAACATCAAGAGAGTCATTGTAGAATACTGAGAGATACCACGTGATTAGATATGAGAAAGCCAAAACGAGAATTGTTTACCATGTAGCCACTGCAAAGCTGGAGATGATGAAGTTGTGAGAATGGTAAAGGTGTAAATAATTTCACCTGCAGAAAAGCATTTGCTCAGTGATCTCGCTGTGAATTGTATGTCCATACAAAGTCAAGCAGATCAAATTAGGCTTTTACTGCCTTTTCTCCAGAGAAAGAGATAATAAGAGAAATCCGACAAATAAAGCGGACATTTGGGAGCAGGATCAGCTAAAGCAAAACAAAAGTTACATATGGATCATCATAGACCAACAGATTGTAAATTGCTGGGCCTGAATTCAAGCAAAGTAGCTGTGAGGTAGGAAATGCATTAAAATGAAAAAATAGCAAACAAAAGACAGGAAAAGAACAAACAGGATTTTCTCAACGCAGTCATTACACGCAGGGAGTGAAATTTATATTGAGTAATGAACCTTCTGAGTTCTTCCATGAATCATACAGAGCAGCAAAAACAAGGGGACGACCATCCTTGAAATGAATGTAATATGGCTGCTTTTTGGATCCATCTTTTTTCCATTCATAGAATCTGTATAGTACATCCAAGTTCATTAACACACTAAAAAATGCAGAAAACTTGAAAGAAGCAGCTTATCACCTACAGGAGAACTACAAAACATCCCACAATCAATGAAATATCCAGTACCTATGACTTGACCTCTAAAAGAGGCAGAAAGAAATGAGAGCCAACCATAAATATGACGTGCTCCAGAGAATAGACAGAAGTAGCAAGACATCCGATACTTAAGAGTATCAATGTAACCCATTACAGTCAATCAAGATAAGGAAAAGGTGCAAACCATGGTAAGGAAAATTCTCAACAATGATCCAGACAACCTAACTATTTTAATTAGATGAGGTCGGACTCTAGCTTAAGAAGTCACCACATTATCCTCTGTTTTTGCTGTTCCAGTCATACCACAACTAGAAAACAGAGTCCTCAAGATATCTGCAACTAAAGCTCTTAATTTCAGCAACGTCCTTGGCACTGCCTCCAGTAACAGATGAAAAATGACTGCATACCAGGCAATTAACAAGAGACCCCATACCACTACATAAACATGCATTAGGATAATAAAACCACATTTGAACTAGGATTATTCCTATTACAGATATTTGGCAGAAGGGGAGAAAACTAAATAGGAAAGGCTGATTGCCAAAAAGGAACTAAAAAGAGAAGGTGGATCGCCATTACCATAAAATATAAGTACCTAGCCAAAAAAAAATAAATAAATAAAGTCCAACGTCATCCCAGAAATACAAACTGCTAACTAAAGAAAGCTATATGCCTCCACGGTGTTCCATGACCAAAAGATCACTTCATGCAAGGATTAGATATGTGCATACCCTTCAACAGTCACAAGGCAGCGGCATTTGGGAATAAGACGACGAAATGAAGCCTTTTCGTATATTGACTCTGACCGAGCATTGAACTGTAACAGACAGACAACAATTAGACATGATGGAAGTTTCTACATGAAGAAAACCAAACTAAACCAATAACTTCCAACTCTATCCTCGAAATCAACCAGACATTGCCCCCACAAAAAAGATCTGCAGGACATCATTAAAGTCCACAAACTATTAACGTGGCATCACAGAAGTTGAAGTCATACAAAAGGATTTGCATGCTATAGCTTAATACCATCTTATAATGATCAGGCTTCTCGTTTTTCTTGGTGAAACTGGGAATCAACCCCCATTTCATGCAGTGAAGCACGTAATCATCTCCTTCCGAATTCTCTTCTCTCCGCACCACCGGCAAATTCCGTCCCGGCGCACAATTATAACAAGGGCGGTACCTGAGTGATGAAGCACAGGTCCCAACACTTACTCAGCAGCAAGAGACAACATTTTCATGAAACTTTGGAGAGCAAAAACGAAGCTCAATATGCCAAAGAAGTTTTCAGAGACTTGCTTTCCAGCCCGAAATTTTTCAAAAAAAAAAAAAAAAACATCGCTTTGTTAATCAGACTATCGGTTCCCTGTTATCACGTTGAAAAGAAAAGCAGAAAACCAGGGAATAGCTCAATCGCACTCCTCAATCGACAGAAGTAATCTCTCTGCAATCGAATATCGGATGCACCTCCGGCGCTCTCAAACCCACACGAATACCATGCACCCGCTCGCACATACATCGGAAAACCTAGAGAAAGGAGAGAGAGAGAGGCGATACCGATCCAAGCCGATGGTACGGGAGGGTTGACCGCCGCGATGAGTGGCGCGAGGGATGTCGTCGACCCTGAGGGTGCAACGAGCTCTTCCGCACATCTTGCTCCCTCCCTCTCTCTCTGCTTCGAGAACGAGTGCGTGCAGTCCCGAGGCGAAGTAGAAAGAGCGGGAAGAAGAAACAATGGCGGTTTCATTTACCTTCTTGAGCAATGTGGAAACTTGACGAGAGCCGTTGGATTCGACCCAGTTCCCGGAGATGGGCGTCGTTCTGCCTCTCTGCTTTTCTTCTTTTTCATTTATTTTTCCCAGTTTTTTTCCCAAGTAGATAGAAATGAATTATAAATATCCCCATGCTTCCAGGGTTGTCGCAAATTGCCCACTCAATGTTTCCATTTAGACAATTCGCCCCCCGAATTGCAGAAATCGATGACTAGATTATATTTGGAGCTTTAACCACGTGACAACACGTGGCTTATGTATCAATTTATCTTTCATATCAAACTATGTCCAGTCACGCGATGACATGTGTAATAAAATTTGGTTCGGGGGCGTATTGCCACAAATTTCATAAAATGAGGGGGCAAATCGAAAATAATTAAGAGTTCACTTACCAGAATCCGAAAAATACGAGTAACTCTCCAAAATGAAAAAACCAGGACAAAACCCTCCGAAGGAACAGTACCTCCCGCCCCCTGGAGAGCTTGCTCCAAACTCTTCCATGCAATCCCTCGCGAAACGAATCCGCACCTTCCACCGATGCCTCCCTCTCGCCGCCGCCGGCTCCCTCTGCTCGCCTCGACACTACGCCGTCCCGTCGCGGCGGCGGTCGAAGTCGCCGCCTCTCGCTCTCAAGAAGTCGGATGAGAAATCGGAGTGGTGGATCGTGGACGGCGAGATGCACGAGATCGGCGACAACGTGCCTCCGCGCGAGCGCTTCGTGATCCCGAGGGACAACATCCCCAACAGGCGGCGGAAGCAGCTCAGGGAGCAGTTCATGCGCCGCACTCGCCTCGTGCTGAAGGAGGCGGTTCGTACTGAAACTCAATTTGCTGTCCGAATATTTAGTGTTCGCGTTGTGGGAAATGTGTCTGTAGCTCCTTGTCGTCGCGCTGTGTGAAATGTTGATAGGATTGAGGATTTGGATTTAGTCTTCAGCTTGAATGTCGGTTCTGTGTTGATTGCGTTGTTGTATTTTATGCAAATGATGTTTGGCCTTGTGGGTTACGTGGTCTCTAGCTTTTCAAATAATTTCTTTCTTTTTACCATTTATTAAGGGTGATTTGTTGAGTGTTCATTCATTTGTTCTATTCATGGTAACGATGTACGGAACTGTTCGCCTGTATTGGGTATTGTGTTGCAGCATTTGACCGATTGTGGAGGTGAGCTTTCAGGTGGATGAGTATTGATGTATATGTTGGGACTGTGTGAACAGTGTGTGATGGAGAATTGAAAGAACCCACATTAG
This sequence comes from Rhodamnia rubescens, assembly GCA_021437795.1. Classification (NCBI taxonomy): domain Eukaryota; kingdom Viridiplantae; phylum Streptophyta; class Magnoliopsida; order Myrtales; family Myrtaceae; genus Rhodamnia; species Rhodamnia rubescens. Next base: position 7,081,826 of record JAILYA010000005.1, on the reverse strand, counting down.
TTTTGTTTGAATCTCAACTATATGCTCTGAGTCAATTGAAGTGTTGAAGATTTGTTGTTTACTGTTGCATTTTCATTTTTGACTTGCGGTTATGATTCAGGAGCATGAGCCTTGGTGCAAAAGGTATATGGAACTGTATAATGAGCTTAGGGAGAATTGGGAGAGGCTGTATTGGGATGAAGGGTATTCGAAGAAAATTGCCCAAGATCATGCAAATTATGAATCTGCTGAGGATGATGATCAAGATTTTTCCCCATACAGGTTGGGCAATGATATGCATGAAATTTTCTCCTCTTTAATTGATGCGGTTTAAAGAACTTTTAGCCCCTGAAATTGGAGACACAACTAATCTATTGGGAAGTTTCTCGCTAGCTAAGTCATAAAAGTAAAGCATAGGTTTTATTTCAGCTTCCAAGAGCTAGTATGAACCAACCATAACTGTGTTGTATGTCTTCTTTATGTTTCAGGAGCAGGAGGTCTTATGCAGGCCAAGTCAAGGTACTGGTGTGGAATCAGAATTCTTGTCTTATTTACAGTTTTACTTTCTTATCCGATGAGATCATCAGGAGACTGTAACAATTATGAAGGCAAATGTGGTTACTTTCTCACAACTTACGGTGCTGTGTCTCTGAGTGATAATAATAATCTATGCACGTCCATTATATGATGAGGTATGTTGAAGGTGGTAGATTTTTCTGAATGTAGGAGGAAGGATTTGTGAGGAATGGACAAGGTGATACATGGGAAAAGGTTAACCAAATTCGAGATAAGTTCGAATATGATAGAGAGAGAAGAACGAGGGAGAAAGGTAAGTTCATGTTTGACTTCTTGAATGATTAATCTTTGTCCATTGGTTTCACCAATCTATGAGCTACTTGCCAGTGATTTTTCTCTCCCAAGGTACATACATGTCTTCCACCAACTTCTATTGTTTGTCGCCTATGTGGTAACAGCATGAATTTTTGAACTTCTCATTTAAGAAGACAAGCTACATGATTTGTCATCTTTTATTGACAGTGATGGGTCTGTAGGCTATTGAACTTTTGTGAGTCTTGTGGTATACCTCGTTTTCGATAGTTGATGGATTAGCTATTCATATAAAAGGAGAGGGCAGATGTAATTACTTGTTTTGGCACCCATATTCTTATTATGTCCCCCAAGGCAGCTGCTTCTGGAATTAAAGACTAGTGGGTTTATGGAAACTAATCTGGGCATCACCTGTTGTTCCATTCAATATAAAATGAAGATCATGATTTAGCTAGACAAAGGATAAGGCAGAGCAGAATTTCTTGTTCTGAGAATTGAGCTGGTTGCATTGGACCTAAATTACACCATGTCACCCAAGGCAGCTGTTCCTTGAATCAAGCAACGAGTGGGTTTATGGAAAATATTCTGGGTATCTACCCGTTATTTCATCCTTACAATCTAATAACATATATTTGCCAAGTATTCTGAGCTGCCATTACCCATAATTTATGTTTTCTTACACACATGTTGATCTCAATTGCTCTCTAGCTCCTGAAAAAGCCAGTCCAATTAGATTTTGCCAACAAAAATGAATAGCTTCCAAATTAACAGAAATCAGGGGACCCAATGAATAGGTCGGATACCAAGTCTACTTGAATTCCAAAGTAAAATTTTCATATTATCCATGGTTACAATAGTAGGAATTCTTCTTATTTTTCTCATTCTAAAACTATATACAGAACCCTTAAATTAACCTGACTCTTAAGATTATGGACCGATTCTGCTTAAGATCTTTTTGTCAAATTAGCAACTGTCTATTGTTCCATGTCGGTATAAGTAAGATTGATGGGTTGATAGAAAGTTTGATATTAAGTGGCAGAATATATATTCTGCCAACATTGATTAGCTAAATCAATGGTTTTTTTGAATAATATTTTGTGGGTTGAGAAAATTTGGGTTCAGGGTTTCTATGTTCTGGGGATCTATCCCCTCAATTACCTAGTTGTATCTGCGGTTCGAATTTGCAACTCCCACACAAGTGTCATAAAACAAAAATAAAAATTTGCCCATTAGGGCACTTTATATGGAAATACCAGAAAAATGAACTTTGATTTTGACGAGGAACAATGGGATATTGGTCTCCTGGGGGACCACAATTGGGCTGTTTTGTCCCCTCAAGATTCTAAGTCTAGATCTGTCCCTATTTGTCGGAGTCACATTTCTTAGTCCAATTTTATTGGTGTGCTCCTTTGGTTGTGATGTCATCAATCTGTGATTCGTCTGCAGACTTGTTTATGAGTCTTTTTATTTCCTATCACGAAATCTATGTATGTTTAAGTTCAAATTCATGCTTCCAGTTTTTTGGAAATGTTAGAAACAATCTTTTGTGCATAATTTTGCATATGCGTAGCTTTTACATATTGCCATTTTGTATGGGGGCAGAACCCCCTTGGTACCATTTAATGGAATCTCATTACCACTGAAAAGAATTATCTAGTGATATATAAGCATAAATTACCTAGAAGAAATGTATGAGCTGTATTTTCCACTTATGGTTATTACTTGTTCTGACACACTCAAGCTTCAGCAGCAGCACACTTTAAGTGTACTAAAAAATTTACCTTTTCCTGCATGATATAGAATGCTATTGACCATGTCTGTTGGTTCACTCTTTTTGCTGATTAATACCTGCTTTAACTTCTTAAGCTAGAAGATGAAAATTTTCTCCATGTACTTTTTTCCTAATTTTCTTGTTCAAGCATTTCCCTTAATGTCAGATGGCTATGACATTGCAAATGTGATTGAGTAGCTGTGTTCTTTGTCGATTTGCAGGAAAATGAATTATGTTTGTCAAGAAAATGAATGTACTTTATCAAGGGAAAGAAAATGTTCTCATTGCAGAATCTAGCTTAGGTTCCATCCTTAATTTTAGCCATGCAATTGTGGGTGAACTTGAAGCATTCATGTGTAATATTCGAAAAAGCCATAAGAGGATTGAGAAAACAAAAATTGAATTATCAATATCTTGTGTCCGGGAATGGTTTTCTATTTGTAGAGTAAATTATGCAAACTACGTTATTGCAAATTCTGAAAGCTCACAAGTCACAAGGACTGTGAGTGGACGCAATCTGCTTTCCTTAGTGCATTCTGAAGGCAGCACTTAGATTGATGGCTCTTTTTGTCATTGAAAATTTCCCTCGGTGGTTCTTATAATTCAGGTTGCAATAGTGTCCACCATTTCTCATGTATTTATGCATGCCAATTGCAGCATTTGCCCCGATGAACGCAACACCCTCTTCAGATGATCAAAGCGCAAGCTCCCGGTATCAGCCATTTGATGCTCAGAGATACTTTTCAGAAAGTGAAAGTGACTGATGGTTCCCATTAGAGTTCTGTATCTCACCGGCTAAAAGTGGCATATCAGGCAAATTTGTCCTTGACAAGTCACTTCGTGCCCATGCCAGAGCCAGTAAAAGCAGTGATTTGCGCAGTACCTACTATCACTTGTGGTGGTTGATGAAGCCAACCTCAATGCAGATTCAGCAGAGCAGTTTGCACGGCATGCTCTGGGGGAGTGCTCAGAGGATCTGGACTGTAACCCTCTTTCTTCCCTTATACCTATGTATGAGATAGGAATATAACTACATGGTTCAGTGTAATTTTGTATCAGAATCTGAGAATTTTAGTGTCTTTATCATCCTATTGCTTTCCCATTGTGCATACAAAAGAAGAGAAAGGAGGCCGTTTGCTGTGAAAGTAAAGTGAAAAAGGCTCTCTCTCCCTCTCCCTCTCCCTCTCCGCTCGCCAATCAGAAAAGAGACCGTGGTCTCGGGACCTTACTGTTCTGAACTGCAAGTCCAATGGGATGATTGACTCAAATCGTTAGGTTTGCCTCCTCTTGGTTCCCGATTATTCCTTGCTAGCTTTTGCTTTTGGGTTTTACGAGTTCGATGCATTGCTTTTGATTAGTTTCAACGTGAAATGCTATCAAAAGTCTACAACAAAAGGAAAAGGTCACTTGCGTATACTGAACTTTATGTCAATTTTATGTTCGTGCCTGTATCGATTGTGTCACGGGAAGATTGCAAAGTTCACACCTTTTTTCTCCTGTGAATCTTGATGCCGACAAATTACAATTAAGAACTAGAAATTAAACGTTCTTTCCCGCATTTTTTCTCCGTTCTTTTCGACTTTCTCCTCTTTTGTAAAACAGTAATTAAACCTACCCTTCATAGTGTTCTTTTGTGCTCTTTCATATAAGCCCCTTTCAATTTTCTCAACTTGTATGTCAACACGAGTTGATGACTATCTCTTCATGTAGAAACTAAGTGCCATTGTCCCTTCGGGCTCGTTCCCTCATTGAATTTATAATTTGGGTCGAAAGTTTGATCCCCCTCGTTCAATTTATAATTTGGGTCGAAAGTTTGATCTTTTGACTTGCGGAAAGAGAGGAGGACGAAAAAGGATTAAGCTCAATTACCATTCCAACACAAAAAAGCTTGACTTCTCGCACCCAAAGAAAGTACACGTCCTGATTTCCTATAGAAGTGCAGAAAAAGATATACATAGCACAAGGATTCTATAGAATTCATCGCTGTGAGCTTCTTTAACACAAGGCACAGGCTGGAATCAAGCAGCTGGAAAAGAAGCCCGACCCTCTCTTCTGCAGGAAAAATTCAAACGAGTTTAGTTAGCCATAAAATTCAAAATTGGTAATGGAGCAAGCAAATCGTGCCTTAATTGTAATCAGATTATCAGTCTTGAATGAACATGATTTTAATTGAAAAGCGTCTGAAAGCCCTGCCTTCCTAAGTTTGGCATGAAGGAGTTCGGCTGGGACTTTGTACAGGTCTTCGTCGGTGGGTTTCGGCCTCGCCCTGAAGTGAAATTCCGGGATCGGAGACCCTTCGAGATCGTTTAGCCATCGCTTTTCTTTTACCATTTGGGCATGAGGGTCACGAACGTTTGTCTACAACAAATAACAAAATCTGATTAGTACATTCCGCCAGTCATTTCGTCATTTTTGTTTATGATCATGATCCTTACAAGAGCACCTCAAGCTCCGCAAGATTATTATTTACTTCTAACATGTGCATTCTAGACTCTACAAATGTGGAGATGGCGAAAGATAGGATCAAAGCGAAATCCTAGCGAGCAGGAATCATTCGCATTACGCGGTGACTAATCCAACAGAAAGTCATGACAACAAATGTCCATATCTGCAAGAGAGAAGCATAACTTGTTCATGTAAGCTTTTCTTTCAACTTACCCTCCGGCGAGGAACAACGATCACTGCAGGTGTTACTTCACCGTTCCCGTAAAGACCACCTTCCACGTATAGATCACGATCCTCGTTGCAGTACTCATGACGGAGCGACTCGACCCGTCTCGCTGAGTCGAAGCACTGAGTGAAAGGAAGGCCTTCGTAGCTATCCCAGCTCCCGAAAGCCGGGACTTGCCACCCTTGCCTCTTGGAATTGCCCTACAAAACCATTTCATGCATTTCATATGAACGTGCATAAATCATTGAAGGAACTAACAAAAGAAACGAGTAAGCAGAGGCAAAAAAGTAGTGATTGTGCCTTACATGCGTCATTGGAGACAAAAGCAAAAGAGAAGTGTGTATGATAGTGGAAATTGATCGCTCACTAGTCACTAGATACTCAGTCTCATCTCAACGAGGTTTATATATACAAGTGGTTTAGATCTCTTTTTCAGATTGCTTTTGAATGTTCCTTTGGATGCAATGCAGTAGAAAATGGAACAAAGTCTATTTGAAATTTTTTCAAAAATTTTCTTTTCAGGCTAAAGCGAATGTGTGATTTTCTTTATGATTTGAAAAGAAGAGAAAAGGAGAACGATAAGGTAACAAAGCCCGTGGCACTGCAACTTTTCCACAACAAACAGTAAAGCGACAGGGAGGTAAGCTGCGTGTGAGGGAAAGAAGGGGCAAATTGCTTTTCTTTTTCGTTCGTTCATCTTCGACTTTGTCCACTTCACTCCACTAATCACGTGTCGGGTGCCTGATGATAAAGAGGTCAGGCACTCTAATATAGATTATTAGCAAGAGCTCACTGCTTAGTGCCTCAATAACTCTGGTTGAGTTATCATCTATTTAGGCTCTGTTTGTTTCGCATTTTCCTTATTTTCCGATGTACTTAAGAAAATGATTGAATGAAGAATGTTTTCCCCAAAAGATGGAAAACATATGCTTAAAGTCAAAAAAATGGTTTTCTCTTTAAAAAATGAAAAATCATGTTCCAAAATTATGACTAGATATTGTGCTCGGACCATCAACTATGCGTTTAGGCATGAGAACCCCAACGCTTTCACTTAGGCCCTTAGGTAGCTAACCCGGCTTTAGAGGCTGAGTCCGGGTCTATTGGGGGTCGTCGAGGACAAGCCCAAGTCCATCGAAGTTGGGCCTGAGTCCACAACATTTGTGCTTGGGTCCATCAAGGCCGGGCCCGAGACCTCGGGGCTCGTGCCTAAGTCCTTGGTGCTCATGCCCGAGTCCATCAAGGCCGGGCTCAAGACCAGGTGCTTGGGCCCAAATGGAGCGGCTATAGGGGATATAGGGCATGGCATCGACGGATGGGGGCTCAACCTCATCCCGAGCGTGGGTGCCGGGGTTCGAGGCGTACATCGATAGACCCGAGCCTAAGCGCTTGGTGCTCAAGCCCGAGCCCATATGGGCCGAGTCCACAACCCTTATGCTAGGGTCCATCAAGGCCGGGCCCGAGAGCCTCGACAGACGGGGCTCAACCTCATCCCGAGCGAGGGTGCCGGGGTTCGAGGGCGGACATTGATAGACCCAAGTCTAAGCGCAGTGGTATCTAGCTTGGGCTCGAGGTTCCATCAAAGTATGGGGCCGAGTCCACAACACTCTATGGACTTGGTCTCAAGCATCGAGGCCGAGCCCGAGGCCTCGATGGACCCATGCACAGCGCTAAGGTCCAACCTCGATCGGCCCAAGTGTGGGTGCCGGGGACCCGAAGACTAGGGCCCAATTTCGATAGACCTTGCCTAAGCGCGGTGGCCTTGTCGAGCTTGGGCACTAGATTCCTTGGCACAACACTCGAATAATATATGCTTGCTCTAATAAAATCAAACCCAAGTTTTGGCTTTTTAAATGAAAGAAAATAATTTCCAATTCTTGGAAATAAATGTCTCCTTGAATAATAATTTCCAAGAAAATGACTTCCTGAAAAACATTTGTCAATAATCTCAACTTTTTCATGAAATAAATGAAGCCCCGAACTTGGTGGCCTTGATCCAATCCGCTAACATTGCAAGCCACATGCGCAATTCTCTAGCACTCCGAATAATAAATGGCTTGCTCAATAAAATCAAATCCGAGTTTTCTTTTTAAATTAAAAAAAATTTACAAAATTTCCAATTCTAGGAAATAAATGTCTCCTTCAAAAATAATTTCCTAGAAAATGTCTTATTGTAAAACATTTGTCCATAATCTCAACTCTTTCAATGAAATAGAAATGAATTTTCTCGGATGCCAATCGTGTTTCCCCTACCTTAATCTTAAATCCCTTAGCTGGGCGTAGTTCTTCTCACTTTAATGACAAGTACTTACGATGATTGCGACCTAATTGTATTCTTCTGGAAAGTAATCATTTTGCAGCCAAAAAAGTGGATGGAGCATAGATATAGGGCCCTGAAACCACCTTCATTTGATAAGTTCCAGTGGCCCAAACGTGGCCTTTATGCCCATGAATGCAGCTCTGTTTCATGCAACAAGAAATCCAAGAAGATAGATCATGGGCCATTTGCCTGGCCTAGCCTCGCTTGAGAAGCGGAGACCTTGAGTTCGATTTCTATGGTCGAGATGTGTTGGGATTTAGGAGCTAATTCATGAGAGTTCACTTGGATCTTGACACAACAATCACCAGATGTCTTCGATTCTACTCCGTTTAGATCGGGGCGGGTTCTAAGGGCCCGATAGTCAGTGAACTCGTAGAAATTCATGTGAAATCGTCCAAAAAGACTATTTTTCCTCATAAGACGACTTTCAAGATTAGGCCACATTCATTCAACACTTTGCTTTTCCACGCGATGACAGGAATAAGACCGAGTGCCCTTTGTAGTTAGAACAAGGAAAGCCATTCGGGTATAGTTTCAGATGAGCCTTTAACCGCAAGCAACTTCCCAAACGTGATTAGGATTGCGGGTGGGGATAAAGCACTCAAAAATATATTGGCAAATAAAAGAAATTTAGTGTGAAGGCCGTCTTAGCTCAGCCGGTAGAGCGCATGGCTTTTAACCATGTGGTCGTGGGTTCGATTCCCACAGACGGCGTTTCCCTTTTCTCTCCTCGCATCTTTTTCTTCAGCTCGTTTGACCAAATTACTAATGATGGGCATGCATGGGCGAGGGAAGAAAGGCACAAACGGCCTCAAGCATATTGCATGATCATCGTGCTAAACTTAAACTAGTAAAACAAAGGCAGTGCCAGATGGTAATACACCTCGAAAGGCATAGCTTTTATGGCATACCCGGAATCAGCAAAACCATGATGAAGAAGATCACCCAAATGAGATTGGCATATGTAGAAGGCCATGTGTGGGGAGGGCCCAATTTCATTGGCAAGGTGTGTAGACACTCTTTGTATGGCCATCCTTTTATGATTCCAAACGTTGGAAGTAGCAGAAGCAAACACAGCACAAGCCTCAATATTTCTTTTCTGTCTATTCTTTTATATATATTTTTTTAAATTGGGTAAACAGCATAATATGCAATGTGATTCATGGACTTTAAATTTATTCGATGTGGTCCCCGAACTTTAGCCTCATGTATAATGTCGTCCCCGAATTTTTAATTTGTTCAATGTGATCCCTAAATTTTTGGTACATATTCAATTTAGTACATGGGCCGTATGACCATGTTTAATGCTATCTCTAAACTTGCATTAATGGAATGGCAAAGATTAAACATTTTCATACGGTTCGTGGATTAAATTAAACATGTACTAAAATTTGAGGGACAATATTGCACTTTGCATTAAATTTCAAGGATCACATTGAATAAATTTAAAATTTACGGATCACATTGCATATTGATCAAAATTTCGGGATTGTATGTCATTATCCCTTTTTCCTTTCGATTTTTGTTTTTCAATTATTGAAGGGGAATGATATTAGTTTGTGGACTAAACTCCCAATTAGTGGGATTTGGCACGACCACCACCACACTTCGGTATGATGTGGGGTCGCTGCAAGAAGGAATCAATGGAGGAGACAGGAGAGTACTTCCATTTTGAGATACAGGAAAAGGGGATAAAGCGAATATAAAACTTGATTTAGCCACATGACCCGTCTGTCGCCACATGGTCCACACAAGGCTTGAGAATGTGTCATCAGTTGCTCATGGTGGGGGGTTGAAGATGGCTATCATGGGATTAGTACCCCAATTAGGAAAAGATAATTTATGATTAAGGACAGAAAAAGAGACTACCCACTTTCTGTCGCGCAACTCACTCTTGACCATGGTCTTAAGTACTTGATGTAATAAAAAGAGGGATTGGATTATCCCAAGTCAAAATTGGAGAATGACCCCAAGGAAAAGTCAAATCATTATGTGCCTCCTGCTTTGTACGATTTTGTAGGAAATGGCTTCTTTTGAACCCTCTTAAAAGGTGTTTGAATGCTGCTAGAGTTTCTCCAGGCAGATTCCAATTCGAGGGTGAAAAACAACGCTTAAATCACTGTAAAAGACTTATCGACAGAACCGTTCTTTCGACGCATCAGAGAGGATAGTTTCATTCTTTTTATTGCCGGCCTCCACAACAATGTCATAAATGAGGGGGGAATCGAGAGAAACCATCCAAAAAGGAAAAATTCTTCAAAAAATCTTAAATTTATTGTGTTAGTGTCACTTCCGTTTTAAAACTTGATTGTGTCGAAAAGTTAAACATTTTTGTTTTGTCAATGCCTATCCATTCAATGTGATCGAAAATTTAACGGACACCGATCATCCAAATAGTGATCCCAAGGTAAAAAAAAAAACAGGGATTGGATTATCTCAAGTCAAAATTGGAAAAGACCCAAGGAAAAGCAAATCATTATGGCCCCGCTTGGACAACAAGAAATGACTCTTTAAAACCATCTTAAAAGTGTGTGGATGCTGCTAATGTTCCTCCAGGCAGATTCCAATTCGAGGGTGAAATTGCCGCACTTTATCCATTCTCTCGGAAAACGACACTTATTGACACTGTTCCTTCGACGCATTGGAGAGGATATTTCAGTTCATTTTTATTACCGGCCTCGACAACAACATAAAAATCGAAAGAAACCATTCAAAAAAAGGAAAAATTATTTAAAAAGTCTTAAATTTATTGCATTTGTGTCAATTCGGTCCTAAATCTTTCAATTGTACTAAATGAGTCCTAAATTTTATCACGTTTTGTCAATTGAGTCCATCCGATCAATAATCCGAATAATTTTGGATGCGGATGCCAACCTACTTATATGACACGATTGACGCCGACGTTGACATTTTTTAATATTTTTTTAGTATTCCTCCATTTTTTTAATAACTTTTTTATTTTTTTATTTTTTCTTTCCTTTACCTTTTTTTACAAAGTGCTCGCGAGGGTTGGCCTCGCTAGCCATAGACAAAGGCCGCCCTTGTCGACCACGGGCAAGGGCGACCTTTTTCCAGGTGAGGCTAACCTTCGCCTAATCATGGCCATCAAGGGCGGCCTCCCTTACCCCTCTCTGGCCCTAGCCTGAGACCGAGCTACCAACAAAAAGTAAGGAAAGAAATTAATTTTTTTTTAAAGTTGTTCACGTCTATGCCTGGTATACCACATGTGATGACTGGCGTTAACCTGGACCGTCAGCGTGAGTGTTTTGCGATCAAAATTGACTCAATTGACAACGCGAAAATGTATATGATTCAATTAGTATAATTGAAAGGCTTGCGATTGAATTGGCATAAATGCAATATTTTTATGGCTTTTTGGATAACTTTCGTACCGAAAATGTTATTTTATCATAACCCACCTCTAGATCACTACTATAAAGACTTGGACTTACTCTATGTAGCTAAATTAACAAGGACGAGAGCTTGCATGTTTCTCCCCAAACTGATAAATGAAAGTGAACAAGAGTAGGTGAGGATGGGACCTCAAAGGATAGAAGGCAAGGCAGCCCATCCATCCATTCACAAAGGCTCCCTTTTCTTCCACCACAGCTTTCCCTCCTCCTCCTCCTCCTCCTTTCTCTCGTACACACTTGTGGCCCCTCCATCACATGCATCATGCAATTTGCAAACCCCCCACTTTCCCTTCTTAACTTGACAAGTTGTTTAATCAAAAAGGAAAAGCTCATCCACCTTCTCGTGCACACTATCTTGTGATCTTGTCTCCGGACCCCAAATTTAACTAAGAGGGGAAAAACAAAACGATTCGATATTCTATCTTAGCAAACAAAGGGATCAATTGGTGATAAGCAAAAAGGAAGGAAAATAGGCTAGTGCTAGGGAAATAGATTGTGTCTGAATGGTTGTTCAATGGAACCGTTTGCATGATGAGTGAAGTTGATATTTCAAGTGATGTGACAAGCTGCAAGTGTAAATCGCATCATCTAGTATGTCATCTAATATTATTTTGCTTGATGTTACAACACCGCTAAAATTATACTTGTATGATTCTCATGTGATGGTTCAAAGATGTATGGGGATTGATTACCGAGAGGACAAACAAAATTTCAAGTGTATCGTTCCTTCTTTTTTATTTGGAAAAATGACATATATGGAACTTGAAATTTGAGCCAATATGTAATATCGTTTCTTGAACTTTTAATGTATCTAATGCAGTCCTTCCGTTTGCTCAAACGAAAATTTAAACATTATCTTGTTGACGTTGATTATTATATGTCGAGTTGGATTCTTAAAGTTATGAGTTTACATGACTATCTTTTTTATCCATCTACTTTGGAAAAGGCCAAAAAACAAAAAAACAAAACAATTAGGATGTTGACATGCACATTGTTATTTGATAACGTGGGTTATCATATTGCGATATGAGATGAATATCGTGTGTAGTAATCCACGCATTACCTTTTGTTGTTGCTGTGATCCACCGTTCAAACTTAAATGAGTGGAAGCTACGTTAACATTAACAGATTTCTCTAACTTGAATAAGCTAAAGGGTATTTTCATATGATTTAGGGGTTAGACCGAACATTCAACAATAGTTAAGGATATACATTGAACAAATTACAAGTTAGACATGACATTGCACATTAAATCAAAATTGAGAGATTATTCATGTCATTTTTTTTTGTCATTTGGGTAGATTGCTATATGAATATTCACAAAAGGGAAAAGAGACCCATGTCCTTTGCCCTAAAACTATCAGATTCCTCCTAGCTAAGGGAATACAGTACAAATTGTCCCATCACCACTGTCTTGAGTAGTATAGGCCATCCATCTCCCAAAAAATCATGGGAGGACAGTTCTTGAGTTTTGGTACCAAAGAGGCCTCATCCACCGGGACGGTGCACTGTTGTTCACAAAAAGGTGATTGATGCAGTTCACAGCACAGTCCCATCTTTGGGTTTTGCTTTCTTTTTCTTCTTCCTTGTTGGCTCGTTTACACTCACTACACACCTTTTCTTCATTCAAAGATGCCACCTTTTCTGGTTTCCCCTTTTTGCCCGGATGTCCCCTTCACTGTTTTGCCTTTCTTTTCACGATCCTAAGCCAGAAAAACGTCAATCAGATCCCCATTGCAGAGCTAAAATTGAAGATGTGATGCTCCTAATTTTGATCTGAAAGTTCTGCCTGTGACTATATGAGAAAAGGGTTAACTTTGTCGGCTGGTCCGGTAGTTTTGCAGCATTAAAGGGTATAGATGGTTGGGGTAACGTGACCCTATTGAACACTGCAGTTAACCAAATATCTACCTGCTTGGATCACATTGATGAAGGAGTTGGAGCAGAACTAGTGAAGGGGTTCATAACTCACAATCTAAGAACTTTCTGCCCCCGATCGAGAATCACCCTTTTGATGAGTGGGTTATAAGTTGCGAACATCGCCCACGCAAAGATTGGCAAATTATAAATATGGTGATGCTCGTGATTGTAACTCACCAATCAGAAAAAGTAATTGGAGGAAAACAAAATCTATGTGAGAGGAAGATTACGACGATTTTTTCTTTTTATAGAGTTTGTTAATGAGAACACCAAGAACATTGGCGAAGACGCTAGTCAATGAGGTTTTTTTTTTTTTTTTTTTGCAGTTTTCAAGACACAAACCGTCTCGTGTTACTTGTAATCTACACTAATGAGTCATTCCTTATTTAGTATGCTGATAAGCGCTCGAGGCACTCCTTAACAGGATCCTAATTTATTATACCTAGATTGGTGTTTCTTGACACGATGCAAAATTTGTGATGATACTGGTTCATTTCGCAGGCAACATGGAATTTCATTATATAAGATTCATCATGCAATAACGGAGAACGTAATTCAAGAATCATACAAAAATCTCAATGATATGAGAAAGAAGAAGAACGTGCCTGCCCGAGGGTTATTCTTAATTTTAACTTTTGACTTATAATATACGTTTTACGGAATCCAAACATTGATTTTTGATCGAATAGAAAAGGTACATGGTCATTAAAAATCCTAAAACTTGTCACGAAAGAAGCAATCGAGTCCTAAAACTTGTCAAATTGGTGCGATCGAGTTCTTTCTTTAACTTCGTCCACTTTGCCAACGGAAAATGCCGACTTAGATTTTTTAAATATTTACTCTCTCCCACATGGCGATGACGAAGCTAAAACGACATTGTTTTTTGCCAAAATATGATTTTTAATATCATTTTTACTTAAATTAATTAAAAAAACAAGCTAAAATTAAAATAAATAAATAAAATGCAGAACTAACGGCCAGTCTGCACGCCAGGAAAGGGCCGGTGTTGGTGGAGGGCTTAAGTCCCTGGCCCTCGCCGCCCACCCACCGCCACCGGAAAGGGCCGGTGTTGGTGGGGAAGTGATCGGCAACCCTTGCCGACAGATGGCGGGGGCCAACTGGCCCTCGCCCAATTTTGACCCAGCTCAAGCTTTGTTTTTGAGTTGTTAATGCTATCCTTCCTCTTCGAACTGCTTCGAATATAAATTCAATACATAAATAATAATTCTTCACTTTTTTGTTTAGCAATTCTCCGAAACTTACAACGATTTCATTTTTTTTTTCAACTTCAAAAGTAGGCCTCACGTGTATTTAGCTCGAGATGCAATTCAACTTACTTCAAATCTGCAAATTTCCAACGGAAATTAAATTAAAATATTAGCACAAATCCGAGAACGTCAGCATGATAGCCGTTACGTAACGAAGAACCGATCATGGCTTTTAAAAAAGGCACGCATTACTTTCTCACGTGGGCCTCATCATTTGCCGATATTGCCTCATGCCCCCCCGCCCCTCCGTTTTCCCATTTTGCCCTCAACGGATGTCTTTCTTGCTAATGCCAAAAACTTTTATTTATCCACACTTGCTTCTTTGAGGTATAGTTTTTGCATGTCAAATTACCTGCGAAAATCACTTTTTTTTTTTTTCGTTTCGCCTATTAGCCAAACCCTTTTTTTCTCGAGATAAATCAAACATTTAAAGCGCACACGATCAACCGCCGACCGAATATACCAGAACCAAATGAAAGAAGCCTAGTGCATCGATTTCGCACATGACATTGACGTGATCGTATGATCATGATGCGATCATTGAATTAGCGCTTTTTTTTCTCTATTTGAATTTTTTCTTGCACTTCAATCGACTTTAATCATTTGGTTTTGTTAACTACGAATAATCTAACTCCGTGTTATTCGAGAGGGGGCGCCTGTTCACAAACACATTTAGAAAATTCATTGAGACGACGTCAAAAGTTTATAATTATATTTGTGAGGCATTGGTGAAAATTGTTAGTATCGAATGCTCATTACATTCCTCTTGAAAAATAAAGGGATAAGTGCACTAAAAATCCTAAAATTTGTCAAAAAAATGTAATTCAACCTTAAATTTGTCATAAAAGTGAAATTGAATCCTAAATATTTTTAAAAATGTAATCAAGTCCTAAAATTTGTCAAATTGGTGCAATCATTTTTTTTGTCAAGCTGGATGGACTTAATGGAAGATTTGATTGTATCAACTCGACAAACTCGTAGCACTTAAACGTACTTTTTAAAAGTTTTAGAATTCGATTACACTTTCGTAATAAGTTTTAAAACATGATTTCACTTTTTGAATGTTTTATGACTGGATTATACTTTTGTGACAAATTTTAGGACTTTTAGTACACATATCCCAAAAGAAAATTACCTATTGAAAATGATCTCTAATACCTTTTTATTGCCTAATTCGTTCAAAATTAGGAGAATCCAAGGAGGGCAAATTAGTCCATTCGGAGAATTTTAGGCAAGGGGTGGTCCATCTTAAGTGGAAGTAGAGAGAGAGAGAGAGAGAGAGAGAGAGAGAAAAATAATTTGAATTTGAGAGAGAGAGAGAGAGACCGAAGTTCACTTTGAAGTTTGAACGCTTGACAGCTCTGCACCGTCCCAAGTTCGTTGAGCCTCACCAAGAAGAAGAAGATGATGATGATGATGAAGATGATGGAGATAAAGATAGATTGATAGATAGAGACTGTTAGATACTAGAGGAAGACGAAGAAGAGGCTTGAGAGCTCATCTTAGAGAGAGATTCCGCGCGCGTGCGCGCGTTTCGATCGCATACACGCCACTCTTCTCTTCCTTCTTCCGTCCCAAGTTCGTCCGATAACATCGCGTCCGCGGACATGTCCGGCTACGTCGGCATTCTGGTGTCCGATCCATGGCTCCAGAACCAGTTCACTCAAGTCGAGCTTCGCAGCTTGAAGACGCACGTAAGTTTCGTTCTCTGTTCTAAATCTGCACTCGCGTGTGCCACGCCGAGGTCGGGATGACGATATCGTCGATGCTGATCTTCCCGTTGCTTCTTCCGATAGCCTGTGTTTTAGCTCCGTTTTGAGTTCTTAAGCCTGTTTATTTGTAATCCAAACGATCTGTGCTTTGAATGTGGGGGTGATGGCTTGATCGGTGCAGTTCATGAGCATGAGGCGGGAGAACGGGAAGCTCACGCTTGGAGACTTGCCTTCCAAGATGTCGAGATTGAAAGTGGTCGGAGAGAGCCTGACTGAGGATGAGAGAGAAGCTTTTATTCAGGATTTGTACCAGAACATGCAGGATGAGGTGGATTTCGAGCTCTTTCTCAGGGTGAGGATGTTCTTAGCTTTCTCTAACATTACTCTTTTATGTGAATCCTTTGTGAACTTACACTGGATTTTGCTTTTGAAGTTGATCGACTCGATTGCTGTTATCATGAATGAATTTTCTGCTCAATATCTTGGGTTATTGCACTATTTGATTGATGAGAAAATTGCCAATGAATGCAAAGTCGATCTATCAGAAAGGCCCCTCTTGTGACTTTTGAAGTCGAGGAGCTACATAATACTTAAATTTGCTGGCAACTTGATCCAAGAATTTCACCAGATTTTGGAATAAATGGTACATTTGATTCCTGAAAATAATTAAGGGTCTGCAAAAATTAGTCACAAAACTACTGTGTTTGAGTTCAAAATTGCAAGATTTAATTCTAGTAATTTATCTGCAGTGGTACTCTATGGGATTTACGGTTAATGATGATGATTTCTTTGATCCCAGGTCTACTCGAAACTGCAAGCACATGCGACTGACAGAAGAGGTAGTGGCGCAAAAAGTTCATCTGCGTTCATGAAGGCCGCTACTACCATGCTGCTCCACACAATAAGTGAGTCTGAGAAGACATCTTATGTCGAACATATTAATAATTACCTCAAGGAAGATGAATTCTTGAAGAAGTATCTGCCTATAGACCCTTCAACCAATGATCTCTTCGAGATTGCAAAGGACGGCGTTCTTCTTTGGTAATTTCACTGGTGCCCTTGGACTCTGTGTCACCTACTGGTTTGATGCTTGCAATTTTCACATTGGAACCACTTCCTTTACTGCAGCAAGCTTATCAATGTGGCAGTTCCTGGCACAATAGATGAGCGTGCCATCAATACCAAGAGATTGCTCAATCCCTGGGAAAGAAATGAAAATCATACACTTTGCCTAAATTCTGCCAAGGCTATTGGATGTACCGTTGTAAATATAGGGACACAGGACTTCATTGAAGGAAGGGTATGCATGCTTGCCTGTTCTTGTACATAAGAGCTACTATGTTGTTTGAGTTGATGAAGTTAGCTTGGGCATCTAACTTTCTTTGAGTTCGGCATAAATTGAAAATTCTGGTTTTTATGTTCAGCGCCATCTTGTCCTCGGCGTGATTTCACAAATCATAAAGGTAAGATCGCTAAAAAGATCCTCTACATGCACATGCTATGTAAAAAGTTTGAGTTCATATATTTGCTCAGTAATTAAGTACACGAAAACTTTCTCCAGATACAATTATTGGCTGATCTCAACTTGAAGAAAACACCTCAGTTGGTGGAGTTGGTTGAAGATAGTAAGGTATAATTCACTGCTCAGCAGGTAGTTCACATTCTATCTCTATATGTAATTGTTGTCTTATATTCAGTGCCTTCCAACTTGAATAACAACAGGACGTGGAAGAGTTGATGAGTCTACCTCCAGAGAAAATTTTGTTGAGATGGATGAATTTTCAGTTGAAGAAAGCAAATTACAAGAAAATAGTAACAAACTTCTCTTCTGATGTAAAGGTACGTAAGAAAAAATCGAGGCTCAAGCTTAAATTCTTCAAAATATGTAACCTTGATCTTACCTGTGTTTTACAATTTCATTATCTCCTTAGCTGTTTTCTTTCCCTTTTTTTTGGCTATGATGGATGCTGCGATGTTATCAGTCACTTCCATTTTAGTGTTATCTGTTAAGATGATGCTGTTGTTGAGTGTATTAAATGTCTCGCTGTAGGATGCTGAGGCCTATGCTCACCTCTTAAACGTTCTTGCTCCGGAGCACGTTGATTCATCTGTGTTCACAGTAAAAAGTCCTCTAGAAAGAGCGAAGTTAGTTCTTCAGCATGCAGATAGGATGGGATGCAAGAGATACCTAACTGCAAAAGATATTGTTGAAGGGTCTCCGAATCTCAATCTCGCTTTTGTTGCACATATTTTCCAACATAGGTAAGAGTAGGCCTTCCGATTTGTGAGCTTCTGTTGATATGGTTTGTCTTTGTTGGACTATCAAGAGTAGTCATTCTCCTTTATTTGGAAGTGTGAAAATTGAAATGGAAAGCAAATTGATACCAGAGGGTTCTCAGGGAAAACCTAATCGGGAAAAATTCTTTCCAAAAATCTTCCATGTAAATATGTGCTAAATGAAGCCTTGAAGCTTCATGAAGCATGTTTTTTTTAATATCATAGCAGGTATTTATAATTTATTAGCTTTAGTAATGAAATATACCGCTTCTCTGCATAATGCAATTCGAACATAGAGATTACCTAAGTTGTATGTTTTACAGTCTCACAATAATGCATTCAAGTTGTACACGGGATATTGATGTGAAATGGACCTGTTCGTGTTTTTTCCACTGATTTACTTTATTTTTGCTGAAAGGATACTGTGAACTATAGGTCGTGAGCATGTGGAATTTTACAAAGTGTATTAGTTGCAGTAAGGACACAAGTCCACTGGACCTTGTCACTAAAAATTTAGAAGCTTCACAACAAGGCCAATGCCTCATTATTAGCAACAGTATTCTATCTATGGGAAATGACAACTCAAAGTCTCTCTTTTGCCTCTAAGAGATCACTGCATGTTAAAGTTGTTTCTCTGACCTGCAGGAATGGGCTGTCAACACAGACAAAAGAGATATCTTTTCTCGAAACTTCTCCAGAGGACACCCAAGTATCTAGAGAAGAAAGAGCATTTCGCTTTTGGATAAACAGTCTTGGAAATTCAACATACATCGACAATGTCTTTGAAGATCTTAGAAATGGGTAAATATTGTTTTGATACTTAATGTTTCCTAAAGGACAGCATAACTGTAATTTCCAGAACCCCCTACCTTGGATGTGGAAGCTCTGCTTGTTAAGGATACTGCTCCTGGCTGACCTTATATATTGTCAAAAGAAGCATGGTATACTAGCTGGAATTTTTTATGTAGTCAATTTTGACTGGACATTTTCTGAAATGAGTGTGTGTGTGTGTTGCTTTTTAATGGAGTGAAAGAATTCAACTATCCAGAGATCAAGTGAATTTGATTTTCCTCTGCAGGTGGGTATTGTTGGAAACACTGGACAAAGTATCACCAGGAATTGTCAGTTGGAAGCTTGCAAATAAGCCCCCGATAAAAATGCCATTCAAGAAAGTAGAGAACTGTAACCAAGTTGTCAAATTAGGAAAACAGTTGAAGTTTTCCTTGGTTAATGTTGCTGGCAATGATATAGTTCAGGGGAATAAGAAATTGATATTGGGTATGTTCTTGATCTCTATGCTAAATTAACTCGATCAAGTACTCTGATTTATATATTTATTTTTAGATAATTATTTCTTTCCTTCAATGGATCTTGCTTTTATTTTATTTATTTTTGGGTTCATCGACAGCCGACCTCGACTAGTTTGGGATAAAGGTGTTGTTGATGTTGATGTTGAAGTACTCTGATTTATATTTTAAACGCATCTTGGAAATCAATGTTAAGTTCAGAAGGTTATCTTTTCTTCTTTCAGCTTATTTATGGCAACTGATGCGATACCACACCCTACAACTTCTAAAGAATTTGAGATTTCGTTCTAATGGAAAGGAAATTACTGATGCTGATATCCTAGAATGGGCCAACACCAAAGCGAGGAACACGGGAAGTAAGAGCCGTATGGATAGTTTTAAGGTACTCTACATTCTATATAACCTTGATCTCCTAATTCGATCATTTGCTTTTAAGGAATGATTTTGATGCTGGAGGCTTTTAAACAGAATGCCTTCATCTTGCTGCTTCTAGAGTTGAATGTACACACATCTAGCATGTTAGATGTCATCCCGAAAAGATTGATGTATAAAATTGATGGGTAACCAATAACCAAGCTTCAGAATATGTCATCCTATGAGAGTTTTGCAATGCAGTACTAGTTTGTGTTTTCCTATTCCAAGTTCTAACCCAAAATGGTAGCCATTAGCAGACTGCATTTATTGACAACTATGAGAAGATCTATCATAGTGTTCCTGATTTGGTTGCCTGTTTAATTTTCATACAAAAATCTCTTGTCAATCTTTAGGAAGATAGGTAAGAAGCATATTTTCAGCTTATTTATGAAGGTAATTAGTAAGAGATTCTTTCTTGTAAGGGATTAGTGCATGCTGCGTTGTGTCTCCTATATATGGGAGTGTAATTCCTTAATCCCTTTTTCATTACAGGATAGGAGTTTGTCTGATGGCATATTTTTCCTGGATCTTTTAAGTGCTGTGCAGCCAAGAGCTGTAAACTGGAGTCTTGTTACCAGAGGAGTAACGGGTGAGTTTACTTCTAAGATCTGTTTACTCGATATTTTCTGTCCAGATACTTCACATGAGAAATTTGGCTTGTGATTGTGTAGATGTTGAACTGCTGGCTAAACTAGGTTAGTGTCTGATAATTCAAGAAGCAGCGAGCATTTGGGATGATTTCTAAACTTAGATGGCCAGAACAACTTATGGTCACACTGCATTTTCTGAGTACATTATGACACAGAAGCAGATGAGATTCCTAGGTAAAACCAAGACCTAGCTAATATAAATTCCCTCATCCTCATCAACATAACTTTGCCGACTATTGAAGGACTTAAATTCCAAGCTAATGTAGATTGTGGTGGTAAATTGCTACATGCACCAAGTATTGTCTATAACTACCTTTCTAGCACATATGTCAGTACACCAAGTCTACTATGTTCCTCTGTCTATGTCCTTTCCATTGCTTAGGAGCATCTAGAGGATAAATCACTTTTGCCACATTGGTTTTGCAAATATAAGTAGTTAATCATAGGCAAATAGTTAATCCCCATTCATACTTTCTTAGGGGTATATACATAGATAACCTTGTCCAACTAAGCAAATTCTTAACAGTCCAGAAATTGTGGTTCTTTTTATCTTTTCTTCCATCTTCTTTCCTTTCTGATCTTTATTATCATCATCAACATATTAAAAATGTCTAATCTTGACCTAATTTACCTGTATTTATTGGAAATATGTAGATGAAGAGAAAAAGATGAACGCTACCTACATCATAAGCATTGCGAGGAAACTTGGATGCTCGATATTTCTTCTTCCAGAAGACATAACTGAGGTACGGGTTATGTGCTCTACTCAGAGTCTCCCTTCCATGTGCATGCTCCGGAAACATTACTATTAAATGGTAGATTGAATTTAATACCACTGCCAGTGGATATTGCTTCCTAAGAATGACCTCGTTGTCGTGGCCCATATTACGCCCTTGAATATGGTTCTTATTGAACCCAGTTATCAAGGTCTTTCCATCATACGATCTCTTAAGTTCCTAATCTTTTAATAGATTGGCTAGCAGGTATATGGAATGTTGCACACAAACAACTGTGTGAATACTGAATCAGGTCATATTTTAATGCAGTTTCAGACTGCACTGTACATCGAAATTCAACTCCTCTGCTCAATTTTTTGTCTTAGTTGTCTCCTTCCAACTACTAATTGACCTGCATATTATCAGGTGAACCAGAAGATGATTTTGACGTTAACTGCAAGTATCATGCATTGGTTCTTGAATCAACCTGCTGAAGAAAGACCGTCCGCGACTTCAGATAATGAGACTGGAAGCCAGCTAGATACAACCTCGAATTCAACAATGGATGACTCTGGCTCCGAGTCTTCTACCGAGTGTGGGAGCATTTAACTATGACCGAGTTTTACAAAGTTTGTGAGGTTCTGGCTGTTATGGCTTTCGATTTGTATATGTTTTTCCGTATTGATTGCATCGATCAGTGTATTGCATCTTAGGATGTGAAGTACATAGGGTACACCTAAATTCAATTTTGTATAACCTAATCTATACATTAAGCTTTCCTGTTTAAATACATGACTGTATTAATCTTCTTTTGGCCTTTTTAACCTTCGCATTCAAATAAACTCAATCTTCGTACATTTATTGGCAACGGCGGATGTAGACGGATATTCAGCTTTCTTTTCTATCAGTTTGCCTGATCTGAGACATGAATTGCCCCGCCTCATGTATTTTGGTATACAGAAGAATTGTTTTTGTCAGGAAGGCTTCAACCGGTTTCTCTAAACTGCAATCTGATTAGTGATTTGCAAGTCGAGAACAATAAGCGAGGTGATTATTGGACCAATCGATAATGATCACGAATTAGGGGGATTTATTCACATCAGATCGTTGAAACATATGCATAGGACAGGACACCACATGATTCATGGTCTGTCTATCAATCACGTTGGACCAAACCTAAATTTGAGAGCAAGAAACTATTCCCGTGGAAGGACCAAATGGTTTCACAAGAAAGTAGGTGTTCTTCTGTAAGGTTAACGCCAAAGTCATTCACAAGGATGCTTCTAGGCGATTGGGCATCCACCATTCTAAAGCATGTGTGTGAAGGAATTATCCATGTAGGGTATCTGGGAAAAGCGTCAAAAAAGTCCTAAACCTATTGTATTAGTGCCAATTCAGTCTTAAATCTTTTTTTTTGTACCAATTCAGTTCTAAATCTTTTGCATTGATTCCAATTCGATCTTAAACCTTTTATTGATGTCAATTCGATCATAAACTTTTTGTATTTGTGCCAATTCGGTCCTAAATTGTTTGTATTTATGCAAATTGAGTATATTCGGTCGATTTTGGCCGGAAATTGCTAATGTGGACATCGATTGTCCTACATGGACACGGCTAGCGCTAACGTATTTTTATATATATATTTTAAATAATTTTTAAAATATTTTAAAAAACCAAAAATACTTAAAAAATTATTAAAAACACTATAATAATATTAAAAAAAATATCTAAGCCAGCAGGTTGTGTCATGTAGGACAACCAACGTTCACGTCAAGAATTTCCAGGTCAAAATCGGCTGGATTGACTCAATTTGCATAAATACAAATAATTTAGGATTGAATTGGCACAAATGCAAAATGTTTAAGATTGAATTAACACCAATAAAAGGTTCAAGATCGAATGGCAGAAATACAAAAGGCTTGGACTGATTTGGCACTAATATAATAAGTTTAAGACTTTTTTGACACTTGTCCCTAGTGTATCCGGTTAGTGTGGAGATTGCACCAGTTTCGATTATTCGGGATTGGAAATGCAAGCGAGACTTTTCTTTTCCCAGGGTGAAATCTATAAGTCTCCATGCCGAGCAGACCATAAAAATCCCACACAAGCCACTTGCACTTCCAGGGCACCATCTAGACGTGTCAAATCTCGAAAAAGGCGGAAAATTTCGTCGACTAGCCAAGGAGGGACCAGAAGAGCACACAAGAGCTCAAGGGTTCGGGGAAGGAGACGAGAACATCAGCGTCCATCACCATTTGTGGACGGTCACCTGAAACTCGATACCCGATCACCAATTGATCATGTGTGGAACAACAAAAAGAGTACAAAACAATGCCTGTATGAAAAGAGACGGGAGCGAGTCCGCGCATCGTAGCTTTTTCATGTGGATATCTCTGCACACGACACATTCGAATGGATAATGGAAAAATGTCCGCTGCGAATGAGAACCAAACAAATTTGGCAAACCCTGTCATTGGTACTTCTGAAAGAATGTACAACGCAACGTTCTCTTCTTGCAGCTCATATCTGAGCTCCGTCAATGTACGTGCGTACTCATCCTAACAACCCCCAAAGAACTGTTACATGCTCAAGCACAAAGTGTGCCAGACAGAAATTTGAGTTTCTAGCCGTTAGAGCCTAGTAAAAAAAAAAAGTAGCAAGCCCGCCATGATATCAGGTCAAAATGGCGTCCATGCAACTTATGCATTATGGCATGAAGTTTTAGCCAAACAAAGAACCCCTTATAAACTGTTCAACCGGTCCGATTCTACTCAAGAACCGGCCAGTTCCCTGTTCCAAAAATTTGGAACTAGTACTTTGCAGGAGTTCCAGTTTCCCACCTACCAACACAAGAACAGATTAGAACTTGGTTCATGAATTTCGAAGGAGATGATTTATCTTTCTTAAGTAAGCTTAACTTTCTATTTGCTTTAAATTTCTGTATGTTCTGTATCATATTCTACTTTGAGCTGTTTTGCTACTTTTTTTGGTCGAATGTTTTGTTGCTTATACTACTCTGTTTTTATTGCTATTTTCCTTGGATTCTTTAAAAAATAAGCAAAAGAGAAGAAGAAGAAACCAGTTCCTGGGGATAACCTGGAATTGCACCGGGCAAACATGGTAGACTCCAGGGTTGACTCCATAGCAAATACGATAGGTTCCAGGTTTCATAAACCGAGAACTGATTCTAACAGGGTAGATTCCAGCTATTAGGTCTAGAACCTACTCACCCTGAACCAATCACCCCTATCACCATAAAAGTTTGAGAGAGAGAGAGAGGCTATATTATGCTACACCGGCATGTGCTTGACTTAATGTGGTACATACCTCCTGTGTATAACAAGTAAGCTCAACGTGTATGTTGACAAGATTATCGTCATCTAAATCTATATCTCTCTTTGCTAGCTACATTGGTTGCGGACCTGTGCAAAGTATTTGCACCTGAACTCCGTGCACTCAAGAAGGTACTGGCACATCTCTGGCATTCCTCATGTGAATTACATATTTCCAGGCCGTGACTTATCAGTGTCTTCACCAAGTTGCACTGTGTCAAATATGTTGATGTGATCTTCGCTAGGTTTTTTTTTCTGCTATTGTTGCAACTCCAACGAAGAACCAACTCGTAGAGTGACTAACGATGGTAGGTCCCTAATCCGTGAACCACGGCCCCAGAAAGAGGCAAGGCACAGTCCCATGATAGCCATGGCAACTACTGAACATGCTGGTGGGACAGCCTGACTGCTGCCAAGAAATTGGGATGCAAGAAGACCGGCGAGAGTGGAACTCTGCATTCCTGTGCATAAAGATATTGTCCGCCCAACTTCTTCTTTTTGCCTACAGGGAAATAAAGAGGACAAGTCTCAGCAGTTGATTGATGAAGAGGGAAATGGGATAAATAGGAAATAAATTTATCCGAAAGCCCTCATCTCTATCAATAAACTCTGCCTATATTCCATGCAGGACAAAACTATAACCTCTTAGGATTATTCATGTAGGCTAGTTTCTACTGATCCTGCTCTTGATGTCACTTGCAGACAGTTATAGCAGGACGTGTGTAAACTAATTTATCACAAATGCAAAGTCAGATGAATCTCTGTCCATCCATGAAAGAAAATCTTTATAGGCAAGACCAACTCACACAGTACTGTCATACCACTGCATAAGGCTCCTATTTGTGGGCCTTTGGAGGTTCTACTGCATGACTACTACATTAGTTCTCATAGTCAATGAATTTTTAATTTCAATTTTTGACCCCTAATCCTGACAAAAAGATCAAGCCTCACAGGAATTTGTTGTTGTTTTTCTCGTAGACTTACGATGAAGTAGCGGAAGCACGCAGAGAGCTGGTTTCTAAAGAGAAATCTCTTTCTCACAAAGAGTAATGCGCTTGATTCTTTCAGACAAAAAAGCCCCTGGACAAATCTCAATTCCTCTAAGCGATAACATGATAACAAAGCTATAATAAAGCGCAGTGGAAACACCTGTTTCTTCTATATCTTCGAACTTAGCTCCAGATATTCAGGGGTATAACGGACAAAAAGGTGGCATAAATACTACATGAACCAGTCCATACTCCTAAAGGCTCAACTCAATGTCAGCAGCTCCGTGATTAGCTAATAAATACAACTACTTCTTTGCGTTTGTCACTATACAGAAAGCGGAATAGGCTGTTGCAAATTACCTCAGAGCTGGAAGTTTGGAGATCCAGTAACCTAAAGTGAAAGCCACCACATGGAATGTCAACACTGGAAGAACCAGGCGTAAACCCTCTCTAGACAAAATCTGGCTCCGGTTAATTGCTAGAGGGCTCCCAATACACACTGAAGTGCAAACCATAGCAACTAACGGCATCACTGGTTGAAGAATAGAAACAACTGGTTTTGCGTAGGTATTGAGCAGAAGGCCAAGAGTTACAGGGACAAGAACAACCTGACATCCAAAGGAGAAATCTCGAATCAAGTTTGTGGGCATGAAAGAAATATGGAAGTAAATTACAGATACCACTCCCAAGCATCTCTTACCTGCAATATTGACTTGGACATGGCAACTGCATCAACTGGTACAACTGATCCAATTAGAAGGCCGGTTAGGATAGGTGTAACAAGAACCGATGCAATAGTGGTGCAGCTGGTGAGCAGAATGCTCAAGGCCACATCGCCCTTACTCAAGAAACTCGCATAGCTAGACAGCTGAGCCCCTGCAACACAAGCTGTAAGGACAAAACCAGCATAAAACATGTGAGACATCCCAAATGCCTGGGCGACTAACACCCCGATGACCGGTTTCAGAACATACTGCGTGACGAACCCGATAGATAGTGGCAAAGGTCTGCAACAAATAAAGAAACAAGATGAAATCACGACTTCCACCAAAGTTGCAAAAGAGCTGATAGAGATTGCATCTGAAGCTCAGCAAAAAAAGTATCACCTTTTAAACGCAAGAGCAAAATCAGCGATGGAAAGCCTGATTCCTATCGACAACATGATCCCACCAAGGGCGGGGGCATACAACTCCTTGGATACCCTGTAGAAACCTCACGTTATTACACGTCTACTACATACATAGTCTGAAATTAAGAAGCATAGCTAGTGATGGTTAACTGCACGAACCATATGCAATACCACCAAGTTTAGCAAACTATTAAATGATAAAGCAGATAATAAGTCAATTAAGAAGAATATGCATTGAACAACTGGTTCTAATGCACCTTTCATCAAACACATACAAAAACCAGATCTTTACAGCAACTCAACCTCCTCCTCTGACAAACTGGAAAACAAATTGTATCACGATTGAAATTATCATAAAGAGACGTGACGAACCATAGTATGTCATCACAAACTTACGAATACAAAATTAATGGCCCCAGTAAAGATACGACTTTTCAAATTTTCCTGTGAATTTTATAATGATAGGGAACGTTGCGTATATATTAGTATAAATGCAGAGAAGAGTGAGGAGTGAATATATAAATATTGCATATTCAATGTTCAGATACTGCAGAGGAGCAGGACAAGGACTATTGCCGAGGTTTGAAACATCATCAAATGCATAGCAAATAAACCTGAAAAGTCAAGCGGTGGTCTCCAGAAAGTTCCTGGCATCAACAAATTTTTTTAAAAAAAGAAGAGAGAGAGACCAATTACCAAGTAAAAGTCGCCGGCTGAGCAAGAGCAGCAACAGCGGTAGCAGCGACGACGAACGGAAGCATCGCGGACAAAACCTGAGACGAATCGGTTCTATCGACTTCGGAGATCGCATGCTGCTTGTTCCCGAACGAGAGCAACGAGACATTGCCTTCTCGTTTCTGCAATCCGACTCTCCCGATGAAAAACGAAGTCGAGCACGCGTACGCGGATAAGCCGCCATTGCCGAGGGCTCTCCGTTGCTCGCGGATTGAAGTCGAAATAGAACACGAGCAAGAAGGTGAAGTACAAGAAGAAGAAGAAGAAGGAGAAGAAGAAGAAGAAGATGGAGAAGGAGGGGAGACGGAATTCGGTCTTGCGGAGCGACGAACTAAGGCGCGTAATCTCGGCGGAGCAGTAGAGGGAGCCGGAGATAGGACTGAAACTGAGGCCATTGAAGGCTGGAGGAAGACTTGCGACGATGAAATCGGCGGAGCCACCGGCCAGGCGGTGGTTCCCGGCGAGGTTTCCAGAGAGGGAAACGACTGCTGGTGGTGGCGGAAGTACGAATGCAGATGGAAGGGATAGATAGCGTCGCGATTATTATTTGTTTATCATTTAAAAAAAAATCTCTTTTGGTTATCATCTAAAAAGAAAGTGACTCCTGTTTATTGGTTTTTAATTTCCGGAAATCTTGCTGACGTGTTTGCTCCGAACACCGTTCACCACCTACGCTTCGGACTGTGAGATGTCACGGCGCGCTTCGATCGTCGACGATGGACTGCAAGGAGAGGATAGCGCGTACGAGTGGGCTCCACCAGACGTATACCTAGCTTTTGACCTCTGGCGTGTTTGATGCCAAAAGAATCAATTTAATTACTTTTTGCTAATGCGTAAAACATATGTAATTTCAAAAATTAAATAAATATATATATATATATATATCGATCTGATTTTTTTAGAGCTTAAATATTCTATTTTAATGAGAATCACAAAATTAAAAATTAAATTGCAATTGCGAACGGCTTTCTACATATATTTTTTCTTCTCTAATGATTGTTGGTTTGGGTCGGCTTATAGCCCTTCGAACAAGCCAATGAGACTTTCATTTGAATAGAAAGCGACACTTCAGTAGTTCAAATTTCGGAAAAAGCATAAATCCAAAAGAAGTTGAATATTATTAGTTTTATTTCACGAACATTGATAATGTTTTGTGCTGAAAAATCACACTTCTGTTATACTTTATGTCAAAAATTATGATGTCCAACGGGCTACTATATTTATTAGCGATTGAATGCGATTGCATGATCTATTTCCACCCTTTCGAGAGATGACAGTTTTGCGAAAGACAATGACAAAGCATATTCGCATTAATTATCTACCAGTGCAATGCTAGAATTACTAAAATTGGCAAAAATAATTTGATTATGAAGCGCTATGGTAGGTGTCGGTTTTGGATAAGCCTACAAACTTAAATGATCAATGATAGTTTGTCACATCGCTTCGCAAATGAGTTCGATGTGTCAAATATTTTTGCCCCCCCAATATTTAACTTGGGCCAAGAAACCATCCTAGTCTCTCTCCAAATATTTTGGACCCTTCAAGCAACTCAGGCCCAGGCCCAGGCCCATTTCACAACCCCCTCTGAAACCCTAATTCACTTCTCTCTCTCACGCTCTCCGCATAAATCCCCTTCTCCATCGGCGACTTTTCTCTCTCGGCTCTCATCGAGCTGCTGCTGTTGCTCTGTTTCTTCGGCCTGCTGCTTCTCCATTATCCTTATCAAGCTGCTTTAGTCCTGTCGAGTTTCGCCGTTCGTCTTTGTGTCTTTTTCTTATTCGCAATTGTGTCATTGAACGTTCCAATGCGTCGTCCATAAGCAAGTCAGCTTCTTGACTGGATCTCGATCGCGTCGATCCAGGCAATTTCTTTAGAAAAGAAAACTTGCGATAGCAAAAGACGACCAGCATCACTCGCCTGGATCTGACCCGTCTGATTTTCCGGGCCCTTTTACTGCTGGCACATATCTCTCGCTTCACGTCTTCCCCGTTTCCGATTTCTTGCCCGTGCACGTCCGGCTTCTTTTGTTTGCCCGCACGAGAAAAAGGTCCTCTTTTTCAGTCGATTGCGAACCTCGTTAGGCGCTTCGGTTCGAGGGTTTTCCTCTCTCCTTATGCAGATCTGTTGGGTGTCGAAGTTCCGTTGGTCCTCCTTCTGCATCTCCCTTGGGGAGGCTGAAGAAGTAAAAAGCAAACGCACTCTGTCCCGAAACCATCGAAAAGATGAATGTTTGGAGGCAATTTCTTCGTTTGCGACATCATACGCTCCGACTTAACTCGCCCATATGATGTTTGGTTTGAGATGATCATATCGGGCACATGGTCGGAGCACATTTCACTTCCGCCCTGTGATCGAATTTCCCCTTAAACGAATTTTAGGGAACCGAGAGAACAGCCCTTTTGCATCTGGACTCATCTGAATTATTGCGAGAATGTCCATTGCAAGATGATGGTTTTTGAAAGAATAGAATAACAAAGGACGATCGAAGGAGAACAAAGGGAGAAGGCCAGGCGGCAATCCTGCCTTTTGGCGAGTACACCACGTTTAGTACGGCGTGTGACTAAAATCACATTAGCGTAAAGATGTTATGAATTAGAAGTGCTAACAAAACGAACCCTACTAAGGAACCTTGACTCTACATGGATAAAAATGGACTCCGCCTTCCCCTTTTTTTTTCTTTCTGAACCTGTAGGAGGGTAAGAACGTGTGATTAGGGTTTTCCGAACTGAATGTAATCGAGATAAACTTGGCCCATTGAATTAAAATGGTAGGAATATGAATAAACTTTTTGTCTTCACGCCCCTTCAAAACTTGGGATAATTCTATAAGTGGTTTTCGAGTTCTTATTTAATGTGCAATGTCGTCCATAGCATTTAATTCATTCAATGACTCCGTGAACTTTTGGTGGTCATTTTAGCCATTGGACTACATGAAAAATGTTTGGTATTGTCTCTTATCAATGAAATGACAATATTGAATATTTTCATACCAATATCGAATATTTTTGTATAAAAAAATCATAGATTACATTAAACAAATTATAAAGTTAAAAATGATATTACACATTGAGTTAAAGTTCAAAAATATGTGTTACGGAAAAAGCTATAAAAAATCCTTAAATTATGTCCATCATGACATTTTTACTTTGAAATTTTTTCGATGACACCAAAAAGCTCAAATTGTACAATTTAATCTTTGTTAAGATGCCGTTAATTAGCATTGTTAAAGATCTATCGATATAGACGTCGGAATCGGGAACAAAAAAACGAGTGTTGATATGTAATGACGGTTGTTTTGACTAAAAAAAATAGTGTTGACATGATGCCCATGTAGCATAGATAAAATAAAAACGATAGTTGTTTTAACTGAAAATAACTTTGATAGGGATAAATGAGTTATACAAGTTTGGGATTTTGTCACAAAAAAAACCTTAGGATAAATGCATCAAGATGGGTGTAATTTGGGGCTTTTGATGTCATAAAAAAAGTTTAGGATGAATATATCACGTTCGCCATAATTTGATTTTTTTGATTTTTTCCCATCAAAACATGGGGTAATTCTATGAGCAGCCGACTCGCGAGGCCTCTGAGCTCCAGATCTAGTGAGTTCGCCGCGACTCGTGAGGCATTGAGTTCTTCGTGACTCGCCAATCTTTGGTGAGGCGTCGAGCTCGCCGAAGAAGTCGAGGAGGCAGATGAAGGAGGCAATGAGGGAGACAATGGCGTTGATCTCGGGGAGGGTGACGACGTGGAGGGGAGCGCAGGGCAGCAGCGGGAGAAGGAGCGGCTTGATTGTGTGAGAAAAATGGGACAACAGCAGCAGACCTGGAGAGAGGAGGAGAGGCTGCGTGAGGAAGACGAGGGGACATGATCAGATCTGGAAAAGGTGGACTGGAAAATGATTTCCTTCTTTGGCAAATGCAAATCAATTTACACAGTTTTAAAAAGATTTTTTTCATTGGTCGTAAAATATATTTTTTTGATCACGTATTTTCCGCTCATAAAAAATTAAAAAATTTTAAAAAAATATTTTCCATCAAACAAGAGTTTCTTTTGCTCAAAATTTCTCCGGACCCAAACAAGACGGTCCGAAGGCTTCGATGCAAGTCCAGCCCATCAGACTGGCAGGGTTCGATCAAAGAAGACCGGCAGGGACGGACGGAGTCCCGACTCGTTCAGCTGGCGAGCAATCTAAGGAAACGACGAAGGTTGAAGTGGCGAGTCCAGCGATCCAGAAAGGAGCTGCAGTCCTCGTTGAGTCAATCCTCAAGGAAGTTGATACGGAGAAGACTAAATTAGAGTCTGCAGAGGAAGCACAAAAATGGCGGGCAGGGCTTTTGCCGCCTCTTCAATGGCTGTGGTTGCTCTCTGTAGGGAGTCCCACAGATTCAAGAATCTCCTGCCCAATTTTCCCCACCATGTCCCTTTTCGCCATTTTCACTCTCCCAGGTCCTTCTCTCTCTCTCTCTCTCGCCTGCAATTTATCGAAACTTGTTTCGTCTCTTTCGCTGCCAGTTCTCTCGACTTCCCAGGAATTAAGCGCGTAGTTTCTACAAGATACGACCTTTGTCCGTTCCTGTGCTTTGTTCATGGCAGCTGTCAATTGGGTTTCTAGTGGAAGCAATGATATGGCCCTGGCTGTGAGTCGTTTTTGTTCTAGTTGCCGCAATTTCGGCTCATGGTATGGCAGAAGAGTCGAGTATCGCGTGGTTAGACTTTGAATGGATTCGAAAGATGCTATCTTACATCGTAAGACAGTAACTTCCTGTTTCGTGTCCGTTCAAGAGCCGCGAAATGGTGTGCCTCCTGTTTGTAGCTAGGCTCTGTTCTAATTCCGATTTCAGATGCCTTCATAATTCTAATGTGGGTCGGGAAGACTAATTAATACTCAAGTGTTGTAAAGGGTTTTCCCGGAAAGTCTCATCATGTTTTTCAAATTTCTTTTGGCTCCTCCCTCTATCTTGTGATTGCAAAGTCTCTTTATGGTAATGTATGTATCGGAATAGCATCATTGTGCTGTCTCCGTATTGATGTTGAAAGTTTGTCTGCGTAATTGCTGTGTTCCTAGCTTGGCTCTCCAATTGAACTGAGTTCAATCTAAAAATGAATATCGCGTGAATGCTATCCCTCACTGCAGTAGCTTGGGTGATGTTCTATTCAAGGTTTTCAGACAGAAACTCGATATTCGGCCTCTCTGTGATGCAAAAAGGCTGTCCTTGGCTGGGTGTCTACATGCTCATTGGCGTCCATTGTCAAATGTGATGGACAAAGTCGTAGAGCTGCCAGACCATTCTGAAAGCAGTGGCACAGTAGATGGACCTGGTGAAACTAAATTGAGGAGGAAAAAGCTGAAGGGGAAAAGAGCTGTCGTCAGGTGGCTTAAATGTTTTAGATGGAAGAAGAAGAAAGAGTATGAAAGGATGACAGCAGATGAGAAGATCTTATTCAAGCTTAGAAAGGTTTATATCTGGTCATTGCTCTTACTATTTACAACTTGTTGGTTTGAGAAGTCTGAGGAACTTGTGAACAAGATTCGTAGGTGAACTTTCCATTGTTTTCTCTTTTCTTCTTATGTATGTTAGCTGCTAGGTACTTGCTTTTTGATGACCTAGAGAGTATGTTTTATACCCTGGGGTCTTGAAAAGAATGCTTGTGTGATGTGATGTATATAAAGGTTATGGAGTTTGTCAGGAAGGATAAATTGTGAATTGAGAAATACTGGACATTTCCAGTCTTCTTTTTGACATAATATTAGGAAAATCCAATAAAATAATAGGGTCATGGTACTGTTGTGACTTGTCAAAAGTAGAAAGATCTATTAGGTTGCAGGTCATATTGGCAAGCGAAAATAGAGTTATCACTCAAGAATCCACTATAGAGGTCCATGAATTAGGAACACCAAAAGAGAAGCGCTAATAGTTGTCAGTCATTTGATAGTAGTCTTCTTTGGCTCAGGACTGGAACAGAATTTGGAAACCGTGTGACTAAGGAATTTTAGGAGCCCATCATTTGCACATGGGCATCCTATCTATTGACCCTTCCTTCCCTTCATGCAACCGGCTGTCTTATTGGCCGCTTTGGTGTGAATAGGAACCTCCACTGTTAATAACAGCATGATTAACAGTTGAATTGCTAATTACTCATCGAGAGATAAAGTGAAATCGTTCCAGTTCTTGATCCAGTTTGATCTCCTCTCTTGCCTATCTAAAGATACATCGACCTACTTTACAGGCTCGAAAGAAAGAGGATAGGCTTGTCGAAGCTTTGAAAAAGATTGAACCTGCGGAATCATCCGAACCAACCCATGATCCTGAGATATTGACTCCAGAAGAGCACTTCTTCTTTCTGAAGATGGGCCTTAAGTGCAAGAATTATGTGCCAGTTGGGCGAAGGGGAATATACCAAGGTGTAATACTTAACATGCACTTGCATTGGAAGAAGCACCAGACCTTGCAAGTGGTGGTGAAAACCTTCTCGCCAGAGGAAGTTAAGGAGATTGCTGCTGAACTCGCTAGATTGACTGGAGGGATAGTTCTTGACATTCATGAGGAAAACACTATCATTATGTATCGAGGGAAGAATTATTCTCAGCCGCCAACAGAAATAATGTCGCCTAGGATCACTTTGTCGAGGATGAAGGTCACCCCCCCCCCTCTCTCTCTATTGAATAAAGTGAATCTGTCTATCAAGTTCAAGTTGGGTAAATTGTTGGTTTTAATCAAGTAATCAAAGTTGTTACTACTTTTTTTAGAATTTAACAGATATCATGCAGACAAGATGATATGTTTAAAAAAATTGAAGTCTAAATTATTCTTTGAATTGGTTATTGTTAGTAGCATGTCTTGAATTTTTTTTTTTTTCGGTACAAGCTAATTTCATTTTCCAACATCGATATTACTTTGTATTCTCATGTTCAAGCAAATGTATATTTCAACTCTCAATTTCCTTTTTCACCAAAATAAGGTTCCTGGCGTTAGAGCTTTTTACCGTGTTTTAGGTAGTAAATTTGGTATCATGTGCATATAGATAGATTGACTAGTGTCTGCAAGAAGTGCTCTTCTTGGATGATTTGCTTTTTTCTTTTAATTGGCTTTGCTGATTTGCTTGAATTGCACTATAGGATACAAAATAGTCGTCTTGAAAGCTTCATGGTCAATTTTTTTGGCATTACAAAGATGCTTGTATGTTTGTTCATGATGTAAAGTTATTTCTCTTGTCATCAGGCACTTGATAAGTCCAAATACAGGGATGGTTTAAGAGCAGTTAGAAAGTATATTCCAAGACTTGAACAGGATCTTGAGTTGCTTCAAGCACAGGCTCAAAACGAAGTTGAGGTTAAAAAAAAGGCTGCCTGCGAAATCCAGACCACAGATGTTGGAGGCATATCTTCCACAGGCAAATCAAAACTGCAGCTGGTGAATTCTGAGAAGCTGAGAGAAATATTGGGTGGAAATGATGAATCAATTGGTGATGACTCCAACATGGATTTGGGCATAGAATCAGATTCTGAAGATTTATCTGATATTTTTGAGACGGAAACTGAGGCTGATTCTGAGGAAAAGGGGGAAGAGGACCTGTTTCTGGACATTTTCGATAAATTTCCTGTGGAAACTGCCAGGGAGCCGGAGGATTTTGAGGATCACTTGCGTCAAATATCTGTGGATACAAGAAACGCGAAACCATTAGGAAAAGATGCTGACTCTCCAGATCTTGATGAGGTCGACAGGTTGTTTCTGCGTGCAGCTTCGATGTTGAAGAAAAGGAGAAGATAATTTCATCAAATTAGTAAAAGCCCTCAGCATGAACTCTAAAGAGCATCCTACCCTGCACTCAAATGTTAGCTATCTGGTGTGGTCAAAAGATGCATTTCTAAGGTCAGCTGGTAGCTTTGGTTGATTGAGGGGCACTTAAAGTTGGATTAGTCTGGCGTGCTCCTTGTTACTGTTCTGCAAACAGAACTGGTAATGGCATCATATGTGTATAATAGAAATTCGCCTTTGTTCCGTGAAGCTGTGAGTGTTGAGCTTTTTCGGTGAGGTTTAGGAGAGAATGACACCAGAGGTTTTGCTATTTGGTCCTGCTTTCCTTTGCTCTGCTTTTGCCAAACCACTTGGGGAAAGGACATCTCGCAAGTCAATGGTTTGATGTCAAACCGAACCATCGCGGTCTTGCAGTTATATTTTTGCTGATCATTGTGCGTCAGACTATTTGTATGGAGGAACCGGATTGAAATAAGCTCTTGCTCATTCAAATGTGTTGAAGTTATTGTCGTCCCATATCGTTTGTGAATGGGCATTATATTCACGTGGTCTCTCCATTTATAAGTTTTAAACTTTTGGGTTGAACCTTTCTGCTTATGTGGGCCTACCCCATTAATCAATTTTCACGTGACACTTTCCGCGTATGTGGGCTCACTCCATTAGTCAATTTTCATGTGAAAGGGGGTGTTGTTGCAATGCTGCGTTTTTATAATCAGATTTCTTTGGAAGTTGCTCTCAGTTTTAAGCTGCCCCTATGAGGGTTGTCTGAAAAATTCTTGCGGACAATATTGAAAAAAAGTGCTTGAAAAATCACATTATGTTCCTTGAGGACAATAACAATTAATAATGTATGTTTAACATAAATCAAGTAAATATTTCGTTTGTTTTGCAGAAAATATTTTTTGAGTGTTTTGGCAATTGATTCGTGAAAAATAAGCTAATCAAGAAAAATGTTTCTCACTGTGAAAAAAGCACCTGCGAGGAAAACATTTCCCTATTTGATATTTCACTCCAATTGGCCGAGGGACAGAAGGATGAAAATAATTCATTATCAAATGATTTTTTTTGTGTCATTAATGATCTATTTAATTCAAAATGATTTTTTTTGTCAGAAATTCAAAATGATTAAAAAAAAATGCACAATTCACTCTTTTATTTTTCATGGAAAAATGAAAAAAAGCAAAAAACAAGACAGGTGGTTTTCAATGCTTTTTCCACTAAGGACGATCATTTTCTTTTCTCTGCGTCTGTGAGGTCTTGTCTGAACTCTGAAGAGAGCTTCGCAACTGGGTCTCGCAGCCTCGCAAAAAAGGATTGGGGTCCTTGCGCTTCTATCAATCCAAGTAAAGCTCCTAAATTTGCTTCTACTTCTATTCTAAGCTTTTGAAGTTATTGCTCCTGCACTCTTCCTGATTCGGTGCATTCCGAGTGTTCTTCAGCTTCGAATCTCCTGTTAGTGGCTGTAACTACTTGCGAGAACTCACAGATTAGGCTGCTTTTGTAGCTCTCTAGGTTCTTTCCTATTTGGCCTGGTGAAGTTGGTACTCCTTTATTTCTCGTTTCTGGGGAAACTTGATGAGTGATAGCCAAAACTGGGATTGCATACTTGAGAGCTTCTTGTCTATTGTTTCCTTTTTCCCCGTCACAGAAGTTAGACTTTTGGCTTTGTTTGATGACTGTAAGACAACTTTTTTTTAGCTGAATCTTGGATCAACCGTTTTATGGGTTGGCTGTGTTCATGGATTGCATATTTATTGAACTGCCAGAGTTCTGTCTAATGATCGACTTCTGACTATTTGGGGGCCAAAAGTATGGGCTCATGAACGTTTCTTTCATTGTCAGTTCGATATTTTCTGCCAGGAAGGCGCCATAGATCTTTGTTTAATGCGAATTATCATGGCATCTTTACCTTATTTTTTTTTTTTTGGTCAGAGCATCTTTACCTTATTCATCAGTACCAATTTGAAGAAAACGAGCTTCCCTAGTTCCCTTTTATGAAATCGGAAGTCTCTCTCCTCTCGTTCTCTCTCCAGGTGCTAGCTGTGGGGATGCGTTATTTTTTTAATCCCAAAAATATCTTGTTCTTCGATATGTATGGGGAAAAAGAAGTAGTATGAGGGTTCAGGTGGTGATCTTGTTTGCTTTGGTATGGCTTTATCTTATGATGGGTCTGTGGTTATGTTGGCAGTGGATGAGCGGCCATCTGTGGTTGAGGATGCGGATGCAATAGTGTGTTCAAGTGGAAAAGATACACCAAATGAAGGGAGTTCTGATATGGAGCCGTATGTCGGTATGGAGTTTGAATCTGAGGAAGCTGCAAAAGTTTTTTATGACACTTATGCCACACACATGGGTTTCGTCATGCGTGTTGATGCGTTTCGGAGATCAATGCGTGATGGGAAGGTTGTATGGCGTAGGCTTGTCTGTAATAAAGAAGGTTTCCGAAAGTCAAGGCCTCGGAGAAGTGAAAATAGAAAGCCAAGAGCTGTCACGAGAGAAGGCTGTAAGGCAATGATTGTGGTCAAGAAAGACAAAACTGGAAAATGGGTGGTCACGAAATTTATAAAGGAGCATAACCATCCACTGGTTGCTGCACCAGCAAATAGCCGTCGGAGTGTTCTTCTCTCTCAAACACCTGTAAGTGGTCTTATCTCCCATTCCTTCATACTAACACATGAATATGCAGGTGTGCTCCCATTAGATATGACAAATATGGATGAATCAATTGGTGATCACTTTATTTAAATCAATTCATCCAAATTTGTCATATCTAATGAGAGCTCACCTGCATAGCTTGCCAGGTCCTCCCTTGCTTCTGTCTTCATCTAGCAACTGACTGTTTCTGCTTAGCTGACTGAACCACCATGAGGGTATTCTCAAGCATTAGACTTGATAGCATTTGTCCTAACATGGTATTCACCAAGAGCTTTTTCTATTATCCTTGTGCTAATAAATCAGCGTGCTCTGATATTCTCTAGTGCTGCTACACTTAGTGGGAGCTTATTAGTTGTCCTTAGTGCTTCCAAATCGAGGAATCAGATTCAATAATTTCAAGAGCCTGCAGATAGCTTCTCACGTGCGATGCTGAACCTAGTGTTTGCATTCTCTTTTAATGAAGTAGCAGTAAGGCTTAGGATATTGTTAAGATCTGTGAACCCGTAGACTTGTGATGCAGTTCTATCAATTCTTTTATGCTCTGCTTGTCCTAAATCCTGGCTGCTTGGAGGCCCAGATACCTACCCTTGTCTTATCCAATCATGCTCACAGTGCATATATCTCAAGTATTAAAGAGTCCGATTCCATTCTGAAAAATAAACAGTAGATGTGTAGATGCCTTCAGTGATGCTTGTTTATGTGGCTAATTGAAATGGTTTCTTGTTGCTTTTTCTATAGGGATTAAAATGTAAGATGGATGGATGTGAAAAGGTCTATCTTCTGGAGAGTATGTGTGTTGGCAAGTTAGTATCTAAGAAGGGTTCGGGTTCAAATGCGGTGAAAAGGGAGCAATTCAATTGTCTGATCTGAAGAGCTCTAGCCTGTTGTTAGAAACTAGTTTGCATTCTTTTGCAAGACTTTACCTTTTCCTCTCTGCGGTTTGTCATGCTTACCTGGCTCCGGCAGCATTTGCTTTGTGTTTTTAAAGTAAGGAGTTCACCGCAATCACCCCTTGAAGATGGGTTTGTTGCAGAAGCAACTACCTTCTAGTTTGTTAATCCTTTTACTCGGCATCACAACAACATATCTTGAAAGGAAATTACGTGGAGGACAGGATTACCTTTGGGGGCAGGCCCATATTGCTCTGGTTTAATAAGGGCGAGCTGCTGGAGGCTTGGTCACTGAGGTATTGGTTGCCTCAGAACCATGACAGCATGATTCTGATTTATTGATAATTAAATGAGTTCCATTACGGTGATAAACTAGTATAAATAAGTTAAGAGGAACACCCATCTCAAGCGAGGGTAACTGGTTATGTTGAATGCATCAAAATGTGCTTCATTTGACCATGCTTCCTTGTTTAAGAGTCCTTGTGGTGAATTGATCCTTTTTTTACTACCGAACATGTGGGGGTTTCTGTCGTTTTGGTATGGTAAAGATGATCTGGAATTCCAAATCAGCTGGGGTTTGATCTTTTCCGAGTAAATACTAAATGCCATGCCTGGGATTTGCCATTCTGATTTGGGGTGCACAATTGCTAGACAGCCGATTGTCTTAAATCCCTCCGACACTTAAATTCGATTTACTGTGACATGTCAGGATGAGAAAGATGTTAAAATTCGGGAGTTGACTGCTGAGCTACAGCGTGAGCGGAAGAGATCCGCAGCTTATCTGGAGCAGCTCGAAATGGTTTTGCGGGACATGGAAGAGCATTCCAGCCACCTATCGAAAAACATCGAAGGCATAGTTAAAAGCGTGAGAGAAATCGACTCCAGGAGAGCTCCTGTCAGTAGTAGTAGCCAGTAAGTCACATCTGATGTGTCTGTAACTGTACTAATCTTGTTCAAGTCTTTTTCCCCTGACGATGCAGATTAACAGCAGGATGGGTTGAATCTTGTAAAAACAGGGGAATTGATTAATAGTAAGGCTAACATAGCTGACTTAGAAAATGGAAGGGCTATAATCATCTAGATTGATCGTGCTTGCTATCATAATTTCATCAACCATTCTTAGTTATACAAAAGATCACTCTGCATTGGGAAACAGAGCACCTCATTCAAAACCCTGCTTGAGTCGCTTCTTCAGAATCGAAATTTCCCATGAAAGAACTCAAAAGAGCTGGAAATTCGCTTCGGCTTTCCCATTATAGACAGTAGACACTAAAAAAGTTTACTTTCAATTGCTTCGGAACGCTCGCTGACACTCATCAACGCAGAAAAGCATACACGGCGGTG
Organism: Rhodamnia rubescens; assembly: GCA_021437795.1. NCBI lineage: Eukaryota > Viridiplantae > Streptophyta > Magnoliopsida > Myrtales > Myrtaceae > Rhodamnia > Rhodamnia rubescens. The sequence goes on along the minus strand of JAILYA010000005.1, from coordinate 7,041,750 downwards.
GAAATATAAGCCACCAGAGCCGACGACACGAGCACGACCAGCGCAGACACCGCATGGATCGCCGACTTGCTCCCGCAGGAAAGCACTCCGAGCCTAATCTCGATCACGCTGATCATGGACAGCATCAGGAAGAGGCAGCCCATGACCGACCCGAAGGCGGAGCCGACCATGCCGAACCTGAGGACCCTGATGTTGATGTGGGCCCTGAGGGCCTCGTTCACGTCCTTGCTGTTGAGGAGGTTGATGGCGAGCTTGAGGCCCTGGGCGACGAGGGAGGAGAAGAGGAAGAAGCTGAAGGAGACGACCTCGAAGACCAGGAGCTTCTTGACGACGTCGAGGCCGGCGTCGCAGGGGCCGGGGTTCTCTAGGCTGTGCTGGTCCGGGGTGGTGAGGGAGAGGCCGACGAAGACGGCGATGGTGAAGAGGGAGTTAACGTTGACGATGCCGTCGAGGGCGGTCACCTGGACGCTCGTGGTGGCGGCGGCGGCGGCGGCGGAGGAGGAGGAGAGGGTTCTCGCGGCGTTCTGCGGGTAGTAGTCCTTTGGGTATGTCTCGGATCTGCAAGAAAACGGGAGAGAACGTTCACATGTAGCCGAGAGAGAGAGAGAGAGGAGGGAGGAGAGAGTTACTCGTCCATGGATGGATCTTGAAAATGCTTCGGACCGTCTGCTACAGAGAGAGAGAGAGAGAGAGAGAGAGAGAGAGAGGGTGTGATCTCTAATGGCGATTGCTTGTAGGGTTTGAGTTTCTTGGAAGAGAGAGAGAGAGAGAGAGAGAGAGAGAAAGGAGATGCTTTCTCTTTGAGTTTGGGTGAATTTACTTTCGCTGTAAAGTTTGGGTGGATGAGAGAGAAAAAGAAAGAAGGGATGTTCGGACACGGAAAACAGGTGTGGGACTTTGGAGGACACTTCCCCATTTCCCATAGACTCATCGTCTGTTATAACCATCGTATTCGTAGGTCACTGTCGTCATTAGCTGACTTGCCTGGGCTTGGGCCTAATACAAGAGTGGGCCGTGCATGGGTCGGCCCATTATTTTCGAACAGCGTGATGTTCGGCCCGCACTAATGACGATCATCGTAAAGTACATTTCCAAGCTTGGAATTTGCAGTTGACCTATTTCAGCGGCAACACCTAATCCATTTCCCATACGGTGCTGTGAGATTATCTTTGAAATATGGTGGCGGGACGGGCCACTTGAAAAAGGCACCGACACAAACATCTCGCACAAATGTTCAAGCCCAAGGGGAGCTCCGCCGCCCCTTCCGCAACGAGCCATTGAGATTTTTATCAGTGTGTTCAGTATGGTGTTTTAAGTTATTAGGTTGTATTCATCTAAGTTTGCTTCTTATGTATATTTGTATTTGGGCAGCCGCAGCTTGTGTGGCGTTTTTCGATTTTATGATGAGGTGTATTCGTTCGAGTCCGAGTCTTATGTAATATGTTATGTATCTCATTTTTATCCAATTATCCCTACTTGGAACTCACTATAAAAATTAATCATGAAGTAGGAATACTTCATTCTATCGACATTTCCTTAATATTTTGCATTCTTTAATTGTCTTTTTAATCAGCCTAAAAAGTACATATAAAAAAAGAAATAAAAAAACCAGTTCTGGGCATAATGTGCTTGGGCCTAACCAGGGGGCTAGCACAGCCCGTTGGTGTCATGGGTGTGCCGGCCCAGGCACGGTAGGGCCCTTTGCTAGTCGTCATATAGGATATTCTAACAAAAATAATTTCTTTATCGAGATGGTAACTTATAACTTATAAGCTGATGCAACAAGATTCATAGGTCCTTAGAGGAAAAAAAAAAGAAATAACTCGCGGTTCACTAAATTCGATTCCGAAACTATGATGATGCCTGTTTGATGTTTGATTGCGTCCTTGACTCCTCGCTAATTATCTATCCCAAGTTCCACAATACCGGTCGAGAAATGCGACGTAACGTGACTTATGAAATCACCGCATTTCATTTATCCAAATGATTACTTGAAATGTGTAATTGAGCAACCATGTCAAAGATGTTATGATTTGTCTTGTTTATATTATAACCGAGGGGATTCCAATCATCCGCAAAATAAATCATACTATAAGGCTCCGTTTGTTTCGAGGAAGATGTAGCATTTTTTGAAACATGTTTTTCAGTAAGTCGTTTTTCAAGAAAATGACGATACTTTTCGATGTTTAGCTGAATACTAAAAACGAACTAGAAAATATTTTTTGTCTTTTGATAAGGAAAATCAATTTCCATCATACACTCCTTTTAATATATTTTTATTTTTCAATTTTTAATTAATTAATTAATTATTTTTTCTTCCATATCGTTCGGAATTTAAAGGTTTACAATACTTGACCATGAATAATAGTCCGGAACTTGTGGAGGTTACAAGGCTTGACCGAGCGGGATCATTAAAATTTATTAACATTTCATAGTGATGTTGTATTTTCTTTGCCAGTGATTCAACTAGCTGTAGTTTTTTTTTTCCCTCTTCATTTGGCCGGATAAATTGACCACCTCGAGTGAGGCTGCAAGGCTCGGCCTCACCCGATCTGGCGAGCTCAAGGCTCGCCTTGCCGCATCCGGCGATGCTTGGCCTTACTTGGCCCCGAACGACGACCAGTCGAAGAAGAAGGAAAAAAAAATTAAAAATAAGAAAGAAAAGGAGAAAAAATCAAAAATAAAACTTTTGAACTTTTAAAAAATAAATAAAAATGAAAAAAGTAAAAAATAATATAAAAAAAAGGAAATGAGAAAAAAGGAACGAGCAAAGGTTGATGAACTTCGTCGGAGGTTTAGGCAGCAGTTGCTAGCAAAAAACGAGCGCCGAAGGAGCTTTGGCTTAGTGATGGCAAATTTGAAGATGATCAACAATTACTCATGGATTGGAAAGAAAGAAAAAATCAAAAGAAAAATAGTGTCTTTTCGTTCACGTGAAATTACTGGCTGCAATACGTGGGACGGGCGGTGATGATTGAACTGCCATGCCAAATAAATCCGGTGAGATTTGGCAAAGAGGATTTGATTACATTTTCCCTCAAAAGTTTAGCATTACATTGGTCCAATTGAAAAAATTGAGACTAAATTTAAATCTCCATAATAACTTTAAGGTTGATTTTTGCAGTCCTCCCATAGTATTGCAATTTCAATTCAACATGACGTGTGAAATCCACGTAATTTTCAATATCAAACATCAGCTTTATTGAACTGGTGTCCATGCCATATTTCATTCATACTATTAATGGGAGAATGAAAATTCATATTTCATTTAAGTTAACTAATGAAAGAGTGAAAACAAACATATCAAAGTATGTTAGGGATCTAATTGGACCGACTGAAAGTTTTAAGACGACATTGAATATTAGTAAAACATGATTTGATCGAACTAAGATCACATTGATAAAAGTGCACAGACTGCTAGTAATCACTATATCTTCTGGCAATAGAAACTACTCGTTCCTCTTCTCGGTTGAAAGAAAGCAAGAGATGCTGACCCAATAGCATTTTGCAAATTCACTTCTTGATCGCTCTGCAAAAAGTTGGAAATAGCTGTGAAATGAGATCTCCTCAGAAGCCTTCCCATAATTATTTCTGGTTCCTTGACCTTAGGCCATAAACACTGCACTATTCCTGTGACATTCACAGCGAAGCTGGCTCTGCAGTGAAAATCATAAATCACATGGTTGGGTATTAATGAGAACCAAGAAGACATTTGAAAGGTAATCTTCGTAATTATTAATAGCCAAAAACCTACACATGACAAAGTGGCTTCAACACTTACCATCTTCCATCAATGCTCCAAATTTCCTGACATTGAGGTCGCGAAGTTGCTCTAAACTTACTGCAGAGAGTGGCACATCTAGTGGTACTTGAGCGCGAAGTTCACGCGAGACTTGTCGCATGGTCGGTCGAAGGTGCGGATCAGCTTGCAAGCACGCCAGCGCTAGCTTGGCAATCGAGATCACGTCTTGTGCATTTTGAAGACGAAGACCAGAAGATAGGAGACGTTGATCCAACACATCCTTCAACAGCATTGGCGACTTGGATTGGGCGGTTGAACATTCTCGGGAGACATGATCTCCCGGATGCTTTCCCATGATTGTCTCTAATGCGACGACTCCAAAGCTATATACATCGCATTTTTTGGAAGGAATTGGAGAATAAGCCAGCTCTGCAAGTGGGGAATTTACAATAATTATGAAACCTTGATCATAAGCTGTACTCAAATTGACAATATTGCTTCCCATGACGTGACGATCACAAGTACAAATTTCTACTTAATCTACGAGCATCATCTAGGTTACACGAACTTAATATCCTTGGAAAAAATTGATTATAAGTCTTTTTCCTCATTTGCCAAGTCTTCTTTATCGGGAACTTCGAAAAGCTTTCGATCAACACTCAATTTCAAAGTTCTCAATGATTTAAAGAATTTCCATAAGAAGATTAAATAACTAAAGAACTGCACCAAACCGGCAAAAAGTTCAATTGAGGAAGGAATATCCGACATTGAATGCCATGGAAATTGAAAAAAAATTACAAAGTACCCGGAGCAATATACCCAATGGTGCCAGCAATTGCAGTCAATTCGATGAATCGGGCCTCAACAATCTTGCGGTGCCAAAATCGAAACACGAGCCTCATAATCACGATCCAATAGGATGTTATTACTAGTCAAGTCTCGATGAATTAATGGAGGTGAACATTCATGATGCATATAGGACAATGCATCCGCAACTCCTCGGATCACATTTACCCTCTTGTCCCATTGAAATTCGGCTGCTCTTTCATCGTCATTCAAAGTTGTTCTCAAGCTTCCTCTTTCTATATACTCGTACACCAAAAAATAGCTTTTGGCGTGAGAGCAAAACCCATAGAACTTCACGATGTTGCGATGGCGTATATTTGTTAAGGCTCGAATTTCCCTTTCAAATGCTATCAAATCGGCGACCTCGCTGTCCTCCCGAGACGACGAGGCTCGCTTGACAAAGCAACCATTTGACCTTTTGATATCTCAGCTTTATAAACTACTCCATATGCTCCTTCACCCACATAGTACTTGGCATCGAATCCTTCAAAGGCCTCGACGATTCGATCATAAAAAACTTTGCCATCATAACTACAAATATCCATGAAATCCAAATCATTTGCCTGTTCATTGTTCTCTCTCCCGATATTCCTTCTTTGATGATGATCGACACGTACAAGAACCATCAAGGTGCAAGAGAGAACGAGAAACCCCAAGAAAGAGAGAATGAGGATAACCTTGATCCTAACTCCAAAGCGTCGATTGTGTTTCTTGCTCTCGGTGAAACCGCATTTGGGTAAACCAACAACGTTTCCACAAAGCCCTTTGTTATGCTGAATTGCCTCCAATGGAGCCTCATTGAAAGCTTTGATGTTTGGGAGAGGACCTTCTAGGTTATTGTCGGATATATCGATGGAAGTCAACGCCGACATATCACCAAAAGTATGTGGAATAGAACCGGAAAGGTTGTTGTGGGAGATATTTAGAACTTGCAGCATTCTCAACTGTCCAAGTACTCCCGGTATGTTTCCGGTCAACAAATTATGACTCAAGTCGAGAACCTCAAGGAACCGTGCGTCGAGTATCTCGGGAGGAATGCTTCTCCAAAATTTGTTTCTGCTCAAGTTCAAGCTCAACAAGCTTTGGCATGAACCTAGCTGCACCGGTATCAATCCGCTCAAATTGTTTGATGCCAAGTTCAAATGTGCCATATGGGATAAAAGTCCAATCTCGGTTGGGACTTCTCCTGTGATAGCGTTGCTGCTTAGATCGAGTTCTAACAACATCGACACGCTTCCCAATTCCCTTGGAATCACTCCACTTAAGCTATTTGAAGAAAGGTTTAGTGCTCGTAATCGAGCCATCCTTCCAAATATTGCGGGTATCTCACCGGAAATGTTGTTGTTTGATATCTTTAAGCTCGTCAAATTAGGACAACGCTCCCATTTCCATGAAAGTTCGCCGTTGAATTGATTGTGGCTCAAGTCCACATAATTTAGATTGGGATATATTCCAAAAGATTCTGCTATGTTTCCCGTCAGTTGGTTTCCTTCTAGCCTCAATCGGATTAATGTGCTGCAGTTCTCTAAACTTGTTGGGATGTGACCCGTGAACTGATTATTGAAGGCATGGAAATATTGCAATGATTTCCCAAGGCATACATCTTTTGGCAGTTCCCCCTCGAATTCATTGTTAGAAAGATACAATTGCGTCAAACGTCCTAACCTATTAAATTCAGAAGGCAAGGAGCCATAGAATTTGTTGGCAGCAAGGTTTAATAAAGTCAAATTGAGCAGGTTTCCAATTGATGCAGGGATTGGACCAGTCAAACTATTATTAAATACTAGTAATACTTCAAGAGATGTCAATTTTCCTAACTCTTGTGGAATCGAGCCTGAAAGATGATTTGAGTTGAGGTTTATACATGTTAGATTGCTCAAGTTTCCTATGGAAGGAGGAATTGAGCCGGTGAGTTTGTTTTCTCGAGAGATCAAGTTCGATAAGAGAAGTGAGCTTCCCGATATCTAATAGTATGGGTCCAGAAAGCTGATTTGCACATAGGTAGAAAGAATGAAGAGTCTCTAGCGTGCCTATACTTGGAGGAATGTCCCCGGACAGTTTATTTGGAGCAAAGATTTAGATAGTTGAGTTTGGAAAGGTTACCGATGCTCGAGGGAATGGAGCCATGGATCGAGTTGTTGGCAAGGTCAAAGCTGACCGCACTGGTTAAGTGCGAGAAGTTGAGGCCGTCTAGAGTTCCTTCCAAACCGAGACTGGAAAGGTTTAGATGGACGATGGCTCCGGAGCCGTCGCAAGCCACACCGGTAAAGCGGCAAGGGTCGTTGCCGTTCCATGAAGAGAGAAGAGATTGGCTACGGTTGTCAAGAGTGGATTTCCAATTCAAGAGGGCCTCTGCTTCATCTTTATTCTCAGTCGCATTGATAGCGTAAACAGAAATGGAAGAAGCAGAAGCGCCTGCACCATGAAATGAAGTGGCGCCAACCAAGAAGAGCGAGAAGAAGAAGAAGAAACTTAAAGGAGACTGGTTGGGGAGTAGTAAGAAGGAAGCCATGATTTGGAGGATGGTTGGTTTGAGGGAGGTGAGATAATTGAGGTCTACATGTTCATTAACGAGATTGCTGACATAATTATAGATGGAAGATCATTCTTGATGCCCCCAATCGAGGCCAATACCTTTTACAGCCGTACAGCGTTTTTCCACAAATGGGTCCCTTTCGTGGACAACTTTTTCTTATTGTCCTTTTTCAATCAGTTTAGCGTCCGCCATGGGGGGTAATTGACATGCTTGACTTACTTTTTCAAGTCTTCATTGAAATTGACATGTACAGCAATTGATTTGTCCTCAATTTTTCTTGCACCACTAGTTATTCAGGGTTTTCTCTCCTCCCATTTTCTTTTATTTTTCTCAATTTTTTATACCCTTAATTCTTTCTAGAAGTCTTATTTTTTAGGAAAAATTTTCAATAAGAGCCTGAAGTATCTTTATTTTTTTTTCAAATAAAAGCCTAAAATAAATCAAATTTTAAATAAAAATATAAATTGCTCTTTTTATTAAAAAAAAAAAAAAAGAGCTCGATCAAGTTGACAAGGAAAGCAAGTGTGGACTTGGAGTACTCTCCCATTTCCCAAAGAGTCATTGTCTGGTATAACCATCGGAGTCGTAGGTTACTGTCTTAATTAGTTGACGTGCCTGGGCTTGGGCCTAATGGGCCGGCCCATTTACGGCCCATTCTTTCTTAACAGCGTGAGGTTCGGCTACATTAATGGAATAAATAGATAAATAAATTAACCTCCCCAAAATTCAACCCCTCCTCCTCTTATTCTCGCGATCATACTCCTCTCCTTTCTTCTCACAACAATAACGATCTCTGTAAAGTATATTTCCAAGCTTGGAATTTGCCATTGACTTTATCAGTGGCAACCCCCAATCCGTATCCCATGTGGCTCGCCAATTTCAAAGAATTTTGGGGAAACGACTTAAATGATTCCTAAAATTTGGCACAACTTCAATTTGATTCATGAATTTTTAATTTCCCCATATGGCCTTTAAACTTTAGCTCGATATGCAAATGTCGTCTCGAAATTTCAATTTATTCAATGTGGTCCCCGAACTTTTGGAAAATGTTCAACTTAATCTCTTGACTTGAATTAATAGAAGAACTACATTGAGCATCTTCGTATAGTTCATGGACCAAGTTGAATATGTTCCAAAAGTTCGGGGATCATAATGATTAAATTAAAAATTCAAGGATCACATTGCACATTAGGTTAAAATTGAGTGATCGTGTCGGTCAAATTAAAAGTTCGGAGATCATATTACACAACGAGTCAAAATTCGTAGACTATTTGTACCATTATCCCAAGAATTTTCTTTTGCAAGGGTCGAACGTTTGGAAGATGGTCAACATCTTGGGCTTAACCAATGGTGAGAAGAAGGCCTGCTGTGAAATTATATTTGAAATATTGTGGTGGGACGGGCCACCTGAGAAAGGCACCGGGACAATTATCTCCCTCTCTTGGCACGAGCCATTAAGATTTTTATCCGTTTGTATTTGAAAGAATTTTCTTTGGTCAAAGTATTTGAAAGTTATGTAGGTGTTTTTTTTTTTTCGTTTGTTTGTATTTCTATGGGGATACAATGTGTCCTTACCGGTCTATTCAATATGGTGTTTTTAATTATCAGGTTGTAATTCTTATTTTCAAGATATTGTATCGACCTAAGTTTGCTTCTTATGCATTTGTATTTGACAATTGCAATTTGTATCTTGTTATTTGAATTTCTGATGGGATATATTCGTTCGAGCCCGAGTCTTATGTCCTATGTTATGTATTTCATTTTTGTCCAATTATCCCTACTTGGAACTCAATATAAAAAATGATCATGGAGTAGGAATAATTTATTCTGTTGAGATTTCCTTAATTTTTTTTTTTAATTTGAATTTTTAATTTTTTTTTATGTCTTCCCTCTCTCTCTCTCAGGGGTAATCTCTGCTCCATGCAGAGTGGTGATTCGATCCCTGCCTGCAACCCCAACATCCTCCCTCCCCGAACCCTTTTATTAGCGGGGTTGCATACCTACTGGCGAAGTTTTAATTAGTTCAAAATATATAAAAATAGAAATTAAAACTTAGCCTTGGGCATGAGGTGCAGGGCCGATGTGGTAAATATGAGTCTAGAACCTATATTTAAGGGGGTAATGTCTTACCTTAAGTTTTAAAAATAAACTTAAAGTATATCGTAGATGAGTTAATTAACAACTTAAGGGTCTTGAATGGATTTTAAATGGGTCATAAATCGGTTACCAAATTACCTTAAGCGAGTCATGAAAGATTTTCCTGATTTTTAAATTTTCTGATTTTCTTTTGCCTTTTCTTAATAACAAATTCAGTGACTGGTGAGGGGCGGCCCTCATCATATCCTCACCAGCGGCAAAAAAAAATAAAAAAAAATATAATGAAAGAATTCAAAATTTACTTGTAGAAATTACAATAATTATCCATTCTTTAGCAATATAAATTTTTCTAGAATTTATAAGAAACAATTTTTTCTACCGGATTAAATATGAAAATATTTTAGAAATATGAATCGGATCGGGTATGAGTCAATAAATTTTCATTGCAATAAATACGTCACAAACGGGTTATATTCCACCCATCCGACATATCTAAATAGAGGGTAGCGCAGTGCTGATGTCATGGGCGTGCCGGTCTACCGACGTCGCAAGCACGAGATTCCCCACACCGTGCGTGCGTGACCCGACATTGGGTTGTGGCGGGTGGGGATTGGGGGGGGTCGTGTGTTTCCATGGATATGAAACACTTCTCTGATGGTTGATTGCGTCCTTCACTCGTGGCTTTTCAAATCGTGGCATTTCATTTATCCAAAAGATTACTTGAATTGCGTGATCGACTAACATGTCAATGATGTTTTTCATTTGTCTTGTTTAAAATTGAGGCGACTCCAATCATCCACCGAAATAAAATAGACCAGCTTTACACAAATTCACAATCAAAATTAGTAAATGCTTAGCACGTAGAGAAAATCACCTCAATAGCTCGAATTGTTTTTCATATGGGAATTTCCTCTATTCATTAGCACAGCAAATAATTTCTCATTACGGTAGGCTCTCTAGTTATATCACTTAAAGCTCACATTTTTCGTTCTTATATGAACTTTTCAATCAATATAATCCTAAACCTTTGTGAAAAGGTGTAATCAAGTCCTCTTGACAAGTCTCGCAGTATTTATTGGATGTAACAGTCCAGTCAACCACCGTCCTATGTGTCATAATCTGCAACCGGCCGTGAATGAAATGACGCCATTTCTCTTCCATTTTTTCCTGTGCACAAGTTACTGTTTCTTGTCTTTAAGCTCATGATCGATCGGCCAAAGCTCCTCTGGCGCTCAGTCTGTCACTACCCGGTGAGACTTGGCAAAGAGCGCTTAGACTACACTTTTCCTTAAAGGCTTAAAATTACATTGATCTAATTGAAAAATTTGGGACTAGAACTGATTGTGCAGTCGTCTCACAGTGTTGCAATTTCAAGTCAACAGGACGTGTGAAATCCGCGCAATTGCCAACATCAAACATCAGCTTTATTAAATTGGTGTCTATGCCTAGCACAATGACACATGAAGAAGTAGCTTCAACGCTTACTATCTCCTATCAATGCTCCAAATTTCCTGACATTGATATCACGAAGTTGCTCTAAGCTTACGGCAGAGAGTGGCATATCCAGTGGTACTTGAGCGCGAAGTTCACGCGAGACTTGTCGCATGGTCGGTCGAAGGTGTGGATCAGCTTGCAAGCACGCCATCGCTAGCTTGGCAATCGAGACCACGTCTTGTGCATTTTGAAGACGAAGACTAGAAGACAGGAGACGTTGATCCAACACGTCCTTCAACAGCATCGGCGGCTTGAATTGGGCGGACGAACATTCCCAGGAGGCATGATCTCCCGGATGCTTATCCATGATTTTCTCTAATGCGATGATTCCAAAGCTATATATACATCGCATTTTTTGGAAGGAATTGGAGAATAAGCCAGCTCTGCAAGTGGGGAATTTACAATATTTATGAAACCTTGATCATAAGCTGTACTGAAATTGACAATATTGCCTCCCATGACGTCACGATGGCCAGCACAAATTTCTACTTAATCTAGACTAACAACACTCATTTGAGCATGGGAGTTTATGCTTCGACAAAGTTCAAAGGATTTTGTTTGACGCTTAAAGTACGAGCATCATTTAGGTTACATGAACTTAATATCCTTGGAAAGATTCGATCATAAGGTCTTTTCCTCATTTTCCAAGTCTTCCTTATCAGGAATTTCAGAGAACTTTCCGATCAACGCTCAATTTCAAAGTTCTCAATGATTTAAAGAATTTCCATAAGAAGATTAAATAACTAAAGAACTGCACCAAACTAATAACAGGTTCAGTTGAAGAAGGGATATCCGACGGTGAATACCATCGAAATTGAAAAAAATTACGAAGTACCTAGAGCAATGTACCCAATGGTGCCAGCAATTGCAGTCCAATTTGATGAATCAAGACTCAAGAGTCTTGCGGTGCCAAAATTAGAAACATGAGTATCATAATTGCAATCCAATAAAATGTTGTTACTGTTCAAGTCTCGATGAATCAATGGAGGTGAACATTCATGATGCATATAGGACAATGCATTTGCAACTCCTCGGACCACATTTACCCTCTTGTCCCATTGAAATTCGGTTGCTCTTTCATCATTATTCAAAGTATTTCTCAAGCTTCCTCTTTCAATGTACTCATACACCAAAAAACAGCTTTGGACATGAGAGCAAAACCCATAAAATTTCATGATGTTGCGATGACGTATATTTGTTAAGGCTCGAATTTCCCTTTCAAATGCTATCAAATCAATAACCTCACTATCTTCCCGTGATTACGAGGTTCGCTTGATAGCAACTATTTGACCTTTTGATATCTCGGCTTTATAAACAACTCTGTATGCTCCTTCACCCACATAGTACTTGGCATCAAATCCTTCGTGGCATCGACGATTCGGTCAAAGAAAACTTTGCCATCATAACTCCAAATTCCCATGAAATCCAAATCATTTGCTTGTTCATTGTTCTCTCTCTTGATAATCCTTCTTTGATAATGGTCAACGACTGAGAGAACTAACAAAGTACAAGGGAGAAGGAGAAAACCCAAGAAAGAGAGAATGAGGATAACTGTGATTCTAGCTCCAAAGCGTCTATTATGTTTGTTTCTCGTCGATGGAATTGCATTTTGATAAACCAACAACATTTCCACATAGCCCTTCCTTATGCTGAATTGCCTCCAATGGAGCCTTGTTGAAAGCTTTGACATTAGGGAGAGGACCTTCCAGGTCATTGTAGGATACATTGATAGAGTTAAGGTTGACATATCACCAAAAGTATGTGGAATAGAATCGGAAAGGTTGTTGTGGGAGATATTTAGAACTTGCAGCATTTTCAGGTTTCCAAGGTCTCTTGGTATGTTTCCAGTCAGCAAATTATGACTCAAGTCGAGAACTTCAAGGAATTGTGCCTGGCCTATCTCAGGAGGAATGCTTCTTCGAAATTTTTTGGTGCTCAAGTTCAAGCTCAACAAGCTTTTGCATGAGCCTAATAGCACCAATATCGATCTGCTCAAATTGTTTGATGCCAAGTTCGGATGTGCCGGATGGGATAAAAGTCCAATCTCAGCCGGGACATTTTTCATGATCGAGTTGCTGCTTAAATCGAGTTCTAACAACATCGACAGGCTTCCCAATTCCCTTGGAATCTCTCCGCTTAAATTATTGGAAGAAAGGTCCAATAGTTGTAACCGAGCCATCCTTCCAAATATTGCAGGTATCTCACCAGAAATGTTGTTGTTTGATATCCTTAAGCTTGTTAAATTATGACAACACTACCATTTCCATGAAAGTTCGCCTTTGAAATGACTGTGGCTCAAGTCCATATACTCTAGATGGGGATATATACCAAAAGCTTCTGTTATGTTTCCAGTAAGTTGATTTCCTTCTAGCCCCAATCTAATTAATGTGCTACAGTTCTCTAAGCTTGCTGGGATGGGACCCATGAAATGATTATTGCTGATGGCGATATATTGTAATGACCTCCCACGGCATATATCTTTTGGTATTTCCCCCTCTAATTCATTATCATGTAGTCCCAATTCACTCAACCGTGTTAAGTTATTAAATTCAAAAGGCAAGGAACCGGAGAATTTGTTCTCGCCAAGTTGTAATACAGCTAGATTGGCCAGGCTTCCGACTGATGCAGGGATTGAACGAAAAAGCATATTACTTGCAATGTCTAATGCGGTTAAATTACCTAGTTTTCCAAGAGAAGCGGGGATTGGACTGGCCAAATTATTATAGTAGAGGTATAGAAGAGATAAGCTTGCCAAACTTCCAATAGAATGAGGAATTGAGCCAGTGAGATTGTTGTGTGATGGGTCAAGTTCGCTAAGACAAGTGAGCCTCCCGATTTCGAAGGAATAGGACCCGAAAGTCCATTTTTCCATAAGAAAAGATACTTCAAATTTCTCAAGCGACATAACTCTCTCGGAATGGAATCGAAAAGGTTATTTCTTGAAATGCTTAATTCACTTAAATTGCCTAATTTTCCAAGAGAAGTAGGAATGGGCCCCGAGAGTTGATTTTGGTCAAGGTAAACTTCAACAAGAGAAGTGAGCCTCCCGATTTCCGAAGGTATGTTTGGCTGCATACTAAAAAATGAACTGGAAAATATTTTCCGCATTTTGGTAAGGAAAATCAATTTCCGACGTACACTCCTTTTAATATATTTTTATTTTTCAATTTTTTTAATTATTTTTTATTTTCGTTTATTTAATTAATTAATTTTTCTTCAAGATCGTTCAGAATTTAAAGGTTTACGATACTTGACCATGAATAATGGTCCGGAACTTGTGGAGGTTACAGGGCTTGACCGAGCGGGATCGTTAAAATTTATTAACATTTCATAGTGATGTTGTATTTTCTTTGCCGGTGATTCGACTAGCTGTAGTTTTTTTTTTCCTCTTCATTTGGCCGGATAAAGTGACCACCTCGAGCGAGGCCGCAAGGCTCGGCCTTGCTTGATCCGGCGAGCTCGAGGCTCGCCTAGCCGCCTCGACGGCGAGCTCACCTCGCTAGATTCGGCGATGCCCGGCCTTACTTGGCCCCGAACAATGACCGTCGAAGAAGAAGGAAAAAATAAAATAAAAATTAAAAATAAGAAAGAAAAAGGAGAACAAACAAAAAATTAAACTTTTGAACTTTTAAAAAATAAATAAAAATAAAAAAAGTTAAAAATAATATAAAAGAAAGGAAATGTGAAAGAGAGGAGGAAGGAAAGATGAGAAAAATGTTTTCCTCTTCTCAAAAAGAGGAAAATATTTTCCTTGCTTTTGAATGAATTTTTTTTTATGGGTGGAAAATATTTTCCTTGGCTAACTTATTTTCCATGAACCAAACGTGTGAAAATCTAGAAAATATTTTTCTGGAAGTTATTTTTCGCAAAACAAACATAGTCTAAATTAAATAAAAACAAAAATACTATAAATTAAATAAACAACGTCAACCATGCTCTTCTTATTGTGAATTGAACATAAAGATCTTTAAATCGTTAAGTCCCAAAGTAATTGCAAATACACAGATTTGTGGTAGGACATGTAAAAGAGGCATTGTAAACAAGTTCTTCAAATATTATTTGGCCAAAAAACCAACGAAGGAGCTTTGGCTTAGTGACGGCAAGTTTGAAGATGATGAAAAATAACTCGTGGACCGGAAAGAAAGAAAAAATCAAAAGAAAAATAGCGTCTTTTCGTTCATGTGAAATTACTGGCTGCAATACGTGGGGAAGAGCGGTGATGATTGAACTGCCATGTCAAATAAATCCGGTGAGATTTGGCAAAGAGGACTTGATTACTTTTTCCCACAAAGGTTTATAATTACATTCGTCCAATTCAAAAAATTGAGAATAAATTTAAATCTCCATAATAACTTTAGGATTGATTGTTGCAGTCCTCCCATAGTATTGCAATTTCAATTCAACATGACGTGTGAAATCCACGTAATTTTCAATATCAAACATCAGCTTTATTGAACTGGTGTCCATGCCATATTTCATTCATACTATTAATGGGAGAATGAAAATTCATATTTCATTTAAGTTAACTAATGAAAGAGTGAAAACAAACATATCAAAGTATGTTAGGGATCTAATTGGACCGACTGAAAGTTTTAGGACGACATTGAACATTAGTAAAACGTGATTTGATCGAACTAAGATCACATTGATAGAAGTGCACAGACTGCTAGTAATCACTATATCTTCTGGCAATAGAAACTACTCGTTCCTCTTCTCGGTTGAAAGAAAGCAAGAGATGCTGACCCAATAGCATTTTGCAAATTCACTTCTTGATCGCTCTGCAAAAAGTTGGAAATAGCTGTGAAATGAGATCTCCTCAGAAGCCTTCCCATAATTATTTCTGGTCTGCACTATTCCTGTAACGTTCACAGCGAAGCTGGCTCTGCAGTGAAAATCATAAATCACATGGTTGGGAATTAATGAGAACCAAGAAGACATTTGAAAGGTAATCTTCGTAATTATTAAGAGCCAAACACTACACATGAAAAAGTGGCTTCAACACCTACCATCTTCCATCAATGCTCCAAATTTCCTGACATTGAGATCGCGAAGTTGCTCTAAACTTACTGCAGAGAGTGGCACATCTAGTGTTACTTGAGCACGAAGTTCACGCGAGACTTGTCGCATGGTCGGTCGAAGGTGCGGATCAGCTTGCAAGCACGCCAGCGCTAGCTTGGCAATCGAGATCACGTCTTGTGCATTTTGAAGACGAAGACCAGAAGATAGGAGACGTTGATCCAACACATCCTTCAACAGCATTGGCGACTTGGATTGGGCGGATGAACATTCTCGGGAGAAAAGATCTCCCGGATGCCTTCCCATGATTGTCTCTAATGCGACGACTCCAAAGCTATATACATCGCATTTTTTGGAAGGAATTGGAGAATAAGCCAGCTCTGCAAGTGGGGAATTTACAATAATTATGAAACCTTGATCATAAGCTGTCCTCAAATTGACAATATTGCTTCCCATGACGTGACGATCACAAGTACAAATTTCTACTTAATCTACGAGCATCATCTAGGTTACACGAACTTAATATCCTTGGAAAAAATTGATTATAAGTCTTTTTCCTCATTTGCCAAGTCTTCTTTATCCGGAACTTCAGAAAGCTTTCGATCAACGCTCAATTTCAAAGTTCTCAATGATTTAAAGAATTTCCATAAGAAGATTAAATAACTAAAGAACTGCACCAAACTGGCAAAAAGTTCAATTGAGGAAGGAATATCGACATTGAATGCCATGGAAATTGAAAAAAAATTACAAAGTACCTGGAGCAATATACCCAATGGTGCCAGCAATTGCAGTCAATTCGATGAATCGGGCCTCAACAGGTCTTGCGGTGCCAAAATCGGAAACACGAGCCTCATAATCGCGATCCAATAGGATGTTATTACTAGTCAAGTCTCGATGAATTAATGGAGGTGAACATTCATGATGCATATAGGACAATGCATCCGCAACTCCTCGGATCACTTTTACCCTCTTGTCCCATTGAAATTCGGCTGCTCTTTCATCGTCGTTCAAAGTTGTTCTCAAGCTTCCTCTTTCTATATACTCGTACACCAAAAAATAGCTTTTGGCGTGAGAGCAAAACCCATAGAACTTCACGATGTTGCGATGGCGTATATTTGTTAAGGCTCGAATTTCCCTTTCAAATGCTATCAAATCGGCGACCTCGTTATCCTCCCGAGACGACGAGGCTCGCTTGACAGCAACCATTTGACCTTCCGATATCTCAGCTTTATAAACTACTCCATATGCTCCTTCACCCACATAGTACTTGGCATCGAATCCTTCAGGTGGCCTCGACGATTCGATCATAAAAAACTTTGCCATCATAACTCCAAATACCCATGAAATCCAAATCATTTGCCTGTTCATTGTTCTCTCTCCCGATATTCCTTCTTTGATGATGATCGACGCGTACAAGAACCATCAAGATGCAAGAGAGAACGAGAAACCCCAAGAAAGAGAGAATGATGATAACCATGATCCTAACTCCAAAGCGTCGATTGCGTTTCTTGCTCTCGGTGAAACCGCATTTGGGTAAACCAACAACGTTTCCACATAGCCCTTTGTTATGCTGGATTGCCTCTAATGGAGCCTCATTGAAAGCTTTAACGTTTGGGAGAGGACCTTCAAGGTTATTGTCGGATATATCGATGGAAGTCAAGGCTGACATATCACCAAAAGTATGTGGAATAGAACTAGAAAGATTGTTGTGGGAGATATTTAGAACTTGCAGCATTCTCAACTGTCCAAGTACTCCCGGTATGTTTCCTCGTCAACAAATTGTGACTCAAGTCGAGAACCTCAAGGAACTGTGCATCGCCTATCTCGGGAGGAATGCTTCTCCAAAATTTGTTTCTGCTCAAGTTCAAGCTCAACAAGCTTTGGCATGAACCTAGTTGCACCGGTATCAATCCGCTCAAATTGTTTGATGCCAAGTTCGGATGTTCCATATGGGATAAAAGTCCAATCTCGGTTGGGACATCTCCTGTGATAGCGTTGCTGCTTAGATCGAGTTCTAACAACATCGACACGCTTCCCAATTCCCTTGGAATCTCTCCACTTAAGCTATTTGAAGAAAGGTTTAGTGCTTGTAACTGAGCCATCCTTCCAAATATTGCGGGTATCTCACCAGAAATGTTATTGTTTGATATCTTTAAGCTCGTCAAATTAGGACAATGCTCCCATTTCCATGAAAGTTCGCCGTTGAATCGATTGTGGCTCAAGTCCACATAATTTAGATGGGGATATATTCCGAAAGATTCTGTTATGTTTCCCGTCAGTTGATTTCCTTCTAGCTCCAATCTGATTAATGTGCTGCAGTTCTCTAAGCTTGTTGGGCTGTGACCCGTGAACTGATTATTGAAGGCGTGGAAAGATTGCAATGATTTCCCAAGGCATACATCTTCTGGCAGTTCCCCCTCCAATTCATTGTTAGAAAGATACAATCCCCTCAAACGTCTTAACCTATTAAATTCAGAAGGCAAGGAACCATAGAATTTGTTGGCAGCAAGGTTTAAAAAAGTCAAATTGAGCAGGTTTCCAATTGACGCAGGAATTGGACCAGTCAAATTATTATTAAATACTAGTAATACTTCAAGAGATGTCAATTTTCCCAACTCTTGTGGAATCGAGCCTGAAAGATGATTTGAGTTGAGGCCTATATGTATCAGATTGCTCAAGTTCTGAAGAAAAGATGGGATTGGGCCGACCAAGTCATTCCCTGACAAAATCAACTGTTGGAGAGGTTTCAATCTCCCTATTTCTTGAGGGATCGAACCGGAGATTCTATTTCCGAAGAGGCTAAGATAAGATAAACTTGTCATGTTTACTATGGAAGGAGGAATTGAGCCGCTAAGATCATTATCTGATAGATCAAGCCCGATAAGAGAATTGAGCCTCCCGATATCCGAAGGTATGGATCCCGAAAGTCCATTTTTCCATAATAAAAGAAATTTCAAATTCCTCAAGTCACTAATCTCTCTCGGAATGGGACCAGAAAATTTATTGCGCGAAATGCCTAATGCGGTTAAATTGCGTAATTTTCCAAGAGGAGGAATGGGCCCAGAAAGCTGATTTGCACATAGGTAGAGAGAATGAAGAGTCTCCAGCGTACCTATACTTGGAGGAATGTCCCCGGACAGTTCATTGGAGCAAAGATTTAGAAAGTTGAGTTTGGAAAGGTTACCGATACTTGAGGGAATGGAGCCATGGATCAAGTTGTTCGAAAGGTCAAAGCTGACCACACTGGTTAAGCGCAAGTAGTCAAGGCCGTCTAGAGTTCCTTTCAAACCGAGGCTGGAAAGATTTAGATGGGTGATGGCTCCGTGGCCGTCGCAAGCGACACCGGTAAAGCGGCAAGGGTCGTTGCCGTGCCATGAAGAGAGGAGAGATTGGCTACGGTTGTCAAGAGTGGATTTCCAATTCAAGAGGGCCTCTGCTTCATCCTTATTCTCAGTCGAATTACTCGCGAAAACAGGAATGGAGGAAGCAGAAGCGCCTGCACTATGAAATGAAGTGGTGCCAACCAAGAAGAGCGAGAAGAAGAAGAAACTTAAAGGAGACTGGTTGGGGAGTAGCAAGAAGGAAGCCATGATTTGGAGGATGGTTGGCTTGAGGGAGGTGAGATAATTGAGGTCTACATTTCATTAACGAGATTGCTGACATACTTATAGATGGAAGATCATTCTTGATGCCCCCAATCGAGGGGAGGGTTTCCAAGTCTTTAGTGAAATTGACATGTACGGCAATTGATTTATCCTTAATTTTTCTTGAACCACCAGTTATTCAGGATTTTCTCTCGTCCCATTGTCTTTTTGTTTTTCTCTTTTTACATACCCTCAATTTTTTCTTAAAGTCTTATTTTCTTTAGGAAAATTTTTAAATAAATGCCTAACGTACATTTATTTTATCAAATAAGAGCATAAAATGAATCATATTTTAAATAAGGACTTAAAATATCATTTTTATTTAAACAAATGCCTGATCAAATTGACCCGAAAAATAGGTGTGGGACCTAGAGTACACTCCCATTTCCCAAAGAGCCATTGTCTGTTATAACCATCGTGTTCGTAGGTTACTGTCGTCATTAGTGGAATAAATATATTTCCAAGCTTGGAATTTGCAATTGACTTAACCAGCGGCAACACCCAATCCATATCCCACGCAGCTCGCCAATTTCAAAGAATTTTGGGGAAACGACACAAATGGTTCCTAAAATTTGGCCCAACGTGCAATCTGATTCATGAATTTTTAATTTTCCCCATATAGCTCTTGAACTTTAGCTTGATATACAATGTAGTTCTTGAACTTTTAATTTGTTCAATGTGATCTCCAAACTTTTGAAACGTATTTTTCTTAGTTCCTTAACTTGAATTTATAGAAGGACTACATTGAGTATCTTCGTATAGTTCATAGATTAAGTTGAACGTGTTTTAAAATTTTGAAGATCATATTGATCAAATTAAAAATTCAGGGATCATATTGTACATTGGGCTAAAATTGAGTGGATCAGATCGGTTAAATTAAAAGTTCAGGGGTCATATTACACATTGGATCAAAATTCAGAGGTCGTTTATATCATTATCTCGATAATTTTCTTTGGCAAGGGTCGAATGTTTGGAAGATGGTCAACATTTTGGGCTTAACCAATGGTAAGAAGAAGGCCTGCTCTGAAATTATATTTGAAATATTGTGGTGGGACGGGCCACCTGAGAAGGGCACCGAGACAATTATCTCCCTCTCTTGGCACAAGCCATTAAGATTTTCATTCGTTTGTATTTGAAAGATTTTTCTTTGGTCAAAGTATTTGAAAGTTATGTAGGTTTTTTTTTTGTTTGTATTTCTAAGGGGATACAATGCGTTCTTACCGGTCTCTTCAATATGGTGTTTTTAATTATTAGGTTGTAATTTTTTTTCAAGATATTGCATCGATCTAAGTTTGCTCCTTATGCATTTATATTTGACAATTGCAATTTGTATGTTGTTATTTGAATTTATGATGGGATGTATTCATCTAAGCCTGAGTCTTATGCCCTATGTTATGTATTTCATTTTTCTCCAGTTATCCCTACATGGAACTCAATATAAAAGATAATCATGAAGTAGGAATGTGATGACTCGAAAACCCTTACCTATTTGTGAGTGAATTAGTAAAGCTATAAAGGATTTTTATCCAAACTCAAGATTAATTTGGAGGAATTATTATTGGCCTGGTACTATTTTTAGGGACATGGCATGTTTGATTTGAGTCCCATCGGTTCAAATATGTGTGAAATTGAAATAATCGGAGATAGAATTGAGACCCATGGCCACACGTGGACACATGTCACCTCCACGGCACACGTGGCAAGGCAGTGCCACGTGTCACTATGGGGCGGTGCACACATGACACGTGTCACAAGCAGGTGACATGTGTCACCGTCTAGTTCTCTGCAAGTTGCTTGACTCGTCGTAAGCCGCTGACTGCAAGCTTGCTAACCTAAGATGATTGGGCCTTTTTCCCCTATATAGACCTTGGCGGTTAGTTTATTCATCATAAGATCACCAAAACCATGGCAAGACTCTACTATGCCCAGATTTGGCGAGGTCAAGCCACACCCCGGCGGGTGGGGCTCGCCCTCACCAATGGTCGGTTCCCGATCGGCCGGAGGAAGAAGATGGAAAAAAGGAAAGAGAAAGAAAAGGAAAAAATAAAAAAATATTATTTTTAAAAATTGTCCAGTGTCAACGCCAATATACCAAATGAATTAAATTGACGCAATTACAAAAGGTTTAGTACTCAAATGAAAAAAATGTTTAGGACTGAATTTGTACAATTATAATAGGTTTATCAATTTTTTGATGATTCTCCATCAATAATTCAGTTGATATGGCAAGTCCACATGAAAATCCATAACTTTCTCTCCTAATTTCTTCAATTAGCAATAATTTGAAAACCAATTGGGTTTATTGTCTCTCTCTCACACACACACACACACACCGCACGTACGGATCACGAAAAACCCTAAATCCATAACTTTCTCTCCTAATTTCTTCAATTAGCAATAATTTGAAAACCAATTGGGTTTATTGTCTCTCTCTCTCTCTCTCTCTCACACACACACAGGCACGCACATATAGATCACGAAAAACCCTAAATCCATAACTTTCTCTCCTAATTTCTTCAATTAGCAATAATTTGAAAACCAATTGGGTTTATTGTCTCTCTCTCTCTCTCTCTCTCTCTCTCTCACACACACACACACACACACACAGGCACGCACATATAGATCACGAAAAACCCTAAATCATATTATCTTTTATCATCATCTTCATCTTTGTTATTAGGCATCGAAACTTATTCGAGCACACTTTTATCTCTGGTAAGCTCTTTCGAGCACACTTTTATGCTCTAATAAAAGATTCCACATTAAATCGCACCATCCTCGATCCACTTGACTAGTGCGGGTCTCTTTTTTGCTGGATCAGTCTTCACTTCCCAGTTCCCACAACACTCAATGCGTGTATGAACACATGAAATCCTCATAAGAAGTAATGTCCATACGAGGAACATGTAGATTAATTAAAACCATTTGAATAATTTTTACTTCATATAAATTTTTGATTGGACGCTCTTCTACCGGTTCTTTGAAGCTCAAGCAAATGCTCCTTGCGGGCCTCTCGTCCTCTGGCTCAATGGATCTCTCTCTCTCTCTTCCCAATTCCTTCTTCTTCTATCTTGTGAAATTTCTAGCTTGAAATCATTTTAAAAGCGGCTAATACCACGAAAAATCTCAAAATCGGTATACATATGACAAATTTACTCCGAATGGATTTTTGGCTTCCTAAACATCCCAAATTGGTACACATGTGACAAATTTACCCAAGTGATTTTTGGGTCACCAAAAATTTCGAACTGGTACCAGCTAGACACATTTACCTTCCATTAGCTTCCGTCATATTTTACAAATGAAATTGCTTGAGTTGGATGACGTATGACAATAATTAAGAGTGAGTTGATACAATTACAATAGGTTATGACTTTTTTGATAATTTTGCCCCAATAATTCCTATTAATGTGGCAAGTCCAAGTGAAAATCCAAAACTTTCTCTCTTTGTTTTTTCAATTAGTAATAATTTGAAAACCAATTGGGCTTATTATCTCTCTCTCTATCACACACACACACACACACAAAAAGATCACGAAAAACCCTAGATCATATCCTCTTTCATCATCGTCTTCATCTTCGTGAGTAGGCATCAAGACTTGTTCGAACATACTTTTATGTCTGGTAAGCTCTTTCGAGCACACTTTTGTGCTCTAATAAAAGATTCCACGTTAGATCGCACCATCTTTGATCCACTTGACTGGTGCGGGTCTCTCTCTTTTTGCTGAATCAGTCTTCGCTACCCACAACACTCATGTGTGTGAGAACACTTGAAATCCTCATAAACAACCAAATCCACTTCAGCTTAACCTTTCTTCTCCCCCAATTTTCTTTCTTCCAACCATTTCGTCTTAATCTTATGGGGGCCCTTGACCAGGAAGTCGTTCACTTTTTCACCTTTTCTTCAACTCCGACCTTCCGATGGTGGTGTTAGTGCAAAGCTAACGTCAATAATCTCTTTGAACTCATAATTAAAGTAATGACAATCGGGAATCCCATTGGAAGGAGTCGTCGTACTATAATGCCCTCAATTTTTTTCACGTTATCGGTTTTTTCTTTTTTGACCTATTAGTTCTTGACTTACTTTTCAGGTCTTCATATGGCTTTGCTCCTCGTGAGTCACGGATTCCCATCATGTTACACGTGATGGGCTCGAATAACTTCCCTGCTATACTGAAAGATATACAAAATGTATACTTTTATGACGGAGGAACTGGGGCAAAACTTTAGGCCTGACCTCCGATTGGAGCACCAATCGCCTCTACTTCTATAATCCATTTGGAACATAGTCGTAACTCAAAATCATACGTGCTTTATAGCAACGTATATATAAAAAACCGTAACGTATGAGAAATAAAAAATTTAGGAAAAATACCACCAAAAACGCTAAGCTATAGCTATTGTGTAAATTTGCCAATTTTTTTTTGTAACACAAAAAATCCCAAATTTGTACCCATGTGACACATTTATCTCAAACTTATATTATTGTGACATTTTTACCCAAACTTGTACCCATATGATAGATTTACCTCAAACTTATACCATTGTGGTATATTTATCCCAGACTTCGTGGCTTTTCAAATCGTGGCATTTCATTTATCCAAAAGATTACTTGAATTGAGTGATTGACTAACATGTCAATGATATTTCGATTTGTCTTCTTTAAAATTGAGGGGATTCCAATCACCTACCGAAATAAAATATACTATCTTTACAAAAATTCACAATCAAAATTAGTAAATGCTTAGTATGTAGAGAAAATCACCACAATCGCTCGAATTGTTTTTCATATGGGAATTTCCTCTATTCATTAGCACAACAAATAATTTCTCATTACGGTAGGCTCTCTAGTTATATTACTTAAAGCTAACGTTTTTCATTGATATTTCGATATTAAGTACATTAAACTAATTATGAGAAAGAAAAGAGAGAGCAACGCCCCATAAATTAAACGTGGAAAAGAAAGCAAGAACAGTCAGGCAGCAATGAGCAATGATGTTCTCATCTAACCAAAAGAAAACTCTTTACATTCGCCTTTTCAATGTCTTAAATCTAGTAACTTTATTAGGGTCTGTTTCGCAATGTTTTTGACAAAAAAAAATGATTCCGATTGTAATCACATTTTCCGATTATGTTCCCTCAATGATTTTTAGAGAATCAAAATGCGTTTGGTAATTGCACAAAATTTCTGTTTCCAAACAAAAACGCATTTAGGAATCGCATAAAATTTCTATTTCTTGGAACAACCAAGTGGCGGGAATTCTTTTTTTTTTTATTTTTAATTTTCATCATTTTTTTAAATCTTTTGTTTTTAAATTTTTTTTAAATTTTTAAATTTTTAACTTTTGTAAAGTTATTTTTACGTTTTTTTAATTTCCCCATTTTTTAAATTTTTTAAATTTTTTGCATTTTTTATATTTTGATTTCCCCCTTTTTTTTTTTTTTACTTTTTATTTGTAAAATTTTAAAGCTTATTTTTTAATTTAATTTTTAAAAAATGTATTTGAAAAAATTAGTTGTTTGTAAATTTTCAAATCTAATTTTATTTTTTTAAAAAATTTAGATGTTCACATGGAAGCCTAAATGGACTTAATTTTTCTAAAAGAACTGAGTCTTTGTTCTTTTTTGTGATTCTCAAAATTGGTTCTTTTTTCGGAATCAACTTTTTTATTTTTTTTTTTTTTTTGCTCCAAAATTATTTTCAGGAAAAGAATTAGAATCAAAATTATTTACGTTACAAAACATATTTCTAGTCGTTTTTTGTTCCGGGAAGCAAAATCGAAGAATTACGATCGTTTCTAAACAGACCGTAGTGTCCAACAACGGAAAAGGGTCAACAAGAGAATTGCATAGTCGGTCTAAAGATTTGAATTCCTATATGAACCTTTCAATCAATATAATCCCAAACCTTTGTGAAAACAAGTAATCAAGTCCTCTTTGGTCTCGCAGTATTTATCTCATGTGACAGTCCAGTCAACCACCGTCCTACGTGTCATAGTCCGCAATCAGCCCTGAATGAAACGACGCCATTTCTCTTCCCCCCCTTTTTTTTTTTTTCCCTTCCCTTCCTTTTTTTTCTTCTATGCACAAGTTACTGTTTCTTGTCTTCAAGCTCATGATCGCTCGCCCAAAGCTCCTCCAGCGCTCAATCTGTCACTACCAATTGTCGACTAGACCTTGGCATCGTTCGTTGACCCTTGATTGACCACCGGAACCATTGTCGTCCTCTCCGTCAACTTCGTTTGTTGGCAACTTCGTCATCAAACCGCAAGTCGCCAAACCATCTCATGCTGCCGGAACCAGACTCGCAAACCATCTCAAATCCATATTTGAAGAATACATGAACTGCAGCCCGGCAAACCATTATATAGCGAGCGCCATTGAACAAGAAGCCGCCATCCATGCAACAACATTAGATCCCCGATACATATGAAGCTGGGTTTGAGCAGAACTGTCCACAAATTATTTGAGGCATGGTTTGACTAGAACTGCATGATAAAGTAATTAAATATTAAACAAAACCTTCCTCTATCAGTTTAAACTTTTAGAACAGGTTAGCAGTGGTCTTACGAAATCTAATATGGTATTAGATTATGAATTCCTGAGTTCAAACCATGCATTCATCTATCGGCTTAAGCTTGGTAGTGGTTCTACGAAATCTCACATGGTATCGGAGCGGGGAGGTCCCGAGTTCAAACTGTTGGTAGTGGTAGAGGGCTTCGAATGATGATTAACTAAAGATTAGGTAATTCCCAAGTTCACTGGTAGGCTATGTATTTGGTGTATTTGGTGTATTTGGTATATTCATTTTCCACCGAACTCGATACAAATAAAAAAAAAGACATTCAAAATGAGTTTCAAAAATGAATATATTCTTTGGGTCTGATCCTGCTCTGTCCATAACAAGTTTGGCCCGATTGAAGAAAAAGACATATGCAATTAACCATACACCATATCAAAAAATGAATGGCCAATTTTGTGGTTTTTTTTAATGGCCCTTCCTTTTCATAAACACAGCACAGAGCAATAAGCAACAAGAGAGACATTTCCTGCTTTCCGCTTGCAAAGAGTCAGAATGTTCCGAGCCTAGTCGAACATTTTCTCCTCTTTACTACGGTAGAGTTTCAAACCATCCAACCTCTCCTTTTAGTCGAGCTATGTACATGGTCCCAAAGCTATTCCTAACTCGAGGTTCAGTGATCACTCATATCCTAACTTATCCTGACTATAAAAGGCTTTGCATACAAACAGAAAAGAGAAATTTTGATCATGACCTCCTCTTTTATTTTATCTTCCGATAAGAACATTATATTTTCATTTATTCCATTATATATTATCATATATAAGGAAGAGTTCCATCTTTCTTCATTCGAGTAAATTACTTGATCGAGAAGCCATGGGACAAATGACCCCGCTACTATGGCTCTGAAGTGGGGTTTGCGGGATGGTAATCTGGTCGGCGTAAGATCCTTGATTACTCTTAAAGAAGGGTATACTGAATTTCCTTATCCAAAAGTGACTCTTCGTAGGTAGGGGAGAAAGATTTATTTATCATTCGTTAACATTAATAGCAGGCAATCGTTCCTCTACTTTACAGTCTCTAGCGTTCCTTCCTTCAGTAGGAAATAAATATAGGAAAGCTATCAACAACAAATCCTTTAACAGCAGCAAACCAAAGCGATGAAGGGGAGACTGAAGTTGCTGTTTTTTTCTTTAGTACGGGGATTAGACCTGTTAAAAGAAATAAAAAAGATTTCATTTTTAATTCACTGTTAAAGCAGAATTCGATTCCTTCACTAAAGTTCCTTGGTTCTACCACCAACATCAAAATAGCAATCTTACAGCATGCGTTCGCTATGGGTATAGGAAAGCACTCCAATCTCTCGGATCTCTCAAGAGTCACACAGTAGCAATCGCAGTCGGTAAGGAGCACGAGTGCTTAAGACTTCCCTACTTGTCTTTATTTCCTATCGCTCATCCAGACGAGGACCAAGATCAGCTTGGTCCTTCTGAAGGGAACACTCAAGATGAGACTTTGAGCGCCAAGCAAGAGATAGAAGATCCCCTTATTGGTGGGGAAAGCTTATCCCAAATAAGGGCAATGCTGTGCTTCCTCCTTTTGATTACTTTCACAAAAAAAACTCATCTATCTGTAAGAGTCTGTTTCTACATAGAACTGAACTCCGAAAATGAAATGAAAAGTAACTCAAATAACTCTCATGGTTTGGGATCCAACTCTTCGTAGGGTACAAGACTTCATTGGGTATAGAGACTCAATAATTTATTTTATTTAAGCAGGGGACTTTTTTTTCTCTTTACTGGAATTAATCGACCTACTCTAGTGCTTATCCACTTGTGACTTTCATAGCTATCCTCCAGGAACTAACGAGCTGATAAGGAGACTAAGAAAGAAGTATACTCTTGTCTCGTTTGATTCCTTTACCATAGAAAAAAGATTCTCTCGATCTAGCAACGAGACAAAGCGTAGTTTGTTTCGGAAGAAAAGAAGTGGCATTTCCTTTCCTTTCCGGCTTACTATCTATTACAGAGGTACCTCGTTCTAACAAATGTACGATGGGTCACCTTATGGTGCTGTACAGAAAAGACATCTGCAAGTTTTTGCTACAAATTAGAACTGTCCACAGTAAATGTTTTGTAAAGTGTTGTCATTGCAATGGCAACCAACATGCGACATTTTGTTTTTCTGCTATGGCGGACCGTGAGTGACATCTTCTTCTTCTTCCTCTTTGGCTGTGGTCAGCCATCGTAATCGAAGGTGTTGGTCAAATATGGACGGCTTGTCGTCAACGAAGGTGTTGGTCGACCTGTTCTTGGCTATGGCCGGCCACGCGAAGTTAAGAGTTGTAGCGATGTTCCTACGCAATGTTTAAACAAAGTTGTCATTGGAAGCAAATGCATCACCAGTTGACCAACTCATTTTCAGCACCAAATTAAGCATCTATCTACTTCGCGAAAAATGAATGATTTGAAAAATTTTCCCTAAAGATAATCCTCTGTATGGCTTGCAATAATGAATAAATGAAAAATACTTTCATCGTCCCCGAAAATGTTCAGATATATATTATTGTTGACAGCGAAAATATTTCTTGATAACTAATTATTTTGATCAATTCAAGTAATTATTTTTAGAAAAAAATATTTTCTAAATCATTCATTTTATTAGCGAAGACGTCTGAGAAATCCCGCGGTCACGTTCAGAAGATTCAGCTATAAAACAACAATTGGTGAAGCCGTGTGGTCGGGGCTGTACTTCAATCATTTCATTTATTCATGGCTTGGACAATAATATCCAGAACCAACGACTCCTGCATATTCAATGAAAGACATAACAACGTCGGAGTTCATTTGTCCAGATTTGAGGAAGAGAAGCAAGACCCCCTTAAAGTCTTCACGTTTATGCAAATAAATTAAACACGTAATTTAATTACCGTGTTGATGTTGGTCAAGAGAGTTCTAATTTTTAAACAAGTATCCGTGTATTAATTTAATTACCCCTTTCTTTAAGGGGTCTAATATGGATGGGTCTTTAATGGCGTCTGTACTGTGCAAGTATAATATCAGAAATTTGAACATCGAGTGGCACGTCGACGTCTACGCCAGGTCTGACCCGGTTGCGACGGTAGGTGCACGAGAAACTATTGAACAAGGAAAAATTGCAGGCCCCTAATTAAATATAATTGTAGCAAAGAAAGGAAGGGGAAAATTGTAAAAAAAAAAGTCTTAAACCTTTTTGCACGTCATGGCAATTCAGTTCTAAACCTTTTAAGTTTGCCGATTTAATCTTAAACCTTTTTTTTTCCTTTCGCCAATTCGGTTCTATTTGGATGAAAATCGATGATGTGGACGCCGGCCGTCCAACGTAGCATTGCCGACGGTGACGCCGATAACTTTTAATAATATTTCTTTGAATCTGTAGGGAAAAAGAAAAGAAAAAAGGAAAAGGGAAAAAAATAGAAAAAAATAAAAAATAAATAAAAATATTCGAAAAAGTAATACTGAAAATTGTCAACATTGGCGGTATTACGTAGGACAGTTGGCGGTCACGTTAACGATTTCTAGCCAATACGATTGAATTGGCAAAAGATGAGAACGTTTATGACCGAATCAACAAACTAAAAAGATTTAGGACTAAATTGACAAAGTGTAAAAGGATTTAAGACTTTTTGATGATATTTCCAAAAAGGAAGGGAGAATCGCTACGCATGCGCGATTTTGGGTGCCGGTCTTGGGGTCCAAACTTGGTGGAAGAGGTCTCAACAAGAGTGAGACTCCATTTAAGTCGCATTCAAGAAATTTGGATTAGGTATGAGCGAGTTTCTGTTCGATTTTAGGCAGACTTGTGCGCTATTGGTGGTGGAAAAATCTAATCTGAGTTGGGACTAATCTGGTCATGGCGGCATCCTTCAACTCACATGGACGTTTTAAAGCTTGAAAATATCTGAGGTGGTTGAATTCAATTGATTTTATAGCTGTTCAGATTTTCCAATTGTGGGTTTAGACAAAATGTTAAGTGAATTTCTTAGTGTGAAGATGATTAGTCTTCTCCAAAATCCAAGATAATGAAATGGCCTTCCGCTAATGCCAATTTAGAATGGTTTAAAGGTGCTATAACTTGCCATTTAAAGAAGTGAGGAATGGATTTTGTGTAAGAAAAATGAGATCGAGCCTGAAAGATTATTAAAGAATTGTTACAAGCTTATATTCAGATTTCTCAAATTTTGGGGAGATTAAGAGATTGGACAGATCAGGTTAATTTCCAACAAATATAATCTTGTGTAAGAAAAATGACATCGAGCCTGAAAGATTATTAAAGAATTGTTACAAGCTTATATTCAGATTTCTCAAATTTTTTGGAAATTAAGAGATTGGACAGATCAGGTTAATTTCCAACAAATATAATCATTGAGAAGTATCGATCTCCCTATTTCTTGAGGAATTGGGCCAGAGAGTGCATCAGTTATGTGAAGCAGATAATAAATTTCTCTAAATTTTCTGATGAAACGAGGAATTGAGCTAGTGAGATTGTTGCTCGATAGGCTAAGTTGAGTAAGAGAAGCAAGCCCCCCAATCTTTGACGGTATAAGTCCTGTAATTGCGTTGCCCCATTTAAAAAGAAACTTCAAAACCTTCCCCAGCCAACCATCTCTGGTAGAATGGGATGAGAAAGGTCATTTTGTTGTATGCTCAATTTCATTAAGTTGCCTAATTTACAAAGAAAGGAATAGATCCTGAAACCATTCATCAAGTCGTCACCAAATTTGAGGCTAACAACATTGGTTAAGAGGGTGAAGTCAAGACCATCTAAAGTTAGTCTTAAATCGAGATCCGAAAGATCAAAGATGGGGTGACGGCTCCGAAGTCGTGGCAAGTGCCCCCCGATAAAATCGCATGAATTGTTACCAGGCCATGAAGACAGGCGAGATTGGCTATGTTTTTCCAGACTGCTTCATCCTCATTACTGGTGGTTACGAAAGAAGCTAAAGATCAGAAACGCCTGCACCATGAAATGGAGAGGGAACAAAGACGGTGATGGCGCTAAGGAAGAAGAACGACAAGAACAAGTGAAAGACGCCTAATGAAGACTGGTCCGACAGAAATGAGGACGAAGCCATGTTTTTAGAGAACGTTTGGCTTTCGGGGTGTGAGATTCTTGAGGTCGACATGGTTGCGAACAAGAGAGGTGAGATATTTACCCATGGAAGATCATCCCTCGAAGCCTCAATCGGGGTCGATCCATTTTCCGGGGAAATCCCTTGGACTGGTGCCTTGCGCGTCGTATAAATCTCTATGTACTTTTTGGCCGAAAGGAGAAGCAAAAAATCTTTTGCAATTATTTATGCCACAATCACTTTTTGAAAGTCGAGCAATCCATTATGTATTGAAAAATTGTTAGCCGTAATAAACCTTACGGACGGCAATCCTTGAATTACCATATCTAGAAATAAAATGCTCTACGGAGAAAGACAAGAGTTTGTGCACATGATGTATCGGTCCAGCTATCTTTATGACGTAATTTCTAATCCCACCAAAACCATCAAACTTCATGTTGAAGAGTCCTTATAGATGATTCACAATCTCGGTATTGGACGAGACGCAGTTCCTAACCTCTAAGATTTTCATCATCTATACAACAATGCAATCGGTTGGCAAACTACTTTCAAAGTGGTACTTGAATGGATCGCTTCATAAATAATAAGCAAATCCATTTGCTCTTAACCTAGACAACAAAATATGCCTTCTCGGATTTTGTATCGTCGGCAGTAAAATCTGCCATCTTATCTTTATCAAGAGCATATGAACTTCCGCTACTTCATCCTAAACATAAAATCACTTACCCACTTCTCAAAGTTTGAACTAGTATGAATCTCAATCTTAATGGAGTTACCGTTTACGAGAGAAGGTAACTAATTTAACAAGCAATGTATACAATTAACATCTTGTGAGTACTCAGTAACTTGAACCTTATAAATACACGTCATGAAAGTTAGATGCACTATCATATAATCATCTTTGGGCGAGAATACATAACATGCACTTTATACATGGCAACCATCATGAGAATATATTCAAACCTTCATGAATCACGACCTTTGGGTGTATGAATCACTAGGGTTAGTCACTCCTCAACCACATGCAGTACATGTGACCCTCCGCAAACCAACATTGTGTAACTTGAAACCGCATAAGAACACATCTTGAGAGTTACATATATCATCACATAATTACCTTTGGGTAGAATATATGACATGCAATTGTAAACTCTCCACATGACGACAAATCATGAGAACATATTCCAATTTTTGTGAATCACCATTTTTGGATGTATGAATCACTAGAATGGGTTAATCCTCAACCATATGTTTATGTATCCCTTTATGAACCAATATGCAATCACCTAATTTGATAGTATGACCACGCATTAGAACATGAAATATCCTACCACAATATGAAATCGATATTTCTCAAACCCAATCAAGTGGGCCACTTTGGCGATCACGACCTAATTGAATCTTTGGCTCTCTTACACCAATGATATAAACTTTATGTCTCACATCTACCATATACATGTGATTTTAGACTTGATTATAGGGGCACTTTATCCTAAAATCACTAACGATTCCTTTAGCATTGCTCCATTCATTGATACATGTTGAATCTTTCTATATGCCAATACTTAATAACACTCTACACATCCCGTATGTGGTCATATTCATGTGAGCTAGCATTTATATTTCCAACACCTTATGAAAACTCACGGAAAATGCTAAAAATACCCCAAAACACACACACACATGTAGGTTTTTATACATTTTTTTTTGGTGAAACGGTTTTTATACATTTTTTTTTCATTGAACTCAAAAACTCAAAATAAATATACCAACATATAGAGAATCTTGATACGAGTACGCAGGTATAAAAAAAAATCCCCAAACCGAGCCCGGACGGGCTCGTACATGTTGATTGAAAATTAGGCATGCGAGACCCATGCGCCGCACATAGCACGTGTGGCTATTCCGCCAGCCTATCTGCCGATCCAATCAGCTCGGTCTAACCAACTAGTCAATGGTCTAACTCGGGAAAATCGAGTCGGGTTAAGGCCCTTTTCAAGTTGACTAGGTCAACTTAGGTCGGGTCGGTCAACGAACCCAGGTCGGGTTTACCCGATATGCTCGATGACGTCACCATGCTACGTGGTGGACATGCAATCCCCCTGTGGCTTCCACGCCGGATGCCATGTCATCCATCACCTCGCCTGCAAGCGACATTTGTCCTCACGCATGTTGCGCAAGTGGCATGGCTACTAACGTCAGCATGCTACGCGTCCTATGCATGGCGCTCTATGTGCTGCAATGTGTACGTGTGAATCCTACGCACCTGAGGTGGTGGTGCGCATCGACGCCCCCAGCGGTCCGTGGGGCGCATTTGCTCGTTTCGCCTCCTCCGAAGGTGCGCCACCCACTGAAACGCTCATGTCGACAAGATGAACTCAAATATGTGATAAAAATCAATTTTCATCCGATAAAATTTTTGAAAACGGGAAAAAATTGAAAGTCTTAGATCCAAACTATGGATGGCTCGATACCACATGTTAGGCTTATAAACCTTACGATGACAATCCCTGAATCACCATATCTAGAAATAGAACGCTCTATGGAGAAAGACAAGAGTTTGTGCAACGATTTGAATTCATCGTTCTTGAAGCGGAATAACAATGATCCGAACGCAAGATCTTATTCTTTATTACCCTCCGTATGACTATATTGATGAGTCGCCCCTCACTTTCTCTCAATACCTTATGCAAAGTGATTTTCCAAATCGTTAAGGTTGGAGAGGGCAATTGGAGCGCTATTTATAGACTTTTTAGTTGAGCCCTCTCATCATGGGCCGGGCCGAGCTCGGCCCACACTATGCCAGGCCCATAGTAGTGTGGTTAAAAATCCTTATGTCTTACCTTATTAGGCCAACCCTTAAACAATAAATTAATCCCGTAAAATGATAATTACAATCTCAATTAATATAAGCTTATATTAGAAAAGCTCTAACATTCTCTCACTTAGGTGAATATTAAGTGAAACTATACTACATATGCGCATCTCTATCTTTGGTCTGGAGATTATTCTTAATAGTCAATCCGATCCCATAAAGTCTCAAACACCGAATCATGGCCATAACGGCATCAACAGACATAGAGCCACTCCTTGTCACAATGCTTTTAACTCCACTAATATGGATTGAATGTGGTAGTGCAGCAAATGTATAACACTACATAAAGGAGTAATACTTTATGTATCATCCCCTTTGTCAGCACCATTCTCTCTCCTTTCTGCAACCAAGCAGTTGAGACGGTTGAGCACCTCTTTTTGCTTTGCCCATGGACGAGATCGATCTGGACGAATCCTGCAATCGACGTCCAGATCACTAGTCAAAGCATTTCACGGATTGAGGTTTGGCTACTAAACTTCCTTGAAAGACAAAATCACTTACCTCCCCTGGATACAGTTGCACTAACTCTCTGGTGCATATGGAAGGCTAGAAAGAACTTCGTCTTTCGGCGTCAACCTCCAAATCCAGATGCTCTAGTTGATTCGGCCCTCAATATATTCAACAATTTCAGCAAGTGGATCCCCAAAGAAACGAAATTTATTTCGACGAACCGAAATTTACCGCTCGTTTGGACACCCCCGAGGCAAAGTGCTCTGAAGAGAAACACCGACGGCGCTTATGTGAAGGGGTCCCCGACGGGCGCCATATCGTGCCTTAGAAGCCCTAGCTCTCCTTGAAGTACTCTTTTATTAAATAAAATTAGTTCTCGTTTCGACCAAAAAAAAAACTCAATAGACATTTTAGAGCTTGAAAATATCCTCTTTTTTTTTTTTTTTGGGCAATAGCTTGAAAATGTCTGAGGTGGGATTAGACTAATTGATTTTGTCGTTCTTCAGATTTTCGATTTTGGGATTAGACTAATTGTAAGGGAAATTTCTTAGCGTAAAGATGATTAATCTTCTCGAAACCCAAGATAATGAAATGGCGTTCCGCTAATGTCAATCTAGAATTGGATGAAGTCGCGATTTTGGGTGCTCACCTTGGGAATTTCTTCATCGAGCTGTCCCAGTATAATGTATCTTTGGGCTGTAGCTTGGTGTTAGAGGTCTCAAGAAGAGGGCCATTTCTTGATTTAGATTGGAAAATAGATAATGTCATTGCTAGCGTAAAGTTTGCGTTAAAGGCGTAGAAGACTCGTAAGAAAGTAATTTCCGACGGGTTTAGGGGGATCAGTGAGCCAATTATGGCTAAACTGACGTTTAAAGAAGTGCGGATTGATTTTGCGTAAGAAATATTTGACCGGTTTCTTATAGTTTATCCGCTCCGTAAGTTTGAATGATCAACTTATGCTTCTTGCTTCTAGAAATCAAGTAGATCCAACTGTAGTATGGAGTGAACCCACTGAAAGTCTCGGAATGATATTGCACATTAGTCAAAAGAGATTTAATTGCGCTAATTGAAAGTTCAAGTATGACACTACACTTTGATAAAATTTCACGGATAGCTATTATCATTATCGCTTCCAGAAGCGGAAATTGCATGTGCTTTACATCTCAATTAAAAAGAAGGCAATAGATGTCAATCCAATGCATTTTGCAAATCTACTTCCTGATTGCTCCCCAATTGAAATAATTGTGAAATGAGATCTCCCCAGAAGCTTTCCCATTGTTATCTATGGTGTCACTACTCCAAACATTAAATATTGCATTATTCCTCTAACGTTCAATGAGAAGCTGGCTCTGCAACGAAAATCATAAATCACATGGTTGGGATGAGTGAGAACTAAGAAGATATACGCAAGGCGATCATCATCATGACCAAACAAAATAATACATGAAAAGTAAATTCAAAACTTACCATCTCTTGTGAGCGCTCCACATTTCCTAACACTAACATCTCGCAGTTGCTCCAAGCTGATTGAAGAGAGTGGCATTTCCAAGGGCACTTGAACATGAAGCTCACGTGAGACTTCTCCCATGCTCGGTCGACGCCGTGGATCGGTGTGCAGGCACTGGAATGCTAGCTTAGCAATCAAGACCACGTCTTGTGCATCTCGACAACCAAGTCTAGAAGGTGAGAGACGTTGATCGAGCACATCCTTCAACATCATCGGGGACTCAATTTGGGCGGACGATGAACATACTCGAGAGACATGATCTCCAGGATGTTTTCCCATTATTGTCTCCAATGCGACAACTCCAAAGCTATACACGTCACACTTTTCGGTAGGAATCGTAGAATAAGCTAGCTCTGCAAGTGGAGAAATCTTTTTCTTTTATAACCTCGATCACAAGCTGTATTCAAGTTGACAATATTGCCTCCCATGACGTGACGATTACAAGGACAACTTTCTCCACTTACAAAACTGATTTGAACATGAGAGTTTATGCTTCCACAAAGTTCAAACGATTGTATTTGACGTTTAAAGTACGAGCATATTTGACCCCAAAAATAAAAAAGTAGGAGCATCATCTAGGTAACCCGAACTCAATACTAAACTTACTCTAAATCAGTAAACTAATGTCCATAAAGATACTAAATAATCACAGAATCTAGTGAAAGTTCAATTATAGAAGGGATGTCTGACACTAAATGCCAATCGAAATTTAAAAAAGATTACGAAGTACCTGGAGCAATATACCCGATGGTCCCAGCAATATTAGTCCAATTTGATGAATCTGGCCGCAACATCCTTGCAGTGCCAAAATCGGAAACACGAGCCTCATAATCGTGTTCCAATAGAATGTTATTACTAGTCAAGTCTCGATGAATCAACGGAGGTGAACATTCGTGATGCATATAGGACAATGCATCCGCAACTCCCTGGACCACATTTACCCTCTTGTCCCATTGAAATTCGGTTGCTCTTTCATCATCATTCAAAGTAGACTTCAAGCTTCCTCTTTCCATGTACTCATACACCAAAAAACAGCGTTGGACATGAGAGCAAAACCCATAAAATTTCACGATGTTGCGATGGCGTATATTTGTTAAGGCTTGAATTTCCCTTTGAAATGATATCAAATCAACGACCTCACTATCTTCCTGAGATGACAAGGTTTTTTGACAGCAACCGTTTGACCTTTTGATATCTCAGCTTTATAAACAACTCCATATGCTCCTTCACCCACATAATATTTGGAGTCAAATCCTTCCGTGGCCTCGACAATTCGGTCATAAAAAACTTTGCCATCATACCTCAAAATACCCATGAAATCCAAATCATTTGCCTGTTCATTGTTCTCTCTCCTGATATTCCTTCTTCGATGATGATTGCCTAGCACAAGAGTGATCAAGGTGCAAGAGAGAAGGAGAAACCCCAAGAAAGAGAGAATGAGGATAACCCATATCCTAACTACAAAACGTCGATTGTGTTTCTTGCTCCCGGAGAAATTGCATTTGGGTAAACCATTAACATTTCCACAGAGCCCTTTGTTATGTTGAATTGCCTCAAATGGAGCCTCATTGAAAGCTTTGACGTTTGGGAGAGGACCTTCTAGGTTATTGTAGGATATATCGATGGAAATCAAGGCTGACATATTATCAAAAGTATGTGGAATGGAACCAGAAAGGTTGTTTTGGGAGATATTTAGAACTTGTAGCATTCTCAACTGTCCAACTGCTCCCGGTATGTTTCCCGTCAACAAATTACAACTCAAGTCGAGAACCTCAAGGAACTGTGTGTCTCCTATCTCAGGAGGAATGTTTCTCCAAAATTGGTTTCTACTCAAGTTCAAGCTCAACAAGCTCATGCATGAACCAAGTTGAGTTGGAATCAATCCAATCAAATCATTTGATGCCAAGTTCAGATCTGTCAACTGAGATAAAAGTCCAATCTCAGTCGGGACATTTCCTATGATCCTATTGCTGCTTAGATCAAGTTTCAACAACATTGACAGGTTCCCCATGTCCCTTGGAATCTCTCCACTTAAATTATTTGAAGAAATGTTCAATTCATGTAACTGAGCCATCCTTCCAAATATTGCGGGTATCTCACCCGTAATGTTGTTGTTTGATATCTTGAAGCTCGTCAAATTATGAGAACGCTCCCATTTCCAAGAAATTTTCCCATTCAAATGATTGTGGCTCAAGTCCATGTACTCTAGATGCGGATATATTCCAAAGCTTTTGTTATGTTTCCAGTAAATTGGTTTCCTTCTAGCCTCAATCTGATTAATGTGCTACAGTTCGCTAAGCTTCTTGGGATGGCACCTGTAAAATGATTATTCTTGACGGAGAAATATTCCAATTGTCTTCCAAGACATACATCTTCTGGCAACTCTCCCTCTAGTTCATTATCATATAGATTCAAATCAACCAAATGGGTTAAGTTATTTAATTCAGAAGGCAAGGAACCTATGAATTTGTTGTCACCGAGTTGTAGTGAAATTAGTTTGGCCAGGCTTCCAACTGATGTTGGGATTGGACCCCCCAAATCATTTTCAAACAAAAACAACCCTTCCAGAAATATCAACCTCCCTATTTCTTGAGGAATCGATCCCGAGATTCCATTTTGATTGAGGCCAAGATATGATAAACTTGTCAAGTTTCCAATGGAACGAGGAATTAAGCCAACAAGATTATTTCTTGATAGGTCAAGTAGATTAAGAGAAGTGAGCCTCCCTATTTCTGAAGGAATTGATCCTGATAATCTATTTCCCCATAAGCTAAGAATCTTCAAGCTCCTCAGGTAGCATATTTCTGAAGGTATGGGTCCCGAAAGTTTATTTTCCAGTAAGGCAAGAATCTCCAAATTCCTCAAGTCACTAATCTCTATCGGAATGGGACCGGAAAAGTTATTCCGCGAGATGTCTAACATGGTTAAATTGCCTAATTTTCCAAGAGAAGTAGGAATGGGCCCAGAAAGATGATTTGCACATAGGTACAAAGAATGAAGACACTCTAGCGTGCCTATACTTGCAGGAATGTCCCCGGACAATTTATTTGGACAAAGATCAAGATAGTTGAGTTTGGAAAGGTTACTGATACTCGAGGGAATGGAGCCATAGATCAAGTTGTTGGCAAGGTCAAAGCTGACCACACTGGTTAAGCGCGAGAAGTCGAGGCCGTCTAGAGTTCCTCCCAAACCGAGATCAGAAAGATTTACATGGGTGAGGGCTCCGTGGTGGTCGCAAGTGACACCGGTAAAGCGGCAATGATTGTTGCCGTGCCATGTAGAGAGGGAGAGATTGGCTATGGTTGTCAAGAGTAGATTTCCAATTCAGGAGAGCCTCCGCTTCATCCTTATTCTCAGTCGCATTGATAGCGGAAAAGAAGCAGAGGAAGCAGAAACGCCTGCACCATGAAATGAAGTGGTGCCAACCAAGAAGAGCGAGAAGAAGAAGAAGACAGCTAAAGGAGAATGGGTGGACAGCAAAAAGGAAGAAACCATAGTTTTGGGGAAGAAATGGTTTTTGGGAGGTGAGATGGTGCAGGTCTACACATTGTTTTGTAATTGGCTATATATATATCAAGATAAAATCTTTTCCTGTTTCAATCAGTTTATCGGGCGCCTTAGGGGATAATGAGTAAGTGGTACAGAACGACGAGACCCAATCGCCAAGTCATATCGGGCGCCTTAGGGGATAATGAGTAAGTGGTACAGAACGACGAGACCCAATCACCAAGTCATATCGGGAGCCTTAGGGGATAATGAGTAAGTGGTACAGAACGACGAGACCCAATCTTTTCCAAGTCTTCATTGTAATTGACATGTCAAGCAAATTGGTGGAAAATGGTGGATTCGAGTGTCAGTATTCTTGAACCACTTGTTATTCAGGTCGATTCGTGAGTCTTCCCATCCGGCTCAGGTCTTTTAGTCGACATATGGATTTTCGTTCCAAGTAATTTCATTCGTTGAATTGGAATCTCTTTTAATGATTTGAGGGACACAAAATTTCAGATTTTTAAAAGAATTTTCGAAATTCCTCATCCGCCCATGGACTTGTTCAAACCGTGGCTTTCAGATGGTGATGGGGCAAAAAAAAAAACTTTGGGCTTCCCTTTTTCCTGCGGGCTTTGTAAAGAACCCTTCAATTGGACAGTAATAAAAGCAAGCGAATAGACACGAAACCTTCCGAAATAGGTCTCGGCTTTCAGACTACTTCCATTCAGTTGCTTCTTTTGACTGATGATATCCATGATTCATGAGAGTTCGTTGGATTCATTCCCATTTTCTAAGAATCTCGCGACTGTGGTCACGCTTTGGTGAAGTTTAGCTCGATCGTTTTCTTGATTCAGAGATGAATCTGCAATGGGACGTTCCTGGAAGAAATTGATCAGTCTACCTTTCAATGAATGCATCTTGATAAGGAGCCCTCCAACTTATATTTAAGTTGTAATGTTATCCCACGCTTGGCATGTATACCGAATATCGAACTTTAGGGATAAGCATGATTCCAAGGAAACTTGAAACCTGGAATCGGACTCGTGGGAAATCTATTTGGTTTCAAGGTTTCAACGTATGTAGGGAAGGTTTCAGGTTTCCATAAATTAGGATCCCACAAATTTAACTCGAATTTCATGTGGTAGAACTTGGAACCTAGAACCTGTATAACTTGTACCCTAACGTTATTGTTTTTCTTAGAATATATCTTCTCGATGGAGAGGTGACGTCCATAGATAATAAGTGTAAAGTTGTGACCATGCAAATCCGACTTCCAATTTCAGCTATATTTATGAATGAGACTTTTAATTTGTTAATTTTTCATATTTATTTGTGTGTCTAAATATGAGTTGTGGTGAGTGGATTATAACGGCAAATGGTAGTCATTCAAAGTGATGATTCACGTTAATCATTCTATTAGGAATATAGGTAGAACTTGGGTAGATCCCTGAACCTATGATAGGGTGGGATTCCAAATTCGAGAGATATGCAAGGCGGGTTTCTAAATTTCAAAAAAGTAAGGTTTGTACTTCCCATGGGTAGGTTCTAAATTCCAGGTTCTAAATGAAATCTGTACGAAACCTAAAATTGCTAACCCCTATCGAACTTCACATATTTCAGTAAGGTTTTGTTTCGCACAAAAATGGTGATTGGCGAGCCAAAGGATGGATCTTTAGTTTTTAAAAGTGAATTGAGTGAGACGGACTACAAATATTAAAATGATAAATAATAAAGAATTCTAGGTATAAGTAAATAATCGATAAATTAGTGTGCAGAATATTTGACGAGGGTGATGGATTGGGGATCCATTACCATTGACACTACTCGGCCGTATGTAGCATTGTACATAGTTCATGAGTTATCTTCTAACTCATGAACTTCAACTGCCTCCGAGATTCTTGGCTCCGCTGTTACGATCTTCAGCTGCATATTCTTATCCATAAAGCAGTTAAAATCTTCAGGATTCATCTCAGTTTTACTTTCTTTTTACGTGGTTGACCATTCGATGGTGTACATCGACCGGCTTGGTCTCCCTTTACAAAGTCATTATCATCTTTACTATGCTCGATTTAATGTAGGTTTCATTGAATTGGCATCCCATATCGGCTCATCAAAATAGTATTGAGATCCGACAAAATCAGTTGAAATTTCGGGAATTGCACTGTATATTGTGCTAAAGTTAAAAAAAAGGAGAATTGAATCACTAAAATTTTGGGAAGTGCATTGCATATCGAACGAAAATTTAGAAACTAGAATGTTATTATTCTTTCTGGAACAAAAGATGGCTATTTGAAGAAGGGTGAGATAGACGTGTCGGACAAAATGCACCCATAGAGATGCTTTTGTCATGGACTATGTTGATCACAAATGCAGATTAATGCAATACCTGCGTGCAGACCTATGGCATTCTCCATGCCCGTTCCACCTAAGTCCCATGTGCAACGTTATCCCCTTGTCGGCACCGCCACACCTTAGATGCGGCTTCCCTTCCCGGAAACGTAAGACTTGAGTTCAATTGAAAATGCCTCAGCTCTAACTGTCAAAATAAGCACAAGAGTTGTACGGGCAACCCAGCCGACCAAGATTTGGCCAGTCGATCGGTGAGTTCGAGCTCTTATTTGAGATTAAGTTAATCACTTCAGGCTCTTGTTTAAGACAAGATTCGCCCTATAAAAAGTCGGCATCACTTCACATCCTTATTTAAAGTTTCCCTTCTCAATTGCAACACTTTGACTTACTTTTCCCATTCTTTATCAAAGTTGATCTAGTCAACCAAGTTCGTGTAAAATGGCATGACTTGAGTGTTGCCATTTGTAAATCTCTCGTTGACGTAGGTCTATAAGCAATTGAGCGTGAATAGCACGTGGTCTGGGTAATTTTAAAACAAAGATGGTAGGGTTACAGCTTGTCCAAAAATTGTGTCCCGTTCATCAAGTAGATATTATTTCTCTTTCTTGGCTTTCGGATTCCTCAATATCATCATTCTTTGAGAAATAATAGATTTGTCCAAAAATTGTGTCGCATTCTAACCTCTGTTTTGGCTGCTCAAGACAAATTCATTTTTGATGAGCTATTATGTCGAAAACATTATCCTCTTGTTATGTGTGTGACTCACAGCGAGTCTGATTTCTTTCTATCTCAGAATAATTGCACATACAAGACTTTGCGACATGATATTAGGCCGGAAAAGTATCAAAAAGTCATAAACTTATTGTATTGGTACTAATTTAGTCATAAAACTTTTAATTGGACCAAATTAGTCCTAAATATTTTTGCATTGATACCAATTGAGTTAACCATATCAATTTGATCGAAAATCGCTGATTTAGACGCCAACCATCTTATGTGGCAATGTAAAGACTTGATGTGCATTTTTAAAAAAAATTTTTTTTTTTTATAATTTTTTTCATTTTTCTAACTTTTTGTCCATTCTTTTCTATTTTCTCCGAGGGCCGACAGACCCTTGCCGGCCATTAGGGCGAGGACTCACGACCCCTCGTCCGGGACCTGGCCAGGGCCAAGAAGTCCTCACCAGATCTGAGATGTTGTCACCATACATTCTCATGGGGTCTTAGCAAGGGCCGTGACAGCCTCACTTGATTTGGGCGAGGCCCCGATACCTAGATCGTGCGGTCTAGCCCACGAGGGCTTGGTGGCCAAGCCTTACAAAAAAGAAAGAACAAAAATAGAGGAAAAAAGAAAAAAGAAAAAAATTTAAAAATTTAAAAAATATAAATAAAAAACCAATAAAAAAAATGTGCACACCAATATAGCACCGACTTGTCGGTAGCTACGTTAACAATTTCCGATCAAAATTATCCGGATGGACTCAATTGATACCTATGATATTAGGTTTAGAACTAAATTGGTGCAATTAAAAAGTTTATGATTGAATTGAGACCAATACATTAGGTTTAAGATTTTTTTGGTACTTTATTATTTTTAACAAATTCCAATGATTTGGCAAAGAAACAAGTTAAAGGCATAGAAGACTCGTAAGAAAGTAAATTCCGAAGAGGTTAGGAGGATTAGCAAGCCAATCATGGCTAAATTGACGTTTAAAGAAGTCCGGATGGATTTTGCGTAAGAAATATTTGTCCGGGTTTTATAGATCCAACTATAGAGATTTAATTGAACTAATTGAAAGTTCAAGTATGACACTACACTTTGATAAAATTTCACAGATAACTATTATCATTATCTCTTCCAGAAGAGGAAACTACACGTGCTTTACATCTCAATTAAAAGAAAGCAAAAGATGTCAATCCCATGCATTTTGCAAATCTACTTCCTGATTGCTTCGCAATCGAAATAATTGTGAAATAAGATCTCCCCAGAAGCTTTCCCATTATTATTTATGGGGCAACTACTCCAAACAGTAAATATCGCATTATTCCTGTAACGTTCAAAGAGAAGCTGGCTCTGCAATGAAAATCATGAACCACATGGTTGGGATGAGCGAGAACTCAGAAGATATACGCGAGGCGATCATCATCATGACCAAACAATATAACACGTGAAAAGTAAATTCAAAACTTACCATCTCTTGTGAGTGCTCCATATTTCCTGACACTAACATCTCGAAGTTGCTCTAAGCTGATTGAAGAGAGTGGCATTTCCAAGGGTACTTGAACGTGAAGCTCACGTGAGACTTCTCCCATGCTCGGTCGAAGCCGTGGATCGGCTTGCATACACTTGAACGCTAGCTTAGCAATCAAGACCACGTCTTGTGCATCTCGAAGACCAAGTCTAGAAGGCGAGAGAGGTTGATCGAGCACATCCTTCAACATTATCGGGGACTCAGTTTGGGCAGACGATGAACATTCCCGTGAGACATGACCTCCAGGATGCTTTCCTATTATTGTCTCCAATGCGACAACTCCAAAGCTATACACGCCGCTCTTCTCGGTAGGAATCTTAGAACAAGCTAGCTCTGGAAGTGGAGAAATCTTATTCTTTTATAATCGATTACAAACTGCATTCAAGTTGACAACATTGGCTCCCATGACGTGACGATTACAAGGACAAGTTTCTACACTTACAAAACTGATTTGAGCATGGGAGTTTATGCTTCCGCGAAGTTCAAAGGATTATATTTGACGCTT
The DNA here is from genome assembly GCA_021437795.1 of Rhodamnia rubescens. NCBI lineage: Eukaryota > Viridiplantae > Streptophyta > Magnoliopsida > Myrtales > Myrtaceae > Rhodamnia > Rhodamnia rubescens. The sequence goes on along the minus strand of JAILYA010000005.1, from coordinate 6,997,319 downwards.
AAAGTACGAGCATATTTGACCCCCAAAAAAAAAAGTGTGAGGATCATCTAGGTAACCCGAACTTAATATCCTTGAAATCGAGCCAATTGTGATTTTTTTCCCTCATTTGCCAATTCTTTTTATTAGGGAAATCGGAAAGCTTGCTGATCAACACTAAACTTGAAAACTCTAAATTAGGAAACTAATGTCCATAAAGATACTAAATAATCACAGAACCAAGTGAAAGTTCAATTATAGAAGGGATGTCTAACACTAAATGCCCATCAAAATTTAAAAAAGATTACGAAGTACCTGGAGCAATATACCCGATGGTGCCAACAACAGCAGTCCAATTTGATGAATCTGGCCTCAATAGCCTTGCAGTGCCAAAATCGGAAACACGAGCCTCATAATCGGGATCCAGAAGAATGTTGTTACTAGTCAAGTCTCGATGAATCAACGGAGGTGAACATTTGTGATGCATATAGGACAATGCATCCGCAACTCCCCGGACCATATTTACCCTCTTGTCCCATTGAAATTCTGTTTCTCTTTCATCATCGTTCAAATTAAACTTCAAGCTTCCTCTTTCCATGTACTCATACACCAAAAAACAGCGTTGGGCGTGAGAGCAAAACCCATAAAATTTCACGATGTTGTGATGGCATATATTTGTTAAGGCTCGAATTTCCCTTTCAAATGATATCAAATCAACAACAGCACTATCTTCCCGAGACGACGAGGTTGTCTTGATAGCAAACATTTGGCCTTCTAATATCTTGGCTTTATAAACAACTTCATATGCTCCTTCACCCACATAGAACTTGGAGTCAAATCCTTCCGTGGCCTCAAGGATCCGATTGTAGAAAACTTTGCCATCATAGGTCAAAATACGGATAAAATCCAAATCATTTTCCCGTTCATCGTTTTCTCTCTTGATGGTCCTTCTTCGACGATGATTGATGATTACAAGGACGATCAAGATGCAAGAGAGAAACAGAATCCCCAAGAATGAGATAATGAGGGTGACTCTGATTCTAGCTCCAATGTATCGATTGTGTTTATTGCTCTCCATAGAATTGCATTTGGGTAAACCAACAACACTTCCACAGAGCCCTCTGTTATGCTGAATTGCCTCAAATGGAGCCTCATTGAAAGCCTTGACATTAGGGAGAGGACCTTCCAGGTCATTGTAAGATATATCAATAGAAAACAAGGCCAGCATATCATCACAAGTATGTGGAATAGAACCAGAAAGGTTGTTGTGGGAGATATTTAGAACTTGCAGCATTCTTAGCTTTCCAAGCTCTCCTAGTAAGTTTTCGGTCAACAAATTATTACTCAAGTCAAGAACCTCAAGGAACTGTGAGTTGCCTATCCCAAGAGGAATGCTTCCCCAAAATTTATTTCTGCTCAAGTTCAAGCTCAACAAGCTTTTGCATGAGCCTAATGGCACCAATATCGATCCACTGAAATTGTTTGATGCCAAGTTCAAATGTGCTAGATGGGATAAAAGTCCAATCTAATTTGGGACATTTCCCGTGATAGAGTTGCTGCTTAAATCGAGTTCTAACAACTTCGACAGGTTTCCTAATCCCTTTGGAATCTCTCCACTTAAATTATTTGAAGAAAGGTCCAGTAGCTGCAACTGAGCCATCCTTCCAAATACTGCTGGTATCTCACCAGAAATGTTGTTTGATATCCTTAAACTCGTCAAGTTACGACAACGCTCCCATTTCCACGAAAGTTTGCCGTTCAAATGGTTGTGGCTCAAGTCCGTATAATACATATAGGGATATATTCCGAAAGCTTTTGATATGTTTCCAGTAAGTTGGTTTCCTTCTGGCCTCAATCTAATTAATGTGCTACAGTTCTTTAAAGTTGTGTGGATGGGACCTGTGAAATGATCATTGAAGATGTGGAAATATTGCAATGATCTCCCAAGGCATACATCTTCTGGCAGCTCCCCCTCTAGTTCATTGCTCGATAGATCCAAATGACTCAAACGGGTTAACTTATTATATTCAGCAGGCAAGGAACCAAAGAATTTGTTGGCAGCGAGGATTAACACAGTTAGATTGGGCAGGCTTCCAACGGATGCAGTGATTGAGCCGGTCAAATTAGTATCCCGTACATGCAATGTTGTAAGAGATATCAATTTTCCCAACTCTCACGGAACCGTGCCTAAAAGATGATTTGACTGGAGCTTTAATAAATTTAGGCTGCTTAGGTTATGGAGTGACAATGGAATTGGACCGACCAAATCATTCTCTGACAAATCCAATCCTTGGAGAGATACCAAACTCCCAATTTATGAAGGAATGGATCCTGACAATTTATTTTTCCATAATTGGAGTGACTTCAAGCTCCTCAAATTGCATATTTCATGTGGAATGGAACCAGAAAGGGCATTCTTTGAAATGACTAATTTGGTTAAGTTACCCAATTTTCCTAGAGAAGCGGGAGTGGACCGGTCAAATTGTTTTGGAATAGGTTAAGAGCAGATAATCTGGTCAAGTTTCCAATGGAACGAGGAATTGAGCCGGTGAAACTATTGGAGGACAAATCAAGCTCAATAAGAGAAGTGAGCCTCCCGATTTCTGAAGGTATTGGTCCTGAAATTCCATTTTGCCACAGCCAAAGAGACTTCAAATTCCTCAAGTCACCTATCTCTCTTGGAATGGAACCAAAGATGTTATTTCGAGAAATGCTGAGTTCGGTCAAATTGCCTAATTTTCCAACAGAAGTAGGAATGGGCCCCAAAAGTCGATTTTTCCATAGATAAAGATAAATCAAGCTGCTCAAGTTCCCTAGTGAAGCAGGCATGGGACCGGTGAAATGGTTTCTTGAAAAATCAAGTTTCGAAAGAGAATTCAACTGTCCAATCTCCCGAGGGATGTGCCCACTCAGGTTGTTTGCACATAGGGATAGTGAATGAAGACTCTCTAGCAGACCTGTACTTGGAGGAATGTCTCTCGAAAGTTCATTGATGCAAAGACCAAGAGCGTTAAGTTTGGAAAGGTTACCGATATTAGAGGGGATGGAACTTGAAAGATGATTTGATGTAAGGTTTAAAAAATTCAGATTGCTCAAATTCCGGAGAGATGATGGGATTGGACCGACCAAATCATTCTCTCGACAAATCCAATTCTTCGAGATGTAGCAATCTCCCAATTTCTTGAGGGATCGAGGATGAGATTGCATTTCCATTGAGATAAAGAAAAGATAAGTTTGTCAAGTTTCCTATAGAAAAAGGAATTGAGCCAATGACATGGTTGCGTCCCAAGTATAGTTCAGTAAGAGAAGTGAGTCTCCCTATTTTTGAAAGAATGTATCTTGACAATCTATTTGCCCATAAGCTAAGAACCTCAAGCTTTTCAAGTCGCAGATTTCTTCTGGAATAGGACCGGAAAGGGAATTATTTGAAATGACTAATTTGGTTAAGTTGCCCAATTTTCCAAGAGAAGTAGGGATTGGACCCGCCAAATTGTTTTGGAACATGTGAAGAATAGATAGACTTGTCAAGTTTTATGATGGAGCTAGGAATTGAGCCAGTGAGATTGTTGTATGATAGGTCAAGTTCAATAAGAGAGGTGAGTCTCCCTATTTCTGAAGGTATGGGTCTTGAAAGTTCATTTTGCCATAAGAAAAGAGATTTCAAGTTCCTCAAGTCACTAATCTCTCTCGGAATGGGACCGAAAAAGTTATTGCGTGAAATGCCTAATACGATTAAATTCTCTAATTTTCCAAGAGAAGGAGGAATGAGCCTAGAAAGCTGATTTGCACATAGGTACAAATAATGAAGACTCTCCAGCATACCTATACTTGGAGGAATGTCCCCGGATAGTTCATTGAAGCAAAGATTAAGAAAGTGGAGTTGGGAAAGGTTACCGATAGTCGAGGGAATGGAGCCATAGGCTGAGTTGTTGGCAAGTTCAAAACTGACCACACTGGTTAAGCGCAAGAAGTCGAGACCATCTAGAGTTCCTTTCAAACCAAGCTAGGAAAGATTTAGACGGGCGATGGCATCATAGTGGTCGCGAGCGGCACCAGTGAAGTGGCAAGGATTGTTGCCGTGCCATGAAGAGAGGAGAGACTGGCTGTGGTTGTCAAGAGTAGATTTCCAATTCGGGGGATCCGCTGCTTCATCCTTAATCCCGGTCGCATTGAGAGCGAGAGAAGGAGTGGAGGAAGCAGAAACACCTGCCTCGTGAAATGAAGTGGGGTCGACCAAGAAGAGCGAGAAGAAGAAGACAGCTAAAGGAGACTGGGTGGACAGCAAAAAGGAAGAAACCATGATTTGGTAGGTCGGAGATGGTTCAGGTCTACGTAACTGATGACTAATTGACTATATTTATAGAGTGGACGATCACTCCCGAACGCCCCCACTCTTATCGAGGACAAATCCTATGACAGTTGTGAATGGTTCCTGCTTGACTTACTTTTCCAAGTATTCATTCAAAATTGACATCTCAACCATGTTTGCGGCAAATGGTGATCCTGACCCGGGGGTGGTTATAATGGCTCAAAACCGCACAATTAATCGTGCATAAGTTTTCTATTGTCAATTCCGGCAAAATAGTTGTATGGCGTGCACATGATAAAGATTCGAGTGATTGGTCTGTGAAGAGAGCTTGGATCTCTCCTTGCAGAGTAACGTTTACGCTTCCCTATCTTGGAGAGAAAACATAGCGGCAACAAGAATATGATCAGCTTACTTGGAGGGAACCTAGGCCTCCTCCAATACCGAGAACAAGTGTTTGGTGAACAGCTCAAAGTTCTGTTAACAAGTCATTTAGGCCGATTCGTGATTCATCTCATCTTGGTCAGGTCTTTCAGTTGACGCGAGTCGATTGATAATGCATTTCTAAATGGATTTATGTTCCGAGTAATTCTAAATAATAACTTGTTTTGAACATCAAATGTGTCCTTCACAAATCAAAGTTAAAAGGGTTTACAACCTATATCCCCCAAAAATTTAACTCGAAATCTGCGATGCAATTAACTTAATTGCTAAGGTCCGTGCACTCAGGAATTGTGCGGGTGGTTTTATGTTAAGTTTATGTGCCAATTATGAGTGTTTTAAAGAAGAGAAGAATGAAGTGACTGCATGAGAAATAAGAAGCAACTCCGCATGAATGTGAAATATAATTGCGTTAAACTGCTATTCAGTTACGTATTTGTTGATCGGGATAACTTTATAGTCTGAAGGAACATAAAGTCCTGTACGAAAAACAACTTCATTACAGAGAATGTCATCGATGAAATTTGATACTTTCCTTCCATATTTGTAATTGAAAGTATGCTTTTATCTTATTGGGTACAGTTTACGTGATAATGAAATTACTAGTCTTCTCTAGAATGTAATTGCGCCTTTTTTTGCTAAAGAGCGATTGACGGGCCAAATATTTTAAGGTGGTTTTTTTCCTAAAGCACGAGTTCATCCCTAGCTATCGTCGTAATGGTTGATGTTGATAGGAAAATGTATCTAAAGGATGGACCTAATTAAGCACGGAACAGGTCATTTTACTTTTTTCGTGCAAAAGAAAAAGAAATATATATTTTTCGTGCAAAATGTATCGTCGTAGTGGCCATGAATTGAGAGGCGGCCTCGCCCAAATCTGGGTGAGGCCAGCCTCGTTAGAATGAAATCAACAACCTCACTATCTTCTTGGGATGACGAGATTCCCTCGACAGCAATCATTTGACCTTTCAATAGTTCGGCTTTGTAAACCATTCCATACGCTCCTTCATCAACATAAAATAATTCACGTCATCAAATAAGCGTCTAATTTATAATTTGAGCGAACGTAATAACTACATTGAACATTTAGCAATACTTCAAAGATCACATTGAACAAATTAAAAATATAAAGAACGATATCTCATGTTGATTAAAGTTAAGAGATCATTTGTAGCATTTTTCCTATTCGGATCCCAAATATCACGTGTGATCCATCCGTGCAACCAATCATGTAAACACATAATGAGGAGTTAACAACATTTTTGAGCGAAAAAGCCAATGAATGCATGTTCGTGCTTTTGGTCGAGTCCGAACGTAGTGTGATCTTCCTGGACCACCTGAAAATCCGACGAAAGGCACAGGATGAATGCGTCGAAAACTGGGTTGGATTCGATCCCCACGCCACTCTTTAAACCGACTGTACAAGTGATATAAGCAAACGGAAATGTCGTCACTCCTTACAAACTCATTTCATATTCCTCGGATTTACCGACCGAAAATAGTACAGAACATCCGATTCCATCCGAGCCAAGAAAACAAAAAGATGGGAAATGCGACTTCGCCGAATGATCCACCAATTCATAAGAAAAGAGAAATCTCCCCACTACTATCTCCCCCGTGGCCGTCACGGCCAATATTGGATTTAAATTGCAATCCATACGAAAAAAAAAAATTCAAATTAGGCTTCATGAACAGGAGTAAGCACTCCCACCAAGAATGCTGCTAAAAATAACATTTAGACTAAGGATGGTCCCACGTATGAGAACTCTCCAGCAGCTAAAGTCGGCACTTTGGCTTGGGTGAGGTTAGCGTGCCCCGCCCGTTCTTTCCGTCCGTCACGAGCCAAGCCCTGACTTTTGTGTTGAGTTTATTGATGGTCCATTTGGAAGTTGCGGGATATGGCTTCGTATCCTCCTTTTGCCTTTTCTTTTAGGCCGATCGCGGTAATGGGGTTTGGTCTTTTGTTGCTTCGCCTGTGCGAAATCCCTTCAATCGAGTCGTTCTTAGGCTCGGTTTATTTTGAGAAAAATGAGTACTTTCTTAATATTTTGTTATTTTTATATTTTTCCTTACTTTTTTGTCTTTCCTTTTCTTTGTGCCGGTGGCCGATGGGCCTCACCGGGCCAAGGGTGAGCGCGGGGTGAGGCCGACACTCCCCCGGGCAAAGGCGGCCACAACGAGCCTCGCTAGACCTCCCCTTGGCCTGGATGAGGGTCAGCCTTGTGTCTAGGAGGAGCTCGACCCGACCGATGCCCAGCCGTAGCCTAGCGAGGCCGACCGTCCCCTATGTTCGGCGAGGGCAACCCTCACCGGCTTGACATCGGTAAGAAGAACAAGGGAAGAAAAAAAAAGTATGGAAAGAAATCATAAAAATTTCAAATTTCACATCAGTCGAACGGTGCTTATGTAGGACAACCAGCGTCCACATCGGGGATTTTTGGCCTAAATTGATCGGATGGACTGAATTAGTATCAATACAAAAGGTTTAGGCTTTGAATTGATCAAATTGAAAGGTTTAAGACTTTTTTGGTATTTTTTTCCCCAATTCAGTTCTAAACCTTTGGATAATTTGCCATTGCGGTCCTAAAACTTTTAATTGTGTCAATTTAGTTCTAAACTTTTTAACGATTTGCCAATTTAGTCATTTCAACCAATTTTGACCAGAAATCGGTGACATTGCAATCTAGCTAACGCCATTCATTTTATATGGCCTAGCCAGTGTTGACGTAGATAATTTTTACATTTGCTTTAGTTTATGAATGTTTTCTTTTTTCTTTTCTTGCTTTTATGTTCTATTTTTTCTTTTCTGTTTTCGTTTCCCCTCCACTGGCCAATGACAGACCTCATTGATAGCCGACGAAAGTTGCTGGTATCAATCAGCAAGGGCGGCACTCGCCAACCCAGGTTTAGACGTCCCTCGCAAGAGGTTGGCGAGGGTGACCCTCGCTTGAGCCCGGCGATCTTTGCTGGCCATCAACAAGGCCCGACGGACACCAAAGGGCAGTGAGAGGAGCCCTGTCTGATTGATCCCAGCAACCTCCGTGGGCTATCAATGAGGTCTGACATTGGCCAGTGGAGGGGAAACGAAAACAGAAAAGAAAACAGGTTTAAAAGATTAACAAATTGAAACAATTGTTCACACCAGCGCCAATATCTAGTCCATTTTAAGATACGAATCTGCAATGACACGTGCCTTTTTTTTTCATTTCCAAAGAGTTGATGCCGGGGAGCCCAAGATAGAGATGTTCAAATATATTTAATATATGACGTTGGGTAGGTTTGACGTCCCGGAATTGATAGTTTGTGTAGGGGAGTTCTCCACAATTGACGATATTAGGATATAATTGTCCAAAAAATTCCACATCTATTGTACGTCGTCTAATTAAATTTTAAACTTTTCAATTGCGTCAAGTTAGTCCCAAACCTTTCGACGATTAGTCAATTTAGTCCGAAACTTTTAAATTATGTCGATTTATTCCTAAACCTTTTTGAAGATTTTGTCAATTTAATCCAAAATCTTTTGAAGGTTTGTCAACTTACTCCTAAATCCTTTGACGATTTACCATTTTAGCCCTTCCGGCCAATTTTGATTGGATATTGCCAACATGAACATTGGCCAGTTGCCAACCATTCTCTGTGATGGGGTCGACGCTAACATTGACACTTTTTTAATGTTTCCCTTTTTTTCCTTTTTTTTTCTTTTTTGTTTTTTTTTTTCATTTTTTTCATTTCTCCTTTTCCTTTCCTTTCACTTATGGCCTGTACTCAACCATGTCTTTTTTTCCCCTTTTCTTTTCCTTTCGCCTATGGCCGGTACATAAAAATTATCAACGTCGAGCCGGTCTCACCACGTAAGATGGCCGGCGGCCATGTCACCAATTTTTGACCACGGTGAGGTTATGAGTGGCGGAAATTGGTAAAGACACATCTACAGCCAGGTTAATCTTCTCACTACCCAATTATAACGAAATGGCCTTAAGAAAACGTCAATTTATAATGGTTCAAAGATACTAAATCGACATTTAAAGAAGTCTAGTTTTTCTAGTTTATCCGCTCCATATGTTTGAGTGATCAACTTGTGCTTGTTGAATCTGGAAATCAAGTAGATCCAATTGTAGTATGTAATTGAACCTACTGAAAGTTTAAGGATGATGTTGAACATTAGTCAAAAGTGATTTTATTGAACTAATATTTTTTTTTTTGGTCATATATTGAACTAATTGAAAAGTTCAAATACGACAGTAAACTTTGATAATAATTCACATATAGCCAGTATTACTATCTCTTTCGGAAGGAAAACTACACGTGCTTTACATCTCGATTAAAAGAAGGCAATAGATGTCGACTCGATGCATTTTGCTGATTTACTTCCTCATTGCTCTGCAAAAAGTTCGAAATAATTGTACAATGAGATCACCCTAGAAGCTTTCGCATTACTATTTATGGTGCCACGATTCCAAACAGTAAACATCACACTCTTCCTCTAACGTTCAAAGAGAAGCGGGCTCTGCAGTGAAAATCATAAATCACATGGTTGGGATGAGTAAGAACTAAAGAGATATTCAAAGGACCATCGTCATCATTATTATGAGCCAAACAAAATAACACATGAAAAGTAACTTCAAAACTTACCATCTCTTGTGAATGCTCCCAATTTCCTGACACTAAGATCGCGAAGTTGCTCTAAGGTGACTGTAGAGAGTGGCATTTCCGAGGGTACTTGAATGTGAAGCTCACGCGAGACTTGTCCCATAGTCGGTCGAAGCCGCGGATCGGCTTGCAGGCACGCGAACGCTAACTTGGCAATCAAGACCACGCCTTCCGCATCTCGATGACCAAGTCTAGAAGCAGAGAGACGTTGATCCAACACATCCTTCAACATCATTGGCGACTTAGTTTGGGCAGACGATGAATATTCCTGAGAGACATGATCTCCAGGATGCTTTCCCATGATTGTCTCTAATGTGACAACTCCAAAGCTATACACGTCACATTTTTCAGTAGGAATTGTAGAATAAGCCAGCTCTGCAAGCGAAGAAATCCTAGCTTTTATATAACCTTGATCACAAGCTCTATTCAAGTTGACAACATTGTTTCCCAGGACGTGACAATTACAAGTACGAATTTCTACTTAATCTACAATTACAAAAACTATTTGAGCATTGGAGTTTATTCTTCGGCCAAGTTCAAAGGATTTTGTTTGACGTTTAAAGTACGAGCATCATTTAGGTAAGACGAACTTAATATCTTTGAAATGAATGAATCATGATGTTTTTTTTTTCTCATTTGCCCATTCTTCCTTGTCAGGGAAATTGAAGAGCTTTGTTATCAGACACTAAACTTGAAAAATCTTCGAAAAGGTTTGTTATCGACACTGAACTTGAAAGCTCTAAATTAGTAAATTTCCACAAGAAGATTAAATAATCAAAGAACCTAGTAAAAGTTCAATTACAAAAGCGGCGTTTGACACTGAATGCACATTAAAATAGAAACAATTACAAAGTACCTGGAGCAATATACCCGATGGTGCCGGTAATAGCAGTCCGATTTGATGAATCGGCCTCAATAGCCTTGCAGTGCCAAAATCAGAAACATGAGCCTCATAATCGCTACCCAATAGAATGTTGTTACTTGGTCAAGTCTCGATGAATCAACGGAGGTGAACATTCGTGATGCATATAGGACAATGCATCCGCAACACCTCGGACCACATTGATCTTCTTGTCCCGATGGAAGCTCGCGTGCTCTTTCATCATCGTTCAAAGTTGCTCTCAAGCTTCCTCTTTCCATGTACTCATACACCAAAAAACAGCGTTGGACATGAGAGCAGAATCCATGAAATTTCACAATGTTGCGATGGCGTATGTTTGCTAAGGCTTGAATTTCCCTTTCAAATGGTATCAAATCAACAATCTCACTATTTTCTTGGGATGAAGAGATGTGCTTGACGGCAACCGTTTGACCTTCGATATCTTGGCTTTATAAACGACTCCATATGCTCCTTCACCGACATAGTACTTGGAGTCAAATCCTTCCGTAGCCTCAAGGATCCGATCGTAGAAAACTTTGCCATCATAGCTCAAAATACGGATAAAATCCAAATCATTTGGTCGTTCATCATTTTCTCTCTTGATAGTCCTTCTTCGACGATGATTGACGATTACAAGAATGATCAAGGTGCAAGAGAGAAACATAAACCCCAAGAACGAGATAATGAGGGTAACTATGATTCTAGCTCCAATGTATCGATTGCGTTTCTTGATCTCGATAGAATTGCATTTGGGTAAACCAACGACACTTCCACAAAGCCCTTTGTTATGCTGAATTGCCTCAAATGGAGCCTCATTGAAAGCCTTGACATTAGGGAGAGGACCTTCCAGGTCATTGTAAGATATGTCAATAGAAGTCAAGGCCAACATATCATCAAAAATATGTGAAATAGAACCGGAGAGACTGTTGTGGGAGATATTTAGAACTTGCAGCATTCGCAGCTCTCCAAGCTCTCCTAATATGTTTCCAGTCAACAAATTATGACTCAAGTCAAGTACCTCAAGGAATTGTGAGTTGCCTATCCCACGAGGAATGCTTCCCCAAAATTTGTTTCTACTCAAGTTCAAGCTCAACAAGCTTTTGCATGAGCCTAATGGCACCAATACCGATCCACTCAAATTGTTTGACGCCAAGTTCAGATGTGCTAGATGGGATAAAAGTCCAACCTCGGTCGGGACATTTCCCATGATCAAGTTGCTGCTTAAATCGAGTTCTAACAACATCGACAGGCTTCCCGGTTCCTTTGGAATCTCCCCACTTAAATTATTTGAAGAAAGGTCCAATAGTTGTAACTGAGCCATCCTTCCGAATATTGTTGGTATCTCCCCCGGAAATGTTGTTGTTTGATATCTTTAAGCTCGTCAAATTACGACAACGCTCCCATTTCCACGAAAGTTTGCCATTCAAATGATTGTGGCTCAAATCCATATAATACAGATGGGGATATATACCAAAAGCTTCTGTTATGTTTCCCGTAAGTTGGTTTCCTTCTAGCCTCAATCTAATTAATGTGCTACAGTTCTTTAAGGTTGCTGGCATGGGACCTGTGAAATGATTATTGAAGATGGAGAAATATTGCAATGACCTCCCAAGGCATACATTTTCTGGCAGCTCCCTTGTAGTTCATTATTAGATAGATCCAAATGACTCAAATGGGCTAACTTATTAAATTCAGAAGGCAAGGAACCAAAGAATTTGTTGCGATCAAGGATTAAGAAGGTTAGATTGGGCAGGCTTCCAACTGATGCAGGGATTGAACCGGTCAACTTATTATCCCGCACATCTAATAATTTAAGAGATATCAATTTTCCCAACTCACGTGGAATCGAGCCTGAAAGATGATTTGAGTAAAGCTTTAAAAAATATAGGCTGCTCAAGTTTTGGAGAGACAATGGAATTGGACCGACCAAATCATTCTCTGACAAATCCAATATTTGGAGAGATACCAAACTCCCAATTTCTGAAGGAATGGATCCTGACAATGTATTTTTCTGTAATTGGAGTGACTTCAAGCTCCTCAAGTCGCATATTTCATGTGGAATGGAACCAGAAAGGACATTCTTTGAAATGACTAATTTGGTTAAGTTACCCAATTTTCCGAGAGAAGCGGGGATTGGACCAGTCAAATCGTTTTGGAATAGGTTAAGAGTAGATAATCTGGTCAAGTTTCCAATGGAACGAGGAATTGAGCCGGTGAAACTATTGGATGACAAATCAAGCTCAATAAGAGAAGTGAGCCTCCCGATTTCTGAAGGTATGGGTCCCGAAAGTCCATTTTGCCACAGCCAAAGGGACTTCAAATTCCTCAAGTCACTTATCTCTCTTGGAATGGAACCAAAGATGTTATTTCGTGAAATGCTGAGTTCGGTTAAATTGCCTAATTTTCCAACAAAAGTAGGAATGGGCCCCGAAAGTTGATTTTCCCATAGATAAAGATAAATCAAGCTGCTCAAGTTCCCTAGTGAAGCAGGCATGGGACCGGTGAAATGGTTTCTTGAAAAATCAAGTTTCGAAAGAGAATTCAACCATCCAATCTCCCGAGGGATGTTCCCACTCAGGTTGTTAGCACATAGGGATAGTAAATGAAGACTCTCTAGCATACCTATACTTGGAGGAATGTCCCCCGAAAGTTCGTTGCTGCAAAGATCAAGAAAGTCAAGTTTGGAAAGGTTACCGATACCAGAGGGGATAGAACCTGAAAGATGATTTAACGAAAGGTTTAAAAATTTTAGATTGCTCAAGTTCTGGAGAGACGATGGGATTGGACCTATCAAATCATTCTCTGATAAATCGAATCTTTCGAGAGGTATGGATCCTATTTTTGAAGGAATGGATCCTGACAATCTATTTCCCCACAAGCTAAGAACCTTCAAGCTTTTCAAGTTGCATATTTCTTGTGGAATGGAACCGGAAAAGGAATTATTGGAAATCACTAATTTGGTTAAGTTGCCCAATTTTCCAAGGGAAGCGGGAATTGGACCGACCAAATTATTTTGGAAGAGGTTAAGAACAGATAAACTTGTCAAGTTTATGATGGAACGAGGAATTGAGCCGGTGAGATTGTTGGATGATAGGTCAAGTTCATTAAGAGAGGCGAGTCTCCCAATTTCTGAAGGTATGGCTCCAGAAAGTCCATTTTGCCATAACAAAAGAGACTTCAAATTCCTCAAGTCACTTAACTCTTTCGGAATGGTACCAGAAAAGTTGTTTCGTGAAATGCTGAACTCGGTCAGATTGCCTAATCTTCCAAGAGTAGTAGGAATGGGTCCTGAAAGTTGATTTTTCCATAGATAAAGATAAATCAGGCCGCTCAAGTTCCCTAGTGAAGTAGGGATAGAACCGGTGAAATTGTTTCTGGAAAAATCAAGTTTCAAAAGAGAATGCAACCGACCAATCTCATGGGGGAGGTATCCACTCAGGTTGTTTGCACATAGGGACAAAGAATGAAGACTCTCTAGCATACCTATACTTGGAGGAATGTCTCCAGACAGTTCATTGCCACAAAGATCAAGAGAGCTGAGTTTGGAAAGGTTACCGATACTTGAAGGGATGGAGCCATAGATCGAGTTGTTGCGAAGTTCAAAGCTACCCATGCTGGTTAAGCTCGAGAAGTCAAGGCCATCTAGAGTTCCTCTCAAACCAAGATGGGAAAGATTTAGATGGGCAACAGCTCCGTAGTTGTTGCAAGCGACACCGGTAAAGCGGCATGGATTGTGGCCGTGCCACGAAGAGAGGAGAGATTGGCTATGGTTGTCAAGAGTGGATTTCCAGTTCAGGAGAGCTTCTGCTGCATCCTTATTCTCAGTCGCATTGACAGAGACTAGAGAAGAGGAGGAAGCAGAAACACCAGCACCGTGAAGTGAAGAGGTGCCAACCAAGAAGAGCGAGAAGAAGAAGAAGAAGACGACGCCTAAAGGAGGCTGGCTGGACAGCAGTGAGGAGGAAACCATGATTTTGGACTTGGTGGTTTGGTTTTTGGGAGGTGAGATGGTGAAGGTCTGCATATTTTAACAAGATTTCTGGCATATTTATAGATGGAGGGATCCTTCCTGATGCCCCAGTCAAGGTCAATGTCCACAAATGTGGCCTTGTTGCAACATTAAATATTTTCCTCTTTCAGTCAGTTTGGTTGGGAAATTTGGAAATTTAATTCAGACCATTTCGGACAAAAATTAAGAAAGTGCAGGACCTCCTGATTTTGCCTTATGGTGCAGAAAAAAAAACATGTTATAATCAATTTCCCTTTTGTTTTGAAAAAAAAAAGAATTGATTATATAACAGTTTTTGAGTGCCTGTTATGCTAAGAGTTTAATTTTGAAAATGAAAAATAATTAAAAATTAATTAAGAATAACTATGGGATCCATTCTTTTAAGAATTTATGGCTACACAATATATCTTGTTATTCTCATAAATTCTTCAAAGATATCTTTGCTAAAGAACTCCGTTAAAAAATAACGGAACTTTGAGGCTATCTGTTATTTCCAACAACTCTATTGATTTTCTTCGTGGATAGATAACGTTTCATTGGTGGGTACTCACACATTCAAAAAGTACTCAGCACCAAACGGAATCCCTTAACCAATCACTTCGATTCTACTGTAGGTACAGTTGTAATGTCCATACAAGGATCATGCGGTCCAATTGAGTATTAAAACTTTCAAATAGTGCAATTAAGTTTTAAAACTTGTCAAATTGGTAAACTAAACAATTTTGTCGTTCCTATCCAATTTAAGTAACGAAAAATGATACCTAATATAGGGAAAAAAAAGGGGAAAATCAAGAAAAATAAAATTTTAAGAGATTGTCCATGTTAGAGTCAACCGTGCTTTGCGTAAGATGTTCGGGCGTTCACGTCGGCAGATTTTGAAAAAATTGACTGATGGGCTCAATTAGCAAAGTGTCAAAAGATTTAGGACTCAATTAGCAAAATCGAAAAGTTCAAGGCATATGTGCAATAAGTTTATGACTTTTTGGATAATTTTCTCTGGCAATTCTCTAGATTCGATCGATACTCCTTTGATCAAAAGACATAGCAAGAAACCCGGGCTCATGAACTAATGATAGGACTCTCTCATTCTTTGGTTCATGTGAGGTTTCTTGCGATTGCTCAACCATATGGAAATATTTCAAAGTGTTTCGTCCCTTCTGCAAAACCTTCTTTTACGTGAGGTTTCTTGTTGATGCTAAAATTTTTCATCATTTTTCCACACCAGTCTCCACCGTTTTCTTCTATAATCATCATGAGCACATTTGAAGTAGGTTAGTACTCGTTCACAGTCTATTATCTTGCTTGAATCGGTTTTATGTATCCGAATTTGTGCCGTTCAACAGCCCCATAAAGCCAATTCTCTGCACTTTGCCAAGACGCACTGGATCGATGAAGCTAGTAAGCATTCACGCTATCGCTTGGTTGCTTGCATCGAGGGCGCGAGCGAGGGTCATTGGCCCTCGCCGCGCAAAGTAGCGGGAGGCGGTGCATTCCTATGAACCCAAACCACACCACTTTGGCGCTTCTCTCGCTCGATCAACAGCTCAATTATTTTTTTGGTACTTTTTTTTAAAATCCAAAATTTTCCTCTGATATATCTGACATGGCAACCACATCCGTGTCTTTAAAACATATATATATATTTTTAAAAAGTACCACATGATCATTTTTCATCACTCAAATTAGATGGAGTTAGCAAAATTACTCGGATTACACTAATTTAGCAAGTTTTAAGACCTAATTGTTTTATTTGAAAATTTTAGACTTGAATACACTTTTGCGATAAATTTTGAGGGCTCTTAATTTTTTACGATCTTTAAAACACTTATGGATGTAGGAACAAGAAATCCTCATAAACAATAAAATCAACATCAGCTTTATCTTTCTTTTGCCCCAGTTTTCTCTAGAACACTCATGGATTTAAGACGTGTGATTCTTTTTGTGTTCCTCTCTCTGTCTCTCTCTCTGTCTCTCTCTGTCTCTCTCTCTCCCAATCAATTGGTCTTAATCTTGTGGAGGGCCTTGACCATGAAGACCTTAACCTTTCTCACCTTCTTTACAATTCCTCCATTTTTTAAGCTATCGTTTCCCTTTTTCCTTTCTTTTGTGAACATCTTAGTTCTTGACTTACTTTTTCAGTCCTCATGAGCTCAGTTCCTCGGGAGTCATGGATTCTCTTCTCACCGTGTTGAACATGATCGGCCAGAGTAAGGTTATGTCCCACTCGAAAGTTTAACAAGATTGATGACTATACGTATAGATGGAACATCATCATTCCAGAAGCCCCGGTCAAGATCAATGTCCGCAAATGGTTGCAACATAAAGTCTTTCCCTCTTTCAATCAGTTTGATTGGGAAATTTGGAAATTTAATTCAGACCATTCCAGACAAAAATTAAGAAAGCGCAGGACCTCCTTCACCATGGGTGAGGGTCGGCCAGCCCTCACCGGACTTGATAGAAAAAAAAAGTAAAAGAAAGAAAGAAAAGGAGAAAATTAAAGAAGAAAAATATCGAGAAATTCAATATTTTATATAAATATTTAAAATTGTCAAAAGGTCAATGCCGGCGGTGCCACGTAGGACGCTCGACGTCCACGTCAACATATCCAGGTAAACTTGGCCAGATTGACTCAATTGGCAAAGTGTCAAAAAGTTTAGGACTCAATTGGCAGAATTGAAAGGTTTAGAACAGAATTGGCCAAAGTGCAATAGATTTATAGCTTTTTGGACAATTTTTCCCAGCAATTCTCTAGATTACGTCGAGACTCCTTTGATCAAAGGATGTAGCAAGAAACCTGAGCTCATGAACTCATGATAGGAGTCTCTCAACCTTTGGTTCATGCGAGGGTTCTTGCGAATGCTCAACCATATAAATCTCCAATGAAATGTTTCGTTCCTTCTGCAAAATCTTCTTTTACGTAAAGTTTCTTGTAAATGCTAAAGGTTTTTCACCTTTTTCCACACCACCCTTCATTTTTTTTTCTTGTATGATCATCATGAGCACATTTGAAGTCGATTAGCACTCGTTCATAGTCTATTGTCTTGTGCATTAATTCACTCTTGAATCGGTTTATCTATCCAATTTTGTGCCATTCGACAACCTCATATTTAAAAAGAGAGAGAGAGAGAGAGAGAAGAGAGAGAGAAGAAGATAACCTCATAAAGCCAATTCTCTGCACTTTGCCAAGACGCACTAGATCGATGAAGCTAGCAAGCGACCACGCGATCCCACGCTTGCATCGAGGGCATAAGCAAGGGCCGTTCGAAGTAGCGGGAGGCAGCGTGTCCTTTTGAACCTGAACCACACCCCTCCGGCCGTTGTCTCGCTCGATTAGCAGCTCAGTTTTTCTTTTTGTACATTTCACTATTAATTTTTGCTTTTTAGCTTTTCTTCTTCTTTTATAAATCTGAAATTTTTTCTCTGATATATCTAACATGGCAACCACATCCGCACCTTCGAAAAATATAAAAAAAATATCACATGAGCATTTTTCCGTTACTCAAATTGAATGGAGTTAACAAAAGTACTTATGTTATATTAATTCAACAAATTACAGGACATAATTACTTGATTTAAAAAATTTAAGACTCAATAACATTTTTACGGCAAGTTTTAGGACTCCTGGTTTCCCGCAATCTTCAACTCACTTCACTGGTGTGGGTCTTCCGCTTTTTTTGCTCACCAAGTCTTCTTCACCCCTAGGACACTCATGGTCATGGATGTAGGAACACATGAAATCCTCATAGACAACAAAATCAACATCAGCTTTATCTTTCTCTTGCCCCAGTTTTCTCCAAAATTCGTGTTTGTGTGCTTCTCTCCCTCTTTTCCAATCAATTTGTCTTAATCATGTGGGGGCCTTGACCATGAAGACCTTCACTTTTTCACCTTCTTCACAATTCCTCCATATTTTAAGCTATTCCTATTTTTTTTTTTTTAACATATAAGTTCTTGACTTACTTTTTCAGTCCTAATGAGCTTATTTCCTCGGGGGGTCCTGGATTCTCACCGTGTGTGTGGCAAAGGGAAAAGAAATACAAAAAAGACGGAAAAGATGGGGAATGGCTGTCTTCTTCATCATGTGCCGTGAAGTGGCCGGACCATTTGAAGAGATAGCATTCCCGAAGATTGAGACAAGATAGGCTTTCCTCCTCCTCTTTGGTAAAATCATCCACCTCCTCTTTTCTTAGCCAATCTATATTAGAAATCTGAAGGTATTTCAAGTGCAACACTTTAAAAAATTGAATCGCCACCTTGAAGAAATCCCTCTACACCATCATAACAGCAAAAGCGCAATAAAAATCTTAAATGATTGCAAAGAATGCAATCCAGTCGTAATTATTTCGATTGGTGCAATCAA
Organism: Rhodamnia rubescens; assembly: GCA_021437795.1. Taxonomy (NCBI): domain Eukaryota; kingdom Viridiplantae; phylum Streptophyta; class Magnoliopsida; order Myrtales; family Myrtaceae; genus Rhodamnia; species Rhodamnia rubescens. The sequence continues at coordinate 6,978,697 of JAILYA010000005.1, read as the reverse complement.
GTCATCAACCCTAGCCTATGTAAAATCAAGTCATTTTTCATGGAGAATCCCGAAACTTGCCCAGATAGCACCCGAAGCCTATGCCGCAAACTTAAATTGCACTTCTTTGTTGCACTTTGTTGTGAAGGTCTACGACTTGATTACACGCACTAAAAGGTATAAGGCTCGATTATACTTTTCCATTTTCATAGGACCTTATTTCAGTAATTGAAAGGTTTGACACTTGATTACAAATTGTCCATAAGATGAAGACTCTTAGTACAATTTCGTACAATTTCGAGACCCCACTATAAGTTCTTTCCATATATGTCTAGATCACCAACACATATTAGATCCAATCGCATTTTATAGAATTGAGATAATAGTCCAAATGAATTTGACCTTCCTTTTTATGTTTCTGAAGTGACTCTTATCAACTAGTGCCATTCGAATGTAACCTCAAGAGTAATTCATCTAATTGGTTAGATCAAATTGGCTAGGTCTGCGTTACAAGCCCATTGAAAAATTAAATTTACTTCAGTGGCATGTGAGCAACCTCATTAAGATTAGGATTATCCAAAGTTGGATCCTTAATTCGCAAAAGACAAATTTTAAGGTTCATGTTCCTCGGAAATGACTAAAGTTCAGCGTCCTCCTCCCTGTCCTTATTTGACAAGGAATATGAAAAATATAATAGGAGACTAAAGGAACATGTATTATGGTTTTGCAATTTCAAGTCAACACGACACACACAAATCCACGTAATTTTCTCCATCAAACATGAGATTTATCAAATTTGGTGTTCATGCCATATTTTCATCCAAATTAATTAATAAAAGGATGACAAAAAGCATATGAAAATATATTAGGAGTCTAAATGGACCAACTGAAAGTTCTAGGACGATATTGCATATTAATCAATAGCGATTTAATTGAACCAGTTGAAAGTTCAAGTATGACACTCACATCAATAAAAATTCATAGACTGCTGGTACTATTATCTCTTCTAACAACAGAAGCTACGTGTTCTTTACATTTCGGTTCAAAGAAGGCATGAGAACTTGATATAATGCATTTTGCAAATTCACTTCCTGATTGCTCTTCAAAAAGATGAAATTAATTGTGAGATAGGGATCTCCCTCTCCCCAGAAACCTTCTCAGTATAATTTATGATGACACGACTCCAAACTATAGACTCGCACTATTCCTAGGAAAAAGTACCAGAAAAGTCTTAAATCGTTTGCATTGGTACCAATTCAATCCTAAATCTTTCAATTGAATCAATTTAGTCTTAAACCTTTTTGCATTGGTACCAATTCAATCCATCCGGACAATTTTGGCCTGAAATTGCTGATGTGGACGTCGGCGGTGCCACATAAAAAGATAGACGCTGATGTGGATATTTTTTTAAATAATATTTATTTAAAAAATTATGTTTTAATATGGCCTAGAATTAAAAAAAAAACAAAAAATCTGGCCGAATAGACTGAATTAGTACCACGTACGTTGCTTCCCCTCTCTCTTCCTGCAACTTTCCTAGGGTTCAAATCTGGCCGAAGTCTCACGGCCGCCTGTCCGTTCCTCCCTTGCCATCGCCACCGGCTGAGTCGCCAGCGCCTTGATTAGGCTAACCCCCACTGGCGGAGTTGCCGGCCATGGACTGAGTTCAAGCTCCCACTATCTACCTTATACCTCTATTTTTTCTTCCCAGTTTGAGCTCGCCATCCACAGCTTGCGGCAATGGACGAGACTAGATCTAGATGGGCAACAACCATGAGCCACCGTGACATGGAGGGGTGGCTTAGCCATGGATAGGACCGACCACAAGCCAAGGGCTGGCAACGACAGAGGAAGACGAAGCCGACAGAAAGCACGATGGAGTAGAAGCTTGGCAGTCCATGAGTTGTTCCTTGCGACGGGCACCAGATCTGCAACCATGGCACCAGCGATAGCCGCTTGTCCATGGCCACGAGCAACGGTGGTCGATGAAGAGGGTTGGACGCCCGATAGTGTTGCCTTGGATACACCACCGGCAACTCCGCCATTGGCAATGGCGGAGCGAGATGGGGAAGTTCAGCTCAAGATGGCCGAAGATGGAGGAGGAAACGTGAAGGAGATGGAAATCTTAGGTGGATTTTTTTTTTTTTGGTCTGGAAATCTGGGGTGGATTGAAAGGGAAAATTTTAGAAAAAAGGAAAAAATAATTGAAAAATAATTTTTTAAATAAATAATATTTAAAAAATATCCACGTCGGTGTTTACCGTCCTATGTGGCATTGCCGGCGTCCACGTTAGTAATTTCAGGCCAAAATTGGCCGGATGGACTAAATTGATACCATTGCAAAAAGTTTAGGACTAAATTAATTCAATTGAAATATTTAGGACTGAATTAGTATCAATGCTATAGGTTTAGGACTTTTTTGGTACTTTTCCCCTATTCTTGTAATGTTTATAGAGAATCTGGCTCTGCAGTGAAAATTATAAATCACATGGTTGGGTTTGGAGAGAACTAAGAAGATATTCAAAACGTGATCGTCACGAGTATAGAGAGTAGCAATTCCTAGAGGACTTGAAAAGCAAAGCTCATGTAAAGCTAAGATAATTGTCCAAAAAGTCATAAATCTATTGGACGGTGACCAATCAATCTTAAGCCTTTCAATTGTATCAATTTACTCCTTAAACTTTTGGCAATTTGCCAATTTAATTCTAAGCATTTTATTGTGTCAATTAGTCCTAAACATTTTAGATTTTTGCTAATTTAGTCCCAAACCTATTATTGGGATAATTTGTTGAAAGAACTACATTGATAAATTGTCAAATGGTCTAGGACAAATGATAAATTTTCAAAGGGGACTAAATTGGCAAAAAAAAATTAGGACAAAAATGGAGCAATTAAAAGGTTTAGGACTAAGTTGGCTATCGTACAATAAATTTATGCAATTTTGACCAATTAACTCATGGGGGACTTATCTCATAGGCGATGGAAGCCACGGATTGGCTTGCAAGCACTTGAACGCTAGCTTGGCAATTGATACCACATGTTGCGGATCTTGAAGATGAAGTCTAGAAGGCAAGAGACGTTGATCCGACACATCCTTCAACAGCATCGATGACTTGATTTGGATGGAAGATGAACATTCTTGAGAGACATGATTTCTTGGATGCTTTCCCATAGTTCTCTGTATACGAACAATTCTAATGGTCGTATGAGGATCATGTAGTTTAAATAAATCCACTTGAGTAGACATCTACTTTTTGCTCTTTACTTCATTTAATTTTTTCGATGGACACACTTTCATCTTTGCTTAATTCGAAAGGCTCCAAGTTTTCATAAAAACCAAAAGTTGATTTCTGAATTCTCATGCAATGTTTTCCTAATGTTCATGATGCTGTTAATGGCACTCTTCTACTGGTTCTTTGAAACCCAAGTTGATCTTCCTCGCAAGCCTCACGTCCTCTGGTTCAATGGAGCTCTCTCTCTCTCTTCCCAAGTAATTTTATTTTCTTTCTTTTTTACAAAATTTCTAGCTAGAAATTATATTTAAGCTCATTTTGTTTTGCAAAAAATGCATAATTTGAAAAATATTTTCCTTAAAATGATCGCTTGTATTACTTAAAATAATTAGTCAATGAAAAATATTTTTATTATCGATAAAAAAATTACGTGTCTAATATTTATTTTTGTAACCAATACAAAGATCATTCTTCGGAAGATGTTTTTCAAATCATCCATTTTCTCAGGAAAAATTCTAAATAAGTGCTCGCTCTCTTTCTCTTTATTTTAAAGAAAGTAGACCTTATTTCAAAGAATGGCGCCTTTTATTTTAAAGAATGGCATTTATTTTTACCTTTTTTTCTTTTTTTTTTTTTTGTGTTTTCCCATTTCTTTTTTTTCCTTTTTTTATTCTTCCTTTTTGTTTTGCCCTTTCTTTTCGCCGATGGCCGGTCTCGGGCGGCGGACAGCCACTCGATGAGGACCGTCCTTGCCGAACTCACCGGCCAGGGCGACCTAACCTGGCCTGGTCGAGGGCGGCCCCTCACTAAGGCGAGGCGAGGCATGGCATGCCCTTGCCGGCCTCATTCGACCCTTGCTTAGATTTAGCGAGGCCTTGGTCGGTTGCCAGCCATCTGCGAGAAGGGAAAAAAAAGGAAAAAAGAAAGATAAAAAAACATAAATGATGAAAATGTCATTGATTAGGTTCTTTCTTTAAAATAATTAGGGTACTTTATGCATTTATTTCAAACAAATAAGCCTTAAAGACTTCGCATTTTGAAAGTAGCGCGACTCGTTAGTTTACTTCTTCCTATTTTTTTTTTTATTCAACCAGTCTTCACCTCCTAAAACACTCATGAATGTATGGACATGAGAAATCCTAGCAAAGAAAACAAGTCAATATCAGCTTTATCTTCTTTTCTTTGGCCCCATCTTTCTCAAAGATTTCTTTTTGTATGTGGACGACCTTGATCATGAAGTCCTTAACACCTTTTCAACTTCCTTTCAATTCGACCCTTCAAATGGTCTGATTGAACTCAATGACTAAAACTTGGAAGGAGATACGTGCTATAATGTCCTCAACTTTTAAGTTATCGTTTCCTTTTTCCTTTTTTTTTTTTGACCTATAAATTCTTGACTTACTTTTTCGGTCTTCATGGGCCTAGCTCCTCCTGAGTCATGGGGTTGTCATCGTGTTTCACGTGATGGGCCCAAATAAAGTCGTGTCCCACTCGACATCTACATACGTATAGTTTTGCGACGTCGGGAGTTCGGTAAAGATTTGGGCCCGACCACCTATTTGAGTCCAAATCACCTCTACTCCAACAATTCATTCGAAAAAGCCGTTAACTAATTAGCTTAAATAGTTAAGTGAAGGTGAGTCAAATCGGGTATATTGACGGACTCGGACTTGAGCTCCGTCTTGATGATCTCTCCGGATGAAAGTATTGAACTTCATTGCCCAATCTTAACAAATGGTATCAAAGCCCAATGATTGATTGGTGGACCAACACGGTTTCGAGCGGTGGGGGTTATGGTGTAGCAGCAGCAAACCTTCATGGTCGGTCCGGAGAAAGAGACTAGGAATGAAGGTGGGCATTGAAGATTCAAGTTGAGATAAGTTAATGCGAGAGGATACCTATATTAGGAGGGAGCACCTAACACCTTGGATCACACACGTGAGGGAGAGATTATTGAGATGCGCGTGTGAGTTGTGTTAGAGAAGAGTCTCACATCAGGAAATTGATATGAAGTTGAATAATTAATATATCCTAGTTGGCACAAAACTCATTGGCTTAAACTTTTGAGTGAAGATGTCAAACGTGGGTCGGGTCGGGTCGGGTTTGGGTCAAGTTGAATATGGTCCAATCCATTTGACTCATTTAATCCGTTTAGACTTATTTTCACACAATATAAATTTAACCACCCATACCTATCGTATTTCTTATACATGTCTATATTTAATCAAATCATACAATACTTGTTTCTTATAATTTAATAAAAAAATGATATTGCTTAAAATACTTTATGCAATACAAACTTTTGTAATTTTTTTAAATTTTTTTAATTTTTTAAAAGGCATTTTTAATTTTAATTTTTAATTTTTTTTTTTTCCTTTTTCCTCCTTCCTCCTCCCTCCTCCATCCGCCGGGTTGCAGGGCCTTGGCGATGGCCAACAGCCCGGCAACCGACAACGTCCCGCAACGTAGAGCTCGCCCAAGGCCAACGAGCTAGCGGCTCCCTAGATCCCGGCGACCTCGAGCTCTCCCGAGGCTAGTGAGCTCGGGGCCGGATCTCGACAAGCACGAGGATCGCCAGTGGCCGTCATGTTGGAGGCAGGAGGAAAAGGAGGAAAAAAGAAGAAAAGAAAGAAAAAAAATAGAAAAGAAAAAATACGCAATATAAAATAAAATATTAAAATATTAAAAAATCGAGTTAACATAGCTAATCGATTTATGACCTATTTAAAAATCATTTAGGACCCATTGAGTTTCTAAGTAACCCATTTATAACCCTTTTTTAAAACTTAAACAATCCATTTATGACCCGCCACCATTAAATATGGTCAAATATGGGTTCTAAACCTATTTTACCACCTCTACTCATAATCATAGGAGTCTTAAGGTAATGTTTATATACGATGCCGTAACTTATAAATTTAGGATTGGTCAATGAATATAAGCGGAGGCCAATATGGTGGCCATCGAGCTCGGAGGTGGGCGATGGGTCGCCAACGATATCGGGGCTAAGGGACGAGTAGAGCGGTGGAGGCGTCGATAGGGTATGGCGAGAGGGTGAGATAGGGAGGGGAGGGAGGTGAGGGAGAAGTGAGGGGGTGAGGAGTAGGTAGGGCATGGTAGAGGAGTGAGATTGGGAGGGGAGGGAGGAGAGAGAAGTTGATCAAGGTAGGGGTGTGAATAGGTTTGGTTAGCAAATGAATCGAATCGAATCGGGACACAAGCCGAACATGAAGAGAGACGAAGATTATGGTTCATGACAATTCCGAGGCATGTAAGAAAGAAGAGAGATTTTAAGTTGCACGTAATTAACCATTATTCAAACCAAAAATGAATAAAATTTTGATTCGGTTCGGTTTGGATAGGGTGTCAACCAAGTGGATCGGGTCAAATATAGTCTAATCCATTTAATCATTTTGATGCATTTTCATGCAATACAATTTAACGATCCATACTCGACCCTTGTTTCTTAAACATTTCTTTATTTAACCAAATCATACAATACTCATTTCTTATAATTTGATAATAAAAAAATAATATTGTTAAGACATTTTTATGTAATACAAATTTTTTGAATTTTCAATTTTTAAAAAAATTTCTTTTCTCTTCTTTTCTCTTTTTTTTTTCCTTTTTTCCTCCCTCGGTTCGCCGATTGCAAGGCTTCGACAAGGTAGCCCGACAACCGGCCACGTCTCGCGAGCTTGGCCGATTTAAAACAAAATAAAATATTAAATTATTTAATATTTTAATTTGTTTTACAAATATTCAGAAAACTTATTTGTGTCTCACCTAAAATAGTTATCATAGCTAACTCAATTGTGACCTACTTTTAAAACTTAAACAATCCATATATTACTCTCCACCATTGAATGTGGGTTAAATATGAGTTCTAGAACCATTTTCTCACCTCTAAATTTCGGTTCAATTTTTCAATTTGGTTCGGCACCCTTAAATGCACATAGAATGGTGGTTAAGGTATTTTCTACCGTGCGGTGGATTGCCACGTGCTATGAACCCAACAATTCGTGGATGATTACAATACTGTTGATACTCAAAATTGACACAACGATGGGTAGTTGACAGAAAAGAAAAGTGTTCTCTTTCGATTATGTGAAAAAATATAAATGGGAGATGCCAAACAAGGGTCTTTGGTTAATTTGGATGAAAGCCACGCGAACAGGGCATCGGTGAGAATTGGCATCGGCAACAAAACTGCCTAAGGATATTCGATGAGCATTGGCTTCGGCAACAAAATTGCTTACGAGATAAGAGTGATTACTTGAACATGGAAAATGCCTAGAAAATAGGGGGCCATGAGTGACAATAACCGCCATTACGAAGTTATCTTTTATTTAAATTTTAAAGTTGTAACCGCCTATAGGGGATTATAAATACCCGAAGTTTGTTTTTTGTAAAGCTCTCTCGAATCAATGACAGAACTCAACGTTCTTTATCAATCTATCTTTCAATTATCTTTATTTTTACTGCACTTTAGATTTCCTTAGATGTAGCTGCAATTCTCATATTCATGTCGTTGAGTCAAACTCTGATATGATTCTTTATCCTTGGTGCTTCATCGTCGAGTCAAACTTCGGCGTAGTATCTGTCGCGTTTTCATTCTTCGTAGTCGAGTCAAACTCCGTCGAAGTTTGTTTCCATTGTACTTTCTAAACTTTTCTGTCGAGTCAAACTCCGGTTCGGTTTATGTTTGTGCAATTCTATATTGATTTTTATACTCGCTTGGATCCGGAATCACCACAGAACTTCTTATAATAAAAATCGAAGAGCGAATTTCGGTGAAAGATTTCCTTGTCACAAAATTAGCGAACATCTTTTGGCACGCTCGGTGGGACCAATGTGGCTAATCCGAGGAAATACGATGCTACGTACTAGAAATCAACTTGATCCTAACAATCTTGGGGGTAATAGCTTGCCGCCACCTACCAATGAGGGGATAGGAAGTTCTGAGTCATCGACTGCACAGCCGGTGGAAGAACAAGAACAGGATGGAGGTGTCGACATCCCAAAGCAACTCGCCAGTGAGAAGAGAAGGCAGTTAGAGCCAAACTCGGTCATGATGGCTGGTATAAGGAGGATGTTCGAAACCGTCAACTGTGTGTCGAAGGAGGTGGGCATGGGGACTGGCGCGGATAATAAGCCTCAAGAATCAGAACCGATGCAAGAGGAACAGGATAGTCAACGACTGGTAGTGGAAGTTGTAGCAATGCTTAACCCAGTGTATGCTGTATGCTTCTTCTTCTTGTGCTCGAGAATTAAGTACACACGTGGGAGGGCTCGAGGTTCAGAAGAATTGACGTTCATATCCTAGATTTTGTTCCACTTGTATGCTGTATCAATCACCATACGCATGGGTGAGATGGCAGCACGATATCGAAAGACAAAGTCAAGCCTTCTTTGAGCATCACTAACTTGTGCTTTTGCCGATGGATAGAATCAATAGATGTCCTGGTCTAGATCCTCAGCAAGTCCAAATGATCAATCAACAGTGGGGCATATTGGTTGATTCGTTGCACAATGTGGTGATACATCTCACTGGTTCCCTTATGGAGACACAATTCCATTGCCAGTTCTACAAGTTAGTTCCCGATGTGTCTAATGCTGATTCGGCTACTATTAAGTAACAGAATAGTTACCGACGGCAAGGGGGCACCTAAAGACTCTTGGTTATTTAAATTAAAAGAATCGAATGATTGATAAATCATTCCATTCTTTTAAGGGGGCATATGTTGACTCAAAATTGACACAACGATGGGTAGTTGACAGAATAGAAAAGTGTTCTCTTTCGATTATGTGAAAAATATAAATGGGAGATGCCAAACACGATGTCTTTGTTTAATTTGGATGAAAACCACGCGAAGAGGCGTCGGTGAACATTGGCATCGGCAACAAAACTGCCTACGGATATTCGGTGAGTATTAGCGTCGGCAACAAAATTGCTTACAGATAAGAATGGTTACTTGAACATGGAGAATGCATAGGGGGCCATGAGTGACAATAACCGCCATGACGAAGTTATCTTTTATTTAAATTTTAAAGTTGTAACCGCCTGTAGGGGATTATAATACCTCAAGTTTGTTTTTTGTAAAGCTCTCTCGAATCAATGACGAACTCAACGTTCTTTATCGATCTATGTCTCGATTATCTTTATTTTTACTGCATTTTAAATTTCCTTAGATGTAGCTGCAATTCTTAAATTCACGTCGTTGAGTCAAACTCCGGTATGAATCTTTATCCTTGGTGCTTCATCGTCGAGTCAAACACTTGGAGTAGTACTTGTCTCGTTTTCAAGCTTCGTCGTCGAGTCAAACTCCATCGAAGTTTGTTTCCATTGTACTTTCTAAACTTTTCCATCGAGTCAAACTTCGGTTCGGTTTATGTTTGTACAATTCTATATTGATTTCTATACTCGCTTGGATCCAAAATCACCACAGAACCCCTTATAATAAAAACCGAAAAAGCGAATTTCGGTGAAATATTTCCCGTCACAAAACGAGCGAACAAGTACCTAGATAAAGTACCCACACTTCGGTAAGTTACATGATCAATGTTTGTTTTTCCCTTATATGAACAGCCGAGTCTATGGTTCCCGTGTGTGTCTTGGGCCTCCAACATGGTAAAAAATCACATCCAGATTTGTTGAATGAGGATGACTGAGATGTATTACATTTCAATTCGACGGCGAAAGATTATACAAACACGACACATTTTAGAAACCATTATTTCACCTCATACAAATTATGCTTTTCACAATAGATTTTTTATTTTTAAAACTCGAAGCTATAGCTATATCAATGGCAAGAGAGATGACTTGTGTAATCAACAACACAGATAGCCCTTGTAACATATATAAATACTAAGATAATCAAATTATACAAGCTACACAATCAGCTGGTAAATACATAACATTTTTTTATTACGCAAGTCATGTTTGTCATTGACCATTTGGACAGCCTTCAGCACAAAAAATTTCAAGTGCAATCTAACATTAGCCCTATCGGGTTAATCCTCACCATGCACAAATTTCATGCGCAGTCTAGATTAGCAGCGCTCTCAGGTCCAGCACGTATGTTTGCTAACATAATGTTGGGAAGATAACTTCGATTATAGCCTCCCCTTATTTGAAGGTGAAAATTCCAATTTCAATCTCATAGAGAAAAGAAACTATCTAAAACACCTTTGGCAGCAATTTTGGTATAATATCCCAGTTCTTGGGAGTCAACTTTGGAGCTCAGTAGCTCTCAATAGATACATTTTGGGCAAACTAGAGATGCTATGACACTAATACATTAACGAAGAAAACACAGCAGATATTTACCTCATCTCCAACCCAAATGGTTGTTAATGCCAAACATGTTTCTATTGTTGGAAAACGAGGTGCATGGGAGTATCATGATCTGCCCATGTATGCTATCCTTGCCCCTTATCCGTTTAGATAATTTATCGTTTTTAAAAAGTAAATAAAAATCACATCTTTAGAACGTCGTTTGGTAGTCATTCTTGTAACAGAGGAGAACATAGTTCTTTCTTGAGAGAAAAAGGACGATGACTTGCAATTCAACTCCCAAATGTCAAACGGACGAACGATCTCTCGAGGGATTGCAAGAGGGATATTTAATCAGTGAAAATCGAGGTATGTCCGATTCTCGTGATGTATTTCTTCGATAAGTGATTCGAGATGATTAAGGGCATTTAATTCCGTATAATTCCGTTGCGTATATAATTGAATTGGTTCCCTTCATTGGTATTGGACCCTTTGTTCTTGAATTCTGATCTTGTCTATGTTTATAGTTGAATTATCTGAATTTTGGTGAATTTCTTGGGATTTTTTTTGGGTAAATCGTTTTTCGAGGCTTTTCTAGCCGGGGATTTTTTCGCCAATTCTGGCCAAATTCCGGTGAACCACTGCTTGGATTTGCACCAGTAGGGTCGCCTTATCATGGGAAACCAAAGCCCTAAGGAATCTCGGCATATGGTTGTTCGCCGAAGGCCAATTTCGCGTTGAAATTTAGCGGATTAGGGTTCCATGTCTGAGTGGTTATTGCTCAATTCCGGACCAATTTCTTCACTGTTTTCATAGATTCTTGGACCTACGTGGTGGTCCCGGCATAACGTACAAAACCCACTATTAATTTTGGTCAATGGTGAGTTGTCCGAAGAGAATCGGGCGGCTGAAGACGGTAGAACTGTTGCACGCGTGCGTTGCGGCGTGGATCTACAGCTGCGGGCCCGTGCGCCCATGACCTTTTACTTCTCTTTAAAAAAAAAAAAAAACTGGAAAGGAAACTGCCGCGTGAACCAACATGCACGCGGGCGTCGGCATGAACCCACGTACTCCCCGTTTGAGTATACTGCACCTTACCACTTGTCCCTCTTGACATTAACTGCTTAAAGTTAGTTTTTAACTATACTTGCTCAAGAACGGCCACCTGAGTGGCGCGCGTCTACGGATGAAATACCCGTTTTGCCACTCCGCCCGAGATGTTCTGGATTTGGTTCCTTTCGCGCGGTGATTTGCCAATTCTGCTACTGGACATGTGCATTACCTTTTGGGCCCTTGATTTGCGCTACAATTTACATTTTTGCCCCTCGCCAATTAATTTATGATATTACCCCTTCAGTTAATTTATAATTCAGTTCTTGCCCACGTATGTTTACTATTTTTTCCTTACATGCAATTTTATGAATATTTTGCATGAAACTAAATATGCTTGATATTTATATTATATATTCGAAATTTGACTATGATTTGATGCATAAGTTATTGTTAGTCCAGTTCAAATCATGGCGTGCTATTTCTTTTTACTACAAGATAAGTGGATCATTGTGTGATTTATGATCTTTATTCGAGTGGGGAGTTCTATAAAGTTTTAGTAACTTTAGTAAACTCAATTTTACATAAATAATTATGTTAATGATAATTTCAAGTCGGGATTCTTAGATGATGATTGGAAACATAGTGAACTTTCGAATCGAGACCTTATGTGAAATTATTCATTAATGTAATTAGTTAGTATAAAATAGATGCGTAAATGTTAGGCATCAATAGTTCGTGAATACATGTTTATTGAACTTTGTGTTCGAATCCAATGGCTACGATATTTTAGAATATCGTAGGCTGTCGCGACCTAAAAAAAATAAACAAGTTATCATTTCCGGGCTAATGGATTATCGGGTTAATTAATTAACTAACCTAACTCGGACTCTCCCAAGTCCATACCAAATCGCAACTTAAGGTTCGAATGATTAACATGCAATGTGATTTGAATTTGGAGTCGCCACTTATCATTTTCGGTAGGTCGATTAGAAACCTAAATAAAATAGCGGGAGAAAACTATCTTATTTCTCCGAACCGGAGATTAAGAGTCCGGGGGACTTGGTTACATTAATTATAACTAATGCCCTTTCGGTACCTTAAATTTCATGAAAAAAAATAATGGATTTGACAAATTTGATGAATTCTACTTGAAGATCAAAGAATCAATTTTTTTTGGGTTTTTCTTCCGTTGACATTTGTTTGAAATAAAGAAATTACATGGAAATAGGATGAAATAGGTTCAAGATTACTCCCCAATTTGAATTCGTGCACCAAACTTGTGCTCCGGGCTTGTCTTGATCATTGGACCGATTTGATGACTCATTAGACCGAGAAATGTTTTGATCCTATCTCTCCTTCACGCTTCTTTCTCATCTTGCTAGAATTTCATGAGACCGCAATCCGGGGCATTGATATTTTTTCCTTTTGGCTCTCCTTCTATTCTTGTACCATTAATGTCTCATCGTTGATATGCAAATGTTATTTAACATAAAAACGTAGAGAGAAAATCGATGTAGAAAATCGAGCTAATTTGTATTCGAAATTAAAGGAAATTAGGGAATCACTTAGCTTTCTTTTTCTGCGGCGAGCTTGAACGATGGGGATGGATCGTAGCTTGTGTTGATTGGTGCAAAAATTGGCAATAGTAGTATCGGGCTTCAAAATTCTCGTACCCTCTCAAAACTCTTTTCAAATTTTTTTTCTCAAGAATTCTCTCCATTCTCCTCCTCCAAAAAACTCTTTCAATTCTCTTCCATTCCAAAAACTCTCTCAATTCTCTTCTACTCTAAAAAACTCTCTCCATTCTCTTCCACTCCAAAAAAACTCTCCTCTCTTTTCAAGAACTCTTATTCTTTTATAGGCAAAGTTCTTCATCCTTCATTCTTCATCTTCATTTCCTCACCTTCCATTTTCATCTTCCTTTCTTCATCTTCATCTTCTTTTCTTCATCTTCATTTCCCCACCTTCCATTTTCATCTTCTCTCTTCATCTTCATCTTTTCTTCATCTTCATCTTCTCTTCTTCACCTTCATTTCTCCATCTTCCATTTTCATCTTCTTCTTCTTCATCTTCATCTTCCTTTCTTCATCTTCCATTTTCATCTTCTCTTCTTCATCTTCCTTTCACCATCTTCCTTTCCCCATCTTCTTTTGGTATTTGCAATGCAGTCCCTGAAGTTTCAAGTATTTGCAATACGATTCCCGAAGTTCCGAGTATTTGCAATACGATCCCCGAGAAAATATTTCTTTCAAACCTAAATCTTCTTGGTGCATTTTTCCACCCCATGCCTAGTCCAGACCCTTGTTAAATTAAGCTCAAATTATATGCCAATGCTAAATGAATATGTGAGATGATTTTTGTTTAGAACTAAAATTAGTTCTAATTTTTATGCAAAAAATATATTAGTCAAAATTTAGGCGTCAACAACTGCCCCTCTTTGAGTGGAGGCTCGTAGAGGTTCCGCTCAAAGACAAAATGAATCCTGAATTTTGATAGTGCAAATTATGGATGAACTTTTTTTACGGGGAGTTTTAATCCCATTTTTTGTAATGAAGTGATGCGTGATATGCAAGACTATAAATAACATGTGTCATAATTTCTCTTTTCCATGTTAGAGAAACCTACACATGGATCGCATACGAGAATACCTGTTTTACCAAATACCTCATAAGTTGGTGATTCCCTTAATTTCCAAGTTTCTTGCAAACACGAGGACCTTAAGGTATTCGGCCTATCTCGTTATCGAGAGACTTCTCCCTAATGCGAGACAAGCGAAGATATGTGTATCCTTCCGCATCACAAGAGCTACGTCGTTGTGAGTCGAAAGAAGTAGAATCAAGTTCACAAGAGCTACGTCGTTGTGAGTTGATTAAATGTCGAAATCGCTAGTGCATATGTCTTCACGATTCAACAAAGGGGAACCAAAATCTTAAGAGCTACGTCGTTATGATTTGGTTTGGATCAAAATCACGGGTGCTTATGTCTTCGTGATTTGATAAAGGAGCCGAGAATCATAAGAGCTATGTCATTATGAGTTGATTAAATGTCAAAATCGCCATGCATATGTCTTCACGATTCGACAAAGGGGAACCAAAATAGTAAGAGCTACGTCGTTATGATTTGGTTTGGATCAAAATCACGGTGCTTATGTCTTCGTGATTTGATAAAGGAGCCGAGAATCATAAGAGCTATGTCATTATGAGCCGACTAAAGGTCAAGATCACCAGTGCATATGTCTTCGTGATCGACAAAGGGGAACCAAAATCTTAAGAGCTACGTCGTTATGATTTGGTTTGGATCAAAATCACGGGTGCTTATGTCTTCGTGATTTGATAAAGGAGCCGAGAATCATAAGAGTTATGTCATTATGAGCCGACTAAAGGTCAAGATCACCAGGCATATGTCTTCGTGATCCGAGACTAAAATCATAAGAGCTACGTCGTCATGATAAGATGTCAAGATCGCCGGTGCATATGTCTACACGACTCGACAGGAGAGGCATATTGCTCGACTGAATCGTAACAACTATCATCAAAGGAGTTGTTGATTTGAAAATGAGTTCGAAAACTTACCTGGGTTCTCCGAACGATTAATCAAAGAACGAAACAGATCGCTCATATCATACATGGTAGGCATTTGCCAGGAGAACTTACTCATTCAATAATCCTTGGATGAATTTCGAGACCTTGGGAGGGACATCGAACATCGGGAATGTATTACCCATCATAGAAATGTCAAAGGCAACATGCGCAAACATATTCAACAATGAGTTCATGCAAAACTATCCTACCGAGCTTGCAATGATGTATATAATGCAATCACTCATACCATGGTTTATGCATAACCATTCTATCAAGTTTGCGTTACCAATCCTGTCTAGGGATGTTCTCACATTATGAATACCTCGAATGTGAGCTTGAATGGGGGACTTCAATCCGAAAGGGTTTTTTCTCACTCTCAAGAAAAGTTATTTATCCTGTCATGAGGATTCAAAAGAAATCACTCAATCTTTCCATCATCGCATTCGATAAGGATCCGAGTAATCTCGCAATTGATACGACCGAGCCGATCCGGGAGGTCTTGATTAGGACCGTAATGAGGGCTAGGTCAAAGGTTTACAAAGGGGACTCTAGTTGAGTCAAGGCTCTTTGAAATGAATTTCTTCGTCATCTCTCCAGGTTTACAAGTCAAGAACTCGCAAAAATGAGAGAGAAGTAATCTTGCTCGAACTTCTTCGAGTGATGCTTAAAATCATGGAACTCCACATTAATTCAAGTGCCCTAGTCGAAAAGGCTTTTAAAGGGTTGTAAATGGAGGTAATGATTTGGGGAGTGAGAAACGAAAGGGTTCGTTTTGGCTCGAAGATATTTGAGAAGGGGCTTGATGTTGGTGATTATTACAATCTTGTCACCGATCGTGGCCTTCTATGATACCATCATTGCTCGAGGATGGTATGAACCGAAGATTGCATTTGCAATTTGACACTTCATGGAGATTTTTCTCTCAACCCTTTTAGGATATACAGGAAAATTGTGCATTCAAGTTCGAAATATTCTACAAATGAACAATGAATTGAAAGGGCATTGGCCTTGCTTTTGGTAGGCACTTTGCTTTTTAAATGCCCATGAGTTTTTTTGTGGAATCAGCTTTTCCTCTTTCTTCTCCCTTTTTTTTTTACTCCCAACTCTCTTTTACGATTGTATCTTGATGAGTTCATTGGGAGATTTTCTATGGATCCAACTTTTTCGAGTCCTTCTACTCAAAGATGGGCCATATTTGTTTTGGGACAACAATGATTACCAATAAGGGCTTTTAGAAACGAATTTGGTGCTCAAATGGATTGTGCAAATGGATATAGATGTGTGGGATAGAAAAAGAAATGTTCTTCGTCACCCTAAGGCACTTGAATTAAAGCGCAAGTACAATGCAAAGAACCACCCGAAGATTGATGTTAGTCCAAGCAAGAAGATTTCTAACCATTTGTCTCGTGATGCTGATGGAATTACCTCTGTTTTGCCCCAATGTGGGGTGGTTCTTGACAGGGTTGTGGAAATGAAATCTCCGCTCAAATGGGTTGATCAACGGATAACTTGCAGTTTTTAGGGTAGAGAAATGAATGCCTCCATCACTTCGGTTATCGTACCTTTCGCGAGAAAACTTTTTACCTCGGGGAATGCGGAATTTGCCACCGTTCATCTCGCCCGAAAAAAATTGGACGTGTTTGGGAAAGGATTGCCTTTCATCATCCTGTCATGCCCCCTTCCGTACATTCGATGTATCTTATGTAGTTCATGTTCCTTATTCGGAGTTGGTAAATTAAGCATGAGGAACAATCATGTGCAAACTATGCAAGTGTATGAGTGTTTTCGAGCATATAAAATGTAGCGACTTTTTATCTTGGCGGACAAAGTTCGCGAGTACATAAAAAAATTTCTTAGGGCGTGGATCGTGAGTTGCCCCTGCTCATGCAAATGCGTTGCAAAACTTCATTGTCTGTTTCGAGACATGAGATTGTCAAAGGCTCCAAGAATTTCTCATTTCATTAATTTTTCATGGAGAAGGGATACTTCTCTGTTTGGACAAGTAGTGAACCCCGTAAAAATCAAAAGGGAAAGCATCAATGTATGTCCTCATGTTCTAAAAAGAGTTGAAACGATACCACTTTACCCATGTACGTATTCCTCGCGAACTTTGAATTGAAAAGATTGATTCATCTTGATCGGATTGTATGTCCAGGATGTTATCTCTCCGGGTTACAGAACCGTCTGGGCCGAGTTTCGATCTGCGAAGCAAAAAGTTTTTATTAATCTTTGTACATTGATGCCAAATCCCGGATCGACCTTGGGACGCCTCGGACCACCGTCATTCCCCAACCACTATGTTGCGGTGTTGTTGGCGTCCACGGTGGTTCGCTTTTGTTATATTGTTCTCAAAGCGGTTAGCAATCTCCCGTGGAGAATAAAATAAGCTTAACTTAGAGTTTGAAATGACCGAGAGCCAATTAGGACGATACGGAGTTACCGATCTTTGAGCCCGCTTGGTGTTTTACTTGCATTCTCCCAAGTAAGGCTATTCGAATCTTTCTTTACGGGCGTTCGGGGCGTCGTCCACAAATTGATTTGCTACAGGCCTAGCTTAATAAGGAACTTACGCATTTGATAAGAGAGGAGAAAAATTCGCCCTTTAACTCTAGGCAAATTCTAAACAACTAGAAAGTAAAAAGTATCCCACGCAGGGAACTATACATGGAATTAAAGGAGTATTCATGCGAGATTGGTTCCACCTCTTTTGCTGGCTATTCCAATGATTGGCTGATTTTGTCTTGGATCATACACCAACGATCGTTGTTTGAGGATCCATAATCACTTGCTTCGGATCACAACTCGGGAGGTCTTTCGACTCCGAACCGGCCGACTAAGGCGGTGAGCTCATCATCAAAGTAACCTTTTGATTTTTCGGGCAATTGATACTCGAATTGGGCATTGCTACTTGCTAACACCGGCGACAGATTTTCCACTTTATTTTTGCCGTGAGCGGTCGACTCCTTGAGCTTGAGCCTCCGCCGTCGCTCGGGAACCCGTAGGGATGATCAATCGGTCCGCTGCTAGAACCACCAGCGGAAGGTCGGTATGGCCGGTATTCTTGATTGGGAAATGGCCGGGTACTTTTTGCTCCGTAGGTTTTCCCGGGATTAATCTTCCAAATAACTTTGCTCCGGTCGCCTTGGTTCCAAGCTACATCGTGCTTCTTCACCTTATCTCTAAATCTCGTGAAGGTGATTTGTGACACTTCGTAGAGTGAGCCCGTCTATATTCATCATTTTGAGTACAAATTGGTCGTCTTGAATTGATTCCTAGTTGTCGAACCGCCTCGATGAATATAGAATGAAGCTCGGCGGACCAAAGGGGCCTTTTCTTTCCGACAAAATCGTCGTAATAAGTTTGGCCATAGTTCTTTTGTTCGAGTAATTGCTTCCTTACAGATTGCCGCCAAATGTTTTGGAGCACTCGAACGCAGACCGGCTTCTTTAGGATGCCCCGAGCACCATGCACATGGCCCTCGTTATGAACCGCCGATCATCACTTGCCGATGTGACGATGACCGGTATATTCAACTCGGAATCAATGATCTTTAAGAGACTGAGACCGTCCATATCGATCCCTACCATGGTTGTGACGACGATGTCAAAATCATTTTTGTACCGTCTCGGCTCCTCTAAGGCTTCCGTTGCTTTCACATAAGCCGAAATCCTATACATGCACTTTCTCGACAATGGCAACGAGGATCGAGAGGGAAACGGGGTTACCATCAATGGCCATGACTCGTAGATCCTCGGGATAGGAAGCTTCCCATACTTCCGCCCTGGAATGGACGCATACTTATTTTCCTTTCAAAACCTTCCATATGTAGACCGAAAAATGTGTGTTTCGACTAGAGACCGGGCTTTAGATGTTCTTTGGACTTGCAAAGATAAATTGCCGTAAAATCACAAAAGCGATGATGGCCTTTCGTGACGAGTTCGGAGGTGCATGGAGACTTCCAAGTTCTTTATAAACTTTTTCTCGATCCGTTAGTCTCGCAGACGACCTTTTCTCTCCTTTTCGCTCTTAGTGCCTTGGATCCATTTCGTAATAACTCTTACCTCTCACTCAATCCGTCGTTCTTTTTTACTTTTCCGACATGGAGGAGCCCTCAAATCTTTTCACTTTCTCTACGAACGAGATAGTTATTTCCCTCCTCAAATCTTTTCGGTTCCTCCTACGAACGAGGCAGCTTATTTCCCTCCTCAAATCTTTTCGCATTTACTTACGTGAAGGCTTTCAATGCTTAGTCAAATCTGGCGAGGAATTCACGCATTTAAGCATGATGATGTTCGTGGATAGTACTGTTCTTTGCCCCTAGATTAAAAGAAGAATGTTTCACATGGGGATTTTGTAACAAACAAGACATTCATTCATACATGTCACTACTTCTCTTGAGGATTCGTAAGGGCTGGCTAATAATGCTCGAAAGCGATATTTTGAGAGCCCATAATAATAAACTAAAGCTTCATGTAGGCTACACATTCGGAGTTCCATCGGCGTTGAATTGGCTGGGCTGTGACATCAAGGAAACTCCAATTGTAGTGATGCATGTCTCTTCCCTCGAAGGGCATCGGTTCGCTTCTCGCAAGACCGATTTTCTAGGATGTATCTCCAACGAAATCGGATTGTACGAGAGCTTGCTCGGGTGATGAACTCGGTGAATGAGCATTTTTAATGCTCGGGATGTGGCTCATCGAGGAACACGTCACCAAAGGAGATGGGGCCTCTACGGACATGGCAAACAACGGCGTTAATAGCATCCCTATACCTCTTGTTCTCTCGCTCGAAGCTTTTCATTTTCTTCCCTCGAAACGCAAGTTCATGACTTTCATTTTTAACCTTCAATCGGGTCCGCTTGTTTTGAAACCAAAACTTGACCTTCAAGGGCTCCATTCCTATCATCCGGCTCAATTCATTTTTGCGTCTCTTATTCACGTAAGAGTACTCCTGGAAGGCAACTTCGAGTACTTTGATTTGATATTTTCTTTTTTCGGGGTTAATTATGCGTGCCGCACGCCATTGTTGTTGTCTTTGTCGAGATCTTGAATTTCACTGCCAAGAGAGTTGGGTTTTATGGCTTCGGCGTTGGATCTGTCTCGAAATCCAGCGTTCGCTTTCGGGGATGTCTAGGTTGGTTGCCTCCAAGAAGTGCTGATGGCCTCTAAACATGTTGGATTGAAATACCTCTTACCGCCTTTTGTTCACTCTATTCTCTGCTCGTATGCTTACTCTCTCCAAATTCTTTCGAGTAATCGGGTATGTTCCAAAGCCTCCCTTTAAACACGGATGAAAATCACTAAGCCGACGTTTTTCTCAAGATTTCGTGTTTCCCGCTTTGTCTTATTTTTTCAACGTGATGGGACCCCGAATCCACTCGCACCGATTTTCTTTTCTTGATAACCATGCTTATCTCCCACTCGGTTTTCAATCATGGTGGGACTTCAACGCTTTTCGTAACTTTTCGGATTTGTGAGGCTCGAGATCACGGATTGACGATAGATCCAAGATCCAACGAACGAAACGCCCGTAGTTTTACCCGAGTAACTAACGTGGCTCCGCAAGAATTGCTGTTTCTTCTCTCGGAAAGTATGATTGTCTCCCACTCGGGTTTTCAACATGGTGGAGTCCTCAAATCTTTTCGTAACTTTTTTGGATTTGTGAGGCTTGAGATGGTAGATCCAGTGATTCACGGACGAAACGCCCGTGGTTTCACCCGAGTAACTAACGTGGCTCGCAAGAATTGCTGTTTTTTCTCTCGAAAAGTATGTTTGTCTCCCACTCGAGTTTTCAACATGGTGGGGGTTCTCAAATCTTTTCGTAAATTTTTCGGATTTGTGAGGCTTGAGATGGTAGATCCGTGATTCACGGACGAAACGTCCGTAGTTTTGCCCGGATAATTAACTCGGCCTCCACAATAATTATTGCTATAGCTTTTCCTGCCCTTTAAATTAGGATATAACGCCGAGACAATTATCGCTTTCATATCTTCATCTCCAACCTTCTAAGCACTCTTTTGCATCCACTCTTTTTTTAGCCGCTTCAACAACAATGGCTTCCCTTCCCGCACACGCCTTCTCGGCTGAAGTTTTGGCCAAATGGGAGAAACTTTATAATCTCCTAGGCCAGGGCTACTCTTTATATAGCCAACCATCCGGAGGCCGAAACTGAAATTCGCCTTATGTTTAGGGATATGGACACCGCTTCTATTGAAGGTACCAAGTTAGAAGAGGAATACAGGGATCTTCCCCACCCTCTTCACTAACTTCCTCGGAGGCTTACCATGTTGCTCATCAAGATGTTACTTTGGCCCACCTTGTGAAGGCACGCTATCGGGATCGGTCGGACAGCTTGGTGTTGGCCGGTCTTGTAGAGCCGACAATTATAAGAAGGCCCTCGACTATGGTAATGAACAAGTCTCCCTGCCGATTCGTGAGAGGAGAAACTTGGTGGAACGTTTGGCCACGTCCTAGATCATCTTTGAGCGCGATCCGCTCAACATTGTTTTAAAGTTCCAATGCACATGGCCGGAGGAAAGGCCGAACGATCCGACCCTCGGATATAGCCCGCGGGAGAATGCTCGATCCATGACCTGGAATCTGCTGCTTGAGCATCACGAGGACAAGGTAGCCAGCCTCAAAGAGAAATGTGAACTCCTCCTCTTTAAGTTGGCGGATCTCGATCCTCGGAGCGATCAAGGAAGGGGAGCATCAACCGTATGGAGAGTCGGTTAAACTCCTTTGTGATGCTCATTAGAGCTCGTTTGGCTTTACGTTCCCACCCCGTTGATCTATTTGTAAGGCTTTCGATGAATGAAATGAATGCAAGTTTTTACTCATTTCATCTTGGTCGTCATATTTGTTTCGCAAGATAACCCCTTTACTCTGCGATTATGTAAATCTCACGCTCCCGATGGTCAATTTAATTGGGCCGAGAGGCTCCCCCATTCGAAACAATCTCTCAAAGAAAGTTTAGTAGCGAGGAAGCAAACGAATGCTCAAATGTGAACAACTCGTGAATCGTATTAATATTATAACTCGATTATGAAAACATCGAGTGAATCGAGCATAATATTTCTTTACAAATCGAATTGACTCGGATTGATAAAGACACGACCATCCATCTCACCCAGAATCAAAGCACCACCAGGGAGCACCTTCTTTACTATATATGGACCACCATAATTTGGAGCGAATTTCCCTTCCGGGAGTGGGACTATTGGTAATAATTTTCTCAAGACCAGGTCATTGATCCGAAAATATCGAGGCCGAACTTTTTTGTTGAATGATTTAGCAACTCTCTGCTGATAACACTGGCCATGACATACAGCCTTAAATCTTTTTTCGTCGATCGATTCAATTGGCTTGCTCTGTTTGGATCCATTCAGCTTCCGTCGCCTTAGCTTGAGACAAGATACGTAAGGAAGGAATTTCCACTTCAACCGGGTAGAACAGCCTCCATTCCATATACAAGAGAATACGGGGTTGCCCTAGTAGATGTCCGGATTGAGGTCCGATATGCCATAAGTGCAAATGGCAACCTCTCATGCCAATCACGATAATTTTCAGCCGTCTTCGCTAAAATTTTCTTAATGTTCTTATTGGCGGCTTCTCTTGCTCCATTCATCCGAGGACGATATGGGGAAGAGTTCGGATGCTTAATCTTGAATTCATTAAACAATTCGTCCATTAGTTTGTTGTTTAAGTTCGAGTCATTGTCGGTGATTATGGCTTCGGGTGAACCGTATCGAGCAATGATATCCCGGCGGATAAATTTCGCGATATTTCGTGCCGTGATCGCTAAATAGGATGCGGCTTCGATCCATTTAGAGAAATAGTCAATCGCCACCAAGATGAATCGATGCCCATTAGATGCTTTAGGGTTGATAGGACCGATAACATCAATCCCCCACATAGAAAACGGCCATGGTTCGGATAATCGATGCAACGCATTTGGAGGGACATTAATCTTGTCACCATGAATTTGACATTTGTGACAACTCCGAACATGCTGAATACAATCTCTTTCGAGTGTGAGCCAATAATAACCCACCCTCATAATCTTCTTAGCTAAAAAGTGGCCGTTCATGTGTGGACCACGAATCCCTTCATGTACTTCCATCATCGACGAACTGCTTTCGGTTGAGTCAACGCATCTTAGTAGGACGTAATCGAATGACCGCTTGTACAAATTCTCTCCATTCAAGAAGAACTTCGAGGCCATCTTCCTTATGTACTTTTGGTCGAATACGGTACTTTTTTCAGGGAACTCCCGCTTCGAATATAAGTCTTGATGTCATGGTACCATGGCTTACCATCGGGTTCATTGATCACGGTCATACAATATGCTGGCTTTTTTAGTACTTCAATCTTCAAATGGGTCAACCTCAAGTCCATTGGCGACTTGTAACATTGAAGACAAGGTAGCCAATACATCGCCGAATCGATTATGAGTCCCGGACAAATACTCAAATGAGATATCTTCAAATTCCTCCACCAATTCATCCAGATACTCATGGTAGGGTAGCAATTTAGCATCTCTCGTCTTCCACTTTCCAACAACAAGGATAATCAAAGCGGAATCTCCGAACACCTTGAGTCGGGCTATCCCCATTTCAATCGCAGCCTGCAGACCGAGGATGCATGCCTCATATTCTCGCTACGTTATTTGTGCAAGGGAATACTAATTTTGTTGCCACAGGATAATGCCGACCACCGGGAGATATCGTAACCGCGCCCGTGCCGACCCCCGATAAATTGACAGCTCCGTCAAAGTACATAGTCCAGGATGTAATCCTCCACCGACATGATTCGATCCTCGAATGATAGGCATCATCATCTTGCCCCGAATTTTTAGCTTGGACATCTCGCTATAGCTCGTCCCTTGATTGACTTTTGGGACAAATATTGAACTTCGAACTCGGAGATGAGGATTTGCCATTTGGCAAGTCTACCAATCAAGGCGGGTTGATTAAGCAAGTATTTGATAGGATCGCATTCCGTCACCGAAGCACTTGGTGATGCAAGGTATATTGCCGAAGCCCGTGCAGCACCCGGACTAACGCCGTACATGTTTTCTCTACTTCGGAGTACTTCATTTTCGAAATTGTGAATTTCTTGCTCGGATAATAAATAACTCGTTCTTTCCCATCGTCCCCGCTTCTCTTGGGCTAGCATAGCACCCAAGGATTCACTAAGGATTGTGAGGTAGAGGATTAAAGGTTGCTCCGATGTTGGAGGAACAAGCACGGGTGGATTCATGAGATCTTTGCTTGAGTTTTCCAAAAGCTTCTTCACATTCGCTATCCCATTGGACTAGCGCATTCTTCTTTAATAGTTTGAGGAATGGCTTAGCGGTTTCGATAACCGAGAGATGAATCGAGCAATATAGTTTAGCCTACCCATCAAGCTTCAAACTTCTTTAACCGTCGTCGGCGGCCTAAGCTCACGAATAGCCTTAACCTTCGAAGGGTCGACTTCAATGCCCTTACCGCTACCACGAAACCGAGTAGCTTGCCCGAGCTGGTTCCAAAGACACATTTGGCGGGGTTGAGGCGTAACTTGTACTTTCGGAGTCCGTCGAACAATTTCTTCAGCGTTTCGACGTGATCTTCTCCATGCCTTGTTTTTGCTATCATGTCATCGACGTAAACCTCAATCTCATTATGCATCATGTCATGGAAAAGGGCAACCATGGCTCGTTGGTAAGTGGCTCCAGCGTTTTTCGAGACCGAACGGCATTACCCGGTAATAGAACATTCCCCATGGTGTGGTGAAAGTGGTTTTCAACTTGTCATTGACATTCATCGGGATCCGATTGTACCCGGAGAAGCCATCCATGAATGAAAACAATTCAAACCCTGCAGATTGTCAACAAGTACGTCGATATGCGGGAGGGGAAAATCATCTTTAGGATCGGCCTTGTTCAAGTCTCGATAATCGACACAAACCCGAATGCGGCCGTCTTTCTTCATGACAGGGACTATGTTAGCGACCCAATCGGAATATTCCGTAGTCTCAATGAATCCTACATCGAGAAGCTTCATGACCTCCTCTTTGATCTTCTGCACTAATTCCGATCTGGCCCTCCTTGACTTTTGCATCACCGGCTTAGCCGAAGGATCGATCGGCAAACAATGCTCGACAATGGAACGGTCAAGACCGAGCATATCTGCATAGGACCAAAGCGAAAATGTCCTCGGTAATCCTTTAGGAGCTTAATCAAGCGCTCGGACATCTCTTTGGAAAGGTGTGCCCCGATCTTAACTTCTTTAAAGTTTTCCGCATCGCCTGGGTTGATCGAGATAGCTTGTTCACCGGTCATGGGCTTGATCTCCTCATATCGTTCGAAATCCCGACGAATTTCCTCATAATCTAGACTAGACTCATCTAGGTCGTATACTTCGAATCCACTAGGTTTCCCTCCTCATGTATCCCCCATGATGACAAACTCGTTAGTTGTTGGTTATCTCATCGGGTTGGTTTGGGAGATTGGGACTACAAGCGGCGTGCTCGAGCTCACGCCCGTGAAGATCACATCTTCTAGCGGCATTGTCGATAGAGAGCGGTTTCCGAGGCTTTACCGGAATTGTCCGTAGGAGGAATTAGAGCGAGAAATGGTTAGCGGCGGGCTGGAGGTGGATGATTGAAGTTTGGCGGAGAAGGGGGCCATCATTTCCTCCATCTTTCGGGACATCATCTCTTCAAAGCGCTCGATCAAGGAGCTAAGTTTCTCGTCCCAGGGCAGCACTAGCGGTGGCGTTAATGTCGGCCATCCTCTTCGCGACCGATCGAGTAATATGTGGAGGATTCGTGAAAAATTACCTGTACGTAGTAACAAACCAAAAATGAGTACAGGGAGCGAGAATAGCGAGCCGGCCCATGACATCCCTCTAGACTCAAACGAACAAAGTGATTATGACCAAAGAATTGAAACATGTAATTTTCAGTTTGTCCGCTTTTACGAAAAAATCCGTATTAATTCGTACGTTGGTCAAAATACGTCCATATTTTACGAGCTTATAGTTGAGAAGATGATGAACAACTTTTATATTGACCAATCGGACTATAAATGAGCGGATCAAATCAGTTTAATGTGTCTTTCCGAAAAATCGCATTCAGAAAACTGTTATAACCACAGGTAGTTAAAAAAACGAAAGGCCATCTTAAATTATGAATTTAATTCTGAAATTTTGTAGGATATTAGTTGAAACATAGGTCTATAACTTTCATGTTTGGCACTTACTCAAAACTCGATCATAGAATTTAGTAAAAATCGTACAACAGGAACAAGCCAAATCGGAATTGAGGACAACCGATGAAATTGTAAAAACTACGGAAGCAAAGTGTGAAATTGAAAACAAGACAATGAGATTCATAAACAATCAACCTAAACCATGGACCAGCCCAAAATAAAAATGAGGTAACAGGGCGTAAGAGACAAGAAATTACCGCTAATATGAAGAAAATGTCAATAACAAAGACATGCGCATGAAACGTGGATTCAGATTTTAGTTCTTTTAGCAAAAATGAAATGAAAGACAGAACGACATGTCGCAGCCTCGCGCACGTTCATCATGACTAGTTGCTGCCTCGCATACATAGTCATGACTAGTCGGGTCCAATCATCTTGGCTTGGTTCGGTCGACAAGGGCAACTCTCATGCATCATAGCCTCACGCGCATGAGAACAACCCTTGAGCCATTTTTTGAAGAACTCGGGATCCAAGTGGGATAACCTTTAGCGAAGCCTTACCGCCAAGGTTAAAGAACCATATAAATATCATCCTGAAACTATCGGGTGACCCGGGTTCGGGCACAAGTCAAGGTGGTGTAGTGCAATTATATTAGGGGCATGCACGAAATTTTAAAGGCAATCAAGACTCCGATAGTTCAAAAATTAAAACTCTCATCACCAAGCCTGCAAAAAAGAGGTTAGCCACGGACTCCTCCCCTTATGACTCCCTTTCCCGCAAAACCATTTAACACCTAGAGATTAAAATTCAACCAAGATTGCCAAATCAAGTAATTTTCCTTTTCATGAACTTATCCCGCCTAAGTCCTCCTTACGAGTCCCCGGTGAGTCGCTAAGTCATCGCGACCTAAAAAAAAATAAACAAGTTATCATTTCCGGGCTAATGGATTATCGGGTTAATTAATTAACTAACCTAACTCGGACTCTCCCAAGTCCATACCAAATCGCAACTTAAGGTTCGAATGATTAACATGCAATGTGATTTGAATTTGGAGTCGCCACTAATCATTTTCGGTAGGTCGATTAGAAACCTAAATAAAATAGCGGGAGAAAACTATCTTATTTCGCGAACCAGGAGATTAAGAGTCCGGGGACTTGGTTACATTAATTATAACTAATGCCCTTTCGGTACCTTAAAATTCATGAAAAAAAATAATGAATTTGACAAATTTGATGAATTCTACTTGAAGATCAAAGAATCAATTTTTTTTGGGTTTTTCTTCCGTTGACATTTGTTTGAAATAAAGAAATTACATGGAAATAGGATGAAATAGGTTCAAGATTACTCCCCAATTTGAATTCGTGCACCAAACTTGTGCTCCGGGCTTGTCTTGACCATTGGACCGATTTGATGACTCATTAGGCCGAGAAATGTTTTGATCCTATCTCTCCTTCACGCTTCTTTCTCATCTTGCTAGAATTTCATGAGACGCAATCTGGGCATTGATATTTTTTCCTTTTTGCTCTCCTTCTATTCTTGTACCATTAATGTCTCATCGTTGATATGCAAATGTTATTTAACATAAAAACGTAGAGAGAAAATCGGTGTAGAAAATCCGAGCTAATTTGTATTCGAAATTAAAGGAAATTAGGGAATCACTTAGCTTTCTTTTTCCACGGCGAGCTTGAACGATGGGGATGGATCGGTAGCTTGTGTTGATTGGTGCAAAAATTGGCAATAGTAGTATCGGGCTTCAAAATTCTCGTACCCTCTCAAAACTCTTTTCAAATTTTTTTCTCAAGAATTCTCTCCATTCTCCTCCTCCAAAAAAACTCTTTCAATTCTCTTCCATTCCAAAAACTCTCTCAATTCTCTTCTACTCTAAAAAAACTCTCTCCATTCTCTTCCACTCCAAAAAAAACTCTCCTCTCTTTTCAAGAACTCTTATTCTTTTATAGGCAAAGTTCTTCATCCTTCATTCTTCATCTTCATTTCCTCACCTTCCATTTTCATCTTCCTTTCTTCATCTTCATCTTCTTTTCTTCATCTTCATTTCCCCACCTTCCATTTTCATCTTCTTTTCTCCATCTTCATCTTCTTTTCTTCATCTTCATCTTCTCTTCTTCACCTTCATTTCTCCATCTTCCATTTTCATCTTCTCTTCTTCATCTTCATCTTCCTTTCTTCATCTTCCATTTTCATCTTCTCTTCTTCATCTTCCTTTCACCATCTTCCTTTCCCCATCTTCTTTTGGTATTTGCAATGCAGTCCCTGAAGTTTCAAGTATTTGCACATCTGATCCCTGAAGTTCCGAGTATTTGCAATACATCCCCGAGAAAATATTTCTTTCAAACCTAAATCTTCTTGGTGCATTTTTCCACCCCATGCCTAGTCCAGACCCTCGTTAAATTAAGCTCAAATTATATGCCAATGCTAAATGAATATGTGAGATGATTTTTGTTTAGAACTAAAATTAGTTCTAATTTTTATGCAAAAAATATATTAGTCAAAATTTAGGCGTCAAAGTAGCTTAACTTGACAAAGGAGAGAATTTTGAACAGCATGAATTATGAAAACTGGAATATAAGAATCCAATATGTACTAGAAAAGCAAGAAGCACTAAAAGCTCTTAACCTAATTATGGAAAAACACGAAGATGGGAATACCGCACGATATAGAAGAGATAAAAAGGCATTTGCTGCATGGAAAAAGATGAACTCTATTGCTCGCATTATATTGCTAAGGCATGAAAAATGGTTTTATGCATGTTCAAGCTTTTATGAAAATGCCATAATCAAGTGGAAGGCATTAAAAACTAAGTTTGGTTAGACATTAGTCACCAACTTGAGACAAATCACTATAAATTTTGACGTTTATATGATGCCTTATGGGCAGAATATGAAACAACCTTTGTGGCATATGTCAAACATGATAAGTGAACTGTAAGATGCGGGCCACATTTTGACCGATGAGTAGCAAGTGCAAGCAGAATGCGTTCTTTGCTTCATAGCTGTGTGCATATGAAAATTCACTTAATCCCGTGGCCGAGAATGCTTGTATTCAATCAAAGTATGAAGCGACATGGCATTTAGCCTTCTCAATTTCCTTTCCAATCTTATCCCGGGAGGAACCCAAGCAAGGTTGCTAGAAGAAGACATAAATTTCCCCGAGATATTGGTCAAACATTCATCAAGCCGACACCGTTAGATAGTTCGGGGTGCCAAGGAAATATCTAAAGTCCTTCAAGTCTATTCACACCATCTTGCATATCTTAAGGAGTGCCAAATTGAGCTTCAAGATTATCTTTAGCTATATTCTAGTCTCGTAACAAAGAATTCTAAGCTCACAAAGACTTGAGAACTTTTGTAACCAAGATTGGAATGTATTCCCACTTCCCGTAATTCAATTTCCTTATGTTTCCCAAACCGATGGATGATATTTTTTTCAAGAATCTTCCATTGATAAAACGTGATATCTCCTTTCCATTAATATCCATCACCGTATGCATTTCCACTAAATGCTTTAGTAACTAAATAAGGTCCTTCCCAATTTGACAACTACTTACCGAATTCTCTATTTTGGTGATTGAATGGCGGGATTGCTCTCCATACTAAGTCACCGATGGCAAACCGCTTGGTTTTGACTTTCTTATTAAAGGCTCGAGCTAAATTGGTCCAAAGCAATTGCACAAACTTCATCCACCTCGTCCAAATTGATGTTCATCCAATCCCCGTAATCCTCAGGCAACATTTCACTCTGCAATTGTACCCTTAGGGATTGCACAAGTGATCTCCATCGGTAACTACGCTTCTTGTTCATATGTGAGCATATAAGGACCGACACCATGGCTTGATCTTGGTGAGGTTCGATACGCCCATAATACTGTTCACGATAAAACATCCCATTCTCTTGGGTTCTCCTCCCCAAGTGCTTCTTGATCAAACCTATCATTATTTTGTTGGTAACTTCAGCTTGTCCATTTGCTTGCAATATGACGTGGAATGCATCATCTTAATTCCTCTTGACCGAGCAAACTCCATAACCTCATTTCCGATGAAAACTGTTCCTTGATCTACAATGATTGACTCGGCAAGCCAAAAAGGTGGATAATGTTCTCCTCAATGAACTTAATCACCGTCTCCCGACTAATGTTCTTATATGGAACCGCCTCTACCCATTTTGTAAAGTAAACCGTAGCCGAAGGATAAAACTATGTTTATGAGAAGAAGGTGGATAAATCTTGCCTATTATGTCCATCACACATCCTCCGAATGGCCATGGTTTTATAATAGAATGGAGTTCATCACCTGGTACATGTGCAGTGGTCCATGTTTTTGATATGAGTGACATGCCTTAGTATAATCAATATAATCTTGCATAATTGCTGGCCAAAAATAGGGTTTTTTCCAAAGCAGGTGGAAAAACAAAACTAATTACCAAATCAGGTGTAAATTTTTTTTATTTTCCGAATCGGGTGTGTTTCGGCAATTTTATCGCCGAGCGCGGGCCGGCGGTCCGCTCGGTAGTTAAGCTGCCAATCCAATGTCGCCAGCATGTTAACCGCCACGCGGCTTCCGATCGGCGTCTAAATGCCGAGCGGACCGCCGGCCTTTTTTTTTTTTTTTCCATTTCAATTTCATTTTTTTATGTTCAATTTATAATTTTTTTCTTTTTTAAGCTCATTTTTGTACTATAATTATCAATATTTAATTACCTATAAAATATACAAAAAATATGGGATGAGGTTGTCATAATAAATAACAAGTTAACCGCAATTACATATACTAATAATGCTTTGTCTTCCTACATGACCTCATGGTCCGCAATGAGGTTGTCTCCGTTGATCGGGATGCCTAGTGTTGTATCGATGCGAACGAGGATCCGGTCGAGTATGATGTGTCGATGACGATGGCATATCTTGTGAAATATATGTCATATCCTACTTGTAGGAGGGATGATTGGATGTAAATGAGAGAAATTGGGTCCATATTCGATGGAGTCTCGGATGTGGATCGTCAAATGTTCCGGCAAATTGGGTGAACCCCGTATCGAAATGCTGACCGAACCTCGAAGTGAACTCGGGAGCGAAATCCGTTGTATGATATTCCATGGAATATGGGATGACATCATCATTTGGATGAGCTCGAGGAGTCCTCCGAGTCGGCCGAGCCGAGTCATCCTCCTCGTCCCGCCAACGGGTGATGCTTGTAGTTCTTGGTTCGGGTGTTGGCATCATTGTTAGCCGTCTCTCTTCATTCTTGGCGTATAACATTGCCCTAGCTATCGTCTTCACTTCTACCCAAGCCTCAGGGAGTTGGACCGAACGAATCCATTATATGTATGATCCGTTCGATGCCATCACCCTAGTAATGAATGCCAATAATTTGTGTTACCTAAAAATAAGTAATGAATTAAATTAAAAGTATTTGCATGAACTGTTGAACCCATTGCGGCTCCCGTAATAGAAATCCACTTCCGTGTATGTCAACGTAACCACTCCATATAACCTGAATGAAAGTGGAGTGCTTCCGTTGTATTTCTACCCGTGACTATACGTTCAAGCACGTCCTGTTCCACAAATCGATTCACCGTATGTGCTTATTCGCCCAATCCGACTTGGGTGGCGTGTTATCAATACTATGCAAGGCATTATGATTGTGGAGATGTCTAGGTATTGGCTTGAGCAAACCAAACTACCGAAGTACTCGGTGCCGGATAGTGCCACTCAACTATCCAGTGACCTATAAGTGGGACCTTCGCCCTCCAACAATGTTGTCCCCGTAAGGCGAAATCTAGTACATTCCCTTCAATGCTTTCATAGGGCTCCCAAGTAATCTGTTATTGTAATGAAACATATTAAATGAAATAAAAAATTAATTGAAAAAGTAACATGATATTAAACCCCTCATCGCTATCATTACTTACATCTTCGGATCTCATTCGATCAAGTTGGTAAGCGCAGATATGTCACGGTATGTGTGGGGATGTCGGTTGTAGTTCGGTCTCGACTCCTCTGCATAAATAGAAAACTTTAGATTTTCATGTATTATACGCACTACAAAGAATTATCGACGCACGAACCGAAAAGGCAATATATGACATACCGACTATCGAAAGGTGCATCCGGGAAAGGAGCACCTGGAAGTCGGACTGGGGAGATACATTTGAAACGCTCCCACGCCCAAATCTGCAGTACATGTAGGGCACCACCCATTTGCTTAGCATTCGGGTCGGTTGCACAAAGATAACTCCCGATACAACCACGCTTGTGCTGCTGAACCCCAACTTTACTACGTATGGGCCTCGATATTCGCCGATAGTGGGAGAAACAACAAACTAACCCGAGCACCCGATTTGTCCGAGAAAATAGATCCTCTAAGCAGGCGGAGAATAAATGCCCTAGCATGATGTAGTACGGTGATGTCATCGGCATATTCCGAAAGATTATCAAAGTTTTCACTCAACCATCTTAAATTTATCTGCGTGCCACGCATTTGAGGTGGGCGAGCACCAAGCGATCCATCACAAAGGGCGCCCCAATTCCAATTAGTAGGGCCGGTAATTGCAAGTCCATTGATGGGAAGCCCCATGGATCATCGCAATATCTTGCGGCGCGATTGTAACTTCACCTTCCGGCATATGGAAAGTGTGGGTCTCGGGCCTCCATCGCTCGACCAATGCTGTAATCAAATGCCAATCAAGCTGGACAAACCCCATTTTATAAAAACCGTAAAATCTTGAATCTTGCAAATAAGGTTCTATACGAGGATGAAGTTCACCTGCGTGTAGCACCGCTCGCTAACATCTAAGGACTGCAATCGCAGTATCCGTAAAGTGTCACATAAACCGTTAGTGACAATTTTCATAATGTTGTTACAAATGACAGTTCACTCCGTAAAATGCCGAAGTTACCTTAGGATCCCAAATGGCTTGTGATCTATGTTGGGCCCGGCCGATAAGTAGTGAACCATCCTTAAGCCCCAGTTGAATGTGACTTCTCTGTGCCATATCAACAGGGATTGTGATGAATTGATATAATTTCGTGAGTGATCGAGGGAGAGCGTGAGAGTTCAAGGAGTGATCGAGGGAAACTTTGCTAATGGTGATGGATGAGATCCTTTGGCTCTGTTTAAATAAGCAAGCCGAAGGGCTCTGCGCCCGTGAAGGCACGAAAGCCTTCACGGGCGGTGCAGAGGGGCCCCGGCGCGCACAATGGCGCTGCCCCTTCGCAAGTGCCGCAACGCCATTATTAGCGCTGCGGCCGTGGGTCGAGCCCCGCTCGACAGTGCCGGATTCGAGCCGTATTAGGAAGAAAGGAAGGCTTCGTGCATCCCGGATACATAATGAAATGGACCGGAGAACCCCAAGAGGTAGCGATTGGCGTAATCATTGCACCAATCGTGGGAAATCGGGCACAACAAGCAAACATGTGCGCACGGATCGGCCAGGGAATAGATGACGGTTGTGTCAATTTTATAGATTAGTTTGATGAAACTTTTGTAATGTTATAATATCGTTCAATAATCAAATTTATTAAGTTCATTTTTTTTTGTGATTTTTATATTAGATGTGTGATTTTTTTGAATTCGAGAAGAATTTGTTTTTTCAAAATCCTATGGATTTTGCATTTGCGAGGTTAAAAGTTATCATACAAAGTATTCAAATTACACTCGAGATGAAACTTGAGATAAACTTACTCATTCACTTTCGAGAACTATATTTCCTTTCACCTTTTCTTAAACAAGAACACATATACTTTCTTCTCAAAAGACGAGTATAAACTTCGACAAACCACTACTTACCCTTAAATTTGCGCTTCGATCGGTTATGATCGCGCATCTCCCTCATCCGGCGCTCATTTGAACGGTCGCATCATTTTGATACCAATCTCAATGATGTTCTTGTTTTTCAAACTGGATGCATGCATGGGAATGGTCATCGAAAAGGATGAAGAAAAAACTTGAAGGACTTGAGAAATATTCCTAGCAAAAGACCATATTGTGGGTCACCTTTTTGCGCAGACCGGGCCAAACGTAGGGTGAAACCCTAATGTGCCTTTTACATCTCCAATTTGTCCACTTCAATAAATGCAATTGGCATAAGATCAACTGTTCTCTTTTTGGTGTACAATGAATCGAACAAAATTATAAATTTAAAAAATATAAACATAAAAAAATGAAATTGAAATGAAAAAAAAATAAAAAATGGCCGGTTGTCCGCTCGGCGGTTAGGAAGCCGCGCGGCAATTAAAGCGCCGAGCAAGATTGGATCGACAACATAACCGCGAGCGGACGCTGGTCGCCCGATCGACGGTATGATCGCCGAAGCTCGTTGCGCTGACAAGACCGCCAAAACACACCCGATTCGGCAAATAAAAAAAATTTACACCTGATTTGGTAATTAGTTTTGTTTTTCCACCTACTTTGGAAAAAAAACCCCTAAAAATATCCATATCTCTTCAATAACCTTCTCATCTTAATTCCAAACTTGATGCGTTCCACATATGCCTTTGTGTGCTTTTGCCATGACCAACTTTACATCATCTTCACATAAAACATCGCAACATCAATCCATCCCAAGACTTTTGATACAATTCTTCTCCTACTATCATGTACTTCCGAGCTTGTCTCCTCAGCTTTTAGTCTCTTGAATTAGGATTCTTCAAGAATTCCGTGATAAGTTGTCTCCAATCTTTTCTCTCGACCACTTCACTAACTATTATCGGTATCTCTCTATGCTCAATGGAAGGTATAGAGAGTATAACGGTGGTTTCCATGCTCGCCAACTCTTTTGATAATTTATAACCTGAAGCTATATGTGCTAACTTGTTGGCTTCATGATTTATTTTTCTTTTGAGATGAACTATGCCATAATCTTTAAACCGATCTAATTGCGTCTTGGTTAAATAATAATAGCCAATCAAATTTTCATTCGAGCATTGATGTGTTCTCCTTTTACCTACTTAACCACCAACCGTGAATCGCCAAATATCTTGACGAACCTGTGGCTCTCAAGTCAATCAATATTCTTAAACCTCTTATCGTTGCCTCATATTAAGCTTGATTGCTAGAGCATTCAAAATCTAACTTACAAACACACTTTGTTTGTCTCCCGTAGGAGAGATCGGCACCAAACCCACTCTAGCCGAGCTGTTGGTAGAAGAACCATCAAAATACATGGTCCATGGTACAACCTAAATGAGGTTCTGTTCATTTTCTTCAATTTGTAAACATGGGTATTCGGTAAGAAAGTCGGCAACAGCCGACTTTTGATTGCTTTCATTGGCACGTACACCAAATTGAATTCGATAAGATAAATGTCCATTTAGCTATACATCCTTTTATATCAGGCCGTGACAACATATATTTTATTACATCAGTCTTATCAAGCACATGTACAAGTAGTTGGCCGCAAATAATGTCTTAACTTCATACAAGAAAAGTGCAAAGATAGACATAAATTTTCTATCGCGGTATATCTTTTTTAACATCGCTTAGTGTCCTACTTAAGTAATATACCGCTTGTTCTTTTTCATCTTCATTTTCTTGTGCCAACATACTCCCGATAGTTGTATCGATAGCAAATAAATATAATTTCAATGGCTTGCCAACTTTTGGCGGCACAAGAACAAGTAGATACGTCGTATATGTCTTGATTGCATCAAACTCCACTTCTTGTTTTTCTCCCCAATGAATTCATCTTGATTCTTAGGTTGTAAGAGTTGTATGATTGATTCCATTCTCCCCGATAAGTTTGCGATAAACCTTCCGAGAAAATTAATCTTCCCGAGCACCATTTGGAGTTGTCTCTTTGATGTAGGATGAGGATGTTCTATAATAGGTTTTGCCTTGTTTCTGTCAATCTCAATCCCCCTTTGATTGATTAGGAAACCCAAGAAATTTCCTACTCGAACTCCAAAAGCACACTTGACCGGATTCATCTTCAACTTGTACTTCCTCATCCTAATAAAAACTTGCTCAAGGTAGTCCGGATGATCCTTTTGAGTTGATTTTACCACGATGTCATCAATATAAACTTCCAGGAACTTACCAATCATATCATGAAAGATAAAATTCATCGGTGGCTGGTAAGTTGCTCCTGCGTTCTTCGATCCTAAAAGGCATGACTATCGATTGGAAAGTCCCGATTGCTCCAGGACATCCGAATGTTGTTTTCGAGACATCTTCATTAGCAATGAAAATCCGATTGTAACCCGAATGGCCATCCATTAGAGACAACATCTCACTTCCCGATGTCAAATCTACTAACATGTCTACCATAGGCATCGATATTCATCCTTCGGAGTGGCATTATTGAGACCTCGAAAATAAATATAGACTCGCAACTTTTCATTCTTCTTTTTCATGGGAATAATATTCGAGATCCACTCCACATACCTAGCTGTCTCGATGAATCTTACCTTCAAAGCCTTTCTATCTCTTCCTTGACTTTATCAACCACATCCGGTGTGAATCTCCTTGCCGACTATTTGTATGGGCAAAATCCTTTCTTAATTGGAAGGCAATATTCAACAATATCTCTTGACAAACTAGGCATCTCATGATAATCGCATGTGAAGCAATGTTTGTACCTTCTTATCAAGTTGATCAAGTCTTCTTTCATGCCCCATTCAGGAAAGTACTCACATATACCGGTCGGTGACACCCGCATTCTCCAATATCAACTTCCAAGCAATGGATCTTGGGCCTCTATCGCTTTATTGTCTTCCTTGATTGGTGATTCTTCCCACTCTTCAATGCAACAAGCTTCAACACTTTGCCGAGCTATTTCCGTTAAATATGCAAAGTAGCTCTCTGCGACTTCTTGTAATAAGGACTTTGTCTTTCATATAGAGTATGTAATTTGTCTAATACCAAGCTTGACTTAGGGATCCATTCAGTCTTTCTATCCCCGAAGCGGAATAAGCAAAGGACTATAAGCCCGCTTCCGGTAGTTCAACAACATAATTTTCACATTGATGATCCCGACACCTTTGATGGATCTCGGTCCAACCTATTGGAGAAAGTCATGAGTTGGCCTTGATGTATTCCACTTTCTCACCATTCCAAAATGCTAACACTTGGTGGAGAGTTGAAGGTATGCGTTGATTGGAATGTATCCAATCCCTTCCAAGCAAGCAAGTTATATGAACCATCCGATTCTATTAAAAAAAAGGTGCTCTTCGACGTCTTGGACCCTATGGTTAGATCAAGCACAACTACTCTCTTGGCTTCAATGACTTTTCTAAGAAAGTTAGACAACCGAACGTTCGACGGGATGATGTCCTCATCGTATTTCCCTAACTTCTTGAAATACTAGTAAAATACAAGATTCAAGGTTGCTCCCGCATCTACAAAGATCTTACCGACGAACGACCATTGACTCTACCCGAGATAACTAAAGATTTCAGGTGCTTAGCTCTATCTAATGGTACCTTCTCAAACTTGATGGCCTCATCATCAAAGAACTGAAATTCTCGCTATCGCTATCTCTTTCTCCGATATGTGCTCAAGATCTTCTTCTACTATTGAACATGCCTCATACTCGGGTGGGAGCTTTGTATGAACCATATTGATCCTTATTGGAGAGCGAGACTCTTTCAAAGCATCTTGGACCGACTTGTTTGGCAACTCTTGCTATCCTCCGGTGATAACTTATGATTCCTTTCTTTTGACTTTCCTTGATGCTTTGGGCTAAGTCTGAGTGAACTACCCAAAGTTGATCGTTCGAGGTGTGTCTTGAATCTCTTTTTATTTTTGAAATTCGAGACGAGAGCAACTTCCCGAATCATATGTGGAGGTAACTCTCTCCGCCTTAGCGGGTTCCTTCTCGATAGAACTACGTCTCCAAACCCAATTACTTTTTCTACTATAAGGCCTGGATGTTGAAGCTTGTAATGCCGTGCCTCCCGTTAGGTTGTTCTTGAAATTCCTCTATCTGCCTTTCACTCACCGAAAGTGTCTCTTAATGATTCGGTAAGATGCTTGACCAAGTGGCCTAGCTACCGACCATTTATCTTCAAGAGAGTTGTGTGGAACTTTAACCGTCCTCTTCTTCCGTATGTCCTATTGAACTGGATTTGGTGGTGAATCATCAAACTCATCTCCCCAACCAGTTGGTTCAACCGGTAGAGACGGAGGTGGATAATTAGATATATCCCCATAGTACACAAAGATAATCAAACTTTCCACTAGGGTCCCCCAACAAAGCTTACTCGGGATCTCCTTCTTGATAATGTTGC
The DNA here is from genome assembly GCA_021437795.1 of Rhodamnia rubescens. Taxonomy (NCBI): domain Eukaryota; kingdom Viridiplantae; phylum Streptophyta; class Magnoliopsida; order Myrtales; family Myrtaceae; genus Rhodamnia; species Rhodamnia rubescens. The sequence goes on along the minus strand of JAILYA010000005.1, from coordinate 6,940,138 downwards.
CACAAACTCTTCTTCTTCTCAGGCTTTAGTGGGGTTTCCTCTTCTTTGTGAGCTCCCTTTCTGATTTCTTCGGCCGGAGGAACTTGTCTTGGTGACTTTAGGTAAACCTTCTTTCTATCGGCCGATCGTTTGTATCTTTCCCCTCAAGCACCGGCACCGGCTATCTTGGTTAAGCTTCTTCCTTCCTTGATTGAACAGAGGAATGCTTGGTTGACACTATCTTAAACCTTATCCGTGGTCTACCCTCTCTACGAACAAACGATCCCGATCTCGTATCTTCCTCTTATTCCTTTCACAACCGAAGCCTTGGAACATCCCGATTCCTATTTGTCAGCTCGTGGTGACAACGAGTACAAAGTCTCGTCTCCTCATATCTAGATGGCTCATGGATATTCACTATGCTTGTCATCTTCGGGAACAGATTCGTGTCTACCTCCATCGGAGCCTTACCTTTGTCTTCGAAAACTTAATCTTGCCTTGCCCAATTGCTTCTTAGATTGTCTTTCTAAAGACAATGCAATTCATAGTATCATGGGTCATAGAGTGATGCCACTTGCAGTACCTCTTATCAACCAACTCCTCTTTAGATGGGATTACTTGACCTTCAACCAATTTAACCAGGCCATCTTTCAAGAACAAGTCAAATATCTCATCCAATTTAAAGATGTCAAAAGAGTAGTTGTTTGTCTCCTTGGCTTTAAACTTTGAGACATATCCGACTCTTCTTGGTTTGAAAGCTAGACAGGCATAAGGTTTTTCCAATGCCATAGTTGCAACTACTATCTCGCTCTCTTCTTCAAGAGAATCATTGAACTCGGTACTTTTCGCAAGAGCCACTTTGTTTGCCGATTGTCCTTCATCGGCTTCTTGTCTCTTTCTTTTAACAAATGCTCATACTTGGAAACTCGAGCAGTTAATTGAAAAAGATCATCAAAGGCTTGTCCCTTAAACCTTTCCCTCAAATTAAACTTTAACCCATTGAAGGCTAAATCAATGAATTTTCTCTCGGTAAGAGAAGTCAAACACCTATTCCTATATTTCTTGAAATGAGCAATGAATTGATCAGTTGTCTCGGTATTATACTGATACATCTTTGGTAAATCGACCATCATGTCACCTCTGCTACCGAAAGGTAAAATTGAGAATGGAATTATTTTTCCATCTCGGTTCATGTTTGAATAGAGTTTGCGGGCAAATTGGTATACCAAGTGAATGCTATTTTTAATAAGGAAAATAGGAACAACCTCAACCTTACATATTCATTAGTTCCAGCTCCCCCCCCACATTGTGCTAAAAAACCGCCTATATGTTTCATTGTTGATTGATCTTCTTCTCCTACCATGAAAGGAGCGGAAGCAAGAACTTAATCTCGAAATAGATATGCTATCCCACACGGGCTCTCTAGCCACTCAAGGGACTGCCTCGTTAGTTTTCGATCTCGCTCTTGGAACTAATCCTTTCGAGATATCAAAATTTCGATCCACAGGATCCACTATCCATTACCACCATAGATTTATCTCGATCAAGTATTGGATTGAATCCAGTGCTCACTTGCGAAGTTAATCAACAAGTGGAGAGAGGCCCCGCCGGACTCTACACGCGCTTTAACCCAATAAAACAGATCTCGATAAACTTCGAGTGATCATAGATTCGTGGCAAGTGGAGAGCATACTTAACCAATCACCGTAATAGAGAAGTAGAAGCATTTTAGTGCGTAAGAGTCCGCACGAAGAGAGGAGAAGATTTTTAGAAACTCATTCTCGAAGCAAACTTTACTTGGATATCACGTGAGGAAGCCAAGTCCGGCTTTTACAATGAACAAGTCTGCCTTATATAGGCGAAGTTACACAAAGGATTCTCTATTATAGAGGTTCAACAAGTTGGTACAATAATTTACGACAAACTTTGACTTCCAAGGAGTCACTATTGCTGATAATCACACACACACACAAACACACTTCTTCTCGCTGCCTTTCTTGACTTTTCACATAATAGGTAGAGTTGGGTGGAGTAGGTAACGGGCAAAGTGTGAGCGGATGGAGGTGACACGAGCATAGGTAGAGCTGTTGGAGTAGACACGAGCGAAAGTGAGTAGATGGAGGTGACACGAGCATAGGAAGAGCTTATCTTCTTCTATCAAGATCGGGATGATAATTGGGATCATCCGAGTCGAACCGTCTGGTCCATCATGGCCGTCTTTTTGACTTCGTATGCATGCAATAATTGTTCTTTTTCATAATCGAGATGAGCTGGGTCAAGACCTGGATCATCCGGGATTCCATGTGAGCTGAATGGTACATCTTGTGACGAGGATGGGACGTCGGGAATAACGTGCTTATGGATAATCGAATGGGTCTTGTGACAGTTGACCTCCCCAAGGATCAAACGGTTCAAGTGGTGGAGTGTCCGTGTCCATATTGGAACTTGCTTGATTGGTGTTAAACTCATGAAGGGCTTTGAACACATGAGGATGTGTTACGGGAGTATCCCACGAGTAGCTTGTTGTGGTATAAGGCCATACCTCGTGTGGTATTACCTTATTTTCTTGACAGAGAATACGCTGGAGTTCCCTCGTACTCATGAGGGATGTCGAATATGGTTCGGGAGTACGTCTTGTGGATTTTGAACACTTGATCTTAGAGATTCGGCTTGAAGAAGGTAGTGCCGATTTCTGCTGCATTAAATCTTTTGTCTCCTATTGATCCAAGAAATGACCAAGGATGATGAAAGATGACGACAGTGTGTCTACGAGGCTCCGATCCGCCAACTCGTCTTTGGAGTGTGAACAGGTGTTTCCATGCTTGTAGGGATTGGAACCAGGTGATGATGTCAAGGAAATATCTCTGGTCATGATTTCTATAATTTCCGAAAAGGGATTTAGACAAAACCTTAATGATTTCGTCTAAAGGAAATTCAATAGCAATCGATAGAGATGAAGCATGTACCAAAGCATCCATTTTAGATCGGAATGGAAAGAGACGGTAGAAGACCATCTTAATGGTGAAAAAGGAGCCTGGTATTCATAATTGAGACCTGGTTTCAACATCAATCCGCCATAATCTTTGAAGACTATATAATGATAATTCCAAAATAATCTTTGAAAGTGATTAGAAAAAGAATTCGTTTGAGATATTGAGGAATATCAGGGGATATTGGTGAGATGGCTACCGGTGTTCTCTCATATTCTCGAGTTTTGAAGGTTCCTGAAAACTCTTTACGAATAAACATATTTATGGATCGAAAAGGTTCTTTTGGCCGGGAAAGGAAATCAGCCAAAATATTTTTCTTTCCAGAAATGTGTTTTGCTTCAAAAGAGTATTTTGAAAACCATTCCGCCCAACGTAAAAGCCGGGGATGAGGAACTTGTTTCGCTTGAACTTAAGCATCCGGGGGAAGGATGACATGTCCATTTCGACTAAAAAGTGATGGCCAATGAGATGAAATTCAAATTTTTTGATGTCATTTTTTAACGGCAAGAATTTCTTTGAAAGTGGAATGATAATGCATTTCGCATTTGAAAACTTTCCGCTTTTATAAGCACAGATTTTTCGCTTACCTTTTTCTTCTTCAAGGAGGATGGCTGCCCAGATTTGTCAACGACATCTGCCTGGAGAATCCTCGTTCCATTGGAAGGGATTCGAAGAGGTAGTAAATTCTCGCAATTGGTCTTTCGGGTTTTTGATGGCATTGTTCTATTTTTCCGACCAAGGAGGGGGTTTTTTCTTCAGCATTTTTTGCAGAGCATGGAGGATCCGAGAAATCTTTAAGACGAAATCTCTAAGATAATTAACAATTCCTAAAAAGGATTGAATTTGCTTGGACAGAGAGATTTTCATCTAGGAATATCTCGGAGATCTTCCGCAATGTGAGGTCCTGGGCAATAGTTTTCATTTTTCAAACGCATGCCGATGAATTCAATTTCTCTTTGGGCTAGGACCATTTTCTTTTGGGAAAGCATGATGCCATAGGTGTGTACAATTTCAAAGAAATTGCTGGAGGAGTTTTGCATGAGATTCTTCATAATGGGAAAAGAGAAGAATGTCATCAATGTATATCCGAGCATTGGCAAGAATGGGCTAAAAGATTTTGCACATAGCCTTTTGGAACAAAGAAGGAGCAGTTTTGAGTCCAAAGGGGAGGACATTCTACTGGAAATGCCGATTAGGAATGCAAAATCCAGTTTTGAATCATGCCTCAAGGATGCATTCCTATTTACCAAAATCCCGCCTTAAGATCAAACTTGGAATAGATCTTTACTTGAGCAAGGCTGGAGAATAAAGAATTTTTATGCGGCAAAGGGAATTTATCATCTTGGATAAACAGATTGAGGGGCCGATAGTTTATGACTAATCTCGGCTTTCCTCGACTTTGTTCCGCTCTTTTGTTGACATAGAAGGCTTCACATGCCCATGAGGAGTCCGAGGACTCAATGAGTCCTTGGGAGAGGAACCGAGCACATTCCGCTTGTGCGAGTGCAAGGTGCTCTGGATTCATGCCTGAGTGGCAGCTTTGGTAGGATTGATTTTTCCATTTTTCTTGAAAGGGATTTTGACAAAAAAGTCGAATTCTTCCAAAGGGGATTGGAACAAGTCCGGATGAACTGGCGATGGGATTCCGAGCAATGGGAAAGAAGGGATTGAGTGATTGGGTCAAGAATTTCCGGTTGAATAACAAAGGGTCTTTGGATTTCCACAAACTCTTGAAAACTTTCTTGGAATTGTAATCCCTTAGGGTTAATTCCGAGTTTGGGAAGTTTGGACAATAAGTCCCAGCCAATGATAAGATCTTTGTCATGAGATGGACACCCAAGAATTCCGGTGATAATTTCGCATCCCGAAAGGATATGGATGGAAATAGGTTTACTACGCAATTTGGTAGAAAAAGTTTCTCCCGAGGCCGATTGGAAGTATCCGGTGTATGGTGTCCAAGATTCTTCTAGGAGAATTTTGCTATCCAGGAGAGATGCGGCTGCGCTAGTATCAATGAGAGCTATGACTTGGATTGGTTTGGTGTTAGTCGAGAGATGGATTTGTACTAGGAAGTATGGAGGATGAAATTTAGGTGAGTGGATTCCGAATAAGTTAGAAAGAGCGAAGAAAGAGAGAATATCTCCCGGAGAAGAGTCGAATCGAAGAATAAGTCCGTATGGTGCACAGAGTGTCCGGTGAAGGTTCTTCTTCGATGGAGAAGACGGATTCTATGTCTTCATCACCGAGAGAGATCCCAAGTGTTACGAAAAATTTTCTCGGATCATGTAGCTGCCCTGTTTCTTTGCCTCGGGGGGCATTTCTTTGCAAAGTGACCTTTCTTGTTGCGAGATATAACATCCGTCGGACTTGGGTCTTCTTCGTTGCTTTGTAGAATGACTGCGAGACTTTTTTCTCGGGAATTTCCATTTGCTTCGCCTTTCGGCCTTCTTGCAAAGGAAAGCTTCTTGAAGTGTACCTTCTTCTTATGACCCGAGCAAGATTGATTATTGCAGCCTCGAGAGCATTTTATCTTCCATTTTGGCCTTTCATAGTTTTTGTCATATCGCCGGTTATCATGACTGTAATCGGTCAAACTGTTGTCGTCGTCTACATCTTTCTTCAATGGCAATATGGACAGTTTGTTGGATTTCGCCAAGAGTGGATTCTAGGAGTGGCCTTTTGAGATTCTTATTGACTTCATCTCGCAATCTCTTTAGGAATGGAGGCTAAAAAGATTGGTTTAAGATTGATGTCTACTCCGAGATGATAGAAAAGTCTAATCATCTCTTTGAAATGTCTGTCTAGGTCTTTTACTGAAGTGGAGCAATATTTTCTTTCGAAAAATTCGTTTCCTTGGAGCTCTTTTTCACTTGGTTGGCTAGCCAATGAAATACAAAGGGATGACCTGTATGGCTTGATCGAAAGACATCAAGAGGAAAGCAATCCGGTCTTGCTCGAAATGGATGTCCACCAATTTTTTAAGGTTCCAAAGTGAACTTACTTGTGAATTCCGAAGGACTTCATAAGTACTTTACTTACTCAAACTTTTGGCGACAAGCCATGTGTGGAACTCTTGAAGCTTGACGGACCATCGCTGGTAGGGAACATCATCGAAAGTGAAAAAAGTCCCCGAAGAGGAATGAGGATGATGAGAAGATGGCCTGGGAGTTGGATTTGGAGAGGAGAGGTTAACAAATTCCATTTCTTCTTCCTGCTTCTTCTTCTTTTTTGAACCGTTGCTGCCATCATTATAGCAGGAATTGGTTTTGGATCATTTTCTGATTCCCAAGAGGAAAGAGTCTCGAAGGAGGGGCTTACGAAGAAGACAAAGAGTCTTCATTGTCCTTTTATCTCGATGGAATTTATTGAATCGAGATGGGACTTGTTTCCTCAAGAAACTTTCAATAGGATTAGAAACCATGAAGGAAGGAAGTATTTGAGAAGGAGAAGCAGGGGGATGAATCTGGTGGTTCGGTGGAGCTGAAGGGAGAATAGGGAAAGTAAGAACAGAAGAGACCGATGCGATTCTTGAGGTTTTTGCTTTTTCAGCTTCCGCTTTTTTATTTCTTTGAGACGTGCTCTAAAGGGCTAGCACGTTGGTTCTTGGTTTTGGTGAAACCATTTCAAGCACTTGTTGAAAAGGTGATGAAGAAGTTTTACTTGGTGGTTTGTGATGAGTGGGTGGCTAGATTGGTGAAGGGAGGAAATGATGAGGTAAGAGGAATGGGTGGTGAAAAAGGAGCTTGGTATTCAAGTTGAGCCTTCGGCTTTCAAGGATCTGAATTTGCCTTTTGAGTTTCTCAATTTGAGGAGTTTGGTCTTCCAAGTAATGATGATGGACTTGCTGATTTTCCATTAGATACAATCTTTTCCCGAAGTCTTCGAGCATCTTCCGGATGTGAGTGGAAGCTTGATCAACTCGATCAATCCGGGTAGAAACTTTATCACGGGCCACGTTCTAGGCTAAGGCATTTTCGGTTTGTTAATTCGAAACGGTGCTCACTGAGTGGTGCCTTTCTTCGCCATGTGGGTCAATTTCACTTGGTGCAGGTACTTTAGGAGCATGATAGTACCGCCGCCGAGAGTCCGAAAACTTTTCAAGTGAAGGAAATTGTAAGGTAGATGAATGAGATTCAATTGGCTTGGGTTAAGAGGAGGGAAATCTTCGAAATGAAACATGCATATGCCAGGAAGTGGTTCAGGGTGCATATATATGGTTTTGGGAGTTCAATGGAACAAGGTGAATTTTTCTTGACCCATTTCTAGATGGGTTTGTAAAAAGGACTCGGTAATGGATTTTTTGGATGGTGGTGGTGGTAAACTTGGTAGATCCGGTTTTACAAGGAGATGGAGATGGGATTTGGAATGTTGGAGGAGTGCCATATCGAACAAGATATTGCCAATTTCCGTCATCTTCATCAAGAGGTCCTACAAGAGGATCACCATCAAGATACCTTTGATACAAAGGATCTTTCTTTTTCTTTCTTGAAGAGGGCCTGTCATCTTCTTCAAGAAAAGTACAAGAAGAACGGGAACATTCCCGATCCCAAAAACAATAACCTTGAAGGGTCTTTGAAATAATGGATAGGTTGTCCATTTGAGTCAAAGGACCGGACAAATTTCTTCAGGTCCGGATCTTCAATACTCACTGTTTCGAAGGACATAGAGTAAAACAGAGAATAGTAGGAAAAGAAGGGAACAAGGATGAAGAGTCTTCTTTTTCTTTTGCAAATTTGATGGTCATTGTGCCATCTTTTTTCTTTGTAAACCGTGGCTCGATAGACTGGGACAAGTCTTGTGTTTTGATGGACAGAGTTGTCCAACTTGTCAACCTTCTCCCCGATACCTGGGTGACAAATTATGAGAAACTCCATCAAAACTCAAGAAGTTTTCCTTTGCAAGAAGGCCGAAAGGCGAAGCAAATGGAAATTCCCGAGAAAAAAGTCTCGCATCATTCTACGAGCAACGAAAAAGACCCAAGTCTAACAAATGCTATATCTCGCAACAAGAAGGGTCACTTTGCAAAGAAATGCCCCCAAACAAAGAAACAGGCAGCTACATGATCTAGAAAATTTCTCAATACTGGGATCTCTCTCGTGACGAAGACGTAGAATCCGTTTTCTCCATCAAAGAAGAACCTTCACCGAGATACTACAGTGCCATACGAACTTATTCCTCGATTATGACTCTTCTCGGGGGAGATATTCTCTCTTTCTTCTCTCTTTCGACTCATTCAGAATCCATTCACCTACATTTCATCCCACATACTTCCCAAGACAAATTTATCTCTCGAGAAAGACCAAACCAATCCAAGTCATAGCTCTCATTGATACTAGCGCAGCCGCATCTCTTCCGGATAGCAAAATTCTCCCAAAAGAATACTGGACACCATACACCAGATACTTCCCGGTCAACCTCGGGAGAAACTTTTTCTACCAAATTGCGCAATAAACCTATTTCCATCCATATCCTTCCAGGATGCGAAATTATCACCAAAATTCTTGGGTGTCCATCTCATGACAAAGATCTCATCATTGGGTTGGGACTTATTGTCCAAACTCGAAATTAACCCTAAGGAGTTACAATTCCAAGAAAGTTTTCAAGAGTTTGTGGAAATCCAAAGACTCTTTGTTCTTCACCAGAAAATTCTTGACCCAATCACTCAATCCCTTCTTTCCCATTGCTCGAAATCCCATCAGCAGCTTCATACGAGACTTGTTCTAATCCCTTTTGGAAGAATTCGACTTTTTTGTCAAAATCCCTTTCAAGAAAAATGGAAAAATCAATCCTACCAAAGCCTCGCCACTCGTGCATGAATCCAAAGCACCTTGCACTCGCACAAGCGGAATGTGCTCAGCTCCTCTCCCAAGGACTTCCCTCGACTCCTCATGGGCATGTGAAGCCTTCATGTCAACAAAAGAGCGGAACAAAGTCGAGGAAAGCCGAGATTAGTCATAAACTATCAGCCCTCAATCTGTTTATCCAAGATGATAAATTCCCTTTGCCGCATAAAAATTCTTTATTCTCCAACCTTGCTCAAGCAAAGATCTATTCCAAGTTTGATCTTAAGGCGGGATTTTGGCAAATAGGAATACATCCTTCGACGCATTCAAACTGGATTTTGCATTCCTAATCGGCATTTCCAATAGAATGTCCTCCCCTTTGGACTCAAAATCTGCTCCTTCTTTGTTCCAAAAGGCTATGTACAAAATCTTTTAGCCCATTCTTGCCAATGCCCGGATATACATTAATGACATTCTTCTATTTTCCCATTATGAAGAATCTCATGCAAAACTCCTCCAAAGCAATTTGCTTTGAAATTGTACACACCTATGGCATCATGCTTTCCCAAAAGAAAATGGTCCTAGCCCAAAGAGAAATTGAATTCATCGGCATGCATTTGAAAAATGGAAACTATTGCCTAGGACCTCACATTGCGAAGATCTTCGAAATTCCCATATGAAAATCTCTCTGTCGAAGCAAATTCAATCCTTTTTAGGAATTGTTAATTATCTTAGAGATTTCGTCCCAAAGATTTCTCGGATCCTCCATCCTCTACAAAAAATGTCGGAAGAAAAAACCCCTCCTTGGTCGAAAAAATGCACCAATGCCATCAAAACCCCGAAAGACCAATTGCGTGAATTTACCACCTCTTCAAATCCCTTCCAATGGAATGAGGATTTTCCGGATAGATGCCGGTGAGAAATACTGGCAGCCATCCTCCTTGAAGAAGAAAAAGGTAAGCGAAAAATTTGTACTTATAAAAGCGGAAAGTTTTCAAATGCGAAATGCATTATCATTCCACTTTCAAAGAAATTCTTGCCGTTAAAAATGGCATCAAAAATTTGAATTTCGTCTCATTGGCCATCATTTCCCCGGATGCTTAAGTTCAAGTAGAAACAAGTTCTTCATCCCCAGCTTTTACGTTGGGCGAATAGTTTTCAAAATACTCTTTTGAAGCAAAACACATTTCGGAAAGAAAAATATTTTGGCTGATTTCCTTTCACGGCCAAAAGAACCTTTTCATCCATAAATATGTTTATTCGTAAAGAGTTTTCAGGAACCTTCAAAACTCGAATATGAGAGAACACCGGTGGCCATCTCACCAATATCCGCCCGATATTCCTCAATATCTCAAACGAAATTCTCTTTCGATCACTTTCAAAGGTTATTTTGGAATTATCATTACATAGTCTTCAAAGATTATGGCGGATCGATGTTGAAACCAGTCTCAATTATGAATACCCGTTCATACATCCATTAAGATGGTCTTCTACCTTCTCTTTCCCTTCGATCTAAAATGGATGTTCCGGTACATGCTTCATCTCTATCGATTGCTATTGAATTTTCTTTAGACGAAATTATTAAGGTTTTGTCCGAATCCCTTTTCGGAAATTATAGAAATCATGACCAGAGATATTTCCTTGACATCCTCACTTGGTTCCAACCCCTACAAGCATGGAAACACCTGTTCACACTCCAAAGACGAGTTGGCGACCAGCAGCCTCGTAGACACAATGTCATCATCTTTCATCAACCTTGGTCATTTATCGGACCAACAGGAGACAAAAGATCCAATGCAACAGAAAATCGGCACTACCTCCTTCAAGCCGAATCTCCAAGATCAAGTGTTCAAAATCCACAAGACGTACTCAACCATATTCGACATCCCTCATGAGTACAGGGAACTCCAACATATTCTCTGTCAAGAAAATAAGGTAATACCACCTGAGGTATGGCCTTATACCACAGCAAGCTACTCGTGGGATACTCCCGAACACATCCTCATGTGTTCGAAGCCCTTCAGGAGTTCAACACCAATCAAGCAAGTTTCACTATGGACACAGACACTCAGCCACTTGAACCGTTTGATCCTTAAGGAGGTCAACCGTCACAAGACCCATTCGATTATCCACACCCGTCATTCCCGACGTCCCCATCCTCGTCACAAGATGTACCATCCAGCTCACATGGAATCCCGGATGATCCAGGTCTTGACCAACTCATCTCGGATTATGAAAAAGAACAATTATTGCGTGCATACAAGAAGTCAAAAAGATGGCCATGATGGACCGTAGAGTTCGACTGAGATGATCCCAATTATCATCCCGATCCCGATAGAAGAAGATAAGCTCTACCTATGCTCGTGTCACCTCCATCTCGCTCACACCTGCTGCTGGTCTACTCCAACAGCTCTACCTATGCTCGTGTCACCTCCATCTCGCTCACACTGCCCGTGTCTACTCCACCAGCTCTACATATTATGTGAAAAGTCAAGAAAGGCAGTAGAAGAAGTGTTTTTGTGTGTGTGTGATTATCAGCAATAATGACTCCTTCGAAAGTCAAAGTTTGTCGTAAATTATTGTACCAACTTGTCGGACCTCTATAATAGAGAATCCTTTATGTAACCTCGCCTATATAAAGGCGGACTTGTTCATTGTAAAAGCTAGACTTGGCTTCCTCTCGTGATATCCAAGTAAAGTTTGTTTCTAGAATGAGTTTCTAAAAATCTTCTCCTCTCTTCGTGCGGACTCTTCGCACTAAAATGCTTCTACTTCTCTATTACAAATGATTGGTTAAATATGCTCTCCACTTGCCACGAACTATGATCACTCGAGGTTTATCGATCTGTTTTATTGGGTTAAAGCGCGTGTAGAGTCCGGCGGGCGTCTCTGCACTTGTTGATTAACTTCGCAAGTGAGCGCCGGATTCAATCCAATACTTGATCGGGATAAATCTATGGTGGTAATGGATAGTGGATCCCGTGGATCGAAAATTTTGATATCCGAAAGAATTAGTTCCAAGAGCGAGATCTGAAACTAACAAAGTCCCTTAAGTGGCCGGAGAGCCCGTGTGGGATAGCATACTAGAAACCCCTCGGGTATGGGATATTGTCAACCCAATCGGGATGTGGCTTCCTATACACAGGTCTTGGATGACCTCTTTCGCGCCCCAATTGTTGCATCACCAACGCGGCCACCCGATCTGGATTCCATAACCTCAAGTTCTGTTGGCCCATCCAAGGATCCTACCCCTAGGGTCAACCGTTGGGGTCTATCTATCCCTTGATGTTCCACATTGAAGTTAATTGGTGGCGCCGGCCTATACAAAGGATTCCCTATCATCGGTAGATATGGTTGGGCTGCGGGAGGTCTCATAGGCTCTACATTTGGTACATTCAAGGCCGGCTGTATATTTGGAACAATGGGGTTGACCACATTAACTTCAATGGGGCCGGTTTGAGGGAAATTATAACCGCTCACTCCATTCACTAGGTTTGTTGGTGTTGGATTCTCTAGCGTTGGTACAATTCTCACAGAAGGTTGTAAATTTTGTCCCCCCACTACCATTATATCCAACATTGGGAGGTCCCGATCTGGAGGAAATGGCATAGTGCCCAGAGAATTCACATAAAAAAGGTGAAACTTGGGAAGAAGAATTAGGACGCGATATTACCTCGTTTATGGCGTTGACCACCGCAGGCCTTAACACGTCGGGCCACATGTCGTACCAAGTGATTAGTGAGTTCGTTCTCTTTGTTCCTCAAACATTCTCTTCATCGTAGCCAATAATGTAGCATCGGGTGCTAAGGTACGAGTCTATTTTTCAATTAATCGTCGTGGAATATCGGCATTGCGATGGGGTACCTCTTCACCTAATTAGCCATTGAATGCTCGACCATGCACCATCGTCTGGATTATTGACGTTGTCATCTTGTGCTCCTTCCGGTTGGTTCCTGGTTCTCACCATTTCTCCAAATCTCACCACGAGAGTCCCACCGTGCATGCCAAAAAGATGTTCGCTCGCTTTGCAATAAGAAAAATCTTTTACTCAAATTCGTTCTTCGATTTTTATTAAGAAGGTTCTATGGTTCAATTCGCGAGGATGTATCCGATGAAGAACATATCACAAAAGGAAGGTGTAGAAATGGGTTTGAAATAGATGGATTGAAAGTGGACTTGAGATCAACAAAGGTCCGAGTTAAGTTACGATACTCCTAAGAAAGCAAGACATGACTAGGAAATAAACTTGCTCTACTGGAATTGAAAGTGCAAGAAACTTAAAGTGCAACAAAAGTTAAACTGCAAAGGAAATTGAGTGTTTTTAGATATGTGTTGATCTTTCTTTCCCATCTTTCTTCTGGATATTTGTATCTCCTTCCGCCCTGTAACAGCTTAGTCAATTATCTTTGTGTTTTCAAATCTTTAATCTCGGTGCCTTCAATAACTACCCCTTTCTACACATGTTCTTCATTGCTTTTGTCTGCAAAACTTGATCTTCAACTACCACAATGACTTTGAATTTGAATATTTTTTAATAACCTCCCATGATCCGGATCGTGCCCATTACTTTCGTTTCTTGCTTGTAACTTCCCATTGACGTGGCTAACTTAGCTGTTCCATGGCCCTCTTTATGCCTACAACCCTCCATCGTTGACCCTCTGTGATTCTCGGGAAGTTCCCCGAATCATGACCACTTACCGAATCTTGGACTCGATATCCTTGTTGCCCACTTCCCGAATATCGGGTTCCCGCAACTTTCGGCATATTACTGCCAACTTACCGAATTTCGGAAAGTCATTGGTCGCGCCTGATTTACCGATTTCAGGACATATTAACGATGACACCCATTCGGTACTTGTTATTGTTTTGGTGTTAACACCAAGCAACAGCAAGCGCCATCTCTGTCTTTTGCCGTACTATCTTAGCTCTAAATCTGAGAGAACGTGGTCAGTCGCTGTCCCTCCCGTCTTCATTGTCTCACTCCCTCCTCTCTGTCTCACCATGCATACACTTCAAATCTCAAATCTGAGAGCAAGCAATGAGCACCTCGTGGGTGGTTGAGCAAGGATCGATGAACGAACAAAGGTTGACGAACTTTATTTGTCCGTATCTAAAAGTTTTTCTTTTGGTCAAAGTATTAGCTAGTTATGTAGGTGTTTCTGTTTTTGTTATTTTACATTTCTTTGATTATAAAAATGCGTTTTTATCAGTCTATTGAATATGGTGTTTTTAATTATTAGGTTGTAATTTTTCTTGCGATTGTATAGATCTAAGTTTGCTTCTTATGCATTTGTATTTCGACGGCTGCAACTCGTATGTTGTTATTTGATTTTTTTAATGAGATGAATTCGTTTAAGTCTTGAGTCTTATGTACTATGTTATGTATTTCATTTTTTATCCAATTATCCCTAGTTGGAACTATGCTTTGCTTGGCAAGAGACACAACATGGATGGCCTTGGCACGGTCGGGAGCCATTGCTAATCGTCATAGAGACATCCTCAGTATATAGGATAAACTAACAAAAATAATTTTTTATCAAGACGGTAACTTATAAGCTGGAGCGACAAGATTCATCGGTCCTTAGAAAAAACACTCGCCATTCACTAAATTCGACTCCATCAATATGAAACTGAGACGATGCCCTCTTTGATGTTTGGTTGCCTCCTTGATTCCTAATCTATCCCAAGTCCCACAGAAGTGGTCGGAAAATATGCCTTCAGAAATAGTCGCATTTCATTTATCCAAATGATCACTTGAATTGCTTAATTGAGCAACATGTCGATGATATACCGATTTACCTTTTCTATAATTGAGGGGATTCCATTCATCCACGTTTCATATAGGAATAATTCCCTCTATTTGATTGGCTGGCCCTGGATCAAATATCACAGTCAATACTAGTACATAGTAAAAACCTAAACATTCACTCGTATTAGTTTTCATGTGGGAATTTCCTCTATCGGTTAGAGGAATGATGGCAAGCTTGAAGACAATGAACAATAACTCGTGGACAGAAAATAAAAAAAATTAAATAAATCAGAAGAAAACTAGGACCGTTTTGTTCACGTGAAATTGTTGGCCGCAACACATGGGACGGGCAGTGATGACCGAACCGCCATGTCAAACAAATCCAACGAGACTTGGCGAGAGGACTTGATTACATTTTCCATAAAAAAATCTAGGGTTACATTGCTTCCATTGAAAAGTTTAAGACTAAATTTATATCAGTATAATTAGTTTAGGACTGATTGTAGACTTCTTCAATGGTGTTGCAATTTACAGTCAACATGACGTGGGAAATCCAGCAACATCACACATAAGCTTTATTACAATGCCATATGTCATTCAAATTAATTAATGAAAGAATGAAAACTTATATTTCATTTAGATAACTAATGGAACAATGAAAACAAACATATTAACGTATATTAGGGACTAATTGGATGAATTGAAAGTGCTAGAACGACGTTGTCCATTAGTAAAAAGTGATTTGATTGAACCCACATCTCATCGATAAAAGTGCAAAGACTACCAGCATCATTTTCTATTCTAGCAATAGAAACTACTCGTTCTTTATCTTGGTTGAAAGAAACCAAGAGATGTTGATACATAAAGCAAAATTCAAGTGTAACCGTCCGATCAATCTTCCTAAGCAAGATTCACTTTAGGCCGTTCAAATAAAGCATGATAAAGCTAGATTTAATCCTAGCCCTCCAATTTCACTCTTGCATTTTACTATTCACTTCAAGAACATATTTTCTCTCTCATCTCTCTCCATTTTCGACCAAGCCATCCTCAAGAGCAAACCCAACAATTTTTCATCCAATCCTTCTTAAATCTACATCCATTAGTATCCTAACTACCTAATCCAAGTTTAGAAATTATCTTACCTTAAGAAGCTAGCAAATCCTACGGTGAAAAGTTGAGAAGTTTCCGGTTTGAGCGGCGGTACCGGCGGCGTGTCCCTCACGGCCGGGGCGGTTCCACGGCGATCCGAGGCTCCCGGGCGGTTCAAAGAGGGTAGCTCGGCTTCGGTGGTGGCTAGTGGTTCACGTGAGGCCGGTGGTGGCTTGGTAAAAATTTTCGGCAGTGGTAGTGGTGATGGTGATGAAATTCGGCCAAGTAGAGAGAGAAGTGAGATGAGAGAAAATCTTCTTGCAATTATGGAGAAGAAGACCAAAAATTTGATTAATAAAAGGTCGGGATAATAATTTTTTTTGGGTAGATATTTTGATCTTGCAAGTCAAGAAGGGCAATTTGGTAAATTTCCATCACCCTTAACTAATCAAATTCGGCCACTAGGTGTCGCGACCTAAAAAATAATTTTCTTAGGTTAATGGATTATTAGGTTAATTTAATGAATAACCTAATACGGACTCTCCCAAGCCCTACCAACTCGCAACTTTGGTTAATTCAAATAATTTTAACTTTGGAGTCGCCACTAACCATTTTGGGTAGGTTGATTAGAAACCTAAATAAAAATAGCGGGAGGACTATTTTTATTCCTACGAACCAGAAATTGTGGATTCGGGGACTTGATTACATTAACTAATTAAAGCTAACGCCCTTTCGGTACCTTAATTCCATGAGATATCCTAAGTTTGGCAACTCAAACTTGATCGATCTTTACTTTAAGTTTGAATGAGGTGTTTTTGTATTTTCATTTATTTAGAATGAATGCAATGGTATGAATGAATGAATGCAATGAGACTATCTAAAATGACGAGATATGCAAAGGAAATATGATATGATAAGATATGCAAGATACGATATGGAATATGCAAAAGATATGACATGAGATATGGATATGCATGATATATGGAGAAAATATGCAAGATACGCATGAGATATGCAAGACAACATGAGCTGATTTTTTGGGTTTTATGATAATCGAAATATGCGTGAGATCAAATATATGCATGGATATAAAAAAAATATGGAATGCAAAATATGATACTCGAAGATATGAAGTGGAAGATATGTACGAGAATGATGTGAGATGTCCGAGATATGCTAAATATGCAATGATATAATGTGAGATATGCATGACAAAATTTTCTGATTTATGTCCCTTTTCTTTTGGATTCCCGGCCAGATTAATAATATTCTAATTTGATTCTCTTGACCTAAATTTTCAAGATAAACTTAATGAGATAAAGTTTTTAAGAAACTTTATCTCCCTAAAGATTTAATTAGACATTGTTTCTAAGAAACCATATCTCACTAAATTTTTTAGGAGATTTTTTAAAGCTTATCGGGAGATTTAAATCAAAGAAGATATCAATCAAGCACAAAATATCCACTCAATCGAGGCGAGTTTAAGATAGCAATCCGGATAAGTCAAAACCAATCGACCATATCTTCTTGCAATTTTAAAAATATATATATTCATAAATCTAAATTCGGCTTTTTGAAGATAGCGAATCGATCTAAACGGCGATAGATCGGATAAACTAAATTCCCATCCTTATTAAGTCGGAGGGTCGTATCCGAATTGCGACGGATAAGTTTATCCAACTTAAAGATGTTGCCTATTAGGAAACAAAATTTCCTAATTTAGATTTAGAATATTTTATTCCGAAAAAACATGTCGAATGCATCCAATTAATATCAATTTTTGAAAATCTGACAAACGGAAAGCAAGCAGCAACTAATTCATGCAAAATCAGTAATAAAAATAGTCAAAAGACTTACCTTTAAGTTTGGTGAGATTCTGCATTGGTTAGGGACATGTATGATGCAAAACAAAGGACAATTCTAAGTGAAAATAGCATGTTTACAGCACTCAAATAGCATCGAAGGCATGTCAAAACAGCGTGCTTTCTATCCCAAATCAGCAATAAATCAACATTGATAAATGTGGGAGAGTTACCTTGATTTGTTGCGCTAAAATTCTGCACGCACAAAAAACTGCGAAGTTGCCCAAATCAATGCTGTTTTTGTCTCCGCTTGATTCGTTGCGCTAAAATTCTGCACGCACAAAAAACTGTGAAGTTGCCCAAATCAACGCTGTTTTTGTCTCCAAATAGCAGTGAGACAGCCCAAGGTGTCAGAGGCTGTTATGGCTAATGTGAGCACGCTAGAAATCGTGAGGACCTCCACAAACAAAGACACGTCCAGATGTTGATGTCTTGTTTGTCTTTTTATCTTCTTTTTTGTCTTGGACTTCTTTCTTTGACTCCTTGGAACTTCTTTTCGTCTTTCCTCAGTGTGGTAAGACGTCTTCTTCTGTGGGGTGAATCTTTCCTTCGTGTCGACTATGGACTCTTCAAGATGAACACCGATGGCTATGGAGATCACCACAGGAAGTCTCCACCAAGCGAACGCCAAGGACCTTTTTCCTTGCCCTCACTCTCTCTAATACCCTAAGTCATAATGAGGTATATATAGAGAATTTTGGTTTCCTAATCCTAGCAAAGGTAAGGCTCGTTTTCAACCTTAAGATTAGGATTCCTAAGTAGATTTCGACTCATTCTTAGCCATAGGATTCAAAAAATCCGAAATTGAGAGTTTTAATCCATTAAAAGACCTTTAAAATTTTGGCCAAGAGAGTATGTAGCATGGGTTGGTCGAATTTCACATCATTGTGGGCTTAATTGCCCAAATTATTGGGCTTAAATTAGGCTTTATTCGAATAATTAATCAGTTAATTATAGCCTAAATTATGAGCTCCGAAACAGCCTCAATTTCCTGTAAATTTTCAGCACATATGATCATGAATTGCCAAGAAACATTTGTCCATCAATTTATGTCCAAGACGTCCTGATAAATTGAGCTCAATCTCGCACCGCCGATGCAAATGAATACATGAATGATAAAAATAAAAATGATTCCGTTATTTTTGTTTAGAACTAAAGTTAGTTCTATTTTTTTTATGCAAAAAATGATTAAAAGAAAAGTCAAAATTTAGGTGTCAACACTAGGGGGTATTGACCGAAATGCCCTTGAGCCAAAGTGGAAAAATAGATATTTTCTAAGGGTAAATGGGTCTTTTCCCATTTTCAGTCCAAATTTTATTTTCCCGAACTCTTTGGGGCGAAATGCGAAGAAATTGTACTCTGGATGAGGAAACATCCAAAATTTAATTATTAGAACCCCTAAAGGTCCGACGTCTAATTTCGAAGTCCGATTCGCGATCAATCTCAATTAATTGAAATTTCACTTATCTCAAACTAACGGGCGGCTTTTAGGAGTTCCGCGTATCGACCCGTGATTAATATCACATTTAAAAATTTCTTGAGCCATGGTGACTTTGGTTGTCATTCAATTGCGAGGTCAATTGTGAAGGTCAATCACTAGTCCCGATGGACACGATCGTTAGAAAATAATTTTGGGACGTTCGGAACCCATACGAGGTCAAACGGAATCACCCGTGATCCAAGCGTAGGGTATTGCCCAAATCGTTCCTTAGTCATTCTAGGATCAGCCTATATTGGTCTAAAATATTCCCTCGTCAATGTTCATGGTCAAAGAGTCAATCCAAGATCAAGTTCTTAGGTCCACATACTTGATTTTCCTAGCTAGCCATTCCCATTTGGTTAGTCTTCTCAAGATGGATCAATTACGAGCGAGATTCGATTGAAATACATCAATGAGACATTTCATTCATTCAAAACTTCGAAAAAGGATCGAAATACAAGATGTCACAATTCTTCCCCTTACAAAAATTTCGTCCTCGAAATTTACGACCAACTTAACTATTCAAATAAATGGGGGTGCCGATGCCTCATTGTTTCTTCATTTTCCCATGTTGCCCCTTCCGTTCCATGGTGCTCCCGATCACTTTCACTAGTGGGATTGTCTTGTTCCTCAAAACTTGTTCTTTTTAAATCTTCTATCCGCACGGGCCTCTCTATGTAAGATACTCTTTCATCTACTTCCACCACTTCATGATCCAAAGACATGAGTTGGGTCCGGCTCATACTTCCTCAACATGGATATGTGGAAGACATTATGAACTTGGGACAAGTTCGGCGACAAGGCGAATCGATATGCTAAAGTCCCAATCCGTTCCAGGATTTCAAATGGGCCTACGTATCTCGGACTCAATTTTCCTTTCTTCCCAAATCGAGATAAACCTCGCATTGGCGACACCTTCAGAAAACATGGTCTCCCACCTAGAATTTCAAAGGTCTACGTCGTTTGTCCACATAACTCTTTTGACGACTTTAGGCGTCTTTAACCTTTCTCTCGATCACTTTCACCGCTTCAACATGATTCTCGAACTAGCTCGAACCCATTATACTCCTCTCGCCAACTTCATCCCAACATACCGAGTTCTACAAGCTCTACTGCATAACGCCTCAAATGGTGCAATTCCAATACTCTGCTGGAAAGCTGTTGTTGTATGCGAACTCAACCAGAAATAACTCGATCTTCCCAACCCCCTTTAAAATCTATCATGCATGCCCGCAACATGTCCTCAAGTGTCCAGTATTGTCCTCTCCAACCGTCCGTCCGTGCATGGGGGATGATACGCGATGCTATACTTGCACTTGGGTTCCCATTGCATTCTCAAGACTTTTCCGTAAAGTTGCGGTGAACTTAAGGTCTCCGTCCGACGTAATTGTTACTTGAAACTCCATGCGGTCAAACTATCCGGGCGCATATACAATTCAGCGTACTTTTTCATTGCGAGTCCTTTCACATTGCCGAAAATGTGCAGACTTTGTCAATCTGTCGACGACTACCCAAATCGAATCATGCCCTCTCTAGCTCCTCGGTAGTCCCATAACGAAATTCATAGTAACGTGCTCCCATTTTCACGCGGGAATCTCTAGCGGCCAAGTAATCCTCCAAGCTTGCAATGTCGTGCCTTCACTTATTGGCACGTCAAACATTTAGCCACATGTTTAGCCACGTCTACTTTCATTCCATTCCACCAATAATGCCGACGCAAGTTCCGATACATCTTGGTACTACCTGGATGCACACCGTAGTTACTACGATGAGCTTCGACAAAATCTGCTCCTTAAGCTCTTCATCATTAGGGACACACAAACGTCCACGGAATTTCAAGATTCCGTCCTCAGCCACTTGGAATTCAGGTTTCCTCTTGGTTGCATCCATCTCTAAAATTTTCTAGACGTCGGGATCCACCAACTACAATGCCTTAATTCTCGCTCGAATCTTTGGCTCAATTCTCGGAGTTGCCATGAGACTAGAGAGGTTGCAAGCCTCGAACTTAAATTCTGAATCCATCAACTCTTCAAGTAAAATCCACTCCTTCACCATCAAATGTGCAATGCTCTATTCCAACTAAGAGCATCCGCTACTTTATTAGCTTTCCCAGGGTGATATAAAATATCGCAGTCATAGTCCTTCAATAATTCCATCCAACGACGCTGCCTCATATTCAGCTCTTTTGGGAGAATAAATACTTCAAACTTTGATGGTCCGTATAAATCGAAACTTTTCTCCCCATAAATAAGGCCTCCAAATCTTCAACGCAAAAATAATCGCCGCAAGCTCCGGATCATGCGTTGGGTAGTTCAATTCATGAGACCTCAACTGCCGCAACGCATAAGTAACTACCCCGCCATGTTGCATTAATACGCATCCTAGTCCTTTTAACGAAGCATCACTATAAATCTCAAATGCTCCAAGACCAGATGGTATCGTCGACTGCGTCCGTCGTCAATACAGTGCTTAAGTTCTTGAAACTCCTCTCACACTTATCTGTCCATTCAAAGCGAGTTTCCTTCTTCGTCACTGCGTCACAACGGAATAGCGATTGAAGAGAACTTCTCCACAAATCGTCGATAATATCCCGTCAAGCCTAGAAAACTTCGAACCTCCGTGACTGATGTTGTTCTTGGCCAATTCACGATGGTCTCAATTTTCGCAGTGCCTATTGAGATCCCATCTCCGAGACGATATGTCCAAGAAATGCTACTCGATCAAGCCAAAATTCACACTTGCTAAATTTGGCACAAAGAGAATGTTCTCTTAAGGTCCGTAGAATGATGCTCGAGATGGTGTTCATGTTCCTCCGAGCTCTTTGAATTGTTGACGCCTAAATTTTGACTAATTTATTACATAAAAATTAGAACCGATTTTAGTTCTAAACAAAAATCATCTCACATATTCATTTAGCATTGGCATATAATTTGAGCTTAATTTAACGGGGGTCCGGACTAGGCATGGGGTAGAAAAATGCACCAAGAAGATTTGAGCTTGAAAGAAATATTTTCTCGGGGATCTGTATTGCAAATACTCGGAACTTCGGGATCAGATTGCAAATACTTGAAACTTCAAGGACTGGATTGCAAATACCAAAAGAAGATGGGGAAAGGAAGATGGTGAAGAGAAGATAATGAAAGGAAGATGAAGAAGAGAAGATGAAAATGGAAGATGAAGAAAGGAAGATGAAGAAGAGAAGATGAAGATGGAAGATGAAGAAAGGAAGATGAAGATGAAGAAGAGAAGATGAAAATGGAAGATGGAGAAATGAAGGTGAAGAAGAGAAGATGAAGATGAAGAAGAGAAGATGAAAATGGAAGGTGGGGAAATGAAGATGAAGAAGAGAAGATGAAGATGAAGAAAAGAAGATGAAAATGGAAGGTGAGGAAATGAAGATGAAGAATGAAGGATGAAGAACTTTGCCTATAAAAGAAGAAGAGTTCTTGAAGAGAAGAGGAGTTTTTCCGGGGAGTACGAGAGAATTGAGAGAGTTTTTTTGAGGAGGGGGTTTTGGGAGGAAAAGAGAATGGAGAGAGGTTTTTGGAGTGGAAGAGAATTGAAAGAGTTTTTTTGGAGTAGGAGAGAATTGAGAGAGTTCTTGAAAAAAAAATTTGAAAAGAGTTTTGAGAGGGTACGAGTGTTTTGAAGCTCGGTGCTACCATTGCCAATTTCTGCACCCATCAACACAAGCCACAAGTTCATCACCATCGTTCAAGCTCGCATGCAAAGAAAAGAAAGTTAAGTGATTCCCTAACTTTCTTTAATTTCGAATACAAATTAGCTCGGATTTTCTACACCGATTTTTCTCTCTACGTTTTTATGTTAAATAACAGTTGCATATCAACGATGAGACATCAATGGTACAAGAATAGAAGGAGAGCAAAAGGAAAAAAATATCAACGCCCAGATTGCGGCTCATGAAATTCTAGCGATATGAGAAAAAAAGCGTGAAGGAGAGATAGGACCAAGAGATTTCTCGGTCTAACGAGTCACCAAATCATCCAATGGTCAAGACAAGCCCGAAGCACGAGTTTGGTGCACGAGTTCAAATTGGGGAGTAACCTTGAACCTATTTCATCCTAATTTCATGTAATTTCTTTATTTCAAAAAATGTCATGGGAAGAAAAATCCAAAAAAATTGATTCTTTGATCTTCAAGTAGAATTCATCAAATTTGTCAAATCCATTATTTGTTTCATGAATTTTAAGGTACCGAAAGGGCATTAGTTGTAATTAATGTAACCAAGTCCCCGGACTCTTAATCTCCGGTTCGTAGAAATAAGATAGTTTTCTCCCGCTATTTTATTTAGGTTTCTAATCGACCTACCGAAAATGATTAGTGGCGACTCCAAATTCAAATCACATTGCATGTTAATCATTCGAACTTTAAGTTGCGATTTGGTATGGACTTGGGAGAGTCCGAGTTAGGTTAGTTAATTAATTAACCCGATAATCTATTAGCCCGAAAAGATGACTTTGTTTATTTTTTTTTAGGTCACGACAAACTTAGCGACTCATTGGGACCCAAAGAGAACTTAAGCCGAGATAAGTTTATGAAAAGGAAAATTACTTGATTTGGCAATCTTGGTTGAATTTTAATCCCTAGGTGTTAAATGGTTTTGCGGGAAAGGGAGTTATAAGGGGAGGAGTCCAAGGCTAACCTCTGTTTTGCGAGCTTGGTGATGAGAATTTTATTTTTTGAACTATCGGAGTCTTGATTGCCCTTAAAATGTCGTGCATGCTGCTAATATAATTGCACTACACCACCTTGACTTGTGACCGAACCCGGGTCACCCGATAGTTTCGAGGATGGTATTTATGTGGTTCTTTAACCTTGGCGGTAAGGCTTCGCTAAAGGTTATCCCACTTGGATCCCGAGTTCTTCAAAAAATGGCTCAAGGGTTGTTCTCATGCGCGTGAGGCTATGATGCATGAGAGTTGCCCTTGTCGACCGAACCAAGCCGAGATGATTGGACCCGACTAGTCATGACTATGTATGCGAGGCGGCAACTAGTCATGATGAACGTGCGCGAGGCTGCGACATGTCGTTCTGTCCTTCATTTCATTTTGCTAAAAAAACTAAAATTTGAATCCACGATTCATGCGCATGTCTTTGTGATTGACATTTTCTTCCTATGAGCGGTAATTTCCTGTCTCTCACGCCATGTTATCTCATTTTTATTTTGGGCTGGTCCATGGTTTAGGTTGATTGTTTATGAATCTCATTGTCTTGTTTCCAATTTCACACTTTGCTTCCGTAGTTTTTACAATTTCATCGGTTGTCCTCAATTCGATTTGGCTTGTTCCTATTGTACGATTTTTACTAAATTCTATGATCGAGTTTTGAGTAAGTGCCAAACATGAAAGTTGTAGATCTATGTTTCAACTAATATCCTACAAAATTTCAGAATTAAATTCATAGTTTAAGATGGCTTTTCATGTTTTCAACTACCTGCGGTTATAACAGTTTTTTGAATGCGATTTTTCGAAAAGACACATTAAACTGATTTGATCCGCTCATTTCTAGTCTGATTGGCCAACTTAAAAGTTGTTCATCATCTTCTCAACTATAAGCTCGTAAAATTTGGACGTATTTTGACCAACGTGCGAATTAATACGGATTTTTTCGTAAAAATCGATGAAACTGAAAATTGCCCGATGCGATCTTTTGGTCATGTCTAGTTCGTTCATTGAGTCTAGAAGGAAGTCATGCACCGGCTCTCTATCCTCGCTCGTTGTACTTACTCTTGACTTGTCGCTTTTCAGGAAATTTATCACGGATCCTCCGCATATTACTCGATTGGTGGTGAAGACAATGGCCGACATTAACGCCGCCGTCCATGAGATTTTGAATGAACGCTCGGTGCTCTAACCGAGCGATTTGAAGGGATGATGTCTCACAAGATGATGGATAACTTCATAGCCAAGCTGCAGCCATCCAGCTCAAGCCCTCCACCGATTGTGCCAGCTCTAATTCCCTCGGCGAGTAATTCCAAAGAAGGCCCCTGAAGGTGTTCCCTATCGGCTACACCGTTGGAAGATATTATTATAACAGTGCCGGGTTCGAGCATACCACCCTCGATTCCAGCTCCCCAAACCAACCCGATGACGATAACCAACGACCAACAAGTTTGTCATCATGGGGGATACATGAGGAGGGAAACCTAGTGGATTCGAAGTATACGACCAAGATGAGTTCGATCCAGATTATGAGGAAGTTCGTCAAGATTTCGAACGACATGAAGAGATCAAGCCCTTGATCGGTGAACAAATTATCTCGGTCGGCCTAGGCGATGCGGAAAACCCTAAAGAAGTTAAGATCGGGGAAAACCTTTCCTCGAAATGTCCGAGCGCTTGATCGAACTCTTGAAAGATTACCGGGACGTTTTCGCCTGGTCCTATGCAGATATGCCCGGTCTTGACCGCTCCATTGTCGAGCATTGTTTGCCGATCGATCCTTCGGCTAAGCCGGTGGTGCAAAAGTCAAGGAGGGCCGGACCGGAATTAGTGCGAGAAGATCAAAGAGGAGGTCATGAAGCTTCTTGATGTAGGATTCATTGAGACTACGAGAATATTCCGATTGGGTAGCTAACATAGTCCCTGTCATGAAGAAAGACGTCCGCATTCGGGTTTGTGTCGATTATCGAGACTTGAACAAGGCCAGATCCTAAAGATGATTTTCCCCTCCCGCATATCGACGTACTTGTTGACGATGATCGCGGGGTTTGATTTGTTTTCATTCATGGATGATTTCTCCGGGTACAATCGGATCCCGATGAATGTCAATGACAAGTTGAAAACCACTTTCACCACACCATGGGGAATGTTCCATTACGGGTAATGCCGTTCGGTCTCGGAAAAGCTGGAGCCACTTACCAACGAGCCATGGTTGCCCTTTTCCACGACATGATGAGGTTTACGTCGATGACATGATAGCAAAAACAATGCATGGAGAAGATCACGTCGAAACGCTGAAGAAATTGTTCGACGACTCCGAAAGTACAAGTTACGTCTTAACCCCGCCAAGTGTGTCTTTGGGACCAGCTCGGGCAAGCTACTCGGATTCGTGGTAAGCGGTAAGGGCATTGAAGTCAACCCTTCGAAAGTCAAGGCTATTCGTGAGCTTAAGCCGCCGACGACGGTTAAAGAAGTTTGAAGTTTGATGGGTAGGCTAAACTATATTGCTCGATTCATCTCCCGGTTATCGAAACCGCTAAGCCATTCCTCAAGCTATTAAAGAAGAATGCGCTAGTCCAATGGGATAGCGAATGTGAAGAAGCTTTTGGGAAACCGAAGCAAGATCTCATGAATCCACCCGTGCTTGTTCCTCCAACGTCGGGACAACCTTTAATCCTCTACCTCACAATCCTTAGTGAATCATTGGGTGCTATGTTAGCCCAAGAGAAGCGGGAGGATGGAAAAAAATAAGCCATTTATTATCCGAGCAAAGAAATTCACAACTTCGGAAATGAAGTACTCAAGTAGAGAAAACATGTGCGGCGTTACTCGGGTACTGCGCATGGCTTCGCAATATACCTTGCATTACCGGGTGCTTCTAGTGACAGAGTGCGATCCGTCAGCAATACTTGCTTAATCAACCCGCCTTGATTGGTAAACTTGCCAAATGGCAAATCCTCATCTCCGAGTTGGATGTTCAATATTTGTCCCAAAATTCAATCAAGGGACGAGCTATAGCGAGATGTCCTAGCTGAAAATCCGGGGCGAGATGATGATGCCTATCATTCTAAAAAATCGAATCATGTCGGTGGAGGATTACATCTCGACTATGTATTTTGACGGAGCAGTCCAATTTATCGGGGTCGGGCACGGGCGCGGTTCGATATCTCCAGGTGGTCGAGATTATCCCGTGGCAGCAAAATTGGTATTTTCTTGCACAAATAACGTAGCAAAATATGAGGCATGCATCCTCGGCTGCAGGCTGGGATTGAAATGGGGATAGCCCGACTCAAGGTGTTCGGAGATTCCGCTTTGATTATCCTTCGATTGTTGGAAAGTGAAAGACGAGAGATGCTAAATTGCTACCCTACCATGAGTATCTAGATGAATTGGTGGGGAAATTTGAAAATATCTCATTTGAGTATCTATCCAGGACCCATAATCGATTCGGCGATGCATTGGCCACCTTGTCTTTCAATGTTACAAGTCGCCAATGGACTTGAGGTTGACCCTACGAAGATCGAGGTACTAAAAAAGCCGGCATATTGTATGGCCGTGATCAATGAACCCGATGGTAAGCCATGGTACCATGACATCAAGACTTATATTCGAAGCGGGAGTTCCCGAAAAAAGTACCGTATCGACCAAAAGTACATAAGGAAGATGGCCCCAAGTTCTTCTTGAATGGAGAGAATTTAGACAAGCGGTCATTCGATTCCCGTCCTACTAAGATGCGTTGACTCGATCGAAGCGGTTCGTCTAATAATGGAAGTACATGAAGGGATCCGTAGTCCACACATGAACGGCCACTTGTCGGCTAAGAAGATTATGAGTTTGGGTTATTATTGGCTCACGCTCGAAAGAGATTGTATTCAGCATGTCCGGAGCTGTCACAAATGTCAAATTCATGGTAACAAGATTAATGTCCCTCCA
The DNA here is from genome assembly GCA_021437795.1 of Rhodamnia rubescens. Taxonomy (NCBI): domain Eukaryota; kingdom Viridiplantae; phylum Streptophyta; class Magnoliopsida; order Myrtales; family Myrtaceae; genus Rhodamnia; species Rhodamnia rubescens. The sequence goes on along the minus strand of JAILYA010000005.1, from coordinate 6,912,594 downwards.
AATGAGTTGCATCAATTATCCGAACCATGGCCGTTTTCTATGTGGGGCATTAATGTTATCGGTCCTATCAATCCTAAAGCATCCAATGGGCATCGATTCATCTTGGTGGCGATTAACTATTTCTCCAAATGGATCGAGGCCGCATCCTATTTAGCGGTTACGGCACGAAATATCGCGAAATTTATCCGCCGGGATATCATTGCTCGATACGGTTCACCTGAAGCCATAATCACCGACAATGGCTCGAACTTAAACAACAAACTAATGGACGAATTGTTCAAGGAATTCAAGATCAAGCATCCGAACTCTTCCCCATATCGTCCTCAAATGAATGGAGTAGTAGAAGTCGCCAATAAGAACATTAAGAAGGTTGCCATTTGCACTTATGGCATATCGGACCTCAATCCGGACATCTACTCGGGGCAACCCCGTATTCTCTTGTATATGGAATGGAGGTCGTTTCTACCAGTTGAAGTGGAAATTCCTTCCTTACGTATACTTGTCTCAAGCTAAGGCGACGAAGCCGAATGGATCCAAAGCAGAGAGCAAGCCAATTGAATCGATCGACGAAAAAAAAGACTTAAGGTGTATGTCATGGCCGGTGTTATCAGCAGAGAGTTGCTAAATCATTCAACAAAAAAGTTCGGCCTCGATATTTTCAGATGAAGTGGAAATTCCTTGAGCATTCGTTTGTTTCCTCGCTACTAATTTTTGTTGAGAGATTGTTTCGAATGGGGGCCTCTCTCCGGCCCAATTGGATTGACCATCGGGATCGTGAGATTTACATATTCGCAGAGAAAAAGGGTTATCTTGCTGAAAAAAATATGACGACCAAGATGAAATGAGTAAAAACTTGCATTCATTTCATTCATCGAAAAGCCTTACAAATAGATCAACGGGGTGGGAACGTAAAGCCAAACCGAGCCCTAATGAGCATCACAAAGGAGTTTAATCGACTCTCCATACGATTGATGCTCCGCCCTCACTGATCGCTCCGAGAATCGAGATCCGCCAACTTAAAGAGGAGGAGCTCACATTTCTCTTTTGAGGTTGGCTACCTTGTCCTCGTGATGCTCAGCAGAGATTCCGGTCATGGATCGGCATTCTCCCTGGGTATATCCAGGGTCGATCGTCCAGCCTTTCTTCCAGCCATGTGCATTGAAATTTTAAGACAATATTGAGCGGATCGCGCTCGAAGATGGTCCGGGACATGGCCAAACATCCCACCAAGTTTCCCCTCTCACGAATCAACAGGGAGACTTGTTCATTACCGTAGTCGAGGGCCTTCTTATAATTGTCGGCTATAAGACGCCAACACCAAGCTGTCCGACCGATCCCGATAGCGTGCCTTCACAAGGTGAGCCAAAGTAACATTTTGATAAGCGACATGGTAAGCCTCCGGGAAGTTAGTGAAGAGGGTGGGGAAGATCCTGTATTCCTCCTCTAACTTGGTACCTTCAATGGAAGCGGTGTCCATTTCCCTAAACATAAGACGAATCTCGCTTTCGGCCTCCGGATGGTTGGCTATATAAGAGTAGCCACGACCTAGGAGATTATAAAGTTTCTCCCATTTGGCCAAAACTTCAGCCGAGAAGGCGTTTGCAGGAGGGAAGCCATTGTTGTTGAAGCGGCTAAAAAGAGTGGATGCAAAAGAGTGCTTAGAAGGTTGGAGATGAAGATATGAAAGCGATAATTGTCTCGGCGTTAAATCCTAATTTAAAGGGCAGGAAAAGCTATAGCAATAATTATTGTGGATGCCGAGTTAATTATCCGGGTAAAACTACGGGCGTTTCGTCCGTGAGTCACGAATCTACCATCTCGAGCCTCACAAATCCGAAAAAGTTACGAAAAGATTTGAGGACCCCACCATGTTGAAAACCGAGTGGGAGACAAGCATACTTTTCGAGAGAAAAAACAGCAATTCTTGCGAGCCACGGGTGATACTACGGGCGTTTCGTCCGAGAGTCCCGAATCTACCATCTCGAGCCTCACAAATCCAAAAAAGTTACGAAAAGATTTGAGGACCCCACCATGTTGAAAACCGAGTGGGAGACAAGCATACTTTTCGAGAGAAAAAACAGCAATTCTTGCGGAGCCACTCGGTGATACTACGGGCGTTTCGTCAGAGTCACTGGATCTATTATCTCAAGCCTCACAAATTCGACAAATTTACGAAAAGATTTGAAGACCCCACCATGTTGAAAACTGAGTGGGAGACAAGCATACTTTCCGAAAGAAGAAACAGCAATTCTTGCAGAGCCACGTTAGTTACTCGGGTGAAACTACAAACGTTTCTTTCGTTGGATTCTAGATCTATCGTCAATCCGTGATCTCGAGCCTCACAAATTCGAAAAGTTACGAAAGGAGTTGGAGTCCCACCATGTTGAAAACCGAGTGGGAGACAAGCATGGTTATCAAGAAAAGAAAATCGGTGCGAATGGATTCGGGGTCCCATCACGTTGAAAAAATAAGACAAAGCGGGAAACACGAAATCTTGAAAAAACGTCGGCTTAGTGATTTTCATCCGCGTTTAAAGGGAGGCTTTTGAACATACCCGATTACTCGAAAGAATTTGGAGAGAGTAAGCATACAAATGGAGAATAGAGTGAACAAAAGGCGGAAGAGGTATTTCAATCCAACATGTTTAGAGGCCATCAGCACTTACCGGAGGCAACCAACCTAGACATCCCCGAAAGCGAACCGCTGGATTTCGAGACCGCATCCAACGCCTGGAGCCGTAAAACCCAACTCTCTTGGCGGTGAAATTCAAGATCTCGACAAAGAACAACAATGGCAACGGCAGCCCATGATAACCCCCTAAAAGAAAATATCAAATCAAAGTGCTTGAAGCTGCGCTTTCAAGGAGTGCTCTTACGTGAATAAGAGACGCAAAAATGAATTGAGCCGGAAGATAGGAATGGAGCCCTTGAAGGTCAAGTTTTGGTTTCAAAACAAGCGGACCCGATTGAAGGTTAAAAATGAAAGTCATGAACTTACGTTTCGAGGGAAGAAAGTGAAAAGCTTCGAGCAAGAACAAGAGGTATAGGGATGCTATTAACAGCTTTGTTGGCCATGTACGTAGCGGCCCCATCTCCTTTGGTGACATGTCCCTCGATGAGCCACATCTCGAGCATTGAAAATGCTCATCCACCAGCTTCATCCCCCGAGCAAGTTCTCGTACAATCCGATTTCGTTGGAGATACATCCCAGAAAGTCGGTCTTGCAGAGGCAGAACCGATACCCTTCGAAGGAAGAGACATGCATCACTACAATTGGAGTTTCCTTGATGTCACAAACCAATTCAACGCCGATGGAACTCCGAATGTGTAGCCTACATGAACCTTTAGTTTTTTATTATGGGCTCTCAAAATATCTCTTTTTTGAGCATTACTAGCCAACTCTTACGAATCCTCAAGAGAAGTAGTGACATGTATGAATGAATGTATTGTTTGTTACAAAATCCCCATGTGAGACATTCTTCTTTTTTAATGCCTAGAGTTAATCCAGGGGCAAAGAACAATCTTATCCACGAACATCATCATGCTTAAATGCGTGAATTCCTCGCAGTTTGACTAAGCATTGAAAGCCTTCACGTAAGTAAATGCGAAAAGATTTGAGGAGGGAAATAACTCGCCTGTTCGTAGGAGGAACCGAAAAGATTTGAGGAGGGAAATAATCGCCTCGTTCGTAGGAGGAACCGAAAAGATTTGAGGAGGGAAATAACTGCCTCGTTCGAGAGAAAATGAAAAGATTTGAGGGCTCCTCCATGTCGAAAAGTAAAAAAAAACGACGGATTGAGCGAGAGGTAAGAGTTATTACGAAATGGATCCAAGGCACTAAGACAGAAAAGGAGAGAAAAGCCGCTCTGAGACCAACGTATCCGAAAAAGTTTATAAAGAACTTGAAGTCTCCATGCACCTCCGTAACTCGTCACGAAAGGCCATCATCGCTTTTGTGATTTTCCCGGGCAATTTATCTTTGCAAGTCCAAAGAACATCTAAAGCCCATCTCTAGTCGAAACACCCATTTTTCGGTCTACATATGGAAGGTTTTGAAAGGAAAATAAGTATGCGTACATTCCAGGCGGAAGTATGGGAAGCCTCATATCCCGAGGATCTGCGAGTCATGGCCATTGATGGCAACCCCGTTTCCCTCTCGATCCTTGTTGCCATGCCGAGAAAGTGCATGTACGGGATTTCAGCTTATGTGAAAGCAATCAAGCCTTAGAGGAGCGGCGAGTACAAATATGATTTTGACATCGTCGTGCAGCCATGGTAGGGATCGATATGGACGGTCTCGATCTCTTAAAGATCATTGATTCCGAGTTGGATATACCGGTCATCATAACATCAGCAAGTGATGATCAACAGCCGTTAAAACGAAGGCCATATTGCATGGTGCTCGGGGCATCCTAAAGAAGCCGGTCATGCGTTCGAGTGCTCCAAAACATTTGGCAACATGTTGTAAGGAAGCAATTACTCGAACAAAAGAACTATGGCCAAGCTGCCTACGACGATTTTGTCGGAAAGAAAAGGCCTCTTTTGGTCCGCCGAGCTTCATTCTATATTCATCGAGGCAGCTTCGACAACTAGGAATCAATTCAAAGACGACCAATGGCTGTACTCAAAATGATGAATATAGACGGACTCACCCTACGAAGTATCACAAATCACCTTCACGGATTTAGAGATAAGTCGAAGAAGCACGATGTAGCTTGGAAGCAAGGCGACCGGAGCAAAGTTGATCGGAAGATTAATCCCGGGAAAACCTACGGAGCAAAAAGTACCCGACCACTTCCCAATCAAGAATACCGGCCATACCGACCTTCCGCGCGGTTCGAGCAAATGGGACCAGTTGATCATCCCTACGAGTTCCCGAGCGACGGCGGAGGCTCAAGCTCAAGGAGTCGACCGCTCACCGCAAAACAAAGTGGAAAATCTGTCGCCGGTGTTAGCAAGTAACAATGCCCAATTCGAGCATCAATTGCCCGAAAAATCAAAAAGGTTACTTTGATGATGAGCTCACCGCCTTGGTCGCCCGGTTCGGAGTCGAAAGACCTCCAAAGTTGTGATCCGAAGCAAGTGATTATGGATCCTCAAACAACGATCGTTGGTGTATGATCCAAGACAAAATCAGCCGATCATTGGAATGGCCAAGCAAAAGAGGTGGAACCAATCTCGCATGAATCCTCTTTTAATTCCATGTATAGTTCCCTGCGTGGGATTTTTTTTTACTTTCTAGCCGTCTAGAGTTAAAGGGCGAATTTTCTCCTCTCTTATCAAATACGTAAGTTCCTTATTAAGCTAGGCCTCGTAGCAAATCAATTTGTGGACGACGCCCCGAACGCCCGTAAAGAGATTTCGAATAGCCTTACTTGGGAGAATGCAAGTAAAAGACCAAGCGGGCTCAAAGATGGGTAACTCCGTATCGTCCCAATTGGCTCTCATCGTTTCAAACTCTAAGTTAAGCTTATTTTATTCTCCACAGGAGATTGCCAACTCGCTTTGAGAACAATATAACAAAAGCGAACCACCTGTGGACGCCAACAACACCGCAAAGATAGTGGTTGGGGGAATGACGAGTGGTCCGAGGCGTCCCGGGGTCGATCCTGGGATTTGGCATCAATGTACAAAGATTAATAAAAACTTTTTGCTTCGCAGATCGAAGCTCAGCCCAAACGGTCATAGAACCCGGAGAGATAACATCCCGGACATACAATCCGATCCAGATGAATCGATCTTTTCAATTCAAAGTTCGCAAGGAATACGTACATGAGTAAAGTGGTATCGTTTCAACTCTTTTAGAACATGATGACATACATTGATGCTTTCCCTTTGATTTTTACAGGGGTCACCGCCTATCCAAATATAGAAGTATCCCTTCTCCCCGAAAAATTAATGAAATGAGAAATTCCTGGAGCCTTTGACAATCTCATGTCTCGAAGCGTATAATGAAGTTTTGCAATACATTTGCATGAGCAGGAGCAACTCACGATCCACGCCCCTAAGAATGTTTTTATGTACTTACAAACTTTGTCCGCCAAGATAAAAAGTTGCTGCATTTTATATGCTCGAAAACACTCATACACTACATAGTTTGCACATGATTGTTCCTCATGTTTAATTTACCAACTCGAATAAGGAACATGAACTACATGAGATACATCGAATGTACGAGAAGGGGCATGACAGGATGATGAAAGGCAATCCTTTCCCAAACACGTCCAATTTTTTCAAAGCGAGATAAACGGTGGCAAAATTCCGCATTCCCCGAGGTAAAGAGTTTTCTCGCGAAAGGTACGATAAGCGAAGTGATGGAGGCATTCATTTCTCTATCCTAAACACTGCAAGTTATCCGTTGATCAACCCATTCGAGCGGAGATTTCACTTCCACAACCCCGTCAAGAACCACCTCACATTGGGGCAAAAAGCAGGCAATTCCATCAAGATCACGAGACAAATGGTTAGAAATCTTCTTGCTTGGACTAACATCAATCTTCGGGTGGTTCTTTGCACCGTACTTATGCTTTAATTCAAGTGCCTTAGGGTGACGAAGAGCATTTCTTTTCTATCCCACACATCTATATCCATTTGCACAACCCATTTGAGCCTCGCAAATTCGTTTCTAAAAGCCCTCATTGGTGATCATTGTTGTCCCAAAGCAAATATGGCCCATCTTTGAGTAGAAGGACCCGAAAAGCTGGATCCATAGAAAATCTCCCAATGAACTCATCAAGATACAATCGTAAAAGAGAGTTGGGAGTAAAAAAAAAAAGGAGAAGAAAGAGGAAAGGCTGATTCCACAAAAAATTCCTAGGCATTTAAAAAGCAAAGTGCCTACCAAAAGCAAGGCCAATGCCCTTTCAATTCATTGTTCATTTGTAGAATATTTCGAACTTAAATGCACAATTTTTCTCGTATATCCTAAAAGGGTTGAGAGAAAAATCTCCATGAAGTATCAAATTGCAAATGCAATCTTCGGTTCATACCATCCTCGAGCAATGATGGTATCCTAGAAGGCCACGATCGGTGACAAGATTGTAATGATCACCAACATCAAGCCCCTTCTCAAACATCTTCCGAGCCAAAACGAACCCTTTCGTTTCTCGGTCCCCAAATCATTACCTCTATTACAACCCTTTAAAAGCCTTTTCCGACTAGGGCACTTGAATTAATGTGGAGTTCAATGATTTTAAGCATCACTCGAAGAAGTTCGAGCAAGATTACTTCTCTCTCATTTTTGCAAGGTTCTTGACTTGTAAACCCGGAGAGATGACGAAAAAATTCATTTCAACGACCTTTCGACTTAACTAGAGTCTCCTTTGTAAACCTTTGACCTAGCCCTCATTACGGTCCTAATCAAGACCTCCGGGATCGGCTCCGGTCGTATCAATTGCGAGATTACTCGGATCCTTATCGAATGCGATGATGGAAAGATTGAGTGATTTCTTTTGAATCCCGCAGACAGGATAAATAACTTTTCTTGAGAGTGAGAGAAAACCCTCTCTGACCGAAGTCCCCCCCACTCAGCTCACATTCGAGGTATTCATAATGTGAGAACATCCCCGGACAGGGTTGGTGATGCAAACTTGATAGAATGGTTATGCATAAACCATGGTATGAGTGATTGCATTATATACATCATTGCAAGCTCGGTAGGATAGTTTTGCATGAACTCATTGTTGAATATGTTTGCGCATGTTACCTCGGACATTTTATGATGGGTAATACATTCCCGATGTTCGATGTCCCTCCCAAGGTCTCGAAATTCATCCAAGGATTATTGAATGAGCAAGTTCTCCCGGCAAATGCCTACCATGTACGATATGAGCGATCTGTTTCGTTCTTTGATTAATCGTTCGGAGAACCCGGGTAAGTTTTCCGAACCCATTTTCAAATTAACAACTCCTCCGATGATAGTTGTTACGACTCAATCAGGCAATATGCCTCTCCGTCGGTCGTGTAGACATATGCACTGGCGATTTTGACATCTTATCAAATCATGACGACGTAGCTCTTATGATTTCGATCTCGAATCACGAAGACATATGCACTGGTGATCTTGACCTTTAGTCGACTCATAATGACATAGCTCTTATGATTCTCGGCTCCTTTATCAAATCACGAAGACATAAGCACCCGTGATTTTGATCCAAATCAAATCATAACGACGTAGCTCTTAAGATTTTGGTTCCCCTTTGTCGAATCGTGAAGACATATGCACTGGCGATTTCGACATTTAATCAACTCACAACGACGTAGCTCTTGTGATCCCGATTCTACTTCTTTCGACTCACAACGACGTAGCTCTTGTGATCCGGAAGGATACACATATCTTGCGCTTGCTCGCATTAGGGAGAAGTCTCCGATAACGATAGGCCGAATACCTTAAGGTACTCATGTTTGCAAGAAACTTGGAAATTAAAAGGAATCACCAAATTATGAGGTATTTGGTAAAACAGTATTCTCGTATGCGATCCATGTGCAGGTTTCTCTAACATGGAAAAGAGAAATTATGACACATGTTATTTACAGTCTTGCATATCATGCATCACTTCATTACAAAAAATGGGACTAAAACTCCCGCCAAAAAAGTTCATCCATAATTTGCACCGTCAAAATTCAGGATTCAATTTCGTCTTTGAGCGGAACCTCTACGAGCCTCCACTCAAAGAGGGGCACTTGACGCCTAAATTTTGACTAATTTATTACATAAAAATTAGAACTGATTTTAGTTCTAAACAAAAATCATCTCACATATTCATTTAGCATTGGCATATAATTTGAGCTTAATTTAACAGGGTCCGGACTAGGCATGGGGTGGAAAAATGCACCAAGAAGATTTGAGCTTGAAAGAAATATTTTCTCGGGGACTCGTATTGCAAATACTCGGAACTCGGGGATCAGATTGCAAATACTTGAAACTTCAAGGACTCGGATTGCAAATACCAAAAGAAGATGGGGAAAGGAAGATGGTGAAGAGAAGATAATGAAAGGAAGATGAAGAAGAGAAGATGAAGATGGAAGATGAAGATGAAGAAGAGAAGATGAAAATGGAAGATGGAGAAATGAAGGTGAAGAAGAGAAGATGAAGATGAAGAAGAGAAGATGAAAATGGAAGGTGGGAAATGAAGATGAAGAAGAGAAGATGAAAATGGAAGGTGGGGAAATGAAGATGAAGAAGAGAAGATGAAAATGGAAGGTGGGGAAATGAAGATGAAGAAGAGAAGATGAAGATGAAGAAAAGAAGATGAAAATGGAAGGCGAGGAAATGAAGATGAAGAATGAAGGATGAAGAACTTTGCCTATAAAAGAAGAAGAGTTCTTGAAGAGAAGAGGAGTTTTTCCGGGGAGTATGAGAGAATTGAGAGAGTTTTTTTTGAGGAGGGGTTTTTGGGAGGAAAAGAGAATGGAGAGAGGTTTTTTTGGAGTGGAAGAGAATTGAAAGAGTTTTTTTGGAGTAGGAGAGAATTGAGAGAGTTCTTGAAAAAAAATTTGAAAAGAGTTTTGAGAGGGTACGAGTGTTTTGAAGCTCGGTGCTACCATTGCCAATTTCTGCACCCATCAACACAAGCCACAAGTTCATCACCATCGTTCAAGCTCGCCAAGCAACAAAAGAAAGTTAAGTGATTCCCTAACTTTCTTTAATTTCGAATACAAATTAGCTCGATTTTCTACACTCGATTTTTCTCTCTACGTTTTTATGTTAAATAACAGTGCATATCAACGATGAGACATCAATGGTACAAGAATAGAAGGAGAGCAAAAGGGAAAAAATATCAACGCCCGGTTGCGTCTCATGAAATTCTAGCGATATGAGAAAAAAGCGTGAAGGAGAGATAGGACCAAGAGATTTCTCGGTCTAACGAGTCACCAAATTGGTCCAATGGTCAAGACAAGCCCGAAGCACGAGTTTGGTGCACGAGTTCAAATTGGGAGTAACCTTGAACCTATTTCATCCTAATTTCATGTAATTTTTTATTTCAAAAATGTCATGGGAAGAAAAATCCAAAAAAATTGATTCTTTGATCTTCAAGTAGAATTCATCAAATTTGTCAAATCCATTATTTGTTTCATGAATTTTAAGGTACCGAAAGGGCATTAGTTGTAATTAATGTAACCAAGTCCCCGGACTCTTAATCTCCCGGTTCGCAGAAATAAGATAGTTTTCTCCCGCTATTTTATTTAGGTTTCTAATCGACCTACCGAAAATGATTAGTGGCGACTCCAAATTCAAATCACATTGCATGTTAATCATTCGAACCTTAAGTTGCGATTTGGTATGGACTTAGGAGAGTCCGAGTTAGGTTAGTTAATTAATTAACCCGATAATCCATTAGCCCGAAAAAGATGACTTTGTTTATTTTTTTTTAGGTCGCGACATGAATACACCAAGATATCATCGATAAACAGGATGACAAATTGATCTAGAAATTCTCTCGAACACCCGATGCATCATATCTATAAAAGCAACTGGGGCATTTGTTAATCCAAAAAGCATGACCGTAAACTCGTAATGCCCATATCCGGTACGGAAGCGCCTTGATATGTCCTCCTTCTTGATCCTCGGCTGATGGTAGCCCGTTCTCAAATCGATCTTAGAAAATACCGCACCGCTTGCGGTGATCGAATAAGTCATCTATCCTTGACAATGGATACTTGTTCTTGATGGTTACTTGATTCAACTGCCGATAGTCAATGCATAAACGCAATGACCCGCCCTTCTTCCTCACGAACAAAGACCGGCGCTCCCCACGAGAGATGCACCGGGGCGAATAAATTCTTTATCTAGTAACTCTTGCATGTGAACCTTCAATTCCTTCAATACCGAGAGGGACATTCCGTAGGGCGCCTTGGAGATCGATTCTGTCTCCGGGAGCTAACTCGATCACGAATTCTACTTAGCAATCCCGGCAATTCTTGAGGAAATACATCGGGATAATCACGCACCACAAACTATATCCTCTAGCCTCGGTCCTTCAATCAACGAATTCACTCATCGCAACCAAATACCCTTGGCATCCTTCATTTAACAACTTAGTTACTTCTAGTGATGAGAATAGGGAATCGAGATTCTTCCTCGACTTCCCACAAACTCAAATCTAGAATGACCAATCGAATTAAATTGGATCACCCTACTACCACAATCAAAAACAGCTCTTTGCTTTCCCACCAATCCATTCCAATTATCACATCATAATCATACATAGTCAAACCTGCAGTGTATTAATTCTTCTCTACCACCAATGACTATCTTACATCCCGAACACCATAATATAACCAATACTTTATCCTTTAAGGGTGTAGTTACGTGCGGCATTATTTCTAGCGCTTTAACTTAATCCCACTAATTTCACAAACCGTGCAGACATAAAAGAGTGCGACGCTCCGAATCAAATAAAACATATGCAAGCATGATCACATAAGGAGACCGTGCACGTGATCACGCTTAGCGCATTCTTCGCCCCATTGTGCGCCACCGCATATACTCTCCCTTGCGCCGGCGATCGAATCGATTATTCTGCGGAGCTGCTCCAATCCCGAGGTCTTGCCTAGGGTCTTTGGGGCTGAAAACGAGGCCCTAGGCTTGCTCCGGGCAATTCCTTATCCGATGATCAAACTTGCCACATCTGAAATACCCCCGTCCCCGCTCGGCAAGGCCCATTCCCGTGCCTCATTCCACATGAGTCGGCAATTCCGGTTGGATGATATACTTTGGTTTCCCATTATTTCTTCGAACCGGAAGGATGAAGCGCCGATTTCCCATCATTGGCCTCTGCCAAACGACGATTGTCTCTATTTGGCACAAACCGCGATCCAAATTCGGCAGCCCTCTCTTTCATGTCCGGCTCGACTATCCGACCCCGCTCATAAAGCTCGTCATAATCCTTCGGAGTTCAAGAAGATCAACCGACTACGAAGCTCGCCTCAATCCGTCCCGTAACCTTCTCGCTCCGTCCAACGGATTCTCCACCATCCTCGGTGCATACTTTGATAATCTCGAAAATTCAGCCTCATACTTGATCAATTGTCATCCGATTCAGGCGGAGTTGCTGAAATTCCAACATTTTCTCGCTCCCGAGCGAGCTTTAAAAAAAATACTTTCCATTGAAGACTTCAGTGAAGACAGCCAATTCCGAACTATACCCTCCGGACAAATTCTTCCCTTGGTGGCCTTCCACCAATCACCGGCTATGTCCCGTAATCGATATACTGCCAGTGTCACTTTCTCTTCCTCTGTGCACCCTAGCACTTGCAAATGCTTTCTCCAAATCCTCTATCCAACGAGGTGCAACTTCGAGGATCACCCTTTCCTATAAACTTCATCGGTTTCAACTTTAGAAATTGTTCTACTAGCTAATGCATCCGTCTATTCCCGTTGTCATTCCCTTGGTTCACGTTTACCCCATGGCCAATGAAGCAGCAGCAGCAACATGCAGCCTTAGCGGTTTGGGCAATAGCGGCAGCTCGTTCTTGAGTCTCGCTTACCCATTAGATTTCTAATCTCCTCTAGAGCCCTAAGGACTCCATCCACTCTTGGATCCTCGCTAACTCGTTGTTCTAAAGCTAGATGCTCCCCGAGAACCTCCTCTAGAACTTCCTCTAGGATCTCGTCTAGAACCTCTACCTCGGTTGTCCATTTCCATTAACTTTCACAACACTTGAATCAAAATAATTCTACCAGGGAATTAGAGACCGAAGCCACCTACTCGAGTCTAGCGGTTTCACACTACTTAATACAAGCAATTAGCATAAAGCTAACAATCGTTTACGGTAGAATGATTTAACAAACAACATCAAACAATCAGTATGAAACCAATCAATCATGCAAATCACAGGCGCATGTTCAAATGCCCTGCATAACGCGTTTATCTCGCGTAAACACCTAAGGTCTCTCTCGTCTAACCATCCCAAAGTCATCGCTCCTTATCACTCCATATCTCATCCAAACTTGGATCGAGCCGACCTTACTCTAATACCACTCCAAATGGGGATGTCACGACCCGAACCCTATGAGCTCGCAAACATCCCCACTGGCCACGCTTACGTACAGGTTCTCCAAGATCCAAAGGCCAACAAATTTTCGTGGAAGCAAAAATAAATCCCCGTTACGTAAAACAACAATGATACGATAACTTGGGATGGTAAAAAAACAAGCTTATATACATACACATATTCTTTACAACTTTTCAAATCTAAGGCTTCGAAAGCCACCGCATGCTTCCTATGACCACACACTACAAAAAGGTCAAGTAGTCGAAGCTTACTATACCTCAAAAGAGAAAACCCTTAACAAAAGTCAAGAGGCCACTACCCTAGGCCCCATCCTCACTATCATCGAGACGAATTATCTAGCTCTTCCTCCTATTCGGTCTCGGATGGCAGCTCCACATCTAATGACTCTACGATCTTTACGTCCTCCTCGGGCTCCAAAAATCTCTCGGGTCCGATTGCCAGGTTTTTAGAGCCCGTATTTGGACTCGTCACCACGCCATCGGGAGGGGCAGCCTAAGTGGGGTGTCATTCCCCAACTCCGTCATAGGGGATATCAAAACCCCTCAGTAGACCTACCAAAGATATCCTCATGGCGGTACGTCCATGCCAAATACGTATGGGGCTTCCAAGTAAAGCTCTCTTATATCCACCCGGATGGTGGTAGCATGTCTATAATACACCTTATCAACCCCTACTTGGATATTCTCAATTACTTGTCTCCATATCCCGGGAATTCCAAATCTCTGGGTGGGTCATTCATTGTCGATGCGAAGGGTCCGAAAAAGATAACCCACGACGCGGTGAGAATAAATCTCGCAAGAAAGTCCCTAATCTTAGGTTAGGGGCGCTAGTGCCTCCAGACACGCCCTTGGTGAGTAATTCTCAATAATTCTTCCTTCAATCACTAATTCAACAAATAAATTCCAAAATATTTCATTCTTTCTCCCAAAATTGCCACACCTTTACAAAAATTCCACATTACTCCCACATCGACGTTCCATGCCTCGGAGCGTAAATAAATATTTCATGTTACTCCAGAGCTGCGTTCATCGCCTCAAGTTATCATATAAAATTTCACATTGCTCCAAATCCCGCGTTTAACGCATCGAGGCTAAAATAAAATATTCCACGTTACTCAAATGCCCGCGTTTAATGCATCGGGCTATCATATAAATGGACAGACCCGTGTAATAACGTCTCAAGCCATTATATAATCCGGACCCGCGTAATAACACCTCGAGTCACTATAACCCGCATAATAACGCCTCAGGTTAATATCTCGCGTTTAAAGCCTCGGGATAAAATAATAAGCACAACCCCGCGTTTAACGCCTCAAGGTAAAATATGATCTTATAAAATACGAACCCCGCGTAATCACGTTTCAGGGTAAAATTCCACACTTCCTCTCAATTATTCTACTTAAGACCATATAACGACAATAATTCCTTGATCGCTCGTACGATACCACACGATCGCATAAATCCTTCCGATCGATCAATCTTCACCACACGATCTCGCTAAACTTCCCAATTAGCGGATCAAGACCACAAGATCTTCCCAATTTTCTCCAATAAAAGATCGGGTCCACACGATCTTTCTAATTTTTCCTTCCACTCAATCGAGACCACTCGATTTAATTATTCCGAATAAATATTTTATCGGTACCACGTGATTCACTTACATTAGAGAATTAACAAATCGGGACCATCCGATTAAATCACATTAAGCCATTGGCCAATCGGGCCACACGATTAATTTATGCTACCACAAAAATTGATCTACGCCACACGATATTATTTATGCTAACGTAGCAATTAATAATCACCGTACGATCGAAATTATACTAACATACAATTAATACGTACCATATAATTAAACTATACTAACGTGGTCATTAATCGGGACCGTATGATTAAAATACCCTAACGTGCATTAAATCTCTACCACACGATTAATCTACATAAAGCGAGAATTCAAGCGTAGCCGTCCGATCAATCTTTCTAAGCAAGATTCATTCTAGGCCGTTCAAATAAAGCATGATAAAACTAGATTTAATCCTAGCCCTCCAATTTCACTCTTGCATTTTACTATTCACTTCAAGAACATATTTTCTCTCTCCTCTCTCTCCATTTTCGGCCAAGCCATCCTTAAGAGCAAACCCAACAATTTTTCAAATCTACATCCATTAGCATCCTAGCTACCTAATCCAAGTTTAGAAACTATCTTACCTTAAGAAGCTAGCAAATCCTACGGTGAAAAGTTGAGAAGTTTCTGGTTTGAGCAGCGGTACCGGCGGTGTCCCTCACGGCCGGGGAGGTTCCACGGCGATCCGGCAGCCGGGCGGTTCAAAGAGGGTAGCTCGGCTTCGGTGGTGGCTAGTGGTTCACGTGAGGCCGGTGGTGGCTTGGTAAAAATTTTCGGTGGTGGTGGTGGTGATGGTGATGAAATTCAGCCAAGTAGAGAGAGAAGTGATGTGAGAGAAAGTGTTCTTGCAATTATGGAGAAGAATACCAAAAATTTGATTAATAAAAGATTAGGATAATAATTTTTTTTTGGTAGATATTTTGGTATTGCAAGTCAAGAAGGGCAATTTGGTAAATTTTCATCACCCTTGACTAGTCAAATTCGGCCACTAGGGGGTATTGACCGAAATGCCTTTGAGCCAATGTGGAAAAATAGATATTTTCCAAGGGTAAATGGTCTTTTCCCATTTCCAAATCCAAATTTTATTTTCCCGAACCCTTTGGGGCGAACCGTGAAGAAATCGTACTCTGGATGAGGAAACGTCCAAAATTTAATTATTGGAACCCCGAAGGTCCGACGTCTAATTTCGAAGTCCGATTCGCGATCAATCTCAATTAATTGAAATTTCAGCATATCTCAAACTAACGGGCTGCTTTTTAAGAGTTACGCGTATCGACCCGTGATTAATATCATGTTTAAAAATTTCTCGAGCCATGGCAACTTTGGTTGTCATTCAATTACGGGTCAATCACTAGTCCCGATGGACACGATCGTTAGAAAATAATTTAGGGACATTCGGAACTCATACAAGATCAAACGGAATCACCCGTAATCCAAGCGTAAGGTACTGCCCAAATCATTCCTTAATCATTCTAGGATCGGCGTATATTGGTCCAAAATATTCCCTCGTCAATTTTCATGGCCAAAAAGTCAATCCAGGATCAAGTTCATAGGTCCACGTACTTGATTTTCCTAGCTAGCCATTCCCATTTGGTTAGTCTTCTCGAGAGGGATTAATTACGAGCGAGATTCGACCGAAATACATCAATAAGACATTTCATTCATTCAAACTTTCGAAAAAGGGTCGGAATACAATATGTCACAAAATTTGGTTTGTGAATTCACTGCCTGGTCGCTCTACAAAAAGATGGACATAACTGTGAGATGAGATGCTGAGCAAAAAACAATTTGTGAGATGAGATCTCCCCAGAAGCCTTCCATAATAATTTATGGTGCCACTACTCCAAACTATAGACATCGCACTGTTCCTGTAATGTTAATAGAGAATCTGGCTTTACAATAAAAATCCTAAATCACGTGGTTAGGATTAAAGAGAACGAAGAAAATATCCAAAAGGCCATCCTCATGACTGCAGAGAGCGGCATTCCAGGGAGACTTGAACGCAAAGCTCGTGAGAGACTTGTCTCATGGTCGGTCAAAGCCACGGATCGGCTTGCAAGCATATGAACGCTAGCTTGGCGATCGAGGCCCCGTCTTGCGCATCTCAAAGACAAAGTCTAGAAGGCGAGAGACATTGATCCGGCACATCCTTCAACATCATCGATGACTCAGTTTGGGTGGAAGACGAACATTTCCAAGAGACATGATTTATTGGATGCTTTCCCGTAACTGTTTCTAAATATATGAACAATTCTAAGGCCTATGTGAGGATCATGTAGTCTAAATAAAACCCACTTGAATAGACATCTACGTTTTGCTCTTTTCTTCATTTAAATTTTGCGATGGATACACTTTCATCTTTGCTTAATTCGAAAAGCTCCAAGTTTTCACAATAAGGACATGTCGATTGGTGAATTCACTTGTAATATTTTCATAGTGTTCATTTATTGTTGTTGACATCTAAATTTTGATTTTTCTTAAATCATTTATCTTGCATAAAAATGAGGATTAGTTTTAATTCTCACAAAAAATAATTAAACCATTTTTTATGTTTATTTTTAGCATTCATTGCATTTGCATTCATTTGGAACGGCGGTGCTAATGGACGGGTCGGAGCGTGTTTTTGGCGATTTAGGGCAGTGAGTGTGCCGAAATTCCAAGCTTGTTTTGAGCATAATTTAACCCATTTTAATGATCATTTTTGAAAAAAGGATTAATTTTAATGCATATTCAATTGGAAAAGCCTTAATATAAATGCCCATTAAAAAGGTTTAATTGGAGCCCATGGATTCAAACTAATCCACAAAGGAGCTTTGCGCGCAATCAAGCCCACTTCATGGACAAATCGATATTTCAAAGGATCAATTGAGCAAGTTTTTGGTCCCATGGGTTAATGGAAATTAAATAGGGTTATCTGCAATTAATATAGCGGAACCTAAAGGTGTCATTTTGCATTAAGCTATGGGCCCCATGTGATATCGGCCTTGAAACACGGGAGGCGGATGAGAAAGTGCTCACAAGAAGCATGTTCATGGTCTACATACTAAGTGAACACGCCACAACAGAAGAAAAGTCCACAAAAAGAAGAAAACGGAGGTGGCTACACTTCAACATTCCAACAAGCGCCGAGTCGACCAGGTTTGACGTGAAAGTCCTCTTGGGTTCTCGATTCCCACCAAGTCCAGTGAGGTTGACCTTTCAAAGGAAGAGATGCTCACTGACTTGTACCTCAGGATATATTAATTGGGCGACACAATACCTAGAGAAGTATAGGGAGTTTTCCTCTGACAATCTCTTTGACTCCCATAATAATTCCTATTAGTATTACAATTTTTTTAACTTTAGAACAAGAGGATTTCTTGCTTTCCTTTGCTTGCAGGTTCTCAATCAGATTTGGTTCGTGACCTCCACCATCAAGGCACTTCCATAATCTTGTTCAATGAACCCCAGTCACAGTAGATCCAACGAAGCCAATCGATTTCCAGGTGGTCCTCGAAACCTCTTTCCAACATCCAGTGAAGCCTCCCGAAGTGACGCCGTAGGACTAGATCGTCGTCCTTATCCGCTAGCTCAAATCGGGAATCGCATCTTGCACAATATTCGAAATAGGTAATTTTCATTATCCGATTGATTCCCCAAATAATGTTGCCTATTTTTGAATAAACTGATATTCAAGTGAATATGTGAATATTTGATTGAGATATTTTAGGCACAATTTTCAGAAATAAAAAAAAAGGACCAAAATCTTAATTAGGAAAATTATTTTTTTCTAATAGGCAACGTAAGTTGGATATATCCTACCCGTCACCATTCGGGTACGATTCTCTAGCTTAATAAAAACGAGAAGATAGCCAATTCGATCTATTGCCATGTAGATCTCATTCGCTATTTTCATAAGTTGATTTTAGATTTTGGTGTCTTAATTTTTGAAAAAATTGAAAGTGGATGGATAGTCAAGATCTCATTGATTGCTTTTCCTTATCTTGGTTGGAATATTGGATTTGATGTTGATGGATATTATCTTGATTTGATTTTCTTAGAAATCCTATCTAATTGGAAATTTTTAGGAAGATAAGGTTCCCTAGAAAACCTTATCTCATTGAAGTTTTGGGATATAAATCAAGATAATAAAATCTTCAATGCATATCTTATCCATGTTGCCGAAAATTCAAGAACCAAAAATCATCTGATGTCATCTTGCGTCATCTCATGCATATCTCAAGTAGATTAGGATAGCATACCTCACATATTTTGCATATCTCGTTTTACTTTTGCATATCTCATAGCATATTTTACATGTCTCGCATATTACACGCATACATTGCACATCTTCGCATATCTCATCTTACATATCTTTGGATACCTCATTTTGCATATCTCGTATAATCTCATGTCGTTTTTGCATATCCCATATCATATATCTTGTATATCACATATTTTCAAAAAAATTATCCAAACATCATCATACATGATTTTTGAAATCCATATTGTGCATATTATCCATATCGCTTTATCATATTTTGGCCAATCTCATTTTTTTATATCGTGGTTTTCAAATATCACCTATCTTGCCCATCGCATTTTGAAAAATTGCATATTCATGCATCATTACTTTTGCAAATCACATGTTGCATAATATCACATGCTATGCCATATTTGCTTGTCTCTATTCTATGCCATGCTATGATATGCAATGTAAAAAAATTATGTTTAGTCTTCATGCAGTTTAGTTTAATCAATTAGATTTGCATGTTTAGTTCATTTGCTTCTTTGATTGTTTGCATGCCATAATAAATTGTGATTGAATGTAGTTAATATCATTTAGCATGTTTTAATTTGTTAGTTAATTCTTGCATATAGGGAAATATGATCCGATTTTGCATGACTTTGCATAGCATTCATGTCATTCATTCCTTCATTTTTTTCGTGCATTCATTCTAAAAAAATGAAAACAAGTATTAAAAAAAAAAACCTCATTGAAGCTTCAAATAAAATGGTTTCAATCTGAGTTGCCAAACTTAGGATTTTCATGAAATTTAAGGTACCGAAAGGACATTAGTTTTAACTAACTAATAGTGTAACCAAAATAGTTTTCCCACTATTTTACTTAGGTTTTTTAATCAACCTACCAAAAATGATTAGTGGCGGCTCCAAATATTAATGCATCATAATAAACTAAAGTTGTGATTTGGTAGGGCTTAGGAGAGTCCGTATTAGGTTAGTCATTAAATTAACTCGATAATCCATTAGCCTAAAAATTTTCTTTTAGGTCGTGACAATTGTGAATGGCAGTCTTCTGCTGGTTCTTTGAAGCTCAAGCAAATGCTCCTCGCAAGCCTCTCGTCCTCTGGTTCAATGGAGCTCTCTCTCTCTCTCTCTCTTCCCGAGTAATTTTCTTTTCTTTTTTTTTTGCAAAATTTCTAGCTAAAAATTATATTTAGGCTCCATTTATTTTGCGAAAAATGCGTAATTTGAACAATAATTTTTTTTATAAAATGATCGCTTGTATCTCTTAAAATAATTAGCCAATTACACGAAAAGTTTTAGGCAAAATTTTTATATTTGTAAGCGATACAAACAATCATTTTTTTATAAATGTTCTTTAAATCATTTATTTTTCTAAACAAACGGATCTTTAAAGACAACACATATTGAAAGTAGTGCAACTTGTGAGTTTACTTCTTCCTCTCTCTTTTTTTTTTTTTTTGTTCAACCGGTGTTCACCTCTTACAACACTCATGAATGTGTGAACACGAGAAATCCTCATAAACAACAAAATCAATATCGGCTTTATCTTTTCTTTTCTTTTTCGCCCCAACTTTCTCACAGATTTCTTTTTTGGTGCCTCTCTCTTTCCTTTTTCCAAGTGATTTGTCTTTTTTTTTGTGGTGGGCCTTGATCATCATTCATGAAGTCCTTAACACTTTTTCAACTTCTTTTCAATTCCACCCTTCAAATGGTCTGATTTTGTTATTGTTAGTGCAAAGCTATTCGATTTAGTAATCTGATTGAACTCAATGATTAAAGTAATGACATCAGGAATCAATTTTTAAGTTATCGTTTCTTTTTCCCCCCTTTTTTTTAACCTATGAGTTCTTGACTTACTTTTTTGGTCTTCATGGGCCTAGCTGCTCGTGAGTTATGGGTTGTCAATTGTCATCATGTTACACGTGATGGGCCCAAATAAAGTCCGGTCCCACTCGAAGATTCACATACGTATACTTTTATGATGGAGGGAGCTAGGTAATGATTTGGGCCCGACCACTTATTTGAGTCCGAATCACCTCTACTCCTACAATTCATTGGAAAAAGCAGTAACTCACAATCATACGAGTCTTATAGTTAATGTATATGTACGATACCGTAACCTAATAAATGTAGGATTGCTCGATGAATACAAGCCGAGGCTATCTGTGGTGGCCATCGAGCTCGTAGGCGGGCGGTTGGTCGCCATCAACGTCAGAGCCAAGGGGCGGCGGAGACGTGGCTAGGGCATGGCAGAGGAGTGAGATCAGGAAGGGAGGGAGGAGAGAGAGAAGTAAGGTGGCGAGGCGTGGTCAAGGAATGGCAGAGGATTGAGATTGGGAAAGGAGGGAGGAGAGAGAGAGAGAGAGAGAGAGAGAAGTTAATCGAGGTAGGGGTGTCAAAAGTTTCGGTTCAATTCGAGGTTTCAGGAAACCCAAACCGAGTTGAATCGATAGGGTGAGCAGATAAATTAAACCGAATCGCAACCCGAACCGAATACGAAGAAAGACAAAGACTATGTTCTGGGGTGATTTTGAGAGAGGTATGAAAGAACAGAGATTTTAAGCTGCAAGTTCGGTTCTTGTTGAGAATATTGGTTACTATTCGGTTACCCGAGGCGAGCCATAACAATCCCGAACCAAAAGAAAGAACTGTTGTTTTTCCATTATCCAAATCGAAAATCCACAAAATTTCGATTTTATTAGATTTCGGGTCAATTTTCCGATTCAGTTCCGACACCCCTAGATTAGAGCACATAGAATAATGGTTGGGATCTTTTTCCCGGGGTGCTGGATTTCCAATTGATGGATGATTACAACAGATATTTACCTCATCTCCAACCCAAATGGCTGTGCCCGCCAAACATGTTTCTGGATGTTAACGCGCGTTGAGAATAGAAAATGTTGTCCGAGGGAATAGTGCACGTATTCAAGGAACGGGTATTGTAGCTTTACAATTTCAAGGTAACGTGACACCTACAAAATCCACGTAATTTTCTCCATCAAGTTGGCGTCCATGGCATACTTCATTCAAATTAATTACCGAAAGTACGACAATAAACACGTTAAATATATTAGGACTCTATTAGACCAACTGAAAGTTGCGGGACATCATTTCACATTGATCAGAGATAATTTGTTTAATTCGATAGAAAGTTGAAATTAGACACGACACATGGATAAAAAGTTGACAAACTACTGGCTCCGTTTGTTATGTAGGAAATGAGACATTTCTAAAAAAATGTTTCTCAAAAAGTAATTTTTCAAGAAAATAATAAAATATTCTGATGTTTGGCTAAAACTTGATAATGAACTAGAAAATAATTTTCGCCATTTCGTATAAAAAAATTTGATGTGAGTTTCTTAGAAAATTTACCAAAAAGTTCGAATTTCTTAATTCTTTTTCCTTGTCTTTTTTGTTTTTTTCCCTTCGTCCCCAACCTCACCCTTCAATGCCTCATCCGAATCTAGTCTGACTCCGCCTAGGGCACCCGCTCAGCTGACTCCGCCTCCAGACTTGCCTTTGGAGGTTAGGGTTTTAGAGTAAGGAATGTCGAAGTATTACACCAAGGCGTCAGTTTGGAACGTTCATTAGTGTTACCTCCAGACAAGGCGAACCCTAGAATTATATGCAAGCTATTGGGTTCCGGCCCATATGGGCCCAATTAACTACGCATTCACCTATTGAGCATGTATGTGAACATATTATTTATGGATTATATTAACAATATATCCAACAATCTCCTCCTATGTTCACCATACAAAGACAATCCAATACGGTGGTCGATGTAATGTTCAAACAAACATGAATCATCCACATTCAATCCAAATAGTGAACCAATGTTATCATGAATGCATTACGAGATCGAATACTCATCCAAAATAAATCTCGAAATCAGTCCACAATCAACATATGCATAAAAGTCAAGTATAAGTAGGCTAATCAAAATAGTTTAAGGCCTTACAAATACAAGAAATGAGCAGAAAATGTTCACAAAATAGATATAACAAAATGTAAGTCTCAAGTAAATGGACTCAACCAAAAATGGGCAATAGCGGTGACATGTCAAGTCCCCACATTCTTTAAATGATCCGTAACCATTCATTCGTCAAGTAGATCATCCCGATCGGGACTCCACTCAATAAGCTCTCCTCCATTTCTGCATCCCTATAGAATATCAAATATGAATTTCATATTAACATGAATTCAATCATTTGAACAATCTATAAGTGTCTAGTTCTACTAAAAGAACTTAGCACCACAAATCGGCAAAGAAGAACATATATTGATGTCCATAAGGCATCATAACATCATGTTCATAAGCATCAAGCCGTTTCATAAAAGATGAACAAGGCCTAAAAGTTTAAATTACAAAGAGCCATCATCATGAAATGTCAAGTTTCAATTAAGAACAAGACCAACAGGCTCTTATGTAAACAACTATTTCTATGTTTCAATTTGGAATGTCACAATCATCGATTCCTTAAAGTTAAATAATCTCGCATCAAGTTTGGAATGGGATCATTTAACCAAAGGATAGTCCAACCTAGTTAGATTGTATCATCAAGTTTGGAATGACACAAGCTTTCCAGGAAGAACCTTTGAATTAGGTAGAAATCGTCTTCATCAAGTTTGGAATGAGACAACTCACCCTTTTCAAATTAGTCGAGAACCATGAACATCGATGAAACACATAAATTGTGCTTATCGGTTTGGCCAATAAAAGGAAGATTCGATAATTCAAAACACAAAATTAGAAGGTAAGTAAATGATAATTAAGACTTGTCTACACAGTCTTTAACCCCATTTCCCCACTGTTTTGAATAATCGATCTTTAGGCAACCCTTTGTGAGAGCATCGGCCATATTATCCTTCGATCTCACATCGATCAAGGTGATAACTCCTTGTTCTCTTAGATAATTTAACAATGCATGTCTCAATCTCACATGTCTTCTCTTTGAATTAAAGAGAGTATTCTTGACGACTTGGACAATGCTTGATTATCACGAACCGACTTAAAGAATTAATCTTTAGCCGAGTCAAAGGAATATCCATAATCGATTCTTTATCCACTCGCCTCTTCGCGGTGAAGCTAAAGCAAAAAGTTCCGATTCCATAACGACAATGCAATACAAGTTGTCTTTTGGATTTCCAAGTAATAGCAGCTCCACCCAAAGTGAATATATATCCATCGGTGGACTTACTATTTCTAATTTCGAGCACCACGAGGCATCGAATATCCATCCACAATTGGAGGAAAACCAGAGTAACATAGAACATAATGTTTGGTACCTTGAAGGTATCTCATCAGCCTACTAAGGGCATCCAATGCTCTTTACTAGGATTACTAGTGAAACGACTTAGCATGCAACCGCAAAGGCGATGTACAAGTGCAACTCATAGCATACATGAGACTACCAATCGGTTTGAGTACTTTAACGATCCAGCCGGTCCCTTCATTATGACTCGTCTTTTATTATAATCATATGGTGTCTCACACGGTTTGCACTCACTATATCCCCGGTAGAAAGTAGCTGCTCAAGATAATGAGTCCGGCTAAGGAGATAACTTGCCTTTCAAAGCTTACTTTCATACCAAGAATGGTATTAGCAATACCAAGATCTTTCATGTCAAATTCTTGAGCTAAAGTAGCTTTCACGTCACTCACTCGGAATGATCGGAGCCAAGAATTAACATGTCATCAACATACAAGCAAATGATAACTATCTTATTTGACACAAAACGATGGTAAAGGCATTTATCGAATAACTCGATTGAAAGCCATAACTCTTTACCACTTTGTCAAATTTAAGATGCCACATCTTAGGAGCTTGTTTAAGACCGTACAAGGATTTGTTCAATTTACAAACCTTGTCCTCAAGACCTTTCATGACATACCCTTCCGGTTGTTCCATGTAGATCTCCTCATTTAACTCTCCATTTAGGAAAGCTGTCTTTACATCCATTTGATGCACTACAAAGTGTTCAATAGATGCCAAAGCAAGAAGAATTCTTATAGTTGATAGATGACACACAGTGAATAGACATCAAAAAGTCTATTCCACTTTGTTTATAGCCTTTAGCTACTAAACGTGCTTTGTATCTAGCTATTGATCCATCATTATTCAGTTTCTTCTTCAATACCCACTTACGACCTATAGCATTAGCCCCTTTTGGCAAATTGACTAGCGCCAAGTGTGGTTCCGTAATAGAGAACTCATTTCATCATCAATGGCTTCGCCCTAGAGATTCCCTAGATCTCATTGCTTCGAATAGGAAAATGGATCATTCTCTAGATGGTAAGTGACAAAGTCCTCACCAAAATTTTTGGGAACTCTTTCTCGTATAGATACTCTAACCGGAACCGATTCAACAACCATCGTGGGATTAATGTCGAAGGGCCTTGATTCTACGGGAGATTCTAAAATTATATCGTAGATCCAGAAACATTCAACCACGATCTTTGAGAAACTTATTCTCAAAAAATTCTGCATCTCTAGATTCTATTACTGTGTTAGTAAATAGACCCCAAAAACGTGTCCAGCGCCCAAAAACCTTAAGATAAAGGCCCTCGTTGCTGAAAATTCACCGGAAAAATTCGATGCTACGGTATTACACAATACCCTCGGTCTACCGTGCCTTGGTCCACTACGATTGCCCCGATCGCTACAGACTCCGCCGCACCGTGAAATTTCCAGAATTTTTCCGACGGCAGTAACCGCCGTCCGACCTCCGATTGACGCAGTGACCACTCAAAACATTCGTATTGACGAGTAGAACAAAACCCAAGTGGTTTCACCTTCTAAAATTAGCTATATTTCCTGATTTTCTGAATCAAAGATTTCATCCACCGAATCTTCAAACTCGAATCCCACCCGGTTCCGCCGTTGAAAAAATTATACCCGAGTGAGTCGTCTCGACGAGATCTTCAAGTAGACACCTTGCTCCCTCAAATCCGATACAGAAGATAATACTTCAAGATTGTTGGAGGTTAGGGTTTTAGAGAGTAAGGAATGTCGCAAATTTATTACACCAAGAGACGTCAAGTTTGGAACGTTCATTAGTGTTACCTCCAGCGTAGGGCGAACCCTAGAATTATATGCAAGCTATTGGGTTCCAACCCATATGGGCCCACCATGCATTCACCTATTGGGCTTGTATGTGAACATATTATTTATGGATTATATTAACAATATATCCAACACTTGCCTTCCTCCCACAATCGCGCCGTTGCGGAAGGCGGCCCCAGCAAACTCGAGGGCTCCCTGACAAGGATCCTGCGGCTCCCAAGCAAATCGGAGGAGAGATTTCCCCACGAGGATCAAGGATTTCCCGAGCTCAAGCCTCATCTAAGGCCGACGAGCAAGAGAAGGCGAGAGGAGGGAGTCGTTCCGAAGACGGAGCGATCGGACGCGCAAGGCAGCTTTGCGAGGGCGGCGGAGAGTAACACGGGGAAGAGATTGGTGAGGCAGCAGGGATTTCGCAATGGGATGGAGGCGGGCTGGGAGATAAAATGAAGTTACAAACGTAAACAATAACACGAAACTTTAAAATATACCATCTCCTAAGATTGTTCAATATTTCCCGACATTGAGATCACGACGTTGCTCCAAGTTGACCGCATGGAGTGGCATATCAAGGGGTATTTGAATGCGAAGATCACGAGAGACTTGTCCCATGGTCGGTCGAAGTCGTGGATCCGCTTGCAAGCACTTGAACGCTACCTTGACAATCGAGATCACGTCTTGCACATCTCGAAGACTAGAAGGCGAGAGACGTTGATCCAACATATCCTCCAAAAGCATCGGCGATGCAATTTGGGCGTATCATGAACACTCTCGAGAGATATAATCTCCCGGATGCCTTCCCATGATTGTCTCTAATGCGACAACTCCAAACCCATACACATCGCATTTTTCCGTAGGAATTGTAGAATAAGCCATCTCTCGCAAGTGGAGAATTTCACGGATTTTTATAACTCGATTGTAAGTCGTATACAGGTTGACAACATTGTTTCCGATCACGTGCCAATTACAAGTACAAATTTCTACTTACTCTACACTTGCAACACTTACGTGAGCATGGGAGTTTATGTTTCGGTGACGCTCAAAGGATTCTGTTCCCCGCTTAAAGTCTGCGCATCATTAAGGTGACATGAACTTCATATCCTTGAAATGAATCTATGGTCATGTTTTTCCTCATTTACCAATTCTGCCTTAACATTGAACTTGAAAACTCTAAATGAGTAAACAAATTTCCATGGAAATTTTAAAAAATTTGTAAGGTACCGGAGCAATATAGCCAATAGTACCAGCAATTGCAGTCTAGTTTGAAGAATCGGCCTCAAAAACCTTGCAGAGCCAAAATCGAAAACATGAGCCTCGTAAGCCCGATCCAATAAAATGTTATTACTAGTCAAGTCTCGATGAATCAATGGAGGTGAACATTCGTGATGCATATAGGATAATGCATCCACAACTCCTCGGACCACATTTACCCTCTTGTCCCATTGAAATTCTATTGCTCTTTCATCATCATTCAAAGTTGTTCTCAAGCTTCCTCTTTCCATGTATTCATACACCAAAAAATAGGAGTGTGCATGAGAGCAAAATCCATAAAATTTCACGATGTTGCGATGGCGTATATTCATAAAGGCTTGAATTTCCCTTTCGAATGGTATCAAATCAACAATCCCACTATCTTCCTGGGATGGCGAGGTTTGCTTGACCGCAACCGTTTGACCTTTCGAGATCTCAGCTTTATAAACAATTCCATATGCTCCTTCACCCACATAGTATTTGGAGTCAAATCCTTCCGTGGCTTCGACGATTCGATCATAGAAAACTTTTCCATCAAAACTCAAAATACTCATGAAATCCAAATCATCTCGCCCATTTACTTGTTCTCTCTCTTGAAAAATTTTCTTTGACCATGATTAAAGATTACAAGAGCGATAGAGGTGCAAGAGAGAAGGAGAAACCCTAAGAATGAGAGAATGAGGATATCCGTCATTCTAGCCCCAACGCAATGATTACATTTCTTGCTCCTGGTAGAATTGCATTTCAATAAACCAACAACATTTTCACAAAGCCCTTTGTTATGCTGAATCGCCGCAAATGGAGCCTCACTAAAAGCCTTGACATTAGGGAGAGGACCTTCCAGGTCATTGAAGGATACATCAACGAAGTCAAGGCCAACATAACACCAAAATCATGCGGGATGGAACCGAGATAGGCTATTGCGGGAGATGTTTAGAACATGCAATTTTTTTTAGCTCTGCAAGCTCTCCAGGTATATTTTCAAACAAGATATTGTAACTCAAATCAAGAACCTCGAGGACTTGTGCGTTGGCTATCCGAGGAGGAATGCTTCTCGGAATTTGTTTCTGCTCAAATTCAAGCTCAACAAACTTGTGCATGAGCCTAGTTGAGCCGGAATTGATCCACTTAAATTGTTTGATGCCAAGTTTAGACGTAATAAATGGGATAAAAATCCAATCTCAATCGGGACATCTCCCGTGAACGCGTTGCTACTTAGATCGAGTTCTAACAACATCAACAGGCTTCCTAATTCCCTTGGAATCTTTCCACTTAAATTATTCGAAGAAAGGTTTAGTACCTTTAATTGAGCCATCTTTCCAAAAATTGCTGGTATCTCACCGAAATGTTGTTGTTTGATATCTTGAAGCTAGTCAAATTACAACAATGCTCCCATTTCCAAGAAAGTTCGCATTGTGGCTCAAGTCCATGTACTCTAGATGTGGATATATTCCGAAAGCTTTTGTTATGTTTCCAATAAGTTGGTTTCCTTCTAGCCTCAATCCGATTAATGTGCTACGGTTTGCTAAGCTTGTTGGGATGGGACCCGTGAAATGATTATTGAAGACGGAGAAAAATCGCAATGATCTCCCAAGGCATACATCTTATGGCAATTCCCCATCTAGTTCGTTATCGCCTACATCAAAGGATCTTAGTGGAAAGGTTAAGTTGCCCAATTTTCCAAGAGAAACAGGGATTGGACCGGACAAATAATTGTCAAACAACATTAACGATTCCATGATATCGCATCCATATTTCTTCAGGAATCGAGCCCGTGATTGCATTTGCAGAAAGGTGAGGAAGAGATCAACTCGTCAAGTTTCCGATGGAATGAGGAATTGAGCCGGTGAGATTATTGTATGATAGGTCAAGATGTATAAGAGAAGTAAGCCCCCGATTTCGAAGATATGGGTCCAAAAAGTTCATTTTGCCATAACCAAAGATATTTCAAATTCCTCAAGTTACTTATCTCCCTCGGAATGTAACTAGAAAAGCTATTTCATGAAAGGTCTAATTCGATTAAATTGCCTAATTTTCCAAGAGAAGTAGGAATGGGCCCCAGGGTTGATTTTTCCATAGATGAAGATGAATCAGTGCTCAAGTTTCCTAGTGAAGCGGGGATAGGACCAATGAAGTTGTTCCTAGAAAAGCCAAGTTCCAAAAGAGAATCCAACCGTCCAATCTCATCGGGAATGTGTCCACTCAGAGTTGTTTGCACATAGGTCCAAATAATGAAGGCTCCCTAGCATACCTAAACTTGGAGGATTGTCCCGGATAGTTCATTGATGTAAAGATCAAGAGTGTTGAGTGCGGAAAGGTTACCGATACTCGAGGGAATGGAGCCATAGATCGAGTTGTTGGCAAGTTCAAACCGACCACACTAGTCAAGCACGAGAAGTAGAGGCCGTCTAGAGTTCTTCTCAAACCAAGAGTGGAAAGATTTATATGGGCGATGGCTCCATGCCGCAGCAACACCATTAAAGCCGCAAGGATTGTCTCCGTGCCATGAAGAAAGGAGATACTAGCTATGGTTGTCAAGACTAGATTTCCAATTCAAGAGAGCCGCTGCTACATCCTTATTCCCGGCCTCATTGACAGCAAAAAAGGAGCGGAGGAAGCAAGAAACGCTTGCCCCATGAAACGAAGTGGTGTCGACCAAGAAGAGTGAGAAGAAGAAGGCGACACGTAAAGGATGTAAAGAGAGACTCAAATGTTTGTGACTCGATTTTCATTGCATTCAATTACGGATTGTACAAGTTTATAACGAAAAGAAAAATACAATCTTTGGCGAGCAACAATCAAGCAATGCCAACTAATCTATAATTGCAAAAATCAAGGAATGCCAAAAATCAAGGGATACCAACTCATCTACAGTTGGTAAACTAATTCAAAAAGATATCAAATGATTTCATATCTTAACAGCCCCCGCAAGATGGACGTTCCATCGGAAATGCCCATCTTGTCTCGTAATTGTATTGTCCGTAGCCTTGATAACGGTTTTGTGAGAATGTCGGCAAGGCGATCATGTGTGGAAATATGGGAGACTCGTATCTTGCCGGCTTTAACAAGTTCCCGAACGAAATGGTAATATATCTCAATGTGTTTCATTCGAGAATGGAAGACGGGATTTGCACAAACATAAGTGGCGCCTATGTTGTCACAATACAAGCTTGGTGCCGTCTCCATATGAATGCCAAGTTCTTGAAGCAAAGATTTTACCCAAATGAGCTCCGTCGAGACCGTGGCAATGGCTCGGTATTCCTTGATGAGATGACCGTGCAACCGATTGTTGCTTCCAAGAACTCCAGGGAGATAGGGTTAGCCCCAATATAAATGACAAAATTCGAAGTAGATGTACGATCATCAATATTTCTCGCCCAATCTACATCGGTGTACGCATGAAGCACGGGCTTTATGTCGCGTCTCAAGTGCAATCCATGGAATAATGTTCCCTTAAGATAACGTAAGAGCCATTTTGCGGCTATCCAGTGGGTTGTGGTCGGCTTATGCATGAATTGCGATAACTTGTTTACCGCAAAACCGAGGTCCGAGCGAGTAATGTTGAAGTTTTGAAGTGCGCTAATGAGGCTTCGAAATTCAAGAGCATCAGCTGGTAGCTCTTTATCATGGACCGAAAGAGACCGACCCGTGGCTAATAGTGTCCCCACCTCTTTCGCATCGCCCATCTTGAAGCATTCAAGTAGCTCTCGTGTGTATTTATGTTGGGAAATAAATAAACAGGTCTTTGTAGAGATGACTTCAACTCCCAAAAAGAAATTCAATGGCCCCAAGTCTTTAATTGAGAACCGATTGGAGAGAGCAAGAATGAAGTTTGAAACAAAATTCTGGTCACTTCCTATGATGATGAGGTTATTTACATACACTAGAAAATAGGTTTGAATTCCACCACTAGAGTAAATGAACAATGAGTGTCATTCTTTGAACCGATAAATGAATTTGCGAGAAGAAATGAACTTATCTCATTGTACCAAGCTCGCGAACCTGTTTTAACCCGTATATGGCTTTGCGAAGTTTGCAAATATGTGTTGGTTGTTCTGGATTTTTAAAACTAGGCGGTTGCGACATGTAGACCTCATCCTGGAGAGTTCCTTGGAGAAAGACATTATTGACGTCCATTTGTCTCAATGTCCATCCACGCATTAGAGCCAAAGATAATATCACCCAAATGGTATTTGGTTTGATGACCGGGTTGAATGTATTGGTGTAATCGAGCCCCGGTCGTTGGTGAAAACCTTTGGCCACAAGACATGTCTTGTACCTCTCAATACTTTGTCAACACATCTTTTTATCCGATAAATCCATTTGCAACCTACAACATTCAAAGATGGATCAAAAGGTATTAGTTCCCAAGTCCCATTACAAATGAGGGCATTGATCTCGGCCGACATTGCTTCATGTTATTGAGGATCGTACATAGCTTGTGTAATTCCTATTGGTTCTATAGTCGGTGGAAGTGGATGCTTGGTGGTGATGTGATTGATTTGTTTGGGCTTGAAAATATTATTATGGGATCTAGTGGTCATTTTGTGAGTTCTTGTATGTAGATTTATGGATTATGGTGGTTCGTCAATGTTGATAGTGGCAAGTTGGGTTTCGGGTGAGTTGGAAGGAGGAAAATTTTGGGTATTTGTTGCATGTTGATGCTGGGGCAATAGATGCAAATACTTGAGGTAGGTTTCCAAGAGGCGGTATTTGTCGCGATTGATCCGAAGTTTGGGAAGCCGATGAGGATGTAGCACGGGCCGGAATGCTTGCTCCGAGGGGGCTCTTGTGCACGTGGTTCGGTATTTGGCGATAAGACCGAGAGAGAAACAATAGGTGAAAGATATGAACCTTGAGAGGATGACACGACACTCTTAGAGTTGAGAAGTGTTTTGTACGGAAATGTGTTTTTTTCGAACACAACATGACGCGAGATGTAAAGACGATTAGTTTGTGGATCAAAACATTTGTACGCACTTTGTGACAATGAATACCCTAAGAATACACATTGTCGAGAACGGGGCACAAGTTTATTTGTGTTGTATGTGCATAACCACGGATAGCAAAGACAATCAAATGTGCGAAGGTTTTTATAACTTGGAGCAATTTCAAAAAGTGTTTGAAATGGTGAGTGCATGTCTAAAATGGGTGTTGGCAAACGATTAATTAAATATGTAGCAGTTTGAAAAGAATATGACCAAAAGGAGGATGGTAGGTTTGCTTTGTGTAATAAAGGCGAGTCCAGTTTTAACTATGTGTCGGTGTTTTCTTTCTGCGGTTCCATTGTGTTCGGTGTATGTAGCGGTGCGGTTAGATGGAAAATTCCGTGTTTTGCAAGAAAATGTTTTAGGTTTTGAAATTCTCCACCACCATCCGAGTATAAATTTCGAATGGAGACAGAAAATTATTTTTCAACCACGCTTTTGAATTGTTCAAAAATTGGAGTAACATCCGATTTTTTCTTTATAGGTTAAAGCCAAGTGTATTTCGTGTAATGGTCAACAAATATAACATAATAACGAAAGCCATCAATTTTAGGAGTTGACACGGGACCCCAAACATCGGAATAAATAATGTCAAGTGGAAAATGACTCACAAGAGTTGATACTCCAAACGAAAATTTGTGACTCTTACTGCACCGACACGCATCACATGATAACTTAGAACCTACTATTGACTCGAGAAGACGAACCATTTGGAAAATGATTAAGAACATGACTTAGAATACGAAATGAAGGGTGACCTAGTCTATTGTGCCAAACGATTGGTATTGTCCGCTCACTAACAAAAGACATGAATTTTGAATGCGTATTTGTGAGAGGCATCCAATATACACCATTGCTAAGCCCTCCTCGAAGCGGCGTCCCCCCATGCGAAGATCCTTCACCAAAAAATAATTCGCAAAAAATTCGACAGATGAGTGGTTATTGCGACAAAATTATAAGACGGAAATTAGATCTTTTGCGCTATGAGGTGCATATAAAATATTGGACAATTTAAAGGTTTGGTTCGGGTAGGATAAACTAGTAGAACCAACGTGACTTATATGCAAACTGTGCCATCACCAATGACGATCTCGTCGGGGCCTTCATACTCCAAGTGAGTCGTGAGATTGTTGAGGTTGGTTGTGACGTGGTGTGATGCTCCCGAGTCTAGTAACCGGTTGTTTTCTTGGCGTGGAGCTGTTGCAACATGAGCAGTAGGCTCGTGGAAACTGTTCCGGATTCGAAAACAAGATTTGGCTCGATGTC
Source organism: Rhodamnia rubescens (assembly GCA_021437795.1). Lineage (NCBI taxonomy): Eukaryota > Viridiplantae > Streptophyta > Magnoliopsida > Myrtales > Myrtaceae > Rhodamnia > Rhodamnia rubescens. The sequence goes on along the minus strand of JAILYA010000005.1, from coordinate 6,879,138 downwards.
CATATTGATCGCAAAATTGACATGTCAAACGAGGCTCTCTGCTTGTCCCAACCAGAATATGTTCTATGAGAGGATCCACGATGCTGGTCCGATCGGGAATAATTTTGATTACGGTTGCTTTGTGTTGGACCAGCGGGAGTTGCTTCCTATACCACAAGTTCTATTACTTGTAGTGGGCAGGATCGGTGCCTGCTTGAAGTCTGATTTCTTCTAGTTTCAGTTGAGTTTCATAGGCCACTAACTTGTCATGCATTTCTTCAAAGCTAATTGTGTTTTCACGAGCTCTAATCGCTGCTGCGATTTCTTTTTATTCGGTTCCAAGTCCTCGAAGTGCATGAACGACTAAATCATCATCGGAGACAGGAGTGTCAATGATTGCTAATTCATTTGCAAGGGCTTTTAGTTCTTGCAAAAAATCGAAACAGAACATGAGTTTCGGTGAGCGATGGAGAGCGGATTCTTAAGATGCATAACTCTTGATCGGGATTTGTTTGCATATAAATTCATGAGCTTTGTCCAGGCAGCGTATGACGAATTGTAAGAGGCAATGAGAGGAATCACGGCTTCGGATACGGATGCAAAAATTGCATGAAGCAAGAGCTGATCCTGGTGAATCCAAGTTGTTGCGGCTGGATTTGTCACTATTTGATTTTCAACCGAAACGATGAGAGAGGCGACGGACTAAAGTCCCGTCAACGAATCCCATTAAATCATAACCAATGAGCAAAGCCCGAAATTGAGCGCGCCAAGAGGGATAATTGGCAGCGGAGAGCTTGAATGGCAATTGGACGGCTGCCGAGATTGAAATCGAGACCATTAGGTGCGGCCATCCCGATGGAATTGTAATCAAAATTTGAAGGGATTGCCATGGTTGAAGAATGCGAGAAGGTTGCTTGAAAGAAAATTCAGAATATTTGGATCAAAAAGCTCTTAGGAGCATAATGCTCGATACTATGTAAAGAGAGACTCAAATGTTTGTGAATGATTTTCATTGCATTCAATTACAGATTGTACAAGTTTATAAAGAGAAGAAAAAATACAATCGTTGGCATAGCAACAATCAAGCAATGCCAACTAATCTATAATTGCAAAAATCAAGGAATGCCAAAAAATCAAGGGATACCAACTCATCTACAGTTGGTAAACTAATTCAAAAAGATATCAAAAGGATTTCATATCTTAACGAAGGAGACAGGAAGGACAGCAATTACGAAGAAACCATGATTCTTTTGGGAGGGATGGTTGGTTTTTGGGATGTGGGTGGTTCACAAGATTGATGACTGTACTTTATAGATGGAAACATCTTTCCTGAAGCTCCTCAGTGGAGGGCGGCCAATTCCTTTTTACAGCTGAACAATTTTTTTTCCTTTCTTTTTCCAAACAGCACCGTGCGCCATTCGGGTACAATGAGTAAACAATACCAAACGATGGACTCGATCGCTAGTCGTCATTCGATCGGCCAAAAAAAAAAAAAGGAATGGTCGTCGAGTCCGGTGCTAAGCCTCTCTCTTCGCTCCCACCTAATCCAGTTCTCGGGACCTTTAGTCTTTTCATAATGCTCATAATACTGTCAATGGCACTCTTCTACTGGTTCTTTGATGCTCAAGCAGATGCTACTCTCAACCCTCTCGTCCTCTGGCTCAGTGGAGATCTCTCTGTCTCTCTCCCTCTCCCCTCTCTCTCTCTAAACTTGCATGGTCTTTTTCTTTTCTTTTCTTTTCTTTTGGTCAAACCACTAAAAGTATTTACAAAAAGTATGCTTTTACACATGATGGGCCAAAATAACGTCACGTCTCAACTTGAGTGTTTACAAAAGGTATGCTTTTATGGTGGAGTGATCACCGATCCATTAGAAAATGAAAAATCACAACCTTCCTCGTTGAGATAAGTCGAAACTTAGATCAATTACATTTTAACCTGGTAGTGAAAGACTTTATGGGCACGGCCCTTCTCAGAGGCCATTGAATCATCTCATATAGATGATGTGTTTCCCAATTTTGAACTTGTAATTATATTTATATCTGTTGAGATGCACGTGCGATTTATGTTAGAGAAGAATCCTACATCGGAATGATGTAGTGTATAGCAATTAATATATCCAAATTGATCCATAACTCATTAGCTTAACATTTTGATTAAAAGTGGGTCTAATTAGATATGTTGACAGACTCGCACTGGCTCCCTCTTAGCAATCTCTTGGAGTGAAGGTACCAAACTTCGTTAGGGAGCAAATACCTTTACTAGGGAGCAAACCTAATACTGAAACTCATATATAAGAGAGAGATTGTTGAGATACATATGTGAGTTGTGTTAAAGGATGCAATGGCGATGAATTAGGTCACCAACAACTTACATAGCCCATGGTTTCTTTATTTTTCTTTTTCTTTTCTTTTTCTTTTGTCGGAACATAGCCCGTGGTTAGCTATATAGCTTTTTTTTTTGTGGTTTGGGGGGGGGGTCGAAAGCTGTATAGCTTTTTTACTACACTAGTCATGTTTGTCACCGCTCATTTGGTAGTTGGTTGATTCCTGAAAACACTAAACTAACTGTCCATTATTCCCTTCTTGATCAGTCTTTTGTGGCAAAGGGAAAAAGAAGCAAAACGTTGCTAGGAAAAGTTGCTGCAAAAGGATGGTTAATGGCTGTCTTCTTCATCAAGTGCGATGAAGGGGCCACAGCTTTATCTTCAAACGCATAGAGAGATGCACAGCCTCCGTCGGTTTGTGATTTGTTTCTTGCCAAGTTCTTACTCTTTACAATTTTTTTAAGGGAAAGAAGAACTTGAAAGGCATAAATATACTGATGGAACTCTTATGGTCTGCAAGTTTGGCAAGTTTGATTGACAAGTGGCGCTTTCATCGGAGTTGGGCTTGGGTGATTTCCCAGAAAAACTCGGCTGAATGACACTGTAAGCGTCGAAATCTGTTTTCCAAGGCTTGACACTTAGTATAATCCGTGCATGGAACGAAGTCCTTTGGTGCAATTTCCTCCTAAACACGACCATGGCATATTTTCATAAAGCAAACATTCCATGCCAAAGCATGACGTCATAAATAAGGAAGGGTTAATCCGCTATAACGGAAAAAATATATATAAAAAAAAAAGTCTAGACTTATTGCAATTGTGTCAATTCAATCATAAATATATTTTTTTGCCAATTGAGTCATAAACCGTTTGCAATTGTGTCAATTCATCCATAGCAAGTTGGTGCTAATGTGAAAATTTTAATAATATTTCAATATTTATTTGAGCTTTTCAAGTATTTTTTTTTTTTTACTAAATATTTTCTTTTTTTTTCTTTCTTTGATTTTTGGTTGGCCCGGCCAGCCCAAACAAAGAAAAAGGAAATAAAAAAACATAAATAAATTATTAAATAAATAGATAATCCAAAGAGTAATATGACTAAAAATTTGCCACGTCAAGATCGGTTGGCCAAACGGAGTGAATTAGCACAATTGCAATAGATTTAGGACTTTTTTGGTAATCCTCTCCTGCTATAACAACCTATCAAATGTGAGCAACTGATGCGCATGAGAACAAACGCATTGTTGGATCAAAATTAAAATTGCGTTATAAATTCATTGAAAAATCAAATTTACTCGGGTAGCATGCGGGCAACCACATTGAGACTACGATTGGCCAAAGTTGGGTCTTCAATTTGCGGAAGACAAATTTTAGTATGCAAGTTCCTCGAAAATGACCAAAGTTCAAAGTCATAATCCTTATCCTTATTTGACAAGAAACCTTAAATCGTTACTGAAGAGAGAGTCCATTGGATGGTACTGTGTGTTGAGAATATAAAGACTTGGCTGAGTCAATGGTACACATATCAAAGGATCTTGTGTCATGGTTTTGCAATTTCAGGTCGAACACGACACGCACGAATCAACGTAATTTTCTCGATTACACATGAGCTTTTCAAATGCGTGTCCATGCCATATTGTAAAATTAATAAAACAATGACAAAAGGCATATGCAAAATATATTAAGATTCTGATTGGACCAACTGAAAGTTCTAAGACAATATTGCATATTAGTCACGGTGCTTTCTTTTAAACAATTGAAAATTCAAATATGACGCTACACATCGATAAAAATTCACAGACTGCTTGTACTATTATCTCTCACCCTCTAGCTCATCGGAGGTTTCTCTCTCTCTTCCAATAAATTCTTTTTTTTTGGCAAATTTCAAGCTAGAAATTATTTTTAAAGATATTACGTTTCGAAAGGAGTGCGACTCATGAGTTTGGTTCTATCTTTTTCTGTTCAACTAGTCCTCACCTCCTAAAGCACTCACGAATGTATGAACACGTGAAATCCTCACAAAAATTCAAAATCAACATTAGCTTTATTTCGTTCAAAAAAAAAAACATCACTCTCTCTCTCTCTTTTGGGCCCTAGCTTTCTCGAGAAATTCCTTTTGTGTGCTTCCCTCTTTTTCTTAATCATGTGGCGGGCCTTGATCATAAAGTCCTCAAATTTTTCAACTTTTGAATTCCACGCTTTAAATGTGTTGAGGCAAGGTTCATACTCCCAAAAAATAAGAAGGCACGTGAATCTTGGACACCATAAAACTTTTACGATTTAAATCCATATTTTTTCATTGGTAATTTGAGTTTAGGCCCATGAATAATTATCGTTATATATACCTTTTTTTATTTATAAATTGAGTGGTATAACGAGATGTGTGAGGTGCTAATTATAGTGAAATCTTCCCGAACGTGACTCTAATTGAAGGATGAACCGGGACAAAATCTCGTGTCTTGATTTATCTTTCTCGTTGTTTAACACTTTACTTTCTTGTGATAATATGCCGAATCATAACAAAATGGTCTAATTATATTATTGTTAGTGCAAAGCTATTCCATTTAATAATCTGATTGAAATCAATTATCAAAGTAATCACAATCAGGAAACGTGCTATATTGCCCTCAATTTTCAAGTTATCGTTTCTTCTTCTTCTTCTTTTCCCTTTTTTTACTTTTTTTTTTTTTGGACCTCTAAGTTGTTGACCTACTTTTTCGGTCTTCATGGGCCTTGCTCCTCGTGATTCATGGGTTGTCATCATGTTATACGTGATGGGCCCAAATAAAGTCCGGTCCCACTCGAAGATTTACATACGTTTACTTTTACGATGATCGGAGTTAGGCATTGATTTGGGCCCCACCACCCATTTGAGTCCGAAACACTTCTACTCCTGCACATGTATTGGAAAAAGCCGTAACTCGTAATCATGCGAGTCTCAAGGTAAACGTTCATAAACGATACCGTAACTTAAAAATTTAGGATTGCTCAATGACTATAAGCCGAGGCTATCTATGGTGGCCATCGAGCTTGGACGTGAGCGGTTGGTCGCCAGCGACATCGGGGCCAAGGGGCGGCAGAGGCGTGGCTAGGGCATGATAGAGTAGCGAGATCGGGAAGGAGGGAGGAGAGAGAGAAGTTGATCAAAGTAGTGGTGTGAACGATTTGGTTCGGATTTTCAGGAACCTAAACCAAACTGAACCAATAGGATGAACAAATGAATCGAACCGAATCGCGACTCAAACCCAATACAAAGAGAGATGAAAGCGATTTTGAAAAGGGTGAGAAAGAAAAGATACTTTAAGTTGCACGTTTAGTTTTTGGGCCGCAGTTCGGTTTGTTTAACTCAAACCAGGAAAAAAAAACCATTATTTTTCGTTATCCAAACTGAAGATCACGAAATTTCAATTCGATTCGATTGAATTTTGAGATTCGGTTCTGATAAGGGCCATGGAAAGGATGGCTGGGGGTGGATTAACCACCTGCTGTGAACTCAACAATTGATGGATGATTACAGTGCCAAGATGAAGTACCCACACTTCTGTTTGTCATATGGTCAATGTTATTTTTGACCTCATGTATAGAAAAAAGGCAAGCCGATGGTTCTCGTGTGTGCCTTGGGCGTTCAACATGGTCAAAAATCACAACCAGATTCGTTGAATGAGAATGACTGAGATTCATAACATTTCAATTCGACGAAAGATTACACGAACACGATCGCGATGCCAAACCATTATATGACCTCACATAAATTATGCTTTTTACAACTGATTTTGACTTTTTCAAACTCGCGACTTCATCTATATCAATGGCAAGAGAGATTACTTGTGTAATTAACAACATAGATAGCCCGTAGAACAAATGAAAAAAGAACACTAAAAAAATAATGAAATTAGACAAAGCTACACAATAGAGACCTTATGGGCAAACTAGAGATGCTATGCCACTAATAAATTAACGAATTTACCTCATCTCCAACCTAAATGGTTGTGCATGCTAAACATGTTTCTGGGAAACTCGATTTGCAGCAATCGCGCAAGTTCAGTCGACTGCATAATCAATTTCATGCTGAAGTGAAGACCATGACCTACCTTTGCACTTTCAGTGCCAACATTGACTCAAAACAAATGTAATGCATGATTATTCACATGCCCAGCAAACCATATATTGCACAAGAAGCATCCACATATACAAGTGCACATATGCACAAAAGCAATATTAGAGCAATTCCAGAATCATCTCTGTCTAATGTAAAGTCGTAGACCTCATCTTCGAATTCTGACGAGGCTGAGGACTGGTGTTTCACAAAACCCATTTGTATTATAGGACCTTCTACTAAACTCAATGAATAAAGAGCTATCTAGGGAAAAATAAAGACTTCAAAGCATATAATAGACCTTCTATTCAGCAACAAATAAGGACTTTTGAGTGGAGAAGAAATCGTTGCACATGTTATGAAGATAAAAAACGGCGGGCATGGTAAAGCCCAAAATCAATTTGATTATTTTCACAGCAGAAATCGAGAATTCTGGTTAGTGAATTTAACGGACAGAAGATCTAACCAACGACGTAACAACAAAGATGGCATCTTATCATTAGGAGACATAATGGAAGACTCTTCCAGAAACAACGGGTAGGTTCAGTTTAATCAATGAAATTTATAGAAGAGAAAAGTGATTCATAGACATTATCAAAATTTATACAATCATCTAGAATCCAACAATGACAGAAGAAAAATGAAACGCATGTAAACTCAATCACAAACTCAATATGGTTTGGCAACTAATATAATTGATGTCTTCCTGGGATGAGATCGCTCTCCACTAGATACACATACATATGAGGGCTATGCATCATCATTCTCCAGCACATCACAGACAGCACAATGAGACAAGCATATGTAAATAAGTTATGAGATAAACAAAGACCAGAAGAAACATCAAGTAAGTAGGCAACAAGAAGCTTGTCATAAGGTCTAAAAGAGAGAAACTTCAAAGGAAGGTCTTAAGCATACGGAACTCATAACACATGGAATGATACATTAGCTACCTCCCTATGATTGGTTGCCATTACCTTTCTCGTGTTACTTCAAGCTTCTCTCAATTATTGGCAATGAGATTCCTCAACACCGGACTAGGTCAAAATCAAGTAGAAGGGCAGGTGATAACTTGTAGCATCTCCCCAGCGACCATCTTCGAGGAGCCCAATGGTGATGAATGCTAATCATTCCTGCCATCCTAGGCAGCGATATCAATATATAAGCTATATAAATCCCAAAACAGAGGCTTTCTCCTTTTTAAGGCGAGTAGGGAGAGGTAAAACACAACAAATTAGTAGGAAAGAAGCCGACCAAACCTGCTGACAATACCGCAACAATTATCTGAAGATCAAATCCCCAAAGAAAAAAACAGTAAGCATCCACTCATGAGGACTTTTGGTCTCTCACGAGTAACAAATAGCATATTAGTTCCTATTTGCCAAAGATCTCCTCTACTTCCAAAACATGGTTGATTACTCGAATCCATGTGGGCTCGCATAATATACCACATTTCGATTTCGAAGGTTCCACCTTCCAAGACACCAGGAGGATACCAGGGGGATACCATCCATGTGGACAACGGCTTCATAGAGATGTGTCAACCGTCTCTACACAAATCACCTTTTAATCACCGTAGAAATGGTACTAAAATTCACATATGAATAAGTAATGAGAAAAATGGCCTGTGCAGAAACCAGATTACTGCTGGTGTAAAGAAAATAAAAACAACCTAAACAACATGATATACAAAAATATTGTTTCCACCAATATTACAATTATGGCAATTGAATTTTCCCATTTTACCCAAAGTGAAGCATCTATGACAAATTATCCCTAAGAGAATCCCGAGAGGCCAACTGCTCCTTCCTTTCTTTCTGGATGAGCCAAAACACAAGGAGAGGAAACATTTTAGTCTCTATCTTCTTTCCAACACAACAAACAAAATTCAACCTCTTCACGCCCAAATTGTGTTGCACTATTATTGAAACCCACACTGCTTAAAAACTAAAAGGACCATAGTCCTTATTGTAGAAACAAGTATTTTGCTTCAATGCATCATGTTTATAATTTACCAGGAGTGGACCAAAAAAGGCCCCCAAAAGAGAGAACTACATCTTTTAGCAGAAAAATGTTCTAGGATTCTAGTCACAACTATTGTTGGAATTTGTGATCCAATTTCTAGAAACTTCTAGGATGGGCATTTGCTAGTGAAGTCTAGAAATATCTAGCATAGACAAGATATTTGTAGGATAGACATTTGGAGAAAAGTCTAGATGTATTTAGTCAATTTACTATGGCGGTGGAGCCCTCTATCAACAGGCTCCATGCTCATTCGTGTGGGTGTGTGGCGAGTTGAGAATAAACTCCATATCCTTGTAGTACTCCACCAAAACCACCAACTCCTCCATCAACTATATTTGTACTACCATTTCCATAAACTAGTGAAACTATCCTTATCTCGTAAACCTTGCTTGTATTCCTTAAACCTTGCCTATATTCCTCAAAGTATCCGACCTTTGTCCATTCCTCTACATCAACTAGACCATACACACATACATTTGCACACATCAAAACACAAACTACACCAATATCAAAAACATGCTTCCGCGCACAATCTAATTTTCAACATGGGATCATAGCTCCAAATTTCTACAATTGGTATTAGAGCTAAACACGTCTAGATAGTCCTCACCATCCTCAACTCAAATCAAAAGCCAAAGCCAAAGTTGAAGCCGGAGTGAGAGCTAGAGCCTATTAGAGCCGAGCTAGAGTCCAAGCCCGAGCCGAGCTAAAACAAAGGCCAACATCGCGTTATATAAGTACCCATCTCTACTTTTGATGGGAACAACTACAGCTAGAAGCATTTGATGGCCCAAGAAATAAGGGACACCATTGAAGAAGTATAAGCAAGGTCAAAGAAAGATGCAAGTGTTTCGACAAATCAACTACGGAAGGATGCTAGGGTTCCCAAAGCGAAGATCAAAAAAGGCATGGGAGACAAACTACAAGAAGAATTTCCAGTCAAGTATGAAATGATACAAAGCACGCTAGGAAATGATACAAGGGGGAAGTGTTGGAATTTGAGATCCAATTTCTAGAGACTTCTAGATTTGTACTACTGTTAGAAAGTCCAACACAAAAACTTAAAATGATATGTGGAGAAAAATCACATAAATGTAAAGAGCATATAGGACTACTTGAATTGATAGGTGGAGGGAGACCACATGAATATAAAGAGCATATAGAATCCGTTATCAAGCGATGTGGGACAACAACTTCAACAACTACCATTTCCATAAACCTTTCCTATATTTCTCAAAGTATCCTACCCTTGTCCATTCCTCCACATCAACTAGACCATAAACACATACACTTGCACACATCAAAACACAAACTACACCAATATCAAAACCATGCTTCCGCAATTGGCGGGATTTTAGGGCCTGTTTGAATTCCCGCTTTCAATTCAATGAGAATGAAAATGCCAATAGCAACTTTGTTTGGAGGGTTCATGGATAAATTTTCAATTGAAAACACGGTAAGCTTGTTCATTTATTAGGCACAAAAGTGGAAACAATCAAAACATAGTAACTTGGACTAAAGGACAATCTTTTCATGATATCTTCTTCAAAGAATGGATCCAAGCATAAAACAAGGGATCTTCCAGATAGCTTGAGAGAGGACAACCCAACCCCCACACCACCCCCTCCCTTTTTTCCTTCGGAGCTTCACTGCAAAGCTGAACAGCATTAAGGAGAGGAAAAGAGTGAGCTCTAGAAACTTTACTCAGACGGTGAACTAGTGAAGAACACGAACCTTCTCTGAAATTTTCTCAAATTCTATTTATGAAAAAGAAACCATCCCTTTTTTCCTTCGGAGCTTCACTGCAAAGCTGAACAGCATTAAGGAGAGGAAAAGAGTGAGCTCCAGAAACTTTACTCACACGGTGAACTGGTGAAGAACACGAACCTTCTCTGAATTTTTCTCAAATTCTATTTATGAAAAAGAAACCATACCTTGTGGTCAAAATAAGAAAAACATGAACTCTCTTAGTGAAGCACAAAACATGTTTTCAAAATTGTCATTTCCACCAAGAATTCTCATTTTGACTTACCGAACATCCTATAAACAAAATTAGGAAATGAAAATGGAAAATTGTTTTCACTTCATTTTCTATGGAAATGGATACTAAAAACGCTTCTTGAACTAGACAGCCCCCATGGTTGCAGTCAAAAGGAACATTGCATGTGAGAAAAATAGAGACCAAGAGAGATGTGGTTCATGAAGATTTTAATATATATATAAGTCAAGTGCAACACTAATTTATAATTCAACCACAGTGAGCTATATTCAAGTTAAAAATTCACTTATTGATTGAATCATCCCCCTTCTCTTTTCCTAGGCAATCTGTATAGAAATCTTAAGGTAATTCAAGTGCAATAATATCGCCACCTAGAAAAAAAAATCCCGTTGCACCAACATGACAAAAGAAGTGCACCAAAAGTCCTAAACCTTTGCACAAACACAATTACCTCCTAATTATTTTGATTGGCGCAATCAGGTCAACAACTTTTGCAAAAAGTAAAATCGAATCTTTTCCATGGACAATGCCAAAACTTGCCTTGATAGGACTCAAAGCCGATGTGCAAACTTTAAATTGCAGTTCATAGTATAGGTTTAGGACCTTACTGCACTTTTGAGTAAACTTTTATGACTTGACTACATGAACTAATAGGTTTAAGACTCAATTACACTTTTCTGTATATATAGGACCTTATCGCAGCAATTGAAAGGTTTGAGACTTGATTAGACTTCATACATGAGATGACTTTTGGAGTGATTCCCCCAAAACATGACTGCCATTTTCTATGAAGCAAACTTTGCCATAGCATGGCGTTATATTTGAAGGAATGGTTAATTCGCTATAACAAGCTATCGGATTAGAACAATTCGTGTGCATAAGAAGAACAAATCACTGCATTAAATACAATATTGTGTTAAAAACTCATTGAAAAGTCATATTTACTTCAGTGGCATGTGTGCAACCTCATTATCATTAGACCAAAGTCGGATCTTTAATCTGCAAAAGACAAAGTTTAGCATGCAAGTTCCTCAATTCGGATCTGAATATTCAAGCCAACCAGGAAATTTTGGCATCCTTTTCTTCCCTAAATTAAGCTCTACTATGCTGGAGTGCTCGTCAAATTAATAATTCCATGAAAATAATATATATTCAGTCAATATCTAACTGGCAACTACAAGTTTGAGTAGATTTAAAGCTAGCTGCATAAGTTGACGAGGATAAAGTCCGATAACCTCATCTAAACACCAAATGAAATAGGTACTTCAAGGGAAATAACAAACAAATATGGTAACTAGACTCCAATATCATGCAGTACACTTATTCATTACTAGTGAGCAAATCAGCTCTACAATCATTGATCAGTGTCATGATTAGTTACATACTTTAGATCAACAATTCATGTGCACATCTCAATGGACACATTGATGTTGCAGATAATATCGAGAATGCTACGAGCAAGGTCAGAAAAAAATTTCTTCATTGCATCTCGTCTTCACAACAGCCAAACATAAACAAAGATGCACACAAATTCTAGAAGCATGAACCAAACTATTCGAAGACCATCTAAAATTGCAATATATTAATGCATCACACACGCTCCATACTCATTAGTTTCAGGAATTGAAACATCGAGTTTAAGGAGAAAAAGAAAATTCATATTACCTTCCGCTACACGAAAAAGGAGACTCAAGCCTCTTGCATCATGTATGCATGACACAAGCCTTCACAGTTCATCAGTGTCATGCATTGAAATATTAAACTTGAGACATACAATTTGAAGTCACCATCCGCTTATGCCTAAGATCAAGAACAAAGCCTCAAATGCAGATCGTATGACAACGATAGAGAGCACGCTTGTACACAGCCAATCTCCCTTGTATGGATGCAAACTAGCGTGCTCTCTCTCGTTGTCAAGCAACGATGTCGCCTAGAGGCCGAAATCTGCAAAAAGAAAGCGCAGAGGCAAATTCTACTTATGGCATGCTTTTATAGATCTTTGACCAACATCAATGTACCAATACACCTTACATGACTAAAATTCAATATGCAATCCAATCCTCACCAACATGAGTACTGTATTGGAAGATTATTATAGTATTCCCCGATTCAAATTAGAAGAATATGAAGCAATTTTGCGGAACATTTACACATGCAATAGCCATAGAAATTTGCCATAAACATGAAAAGTCTCGACTAAAATCTCAAGAAGCACAGATTGCTCTATGCCAACAAAAATGTCCTCATACTGACTTAAACACAACAAGAGATGGACAGCTTCGAAGGTCGAATCTAGCTAGGCATATGTTTCGAAGGAATCAGCACAGACGTGAGTAAAAAGAGCACAAACAGCGCTGAGATCTCGCAACTCAAGATCTTCAAAAGAAATAATCAAAAGGAAAGGAAAGAACATATCGCAGGCCCCCGTAACTTATCATCACTAATATGGAATACAAAACCAAAACCGAAGCGACATTTATGACTCAATCATGATGCATCCACATCTCAAGGGGAGCGCCAGCGTAGGAACCAACATTTAAAGCCAGCGAACCGAAAGATCCAAAAGATAAATGGGTACTCTTGCCAAGCTAGGGCAGAAAGCATGTGAATTCAGTAAAGCATGAGTAAAGTTTGACAAAACTCAGACAATGTCATGGAAAAGAAAATTCCCTTCCCCTCGACAAGTAGCAACAAAACTTAATACGAACATACACTTCCACGAAACAAGACAAGGACAACCAAACAGAAAAAAGAAATGTCTCCGCGAAAGCAAAAACTCTTGACGATCTCGGATCTCCAGATCGAAAACTACCAAACCCTAGCACCTATGCCGAAGAAAATCCCTCAGAGTTTCGTATCCAAACAATTTCAAATCCCGCAAAGACGAGCAAAGCAAACCTGAGAGAGCCAAACTGCACTAACTTTACACCAAGAAAACCCAGTATTGACTAGACGAGCGGAAAGGAAAAGACACCCATTGTAGAACGTCACAGAGAGAACACTTCCTTGAAGAACCTGACGGAAAATGCCCATCAAGTCTCACCGAACAACACCGAAACACGAGGGAAATCACTTCTCCAAATCTTCGCTGAGGACACCAATGAAACAGAGAAGAAGAAGAAGAAGAAACATGATAGAAAAATCTCGAAAACCCCACAAGCAATGAGTGACCTTGAGCATGCGAGGAGATAAGGATCGAAACAAGGAGACAACTTTCGCTTGCACTGGTCCTAGAGAGAGAGAGAGCGCTCGCACTGTTCCACGCGGCTTAGAGCGAGAAAATCGAGCTCCAGCGTGGTTCCGAAAGCTCAAAAGTTAAAACAACTTCGGAAATAAAGAAATTTAAAAGAGACGGTACAACTTCCATATCCTCCTCTTTTTCTTTGCCGGGTGGGACCCATGGAGGCGACCCGCGTCCGTAGATGTACCTTCCTGCAATCCCACCCGTCCACGTGTACCGCGAGCTCGATCGTCGTCGGACCAGTGGATCTGAGAAGGTACCGACCGAGTAAATGCCTGATTGGGAGGGGTGCGTCCCCACGCGACCGGACAGCGCGTGGCCAGCCGGGACTCGACGCGACCCGTCGCTGTCGAATTGGATCGAGCCGTGCGTCTCGAATTTGCCGAGTGTGGTCCGCTTCGTTACTAGTCAGGGTGAGAGGCTGAGAGGCTACAATGTGTCGGACTCACGAGATTTTCCAAATTTACCAATTTGGCAATATGTTAAACGGATAATGTTTTCTTAAAATACTGATCTTATAGACAATCAACGCATTAAAAACACACAAAAAAATTACAAATTCAATTAATTATTCAACAATTATCCCGAGATATTCTTGGATATAATTTTATCCATTGTCACGACATAAAAAGTCATATTTTATCTATCTTGATTATTAGTTTTATTATGTTTGGCGACAAGAACAGAGCTATCGACATAATGCGTTGTGGTGGCCCTCCTCCATCCGTCCTTGTGATTCCTAAATAGTAAAATTCCAATTTTATGGGACAATACCTTGTTCTTGCAAAAATTTAAATTTAGCTTTTAAAAGAAAAAACAAAAAAAAAATTGTCGGTTTTTTTCAAGAAATTAGTCCGGAAAGGTTCTATCCGCTTGCCTCCTTTTTGTGGCTAGAATTCTTCGTGTGGTTCCATGTAAACTTGGCATGAACTTTATTATTTACACTGTACCGGCATCTAATTATGAATGCATCTAAAAAAACATCGAGGCGGATTGAAAAAGGTGTTGCTGAGGGTGAGTATAAAGAACTGATTCGATTCTCCATTCTCAATTCTCAATTTCAAGGTTGGAACCGCCAGTTCAACTCGGATCAATACTCAAGTTGAATCACTTCTAAGCTGGTTTTGAAGGTTGGTCTTAAAGAATAAATACAGTAATAATAGAACCACTTATCCAACAATTGTTTTCGTGATGAAATAATGCAGTTCTTATGTTTTATGATAAGAACTTGGCTTTTTTAGCCAAAACTTGAATAAAAAATCGACCGGTCTAGGAACCGGCAATTTCGAAAGCCGTTTGGTTTCGAGTTTTAACCCTTTGAAATCGAAGGTCGTAGGGTTTGTTTCTGATTCTAGGCAACTAACCGACTCACCCTAGAACCAGCAATCATAAGTTACTATCAAAGGACACTTGAAGCCTCCTTGATACATTCTCACACAACAACTGTAGTTGTGAGAAGTCATGGTGCAACTTTCATCTACATTCACAGTTGCAACAACTTGCGACGGACCGCCCCCAGCCAATTTTGAAGCATACATTATCAAACCCACATGTTAAAACACCTCAATGACAACTATAGTTATACCAAACAGGCGTGTGCGTTTTGCTTGCGGGAACCAGTCTCCAATAGTGTCAAGTACGAGCAAACTATGTAAGACTCAGAACCACGCCATTTACATTTGTTTGGGATGTTGTTCTCATGTCAATAGGATGCTCGATTCATTTTTGCACGAGTCGACCATATCAATCCCCAAAAATTCCAAAGCTGTGTCGAAACGTTTGCTTACCTAAACGTTGACAAATAACGACAAAGTGTGAATTGATACGAGGAGAAGCGACCGGTAGTAGCACGTTTATCTCATCGAATCGAATCACACGACTTTAGTGTATGTAAATGAAGTTATTCCGTTTGATAATAATATCGGTGTTTTGAGGTTGGGTTGTTTGCAATTCTTTAGAAAACCCCAATTTTTAGATTTAGTCTCAATTCTACTACAAACTTTTTTTTTTTATTTAAAAGAAAAACCCAACTTTTCACTCTAGTCTCAAATTTGCCTTGGCATCCAGAAATTGTCGTTGATTTCTTCAAAATTGTCAACATGAAAAGGTTAATTTTGTGCTATACATATGTGAGGGTGTTGATGAACACGCATGTTCAGATAATAAATGTCTACCTAGCCATGAAAATGAAATCGATTGAGAATTAGAATGAAGATTAGCATAATTAGACATGATTACAACTATAACCAAAAGTAATAGATGATCTTTACATGACATAATTCAAATTAAGGGTGATCGATTCTTGGTTCCCGAATAGAAAATCCTTGATAATAAAATATAGAAACCGCATCATTTGATATCTGCGGTGATTAAATGGGTATGTATTTATATCTTTGCATCGAAGACATGGTTCAATTCTCGATAGATATAAAAGTATTTCAAAATCGGTTTGGAATGTGTTGCGCTCGTAAAACCGGTTCCCTGGTAAACCTTACGGTTTTGGCCTTCGAACCGAGGACCGAACTGATCCTAGGCCAGCTCTAGATTCTCAGAATCGGGAACCTAACAGCTTCTTCGTAGAATGGCCTTGAAACAGTCTGTCTAGGTCGTTGCTTCCCGGATGTAACCGGACCCAATGCATACCCCAAATTCATATCCTCGTATGTATACTAAAACGGGTTGACTATACAAGGGAATTTAGGAATGACCTAGTCAATATGGCATCGAATAAAACGAGGAAAGTTGTCAAACTAAGGAACCTCCTCCTTAAAGATTTTTCTCCTATTGAAATTTCCCCTTTTGCTGGATTCTTGAGTTGCAACCTGGATCATGAAATTTGAAACTGTTCAAAATGGTCTAGTAAAGCAAAGTCAAAACTGAGACTTTAGGTGGCCAACGTCGTCTTCAACTTCAAGCGATACTGCCAAAGAGAAGGGGCGAAACATTGGTGCAAAAAATCTATCTTTGTTTTGCCTTTTCGTGTCAATCTCGTTTACGCTTTCGCTCGTGGCCTCTGCTGTCTCGAGGTTGACTTGGACGATCATCATCATTCCGTGGAGAATAAAAGAAACGGGGCTAATGCTTTGGCACGAGTTTTTTAACATGAACCTTGATATCTTGCTGTGATCCGAAACGTTGATTGCGATTCAAGAGTCGTCTCTCCAACTTTTAGCAGTTCCAAGGAACTTAGATTTCTCCCGTAATGCACATGCAGTCCTTTGCTTTCTACGCCACGCCCCACAGTGTGGAGTTGCAGTAGATTTGAATAGGATCAAGGCTGGCCATTTTGCATTCAACAGGATCTTGACGAATCGTTTCTTGCTTGCCACATATAGTAGATGAACGCCTTCCATTTCGGCCCCGGTTGCATTTTCAGTAATCACTCAGGATACAGCTGAGATCTCTCCGCACTGCGTTGGTGAGTTGCTTCGAATCGCCCGCCAAGGTAATGAAGTACTAGTGTCCAGAAATGCACCCGCCAGAGAAAAAATTCAAGGAGTGCCAAAATCATGCACGCCTATGCTGCGGTATCCAGACGGTCACGGGGGGATGCGAGGAATCGTTGTTCATTCTAGTATCGCTCTGTGCATTTCCTAAGACCCGAGTACCCGTTTTGTGCTTTCTAGGATTGTTGTCTTCTTCTGGAAGATGAAACTGCCAACTGATGTAAGGCTCCCTCTCATGTCGGCGACCCTTAATAAGTCAAACCTCTCGTTTCGTGTAATCTGATGTTGCTTATTGGATTGAGTGCCTGATCTTGTTCTACCTGGGCTTTTCAGTTATGTTGTCTGCGGGAACCGAAGAGGAACTTATTTTCTCTGTGCAACTTTGTGTTCTTGCTGTCCGCTGGTTTCCTCATTGGCGGAGCATTCGTCCCATTTGATTATCCACAGCTTTCTTCAATCCAAAAGCCTTATTTTCTGGCATGTCGCCTCAAGAGTCCAAGTTTCCTCGTTCAATTTGGTGAATTTACTGTATATGCCAATTGCATTGTGGCATCGACTAAGGCTTTTCTTTTGCAGAAGTTTCTAGGATTGCAAACTGTTAACAATCAGCAGAACGTGACATCCCAGTGCGAGGTTCGGCTATGCAACACAAATCTAGTTGCAATGGCGTGCATTTTCTGTCTTTGCTCTTAACTTGAAATCAAGGAGTCTGTGTTTTGATCTATTGGTTACACTGTCCAATCCACAGACACTGTGCAAACCTCGTGGCAGTGAGATGCTACCCAGAGGCATTGTTTTGAGCACTTCGGATCTAAAACTGAGACCCTTATGGGACTCGCATGATACAAAGGTGCATTTCCATCGATCTTTAAGTAGCATTTTCTTGGCTTCCATCAACTCTTATGTCATGAAGTTTTGTTCATCTTTTTGTTCAGAGCTCAAACTTGACGAACTTGCTGGCTATTCCAGTGGGAATAAGGCAAAAAGATAACGTAGACAAGATTGTTAAGAAGGTGATCGCTTAGACCTTTGCTCCATGCCTAATCAACTTCTTATCATTTACTTAAGTTGATTGAATAACATTGCAGTTTCTATCAAGCGATTTCATCGTGATGCTTTTTCATTATGATGGGAATGTGGATGGATGGAGGGACACCGAATGGAGCAATCGTGCTATTCATGTGTCTGCTATCAACCAAACCAAGTGGTAATAGTGCATAGCTGCTGATGCTAGTTTTCTGAATTGTAATCTACAACCTCACTGATTTCTTCCTTTCCAACTTGCAATAAAGTTCTTCCATTTTAATTTCCTAGGTGGTTCGCCAAGCGCTTTCTACATCCAGACATCGTTTCCGAATACGCACACATCTTCCTTTGGGATGAGGATCTTGGAGTGGAAAATTTCCATGTCGGAAGGTAATAGTTTTCTTCTTCAGTTGTGTAAAATTTGGTATGACACAGTACTGGATTTTCATTAGTGTTGAGTTCTCATTTTTGGGCAAGAAGTTGACATTATATGAAAGAGCCATGCAGATATCTTTCAATTGTCAAAGAAGAAGGGCTTGAAATATCGCAACCGGCACTTGACCCAAATAAATCAGAGATTCATCATCCAATCACGGAACGAGATAGAAAATCGAAAGTACACAGGTCTGCTGTTTCAGTTAAAGAATAGTATGATCGAGAAGAATGAAAAATCTACAGTTACAACAACTGTTTTTGACTTTGCAATAAGTCACAACAGCAGATGGAAATCTTATGTTCAATACCTGGCACATCATAAATTGTTTTTTCCTACTCTTGGTATCTAAGATGATGCATTTTCATCGCGCTATATACGGATTGCAATCATTATAGCTCTGATAACATGGTTGTAACAGGAGGATCTTCAGACAGATGGATGGAGGATTTGCATGCAATGAAAACAGTACAAGCCCTCCATGCACAGGGTAAAAGTCTGCGCAAGCTCTTATTAGATTTACCGTGGTGTTTACATCAGCATCCTTCTAGTCTTGACATTTCAATACATTTATAGGCGAAATGCTCTTACCTGATTTTCAGGTAGCTAAAGTAAAAAAAGGTTTCATGAACTGCAATGTAGGTGGGTGGAAATCATGGCTCCTGTTTTCTCACGAGCATCGTGGCGCTGTGTGTGGCATATGATTCAGGTATTGTGCAGTCTTACAAAATATTTCTAAGGCATACCAAAGGCATGATCATGTATTCAGTTAATTTATTGTAGTGCACAACCGAAGTCCGTTTATATTTCAGGAGGAACTTCTACGAAAAAGGATTGACCTTGAAAACTTCCTACCGATTTCGTTCTTTTGAGCGTCTTCTATTGAGTCATCTCTTTCTCATATCTTTTCTGTTCTTTTTGCAGAATGACCTAAATCACGCGTGGGGACTGGATTTTCAGCTCGGCTACTGCGCTCAGGCATTTTTCTTGTAGCAAAATGTTCGTTTAAGATAGAATGCTTTTTCTCCCCGTACTACTAATCTCTTGAAGGTTCTTTCGACAGGGCGATCGAATGAAAAATGTTGGGGTTGTGGATTCCGAGTACATAGTTCATCCTGGGTTTGTTACACTCGGGAGTGTGGTGTGGAAAAAGGTTAGAATCTTTACCTATGTCCTGCTATCGATTGCCTGAAGGTCATCTTCGTCCCGAGCTCAGCTGGAAAAATCCTGAGTTTTCCTGGATTCAGTTTATTTGCTTCTAGTATGGTTCTTCTGATTGAAAAAGCGCATCAGTGCCATGTCTGGCACTTAGCCAAACATTCCTATCATGGGGATTCATGGATGTTAACTGCAAAATAAATCAGGATATCATCTTCTTCCCTCATAGTAGAACCTCAAGTTTATGCCTGGATGAAGAGCAAAGAGTAAATCTGTTGCAGCAATCATTTGTATCTGTAGAATAGTATGTGGTAATCGGTAGTCACTGGTGCAGGCAGATCATGAAGCAACGGATAAAACTGTAAACACTGCGTCTCCTCATTCCAATCCATCAGTACCTGATCAACCCGATACTAGAAGTTTGGTAAGTGCTCAAAGGCAGCATATGCATTACTCTGCAGGCTCAGATACATTTCTTCGAGATGTCAATCTGAAGAGGATGCCCACCAAAAGAAATGCTAATAGACCATGACCAGACGGATACTTTCTTGATAGTTAGCAGTGCCATTCCTTAATTATGGCATCAATCTAGTCCTTGCTTAAACATTTGTTTTGTGCAGATTAGAAATGAGTCTTTTGCTCAGTGGAGGATCTTCCAGCAAAGATGGAGAAAATCAGTGGCCGAGGATCACTGTTGGACTGATCCATATTGAGCAGGATAGAATGGCTACATGAAAGCATTCCAGCTCCCTCGCAGAGACGAACCATAACAATTTTTTAAAGTCTATTGAGGTATTGCCTCATGACTTACAAAAGGTGCTAATTAATGCCATTCGTCTCTCAGCAAACAGCATCTGCTTCTCAATGCAGAGAAAAGGCGACCCACAGGATATCACTGCAACCCTTTGCAAGTCAAACTTTGTTGGAATGCTGAAATGTCACCTTTAAGCTCGAGGGAAAGAGCTGCCTGCATCTTTCTCTGTTTTCCTTGTCCTCCCAGATTGTTTTCAAAGCTCAATATTTCAAGATCAGCAAATAGATACACGCAGGCACCTTCAGATAAAAAGGGTTTTGGGAGGTTTACTTCAGGAAGTTGTCTTGAATGGGGAGGCAATCAGAGAAGACTGAAAATTGGTATAGTGGACACCTTAATCTAGTTAAAAGAACGGGTTTCTGTTACTTTTCAGTAAGTTGTACGATCTCATATCCACTAGCAAAGTAACGAAACATAACAGAGAAAATATTGCACTGTGGAATGATCATTGCGAACAGATTCAGTTCCTTGGTAGACACTGACCAGATTCGCAATGCCAAATCTGAAAGCTAGTGTGAACAAGTGCGAACTCTCACAAATTCGTTGTCTTTTCCATTCTTTCATTCGGAAAGGATCTTTCATTCCTTTCCTATCACAGCTGAACTCTTCTGCCAACAATCTCCGCTATCAGTTTTCCAAGTTCTTCCCCTGAATCCTCCTGCACGTGATGCCCCGCCTGGAAAGCACACCAACCTTTTTAATGCCTCAGCAGATGGAAAATGACTCAACAAAACGAAGGGATCACAATTGCATTTGGCTTGTACCATAGGAAGCTCAACCATCTTGAGTTTTGAGTCCTTGCAGAATTCTTCAACCCCATCGTAGCCGAGCCAACGGTCTCTCTGACCCCAGCATACTGTAGTTTTAACTTTCCAGCTTTCATCCTTGAGGATCATCCTTGTTTCTTCTACATAGTTCTATCAGGCAAAACAGTTGCGATAAGCGTAAGAAATATGCAACAACTGAACGACTCAATTCATCTCTCACCAAAATATTACGGCACTATCAGCTATTCTTCATGGTAAAATATCAATATCAAAGATCCTGGAAGTTACTAAATGTTGAAAGCTAGCACCATATTTTCCTGTGCTGACTCAGGAGCAATACCAGTTATTGGTAGTGCAGAGAAAAAAGTGAATCTTCATACATTGTGAATGTGAATAATGCAATTTAAAGCCCATCATACTAGTATCCCTACAGCCATGGTAACTACTAACATTGTGATCACATTACTTTCTCATTTTGACAGTTCACAAATTGTCGATTTTTTTAAATGTTCTACTAATATTTATTTCGACTTTCTTACCAATGCCTTAAATTTGCCAACCTTTATATGAATTTTTCAATCCTTATTTAGTGACTTACCAACTTTGTTACTATCAAAAGACCTACTAGTTTTTGGTTACCAACTCTTGTTCTTTTTTTTTTTTTTTTGGTCAAATCGTAGTTACTTACAGGTGTTTATTTTCTTTTCTTTCCAATTTATCGACATTGTTTGCCAACTTTTATCTTTCTCTCTTACAAACGCCTTAGATTTGTCAATTCATATTTTAAATTTACTTACCTTTTTCTCCCGTTAGGTTACTAACTAGTATCGATTTACCAACTTGTATTTGTCATACTTACCAACCCTTTAAATTTACCAATCCTTGTTAGAAATTACCAACCTTAATTGAAGTGATTACCAACTTTACTCAAATGACTTATAAACAAGTTTAGCATTGTCCACTTAAGCAAGTCCTTTGCAGGTGATAATATATTACGATGTAAAAGCTGCATCAATTACAGCTCAAGTTTCAGCAAAATCACAACAATGACATGCAATAAGGAAAAAGTGAGTTACCTTGAGCTCTTTCCTCATCGCCCTACTAATTGCGTTCAGTGCAAAGCCAGAGGAGCCAGATGTGAGGTAAGGTCTCCTGTAAACCATAGCATCATCCTCTTTCATTTTGTAAGGACCACAACTCGTCAGGGCCTTATCGCTGGCCCTAAGCGGATCCTATTCGGAAAGATTGAACTAATTAATGATCCTGACTGAAGTAAGTCCTCAGAACATAAGGGAATCACTTGAGAATGAAAGGAAGAGAGTCCAAACCTGAGAGAAAATCTCACCAAGCAAGAAGTTGCTGAATATGGACAGGCTTGATGGAAGGTTAGCATGTTTGCTTGTCAGCTTAGAGCAGAAACAAGAGAGAGTTAAATAGCATACATCACTCCAAAGGATGCTGAATTGCCCTACTTGTTATCATCGCGTGTTGCCACATCAAAATGGTTTATGGTCTAGGTTCAAAGTCAAGCAAGTCACAATCCACTCGAAACAGACACATCAAAATGGTTTATGGTTTAGGTTCAAAGTCAAACAAGTCACAATCCCCTCAAAACATACTGAAAATGGATACGAGCATCTCGACCCCGTGGTTCCAAAGGAAAATGAATGTATAGATGAAGATATTGGTGACAGCCTTTATCACCGCCAACTGAAGACAAACTAAGTACCAGCTTGCTAAAGTTCTTTGAAGCTAGGTAAAGATCAACATGAAAATCAAACAGATAAACCTAGAAAAGAAGATTCTTAAAACTTTAAAAAGATTCCAACCCCCTATATTCATGGTGACAAGTGTTGGCATTTGATGAACTCAATTCGATCAGCGAATAACAAGGTAGATTACAAAAAGAATGACATGACTGGCACAAGAAGGTTTCAGGATATCTTACAGGTGGGTTTAAGAGGATCAAATGATTTAGCTTCTCCTGATGCGTGCTGGCATATTTAACGACAACCGGGGAAAAGTATCCCTGCACATCACATCGGAGATCGATTGCTTCAGTAATACATTTAATCTTACTCCTAGAAATTAATACTGCATTCGTCAAAGGCAAACGTACCTGGACAACTAGAGAAACTTTATCAACACCTAGACTGTTTATAAGAGACTCCAAGGATGACACATATTCTGAAATCCAGAAGCAGAATTATCCATTGCAAACTCCATTGCTGATGTCATGCCCAGAAAGGGTCTAAACAAACCACCACGTAAATTATATAGTAGGCTTTTAGTCACATTGAAGAGTACCATTCAACGTGTAGTTAAATCCATATCCAGGTTGGGGTTTATCCGAAAATCCAAAGCCTGAAAGGGGCAAGGGCAAAATGAAAGAAGTTCCTGTGTCAGTATTTACTCGAGAAAGCTAGTCATCACAGCAATCAGCTTAATGAATGATATGGATACTTCTCTTGCAGAAGGAGAAAGATGAGCAATGAAAGAACAAAATTCAGAGTGTCTGCATGAGGGTCATTGGCTTCTCAAAGGGCGCAAGTAGTGCCTATGGTATAAATTGCAGCACCAATTGATCAGGGTGAACTTTGGACTGTTGAACTGTATACTCCATAAAGTGAGCTCGGATTATGGTTTGAACCATCTTATAATTAGATGGAGTACCATGCTTTTTCCTCCGGTAAGACAAGAAGAACCCTTGTATTTCCCCCAGTGCTCAAAATTTGGATTCTGTACAAGCATAACACCTGATACCTGGTTCTTTGCACTCTCCTGGAGGCAGTGTGAGCGCACCTTGGTGTTGCCATGGTGTTTTCTCTATCGAAACTTGCTATTCACAAATCGTATACGTTGATCATAATTTCCCCTTAGTATATTTTGCAAAATGCATATTCATTGAGTACTAATTCGTGCAAAAATGGGAGAGGGCTGATGTACAATTTCAAAAAATTCACAGGAAATTTTAAGTGAATGATCTCACCTATCCAGTCGAAAGCAATTGCATGGTAGTCCTTCGAGAGGATTGGAAGAATTTTGCGGTATGAGTAAGCCTGTATTTCAAGCATAATATTTTCTCACACAAAGTGAGAAATACACAGAGACAGGAATGCTGACTTGCTTATTATATATGAACATGTATGGTACTTTAATAAACTTAATGGTTCATCTGCCATCTGCCATAGGTGGAAGTAAGAGCTAAATTAAGATGCAGAGGACTAATCCGGGCATTAGCACCCCCAAAAATCTTTACTTGCAGAAACATGTCCGCCAAGCATGATTGCAAAGACACACTGCTGGTAAAAACTACATTAGACTGACCTGAGAAGGAAAGCCGTGGACTAACAAGACTGGAGGATTATCAGCAATTCCACTTGCGACGCAGAACCATCTAGGGGACAAAATCATTTATAGCATGTTTCAATCGGTAGTCCTGCAAATAATCCAATCTCAATTTGTGCACGCATGGAGTATTACTTATGAATGGATAGATCAATTTGTTTGATCGACATTCTACAAATTAAGCCAGTTCAGGTACCAGCTGCTTTCTAGTAGTTAACACTTAACAGTACCTGAAAATATCTGCCGGAGACTGGGAACCAGAACCCATTGTTAGTCCAAAAATAGGATCTTTGGCCTTCTCTCCAGAACCGAGAACAGGAAACGCTTTCACCTGACAAATAAGAGGGTAAAGACTAATTTGTACTGCAGCAATATACAATCGACTTGACCAGCCTTGATGCAATGATCAATATGACCGAGCCTTAGCCTTCACAAAGACCCCCCAAATATACGATGCAGGTGGCACATGCATTCCTTTGTTCTTATGCATCGGAAAGGACACTTTCATTGTTCAAACAACATGTGGTATCAGAATGTGGTTAAAATCCATACAACCTATAGCACCAATGTACCAACAAGTTCTCAACAAACAGCGGAAAATTTTCAATAAACGAAAGCCGTGGTCGAAAGATAAAACAGGGTACAAAGACTGACCATCTTTCCTTGCTTAAACCATTCATCAGACTGGCTCGGCCCATCAGAATATTTACCTGGCAAGAACCCACCCACAGCTGTAGTTCAAATTTTTGTGCATAAAAAAACTTATGTATAGAGATATTCGTGCATTCAGCAATTAATATCTCGTCACTTTAAGGATGAAGAAAATAGCAAGAGGAACAAGAGCAAGACCTCCGGAGAAAGAGAAGCCATCTCCAGCTGACACAGGAGCATCTATCAGATAATCCTGTCCACCCATTAAAACGAAACCAGCCATGATCTTGTCAAAGAATCAATGGCACAATTAAAAATAAGTCGCAAGTCACTAATTTTCCAGAATCAAGTACCTCATCACGGTCGTTGAAACTGGCCTTGCAGGTGAGCTTGTTAGAATCTCCGCAGCCAATGATTTGAGCCCCCGATTTGGATCGATCACCGAACCAAGAGGATAGAGAGGACTTATGGCTTCGGACGAGGCATTCGAGTTGGCGGGCGTGGAGAAAAAGGACCATGGCTTGACTTGCTTGGATCGCCATGGCTGTGTCGTAGCGGGAAGCTGAGAGAGTGGGAGAGGCCAAGCGACCGTTAAAGTTAACCGTTTCTTCGTAGGATAGGATGTGTCTGGTTGTCGTTAGTTGTCAAATAGCATTCACTCTTTTTCTTGATTTTCTTTTCTTTCTGTTTTTGCCAAGTGCTCCTTTTCATTTTCTATCGGGAAAACACTGTCAAAAACCCTAAATTATTCCCACTTGTGACATATTTACCTTAAATTTTTTCTTATGATACTAAAAATTCCAAACTTGTATTCATGTGATACATTTATCCTAAATAATTTTTTATGACACAAAAAATCTCAAATTTATATCATTTGACACATTTATCCCAAATTATCTTTTTGTGACACAAAAAATTTCAAATCATGTGACACATTTACCCTAAAGATTGAGGCAAATATGTCACACGGTACAAGTTTAGGATTTTTAGTGTCACACTTATATAAATTTGAGGTAAATGTCTTACATGGATAAAAGTTTGGCATTTTTTGTGTTACAATAAAAAGTTTAGAGTAAATGCATCACGATAAGCATAATTTAGGATTTTTGGTGACTTTTTTCCTTCTCTATTAAGAAGTACTTTATAAAGAAACGAAATTACCTTCTCTTCCAGCAAAGGTCAGTTGCCATAAAATAACCCGTCCTTAATTTTTTTTTGGGTTTTATCTTTTTTTTTTATGAAATTTAAATAAATATATATTTATATTAAAAAATTTAGACCAAAACGACGTCACTTTAGCTATGTCACCGCCACGTAAGTGAGAGAAAATATTTAAAAAAAAGCTACATTAGTATTTTCCATTAGTTAAGTTGGATAAAGTTAACTGAAAGGACCCGATTGTACCAATTTTATTAATTTTAAGACTTAATTGCACTTTTTTTCAAGTTTTAGGACTCAATTATACGGTTTTAGAACTTTCAATGAACATATCTATTTTCTTTTTGACTCAACGCACCAGAATCATGATGCGAAGTCTAATGGACATCCCTTGATTGAAAATGCAAAGTCCTAATGGGCATCCCTTGATTGAAAAAAAGTATTTTATGTGGCAATCACACGATTGATGTGGTATGATTGACTAATTGTGTTTAATGGAGCTACTAACAAAAGAAACTATTTTTTTTTCTAGTTAAGTTGGGATCAAGTTAAACATCATTACTTTGCTCGACAAGTATATGGCCTGAGAAATGCACCCCTGCGCATCGAGTGCAAGTGTTGACTCTAATAATAGATTAACTTCCACGTCTGAAAGAGTGCAGTATTTATAGAAGAAGCATAACCCACTGCCACGGCGCTTACTTACTGGCGATCTTGTGTTCGAGAAAGAAGCATGAGCGTTCTTTTCTCTTGTTCGAATTGTTTCGGTTCGGTTCGGTTAATCGAACTGTAATCGAAATTCCCAATAAAAAACTGAATTGGCAACTTAAAATTTCTCTTTTTTCTTACCCCTCTCGAAAACGCCTTTGAACCATAATCTTCATGTCTCTTCGGTTCAGCCCGCTGCTCATCCTATCTATTCGGATTTCTTGAAAATCTAAATCGTTGACACCCCTAAATCATGAAAATCACCAGGAGCACTGTAACATCCCATGGAAGGAGTGGTACTTCTTGTCCCACATTGCCTAGAAAGGGAGTTTTGGGCCAATTTATAAGAGATTGGGGGATTATTCACTTGGATAAGGTTTTTTCCGGGCTAAGTGCCTGCAGAAAAAAAATCGTACGGATTCTGGCCCCAAAGCCGAACAATATCATGCAAATCGGACGCCCATTGAGCTGAGGGCATTCCGCTCCCCTCCGCTGAGGGGGAGTATGTAACATCCCATGGAGCTTAGTGGGCATTCCGCTCCCCTCCGCTGAGGGGGAGTATGTAACATCCCATGGAGGAGGCCCTCCGCTGGGGGATGTTCCTCCGCTAATGGGGAGTATGTAACATCCCATGGAAGGGGAGTATGTAACATTCCATGGAGGAGGCCCTCCGCTGGGGGATGTTCCTCCGCTGGGGAATGTCTCGCTGGGGAGTATGTAACATCCCATGGAGGAGGCCCTCCGGCTGGGGATGTTCGTAATGGGGAGATGTAACATCCCATGAAGGAGTATGTAACATTCCATGGAGGAGGCCCTCCGCTGGGGGATTCCTCGAATGTTCTTCCGCTGAGGAGGTGGGATACGAAGCTGAGGGCATTCCGATGTTACTTCTTGTCCCACATTGTCTAGAGATGGAGTTTTGGGCCAATTTATTAGGAGTTGAGGAATTATTCACTTGCATGCAACAAAACCGTGCGGGTTGCAAAGCCCAAAGCCGAACAATATCGTGTAAGTCGGACTCCGTGCGGGAGCAAAGCCCAAAACGGACAATATCGTGTAAGTCGGAGCCCGAGCGTTACAAGCACATTAATGTATTTGACCAACGGCTGTAGCCACATTTCATCCAGTTTTGCCTGAGGAAACACTTCATCCGTTGCTGATGATAAGCATTGACACACAAGTGAGCGCAATCAGAACCTTCTGCGAATGCACATTTCTTTGACAAAGTCCAGGGAAATTCTGGCTTATACAGAGCCAAATGACATGAAATTTCCTCAGTCTCATTCCTTCCCAAACGGTTCAAATATACAGACATCACTCTTCAGTTTCATGTCTCTCTCTCTCTCTTCTGTATGAATTGAATTTACTTCACAAAGTAAGGAAGGTTGACCACATAGAGGAGGAAGTAGGCCCAGATGACCCCGGAGATCCCGCCGAAGAAGAACCCGCCGGCGAACTTGGCCCACCCGTCTGCAGTCTGCAACTGATCAGGCTCCTTCTTCCTCCCGGTCAAGGTTAGGGCCGGTGCTGTCGAGGGCTCTCCTTCATTGAACGAGGCGATCCCATACATCGTCAAGCAGATGCTCAGGATCACAACCAGGCCTCCAGCAGCCAACGATCCTGCTGCTCCCGCATACTCCGTGTTCCTCAACGGGCCGGTCTTGACGAATGGCCCCACCAGGAGAAATCCGTGGGCGAGGCCCACCTCAACGCCCCGAAGGAGCGGGCTCACGGCGGTCCGGTAGGCTGGGAGGTTGGAGAGGTACCACGCAATGAGCGGGCTGGATGTGACCGGAGTCTCGAGGCTCCCAATGAAAGGATCACCATTGAGGGGTTGAATCACTTGAAAGGTTGGCTGTATGCAAAAGGTAGATGGAGGAATGGGAACCCATCAACTAATGTAATGAGTGAACGAAGCCACTCCTAGGAAATTTAGTGTACAAATGAACTACCGTAGTATTATCTCTTAACATGGCTCCTTTAACAACCCATGAAAAAATTACAGCTGACAGAACTAACCACACTGCAGAAGTCCATTCATGGTGACTTTTACTCTCCAAAGAGCTTTGTTAGAAAATATAAATATTAAATCGCGCCTCCGCCTCTAAGCTTAAGCTTTTAGAATCGTTGTAGACAGAACCAAGAATGAGAAACTAGGCTGCATGATAGAAAAGTGAAACTTCCATGATCATCTTCCATTCAAAGACTGGTTTATGCTTAAATGACCAATTTTCTTTGACTTCACACTGTACAACAAGCTTCATTCGACTGAATCAAGACTCGCAATAGAGCGGCAGACATGATGCATGGTGGACAAGAAATGGGTCACCTTCTCTGACTGGACAGCCTTGACAGTGAAGGAGGTAGTCCTCTTGGCGGGCAAGGCTCTGAAGGAGGAGCCGGGGAGGCCCTTGGGAGCAATCAGGCTCCTAGCTGAGGATGATGATGATGCGAAGCTGCTCTTGAGGTGACTGGCCATGGGAGATGCAGTTGCAGCAGCCATTTTCCTTCTGCAGCTTCTCTCCTGAGAACTCCACAAAGCAAGAAGATTCTTCCAAAGGGGAAGCTTGTGCAGGTATATAACGGAGAAGAGGAAGGGGAGTTAGATTTTGTGAAACTGGGTGAGAGGATCTATTGCAAGAAATCTCGTGGTTGGAGAGGAGTGAGGTGTAAGGTTCGAGGGCTTTGATTGGTTGGATGGTGGCCGTGACCTTATCCGCCTTATCCATTTCGGCAAAAGGCCCTCATCGCCTGGCCAAGACACCCATTACTACATTAGTCAGAAAATCACAAACTTTCTACTCATTTTCGCATGTCCTGTTCTGAACTAGTATTTGTGCGGGGGGGGGGGCAATTTACAATGTTGGAGATCTTAAAACGAGGTCTGCCAAAAGCAAAAGGAAAATGAGAAGTTTTTAGTAAAAAGTTTGTCATCGGGCCATTATTGGATACTATCGCGGTGATTTTCTTTCTGACACTTCATGATCAACATGAACGTCCATTCCACAACAAAGGAACTTTGCGAACCACCAAAATGACGTGACTAGTCAACCCGGCAATGCTGATAGAACGGATTACCGTGGATATATCATGGAACTGGGCATGTACCCATTTCAGATGAAGGTTATATTTTTATATGTACATTATTTTGGACATTTATATATATATATATATATATATATATATATATATATATATATATATATATATATATGATTGCTTAAGATCGTGTTTCTCATCATTGTTCGAGTGCTTCAACTATCTCTGTGCTTCGATATCTAAGATGGAGCTCAAGTTGAGTCCCGAGCACGAACACACAGTTCAAATTCATCCTACTTTCTATTGATCTGACTTGACTCAATCATGATTCTTGATTTCTCAACTGGAACCGGCTAGAAAAATCCGATCAGGGCAAAGCCGGGGGCCCAGCCCATACCCAGTAGCCCCGGTCCATAAAAGAATTGGTCCACTCAGCCCTGGCCCGGCCCGAAAGCCGAACTTGTTGGACTCGAGAAAGAGAAATGGTGCTGATGAGTGGAAACTCATCGGCTCAGACGGAGTTGAGTGGAGCTTCGAGTTGAATCGAAGCGAAACCGAACGAGATGGCACTTCGCCGTCTCCATCTCCCTCTAGGCTTCTCGCGCTGTTCTACGTCGACCTTGCCTTGCGCTCCTCATGGTACTCTCTAGTTTCATACTGTACCCAGTAATTCAACACTTCGTATTGTGCTTGTGGTTAGCTTTTGTCTTCTTCTTTTTTTTTTCCTGGGCCAACATGGTTGCGCTTGCTTCGATTCCATCCGTTTCGTAAGATTTCGGGTTTTTCCCTGATAGAAGTGGGAGATTTCCCGCCGAAAGAAGGATATCTTGCATGCTCGGTATTGAGGTTCGCGCGTTCTTCAAATGTTTCATGCCTGCCTGTGTTCTCGCGGGCTGTTGCAAGATTTGTAAAGCTCAATCTTTTCTGTCCCTCGACTTTTGAAGGAGAAATTTACAAAAGAGAGTGGAAAGTGATGCTGATAGTCCCTTTGCAATTTCATTTTTCCCTTTCAGTTTCTCATATCTGCTAGTATTGCAAGCACAGAATAGTAGTCATGTTTGAGTCGCTTCTCCTTCTACGGTTTGCCTTCACATAATTCCCCGGGCTTTACACCTACTTAAAATGTGGTAAACTTGTTCTTTCTTCCTTTGAAAAAAAAAAAAAAGACGTCAATGGTGGGAAATTAATTTTTGATACTTCTACATTGATTTACCGATGCCGAGAACATATTTATCATATTTGATGTATTCTTATCAACTCGTAGCACCCTAGACGCACCCTGCGTTTGAGAATGTCGGTTTATGATGCCGTTGCCTTTGTGAATATGTTTCGATGATTTTTTAGCCTTCAGGGGGTAGTCTGACTAGGTGTTTTGGTTACTTGTGATGCAGTAAAATTGATCAGAGGCCATTTATTTTGTCCGCTGAGAAGTTTCGCTGCTGTCAAATCGCAAAAGCTTCAGCCGCATAAGAAGTAAGCTCTCTATTTCTTAATCAAAAATACCATATCAAATGAAATCCTTTACAAGAATCAAGCAATCAATTTGGTTTGTTAAGCCCAAGGTATAGGCGGATATTATAGAAAACATTTGGTAGAAATTTCATGCTTTTCACTACTTTTTCATTTGCCTTTAGTATCGCTCATTATGGAATCTGCTTTCATTTTTGGCATCATTAGGAAGAAGAGACTTGATGAAGTGTGTCTTGAAAGGTATCAGCAGTACAGTCGAAACATAATTCAGTCATGGATTCTCCAAGGTACACCCTGTTGGATTGGGTCGTGGGGTATCATGCAACGAAAATGGTCGAGCTTATGTGTTGAAAAATGTGTGATCTTTACTCTGTAATAATTGGGGAAACTCTGTAGAGAGTTCAGTCTAACATGATATATTTGTTCACATTGTTGATCATGTGATGACTTTCATATCTGGAACTAAGAAATCCGCTGGATTAACGAGTCATCATTGTTGGGTTCTCGGGTACTGGGTGGGCTGGTATTGTTTGTTCATTATGCCTTCTCCATGTTTATACATGTTTTACATGATATTGATCCATCTTAGAACTTGTAATTTAAAGAATCATTACTTCTGTTCTTGAGATTTTACTGATCTGGCAAATTTTCTTTCTGGTTAAGCCAGAACTTTTCTGTCATCTATTGGCGATCAAAGATGTTTTCCGTATATCATTGTCATTATCACTATAACTGCTAAGCAGATGCTAGGGCCGTTGAAGTCATCTGTCACCTCTTACAATCTATGTCTCAGGAAAAGTTTTTGTGAATGGGAAAGTGGTCAACAAAGCGGGAGCACCTGTATCAGATCAATCAAATGTAGAGATAATAGCTGAAATTCCGAAATATGTATGTAGGTGATTATTCCACAGAGAAAACTCTTTGCATCTTTTCATTTTCTGTTGCTGAGGGAAAAGTTTGGAGTCATTGTGAAAAATGCTCAGCTCAATTTTCCTTTCCTTTGATTATGGAACTCAGAGCAGGATACAAGTTGGAAGCAGCCATTGAACAATTAGGTGTTGATGTGGAAGGAAAAGTAGCTCTTGATTCAGGACTGTCCACAGGGGGATTTACAGATTGCTTGCTTCAGTATGGTGCATCACTTGTTTATGGAGTTGATGTTGGTTACGGACAGGTAAATTCTCTAATATTTATTTACTTGTGCACTTGACGATAGTGTTCAAAGAAGCACTTGGTAGCTTCCTTTTAGTTATTCATTGCATTTCAACAATATGGAGAGAACAGTAAAAGCATATTCAATTTCATGTCGGTTTTGCACAATTGTGATTATTATTCTGAACCATTTAGATTTGGTGCCTGTGTCTTGTTAGGTAGCAGACAAGATTCGTCGAGATGAGCGTGTCTCAGTAATAGAACGGACGAATTTGAGATACCTTCCCGGGCTTCCCCAAAAGGTTGATTTGGTGACTCTAGACCTCTCATTCATCTCAATTCTATTGGTAAGTTTGGAAGCGCTATAAAGAGTTCTTCTACAAGCCTTGCGTCTTGTCTCTGATTTCTCTGGGACTAGCATATTACTCTTCGCCAATTGGTGACTGTTGTTTTGGTCTTCCCCTGTAGGTCATGCCGGCCGTTGTAAATGTGATGAAGGAAGAGGCCACATTGGTTACCCTGGTCAAGCCTCAATTTGAGGCCCGCAGATCACAAGTAAAAGTTCGGATTAATTGAGTGTTCTGTTCTGTGTTCTCTATACAACTTATGCGGATGTAAACAATCTGCATGCATTTACGTTCTGGTCATAAAGCAGTGAATTGAAAGATATTTTTTTCCTTATCTTCTGGTAGGTTGGGGGTGGCGGTATTGTTAGGGATCCCCTTGTTCACCAAGAGGTAGGCATTAGCAGCCGACTTTTTGTTAATTGATGTTTTCAGCCTCACATCTTCCTTTTCGTCAATAGGTCATAACCAAGTGTTTCCGTGCAGGTTCTTGAAAAAATTATCGATGGTGTGGAAAATTTCGGGTTCCAGAAGAAAGGTTGGATCGAATCTCCTTTAAAGGGTGCCGAGGGCAACACCGAGTTCTTAGTCTGCTTTTACCGAACAGCCGAGAGAAAAGAAACCGACTCCACTTAGAACTTTTTATGCATTTGCCTGCTATGTCAATCCTCAGTCGGTGCAACGGGCAACATCAAATAGACAAACGTTTACAGAGTCACATATAAAGTTGGCCGCTTGCTCTGGTGCAAATACCGAATCGATTGTTTGAGGCCGAAGGAGTAGTTCAAACAAAAATTTTGATCTTTATATATTGGTTTAGCGGTGTCCAAAGCATTTTCGTTGTTGCATGGAAATGTGACATTTCTTGTTGTAATAACATGAACTGAAACTGATGCAATTGAGAGAGAAATGTTTGCTTGGTCTTACCAGGAGTCCTGTTGACCTCTTCCCCCATGTCATATTTTAAGCATATGAAATGCACTACCGATGGTTATTGAACTAGCGATGGTTCTAAGAGCAAACGAAATCGATAGTGAGAAGCATTGGAAATTGGGTAACAACTCTTCGCAATAAAAACAATTCTGAGAAGGATTGCAAATTTGGTAACACCCCTTTGCATTGAAACAAATTCTGATATGATCACTCACTTCCAATTGCATATCAATGTGATACGCTCTCGTTCTGTTCGAAAGTTACATAACTATGAGACACTCCGGCTGCCGTGGCAGTAACAAAACAAGTAACACCCGAAGTGACGGCAAAGTGAGTGACGACTGACATCCTCCGCACGTCCACCGGAGTTCTTGACAGCTAAGTGCAAGCATGAAGAAAAGCGTCCCTCATGGCTAGAATGGCTTACCTTGGTGGCTAATTTTTAAAATTGCTCCACTGTCCCTTTGCTCCAGTCATAGCTTATGGCCAAGCAATAACTCAATGCTTTCTCAAGACTGCCGTACATACTGGACTACGTATCATTCTCCCATTTCATCATTTCGTAAGGGATGCTAAGACCCACCATCCGTCCAACAACGGAGAACCAAGATAGCAAATATATCTCAGCTGCGCCCGATGTTCCGATCGAGGTGTCACTCTGGAAAAGCAATTTCATGCATTCACTGGTCCCGCATGGATGTAATTTGTACCATGGCCTGTTCAAGTATGGATGCTCCTGCAGTCCATGATAGAAAGTCTTGTTATCCCAAGAGGAGGTCCACACGACAGTCATCAGAAACAACGAGGAAATCAAGCAGAAACATTTTGATTTAGGAAAATCACAACGAAAAAATAATATATCGGACAAGGACGTTTACCTCCTGAGTTATAAATGTCCACTTTGATTTCACTAGTGCCTCTGAAGAGTCAGCTGGAAGGTCTCCTTCAAATTCACTTAAGAGTAGAGTCCGTCCATCTGATCAGATAGCAATAAGAATGCTTCATAATAGGTTTAAAGAACAAAAACAATAGGGCGACAGTGGTAATAACAAGAGTATCCCAGCACTCGGCCAGTTTTCAGCTGATGACTTATCCATTGAATCATACATGGTTTTTGTATGGAAAAGACCATTACTCCTTCCAAATTAATCTAATTTACCACAAACTCCCCTGTTAGCCATTGCACATTGAACTTGACTGACTTGAGTCCTCCATTTTCACTAGAATATTATTCAAGTTATTCCACTTAGGACCTACTTCAAAGGCAGCCTGTCAGTCACCTAACATTAATCGTGTTGCTAATTTTTCGGGAAAAAACAAGGTACTTTCAAGTTTCAAGGGCAAGTTCAGCAGTCGTGCGGATGACCCTAATCAAGGAAACAAGAAGCTCTTCCTGTTATCCCCTCTAGTTTGTTCTCACTTCACTAAAAACGGTTTTATCCCTGCTAACTCCCAAGTTTTGCCTCTTTTTAACTCCAAGTTACAAATGTTTCTCTCCCATTTGGTCATTGTGCACTGCGAATTAGTTCAACCAAACTATGAAAGCATATCTTAGAATTGGGCTCTTGGATATGTCACCTCAAGGAGGATTTTGATCCTAGCTAGCAACCATCAAAACCATCATCATATTCCACAGTTGACACATCTTCCTTCCACAAAGGCACCTCTAGGCTCTACTTGCATCCAATATTAGCAGAATAGGAGTAGCTATGGAAACACCATCAGAAGGTCTAGCGCAAAGAGGGACAAGAAGAAGCTATAAATCCAAATCCTCCACGTTCTGGAAAAAGACAACCTTTTCATACAGAATCATGTTTTACTTCGGTTTTCATCTTCTCCTTTTACAGAATTTGTACTCAATCCATTTTGCTACATTCGAAAGACAGATGGGGAACCTCCACTCGCCACTTGAACAACTATTTGCTGCATTACTAGTAGTACATTCAGTATGCTTAGCGTGGAAATTAAAAGATAGAGATACAATGACTTATCCCATAAAGCTGTATCGCAGTCCAAGAAACAGACAGCAAACGGTTGCAAATGAGCAATTCAAACTCATCCATCCATCGAGCATCTACTCTCACACGATCTCATATCATAACTACATCATACCTCCGCTGTATGCACGGAAATATAGCACCGGAACCCTGTATGAAGAGTCGTAAATGACGTGGAAGTCGTAGTAACGAACATCATCTCTACCGCTCCGAACCTGGCGAATGCAGCAATATTAGAATCAGAATACCGACGCAACAGGAACCGATATCTGACCCTGTCATTTAAAACGGTCATTAAATCATAGATTACTCATTTTTCCATCAAATTACGATAGAAACCAAAGTGATTTCAATTCAATCAAGCATACCAACGTGGCATCGTCAATGGGCTCGTCGCCGCCAGAACAATTCGGATCTTCCGAACCAGTGCAACATCCGGCATGATTGCCCTGGCGAAAAGATGCAACTTTAGCTAAATACTACGACCCCAGTATCTGAGAACCAGTGCTACATTCAAATTAAAACGATAGAAACCTCACTAGAGTCGAGAAGGCACACGTTCTCGAGCGCCAAATATCCATCCACCTGAGACACAACGAGCAACAATTAAGCGCATCGAGCTTTGGACCGAATCAATCGGGGACGTGAATGAAAGGATTTACTTCGTTCGGAAGCCAAGGATGCTTCGGACGAGAAAGCCACGACCACGGGGGAAAGCGGACACCCAACTCTTCCATCGCTCGGCGAAAGCGAAAGCGGCTACTCGGAACTCGCCCGGCGTTAGGGTTCCGTCACCGGAGATATTGCTCATCCTTCCCCAATTTCGACTCCTTGTTGCTGTCGTCGTTCAGCTGAGCCAGAGCTTCAAGACGATCCCGCGGGAAATTGAACGATGGAACTCAGAAGAGAATCGACAGAGAAATTGATCTTTCTCCGGGGGTGGATGATTAGTTTATCGAACCAGACGGGCCTGAATGCCCAAGACCATGGGCCTCAGAAAGCCCAATCAAACACCCCCATCAGCTCTTATCATCTTCTTCCTCCCATACTCACCCCACGTCACTCCACCGTTCGCAGTCATCCATGGAGTCTCTCTCCATCATCTTCTCATCTTCCTCTCTTCCGTTCCTAAACCACCCCAAAACCCTCAAGCCCACCTCCTCCAAACTCGCCTCTCTCCCTCTCCCTTCCATTTCAACCCCGAAAAGCCCCCACTTGTTTCTTCTCAGAAGCCATTCCATGCCTCAGCGCTTGACCAAAGCCCCTCTCTGTTTCCCCCTGTTTTACCTCTTCGATTCACTCCCTTGCTTCGCCTCCGAGGACGTCGTCTCTCCTACCGCCGATCAGGTCTCGGGCAGGATCGACCTGGAGTCGCTTGTGGTCTCCATTGATGACTTCTTCAACAGGAACCCGTTCTTCGTTGCTGGGTGCACCTTCATTTGGCTCGTGGTGATTCCTGTGGCGGAGTATTACTTGAGGAAGTACAAGTACGTCCCTGCGATCGACGCGTTCAGGAAATTGAGGGACGACCCGAATGCGCAGCTCCTGGATATCAGGGACAGGAAGAGCTTGGCGGCCATGGCATCTCCTGATTTGAAGTACATGAGCAAGACTGTGGTTCAGGTTCAGTTCGACGAGGGACGTGAGGATGAGTTTTTGAAGGCTGTTGTGGCGAGCTTCAGGGACCCTGCAAATACTGTCCTCTGTATTCTGGACAAGTACGTGCAACCCCATCTATGTGCAACACCAGTTTGCTTCATTTGTACGTTGTTTGAGATGAAATAGTAGATTATGCGTTTGATCTATGATTTTATCATCAGTTAAATTCATCTTATCTGTTGGATTTGTATGCCTGCCTGCCAAAACAGATGAACATGGGGACTTTAAGTCTTTAACAAGAATGTGCCATTGGCATGTGCGGATCATATGCTTGTTCTGATTTTCCACTTTTTTCTGTGTGGAAGGTAGTTTCGATGGCAATTCCATGAAAGTTGCAGAACTATTGTTCAAGAACGGCTTCAAGGAGGCGTATGCAAT
Organism: Rhodamnia rubescens; assembly: GCA_021437795.1. Taxonomy (NCBI): domain Eukaryota; kingdom Viridiplantae; phylum Streptophyta; class Magnoliopsida; order Myrtales; family Myrtaceae; genus Rhodamnia; species Rhodamnia rubescens. The sequence goes on along the minus strand of JAILYA010000005.1, from coordinate 6,840,992 downwards.
CAAAGGAGGGGTTAGAGGCGAGAAAGGGTGGTTGGTATGTTCGATGTTGTTTATCTTAAGCAACTCTTCCCCCTCAATACTTGTTTTTTATTACCTCTCTGTCGTTTCAATTGAGAATTCGTTCATTCAGATACGTCAAGTCAATCGTGCATTCTTCCTGAAGGACCAAATGAGAATGGAGAACTGTTGCCTGATCTGGCTAGCTCGCCATTTTCCTGTTACTCTTTCCCATTGCTTGCAGATTTGGGTGTAGTTAGCAGAAGTTTTCTCTTTCTAGGAATAGGTGGAGAAAAGGAATTGCAGTGTACATCCAGAATCCATAAACTGATTAGTTCATCGTGAGTTGAATAGACAGGGAACAAAAAGACCAAGTATCTAATGTAGTCTAATCCCGGGGTCTTTGGTTGTTGTTGTTCGTGAATCTCCTCTCCAGTTTTGAATTGGATGGCTGTTTTGGTATTAAAGTGTAGTCTTTAGCTGATTGATCTTCCGTCTTCTGCATCTCTCAGCCACATTACTTGGATCTAAGCATCATATTGGCATTAGACTATCTGAAGACGGTAGTTGGGGTTTTCTGTGTTACTTTGCAGGCCATACAAGAATCCCTTTTGCCACCTTCTGTACATATGTCTTCCAAGAAATCCAGACAAGAGCTTGGAATGAATGGTGCAGTTAGCCAGAAAAATGGCAATAAAGCTGAAGGTTCATCTTCTCCAAGCGTTCCTGAGGGAGAGAACCAAGTTCTAGACCATGGAAATCAGAATGAGATAACAGTGCCTACACCACCGGAGAGAACTGCTTCTAGATCATCCTCACCATATCCAAATGTATGATCTCTTGCCCTCACACACAGAATCCTGTCTATGTGGAGCAAAAGAAAAATTTCCCCTGAATTTCCCGAAAAAATTTGAACTTTTATGAAGAAGCATTCATGCCAAAGAAATCTGTTCTGTTTTTCATATTTCTATCCTAAGGAAATTGCATGTTCTTTGCGAAAGTTTAAGTGACTCCTTGTGCAAGAAGTAATATCTGTAGCCAATACATCAAATGTCTTGAACAAATCTGCATGGAATTATAAATTGTACAGCGACCTAGGTGACTGATGTTTCTGGTTTTTCGTTTGACATTCAACGTTTCTTGTGCAGTACCCGGATATGAAACCGCCAGCCTCCCCCACTCCATCGAAGCCACGGAGTTGACATCAGAGTGCTTCCTCCTCCCTCCCCTCCCCTCCCCCTCCCCCCCCCCACTCTCTCTGTGTTTGACATAATCAGGAATTCCTGTGTGTAGCTCGAGATTTGTAGTTCAGATTGCAGTTTGGTCTTCATTTTTTGAGTGAGAAAGAAAGAGGATGCTTTTGGTAAGGGTGTTCTTTCCGCTTCCCCATTTACTTTCTTGACTCCTTCGCTAAGCCACGAACAAATTGTGACGTTTTCCACTGTCCGCAAGGAAGGGGAGCAGTCAATAAGGTCATCGGCACAAAATAAGAGATTCTTTTAACTCTTTCTACGTGGCTATTCTATATGTTCTCAAATGTCACCCATAAGAAAGTGCTTATTCTCAAATTCTGACGAGACCAACAAATCTCTACTTAGCATGAGTTGCATTACAATCACAACTGCTACTACACTTTGGTAAACTTTTCCCAAAGCCAAAATATTCTAGACTAGAAGTGAGCGGCTTCAGGTTCTACCTGGAACCAATATGTTGGAATCGATTCCCATTTTTTGAATGTGAAATCTACCACGTACCCTAAAATTTGAAATTTATGCGGTTAAAGGTTTCAAGGTATATTTAAATTTCACACGTATGCTTAATTGAGCCTTGTCACAAGTTCTAGCGTCGGTTTTAATGTATATCTAGATTTCACATGTATGCTAAATAGAACGATTGCAATGAAATTTTATGATCACCATTTGCTTCTACAAGTCGATGACTATTAACCCATTTTTCAAACACATAAAAAATATGAAACATCAACAAAATAAAATTGATTTCAGATTACACACTCAACATCGGACATCATAAAATATTGTAAAATCATCCAAAGACATAAAACTAGAAAAGCATGAAGATTTGTTCCAAATTTCAGATTTCGCCTCTCAGAATTTCGAACCTACTAGCTAAAACCGTTTCCCTAATTTTTTAAACTTAAATCTATCTTGCATATCTTGAAACCTAGCTTACCCTATTTCCACCGACTCGATTCTCCGATTCCCTGTTGTACTCTGAAATCATGCTCACCCTGCTAGGATCAATGGAATTTCATATCAGAGGACTTCACTCATGCCTAAAACTTGACTGGAATAATGAACAAGTTGGTATGGCCCTTCCCCACAGCCATGCCTATCCTTCAGCCCATCCTCAAATCCCTTTCTGATCTGGGTAGGCAGCCCCCTCCTCGATAAAGCGACCGATGCGCAAAACCATACAGATAAAGAAGAAAGACCGGAGGGAGATCAGGCAGCTTTTGAAATCGCCAGTGAGTGATGAACAAAGAAACAAACACTCAGTTACCACAGTGATAGTTCACCATAGCGCTAAGCAAATCTATAATTAACACGTAATAAGTACTCCACGCAACGAGCACGAGGGCAAAGATGATGGAAATACAGAACTGCTGATAAGTTTCACGAAGTTAAAAGTACAGTACATAGATTAGAAATTAAAAGATTCGCTTAAAACATGAGACGATTAACATGGATTTATGCGGTTCCTAAGTACTAGTCACCATACATTGCAGTACAACATTCAAAGGGGTTAAAACTAGCAGTTAAAAGAGGTTGCCTTCTCCTAACTAATGAAGAAAGGGGGCGTGGTAGTGGTAGGCGTTCCCATAGAAGTTGCCATGACTCGGTGGTAGGTTGTATGCTGCAGCGGCCAAGATCGGCTGACCACGATTGTCGGTGGGTGCAGGGTAAACATAAGGTCTTTCATATACATACTGTGGGTACCCATCAGCTACATTTGGGTAGAAAGTCTTGTTGGCAGCAGCAAAGGTAACGACATGATGCCCATTAGCAACCCCAGGACGGGGTCTCTTGGGTTGAGGCTTCGCAACTTCAGCTGCAGTTTTCTTGTCGGCCTTAGCCTTCTCCATCTGGAGGACCAGCTTTTGAAGGGGATCGACAGGAAACTGCTCCTCCAGCTTGTGTTCTTCAATGCACTTTATCACAGCCTTAAGGGCAGAGAGCTCCTTCTCATTTACTTCAAGCTACAGAACCATAGGTTTGTTAGACATGTTAGACATGGTTATCATGCCTTCTTAAAGGTGTCATGAAACGCAACAAAACCAGGTGAAAAAACATTGTCTCAAATTTAAAGCATGAGAATTGCAGATGTCTCTCGTGATCATCACTTGGGGACGTTAATAAAAAAATTTCTAAGAATGCGGTCAAAGTGGATGTTGTCTAAGAGAAAAAGAAAGTGCGGACTGAATGGGCTAATTGTAGAACTTAGTTTTGTCATTCAAGGTACCCGTCGTTCTAAAAGGTGGTGATTGGCCCTGTCTTACATTGCAATCTGAGAAAGGGCCCAATGCCTTCATCCGAAAGAAGTCAGAATATCCACGACCTTAATGCGATACCAAAGACAATAACCGACATCCAAAATGCAGTGAACATGTATGGCATGGCCACACAACAATTGCCACCACGCTCAGGCCCTCATCAGTCCACAAGCCACTTGAACTTGGAGCCATCCATCTTCTTCAGAGCTTTCAAAGATCAACTATCAGACATTTCGTAACTCACCATGCTTCATGGTAGTGTCTTAGGACAAACTACAATGGCTACATAGTGATGTAGTACCCCTGTTACGCATACAGCTATAAGCTAAAAATCATTCCACTGTTATAGGTGCGTAAATCATTCAATTAGTTGTCTCACAACAACATGCAGAGGAACTTGCAACTCAGATGGATTGCCCCATGCCTCAATATCATTGATTTACTAAGAGAATGATAATCATAAAGCTAAATGCCACCCATTCATATGTGACCCAAAACCAACAATAAAGGGGCATCATCACTGAACGCTACAAAATAGGTACAGTTAAGCGCACGACAAACCTGCCCTGAAGGAGAGCTGTTTCCAGGTTTGACAGGCGAGGAGAATTTTTTGACATCTTTCAGGTAAGATTTCAGCAAAGGCACAGGAGAGAACTGGTTCGTTAGCTCAAATGCAAAGGCCAAATTAACAGCATCTATTTGCCTACCACTATTAGCCAAAAGTTCGATTACACCTGTGAAATACAAGAGAGACAAATTGCAAGTTAAAGCATGCGATAAGCAATTTAATTTATGCATGTGCAGGGTCAATGCGAAAGTTAGCACATGCGATCGTCCCTACAGTGACTAGTGCATGAAAGAGCCTGTTTGGATGCACCAGCTTTAAAGAACTTGTGTGGTATTGTTTCTGCTAAAAGTTCAACGCGAAAGTAAGTAGTAGCATAAATATCTCGACAGTCATGACCACTTCAAATAATTTTGTTCAAGAAAAGCCATACTGGCAAAACTAAAACAGCAGAAGATCGTAGTTTCAACTTTTTAAACACACTGGTATCAGTTAAAGTACTTAGTCGTTCTATTTCCAAAATCAATCTTGTTATTGTCAAATTGCAATGCAGGAGTGGGTACATAAAAATAAATGGAACGGGTAGAACGATGACAAATTTTTCAACCAAGCAGCACAGATTGCTCGAGAGCGACAACCTTGTAACCAAAAGGAAAAAAACAGTATGACTTGCTTTTTCTATTGGGATCAATTCTGGGAAGTCAATATTCAATATGCAAGACCTTGGGAGTCAAACCTGGCATTTTTGAGGTCAAACCAAGGTAGCGACAAAGTTCAGCAGTTTGGCGGCGACGTGAAACCATAGGTATTAACCTTGATAAATACTCCCCTTCAAAGTCAGAAGCAATTCCAAAAGTTGCCAGGAGTTGTAAAAAAGCATGAGCCTCCAAAGAATTCCCATTGCTTGCATTCATGTCAAGAGCATCAAGTTTTGGTTTCCACTCTCCAGCAATCACTTTGGCTTGCTGCTTAACATCTTCTGAGATGATATCAGAAGCAGAGATACCATCATTTCCAAGCATAACCATAAGGCACTCCATAAGCATGATGCAGGTCCGCCGCAGACCCAACAGGTTTGAGTCTTTCTTCCCCTCTACATTCGGCAGATCCATGCTGTAAAAATCTTCAACAGATCTCAAGACCAAACCAGCAGGGCTTAGGGCAGCTTTCAGGGCAAAAGGAATTTCCTCTCTGATAATAGCAAGGTTCTTACGGTTGTCTGAGATGAATCTGTGGAGCCCTTCAGAATCCATGTCTTTACATAATTTATCCAAGAGAGGATAGGATGTCACCTCAGCAGAGGAGACCTCGGAGTTATCTTCTGTGTCTTCCGAGTAACTCTCAGTAGTCACAACACTGGCAGAGTTCTCTTCTGAGATGGTCACTCCAGCATCATCCTCTCCCGAAACAACAGCAAGCTCCCCAGATGATGCCCTGCGGTGCTTCTTCAGAGCACTGGAAATTGCTAAGGCAGCTGCATCTCTGTTCATCTGGAGCCTCTCCAATGAAGCTTCTTCCTTGGCCAAGACATCAGCTTCGCGCTTCTCCACCATCTCTCTGGCCTTTGTAGCTTTTGTTTCGAGTTCCTTTTCTTGGTCTTCGAGTTCATGAAATCGCCTCTTCAATGATCTTTCAAGTCCATGGAAATGCTCTTCCAGTTCTTTCCATTTCAAGTTAAGAGTTACTGCCCTGTGACTTTCAAGTTCAGCAAAAGCCTTCTGAAGCTGCTGGATCTTAGAATTGGTAGAATCGATCAGTTTGGCAACTGAGTTGGTATCCTCCATGGTCTCCTGCACATGTAATAGGACAAATATTGAAATGTCAGAAATAGAAATTCCAGCTTTCTGCAGCAAAAACAAACATGAACTGTGATAAGCGCCAAGACTATCCAAATTACACCTCTCAAAACTAACTTCCCTTCACAAATCAGCTGGAAATGATAGTAAAATGGTCATAAGGGGAACAGTCCCACTGGCATGTTGCAAAGTCCGGCTGGTGTCAATGGCATAGGAGAAATCAGGGATTAGGAATTTTCTGACATGTTTTTTGGCTATTGTGACAGTGCTACCACAAAAAGTTGATTTGGTGGCAGATGGTTCCAAGTACTATCGAGCAAATGCAAGAAAATTTTTTAAAAGCACCAAATAATGTGGTTCTGAGTCTTCTGACACAAGCTGAAGAATGTAAAACAAGGCAGTACTTGATATGAATGAAAGAAAGGTATTCGGTTGACCATAATGGGGTACCCAGTTAACCATGAGGAAGTAAACTGCAAAACTTAAAGCTACAAACCGCTCAAAAGCAACTCTATATGGGAAGTCGAGCAATCAAGAAGTACAAAGAGTCAAAATTTCTTATGTGTATAAATCTTGAAAGAGAGATCCGCGTGGTAGAACAAGAACTAATAGAGAACTCAGAGGAACGAGGGGTCTGAAATTCACAGCCTTCCGCAGATGGTTGCCCTTTTGCACACTAATTTGTAAGATCTCACAAACTCCAGGTAACTATTACAACTAACTCCAAACACTAACACACTACAAGCAGCATTCTATTTCCAATCGCCAACTATTGCCCCCCACTACTTCTGCTCCCATCTTCTCCTTCACAAGTTTGAAGATGCACAAGGGCAGAATATGTTTCCCCCGACGTGAGCACAGACTCGTGCAGGCTATCCTGGGTCACCGTGCTGCGCACAGTGAACTGGTCATGCAATCTACTCAATCAAACGTACAATAGCCCCAAATGAGAGATCCAAGGGCCAGAGGGACGGAACTTCAGAAACCCTAAAGAAAGACTCTCAAACCAGCTTACGAAACCCTAAATTGAACTTGAACAGCTAAGAAAGATACCTAAAACCACCTCCAGTCACGAGAAGAACACAAACCCACTTCCAGGATCCGAAATTTCCCCGAAATACTCAGTCCAGTGAAGCCCTGAGGTCCATTTAGTAAGACAATCGAGAAATCTCCACAAAAACCAAGATATCCTCCCCCAAAAGAAAGCAATCACCAAACAAGGAAAGCAAGAACAGTAAGGAAAAACACACGCTTACCTCGTCAATGAAGTTCGAAACACACCTGCGCGAGAGTGCGAAAGCTAACTGCGAAGGAGTGACAATCGATCCATCTCGGAGCAGCGGAAATGGTGGATTTTGGCTGCGACCCTGCAATCCCTAGAAGAGAGAGAGAGAGAGACAGCGAGCGAGAGGAAGAGAGAGAAGCCAAGGGGAATGTTTTTATCACTGACCCCTTGCCTTTTTGCTTTTTGTGGGGCACTCTCGTTTTTGCTATCTGCCCGCCCGCACGATTCCAGAAGGCTGGAAGCAGGTGAGCTGTCAGCGGGATTGGAGTGTGGTTAGCAAAAGCGGGACCGCTCGAAGTAATATGCCACGTGAGCGGCATGATAAGTAGCTCGTGAGCGGCCAATGAGATGGCACGGGACCTTTTGTTGTTAGGCCGGGAAGAGATTGGAGTTGGCAAAGCATCGGTTGGGGGGGATTTCTCCTCCGCAATAGGGTCCACCGGAGGAGATGCATCGCAGCCGTCGATTCAAAGAGGCCTTAATTGGGCCTATAAAATCAATAATTGTGATACGCTCGATTCACGAAAGAAAATTTCTCGTGATTGATGCCGTCGACTTAATAAGTTTCATAGTGCGGCAAAATTCAAATTGTGATGTTCTGATGTATGATGACATGAGGACGTGGCGGTGAAGGATTGATCACATCAATGCAGTCTTGGACTCTTTCGAGATTGCGTCTCTCTTGCTTCACTTGATTTTTGTCTAAAGGTAAGGGGACGACCGGAGCGCTTCGGCGTGGTCTTTCCGTTGCCGAGCCATAACTAGGAGCTGTCATGCTTTCGAGAGCAGAAGATGTTATGAATGGTTACGCTCGAAGCAAACGGAACATTAATAGCGGAGGTGTCGTCATGTAAGGACGCACATAGCAACACTTTTACTTCATAAATAAAATTTTAATCGAAAATTAATTTTTTTTATTTTTGCTCTTGAAATTGATTTCTCGTCGAGAAATTCGTTTGATAATAATTGAAAATTTATACTACTAAAATATTATTGACAGAAAATATTGTATTAAAAATTATTATCGGCGATCGAAAGATCTCTACTTCATTTTTAAACTTTTTAAATGTCTTTAAAAAATAATTTTAATTATTAAAAAATGCTATTTACTTCTTAAAAATAAAAAAAAATATTATTTATTTTTTACTCCTGCAAAAAAAACGGCAACTCGACGATGGCGGCCAAACGGCGCAGTGGTCGGTGGTTGGCGAAGGCAATAGACGATGGGGCTGCGTGGCGATGGGAGGTGGCAATCACGGCCGGCGAATGGAGGTGGTGGTCGTAGCCGACGAAGAGGCGCAATAAGCGGATGTCGGTTGTCGGTAGTGGTCGATGGCGGCGATAGATGATTGGTCGTTGTGGGTGGAGGTCGGCGATGGGCGATGGTCGGTGGTTGGCGGCGGGTGGCGGAGGTCGCAAGAGGCAATGGGCGGCAACCAATGAAGGTCGATGATGGGTGGTGGTTAGCGACGGTGAGTGAGTAGCGGCCAATGGAGGTTTATGGTGGGTAGCGATGGGCAATGTTTAGCGGTTGGCAATCGGTGGAGGTCGATGATGGAGTGGTGGGCGGTGGTCGAGGGTCGACGATTGGCGGCAATGGTTGGCGATTGGCACGGATGGTCGAGGTCAACAATGGGCGGCTATTAGCGGCGGCCCGGTTGGCGGTTAGCGGTGGTGGGTGGTGGTGGTGGTGGTGAGCCGCGTGAAAAGGCGGCGTGGTCGAAAAAATGGTGAGGGAGTAATGAAAAGATGGTGGGCAAGAAGTACCTCTTAAATTGAGAAATAATTTTTTAAACTTTTCAAATCGAAGGAAAAACAATTTTAAAAGTAAAAGTTCACTTTAAAAGTGGAAATTTTTTAAAAAGTAAATATTTTTATCAAAAGTATTTTTGCATAAAAATTACGTTATCTAAATGAATTTCAAATTTAGTATTACCATGCGTACTCAAATATATGGATATCCCTAAAATAACGCATTTCCGTGAGGCTATGGACAGCGCGTAATTGGCGACTGTCCCTTTGCATGTTTGTGGAGGAAGAAAAGAAAGTGAATGACGCCTTAGAAATATCACATTGGGCGTAAGTTGTAAGAAAACCATAGAACGAACATTGATCGGATGAGTCGTGCGTGGCCAATAAAAGATTGGATCAGATTCGTTACAAAGCAACGACAAAACTCGAGCTTAAAGATAAAGAGGAGAAAACACATATAAATAAGATTTTTCCCGTGTGAGCAAATGGACCCAAATGGTACGAAAGAAGACACCGTGACTGAATAAATCAGAGGAGCTTCACACCCGAAATAAATCAATGACATGAAAAATATGGCGAAACTTGACTCGCGCATTGATACCTAGGCATCCTCTCCAAACCTTCGCATGGCACAACATGAGCTTAGGTTCCGTTTGTTTCTTGAAAAAAATCAATTAATTTAAAAAAAATCATAAAAATGGTCGCTCGTATTATTTTACAACAAAAAATGAAATGAATATATTTCTATCGTCCATAAAAACGTCTGATTATAAACCGCTATCGATAATAAAAAAAATATTAATTATTTTAAACGATAGAAGGAATTATTTTTTGTGAAAAAATATTTTTCAAATTCTTCATTTTTCGTTTAAAAAAAAACACAAACGGAGCCTCGATCTCGGACTTCCTTTCGTGTGTGAAAAGGACGAGAGGGGGCGTGGAAATTTTAGTCGCGAAAGCGATGCTAACGTGAAACAAGGTCTACGGAATTCAAAGTGTCCATGAAAGTTTCTCCTCGCTTTAAGAATAGAAACAACAAGGACACTTAAAAAAAAAAAAAAAAATTGGGTCCTCCCCTTTAAATGAAACGACACGAGGTAAAAACAGTAAATATTAGACAAAATTTGACTGCAAAACATAAGCAAAGCGAGGATTCCACGACTGCGTTGACCGGGTCTACGGCGACAAAGTACGCGATGGGGACAAATGAATGAGCACGGACACTCACGAGGAAAGTTCGCGGTCATTTATTATTTCACACCTCAACTTTTCGAATTTTTTTTTTTTTTTCAATTCGCGGGGGGAAAATCTCGTCGAGCGTCTGCCGTCCCCGCTCGAATTCTACTACTAATCGGGAGGGGTCTTAATTAATAAATACTCCTGGGATACCGGTTGATTATACGGCAAAGAAATATAGCATTTCTCGAAAGAAAACGGGAGATCGTGACCATCTCGGGGCGAGGGCCCATCGTCGGCTGTCGAGCACTTCCGCCGCAGCGGTGCGGCGCGGGCTGTAATGCGAACGACGCGGCGGAGACCGCCGATTGTCTGAATCTATGTGGGAAGAATGTCCGCTTTGGAGATAATTGGTGTTTGCTCGCAACCGAAATTCAGAAGGGGCGAACGGTTGTGCGGGGCAATTCGAAGTCGCCGGTTCGGTGAGCCGAAAGTAAAAACAATGGTAAGGGAAATCGGGCTTTTGGAAAAGTTAAAATAGAAGAAATGAAAATTACCCAATAGTAGATGGTTAAAAAAAGGGGGTGAACAATTGTGAGTGGGAGCAGGTAAAAAAAACCCTCCTCTCTTACTACTTTTACAGAGAGGAGATTACAAGAATTACTGTTGTAGAAATATAATAATAATAATAATAGACACTCAGTGAAGAAGACTACAGGGAAATCTGCTTTTTTTCACGCGTTTGAGCTACTTCGTGGGAAATCCCCGAAATACCCTCCAGTCCACAGTCAAACTACGTCTCCATCGCTCTTCCATTCTTTTCCTTTTTCTCCGTTTTGGGGAAAGGCAGAAGAAGGAAGTTTTCAAAGAAATTTCTTTTTCATTTTATTATAATAAAATCAAGGCAATTCTAGATATGCATGTGGGGAAAGAAAAATTACGCGCTTCTTTTAAAAACACGAATTGAATATTTTTATTTCGTAATTCTTAGTTATGATACGTGATACTGATCCATTCGCTTTTTCCCCATTTAATATATATACATATATATATGTGTGTATTAAATGATTACAAAAGAAATTCACGTAAAAGTGAAAAGTTAAATACGTCAAATTGAATGATAAATTCGAAGAAATAATCCTCGATTCTCAATAAGAAGAGAGGAGCGCAAAAGTTAGCAGACCTTTTTACCTCCGAGACAAGTCTACATGAAGATGAAGATTTCCACAAAAATGGAGGAAAGCCGTAGGGAATTCGTATTTTCAACTCACGCCGGTTCATATTACTTTACGTTCTCAAAATTTTGCATGTACTTGTATTATTATTGTGACATTTTTGTTTTGTGCGGTATCTAAATTGGAGGATGAACTTGCATTGTGGGATTCGAATTTCTCTCAAGTGAAACTCCGGTAGATAATTTCGACTCTGCAAAAATTCATGACGACACCACCATTTAAAGCGACATAAATCGTGAATTTCAAATTTCTCGAGTCCGCGAATCCCAATTTACATATGTTTTGACAAATGGGGGAAGGACTCCATTCTTTCTTGTCGTTCTTATTTTATTGTTGATTAATCCTATTATTAATTTTCATTAGAATTGCAATTGCAATAATTCTTTGTTAATGTGATTTTCTTTTTTCTGTCGTTTTCAACTGCAAAACGAGTCAAGCAACTGGTGGGGGGAAGTCTTTCCACCACCACTTTTTCCCTATTTTCGTTGTGTGTGCGGGGCTTGTTGAAGTCAACAGTCTTCGCAAAACCTTGACGAAATTGGCCGTCCTCTGTCTAACCTTCACACTTCATCTCCTCCCCCTGATCAGCCCCTCTCTCTCTCTCTCTCATCTCCATTCCTTCTTCATCTTCTTCCACACGAACACCAACTGGAGAGAAAGCCTCAACCTTTGTTCACACCCACTCGCACTTGTCTCGCCCCTCCTCTCACGCTCTCTCTCTCTCTCTCTCTCTCTCTCTCTCTCTCTCTCTCTCTCTCTGGCCTTATAACTTGGTTTTTCTTTTTTAGCTCCTCCCTCCAATACGTGCATCCGCTACTTGTCTCCGCCTGCTCCCACAGATTGGATCCCCTCTCTTTCTTTTGACTGTTCACCCCGTTCCTTGTCGGGGGTGCCGGTTCTTGCTTGCTTTCTTGCTGTTTCAGCTGCGGCGAATCGATCGCGGTCGACGAGCTCTGGGGTACGTGGTCTCTGTGTCGATTCTTCGCTGCTCTGTTGCTTTACTTTGTTTAGCTGATGGGATTCACGGCGGTCTCGACTTTTCTGGGTTGTGGTTTTTTTTTTTTTTTTGAGTCGTCCGCGAGATGTTTCTGTTCCTATTTCTGTATGCTGATTGGTTTTGCAGTTCCGATGTTTGAGATATGTCCTCCTATAGGTGCTTTGTTTGGGAAACGATGAATTTGGGTTGGATATTTGGTTTAATGTGTTTTTTTTTTTTCATACCCTTCTTATGGGCAGTGTTCGTAGTGGGAGGAGTGTCGGAAATTGAGCGATTTCAGCATGTGGCAGTAGCAAATCGAGGTACTACTGTCTGTTTGCGGAATTCGGAAGTCTTCTTCACGGGGATGGAGTTGCAGAATCGATTTTTGAGCCTTGGAGCGGCAGGGTTTCTCTGGGCCTTGCTTATTTGCTGTGTGATCGATTGCCTCGAGACTGATATTAACTGCTTGAAGACCATAAAAGCTTCTGTTCAAGATCCCCTGAATTACTTGAACTATTCGTGGAATTTCGACAACAGCACCGAAGGCTTCATATGTCGATTCACTGGAGTTGATTGCTGGCATCCTGATGAGAACAGGGTTCTCAATCTGAAGTTGTCCGATATGGGACTCAAGGGCCAGTTTCCTCTCGGCATCGAGAAATGCCAAAGCTTGACAGGATTAGATCTCTCAAACAATGAGTTCTCTGGACCAATCCCGGACAATATATCGAGGATAATTCAGTTCGTAACATCTCTCGACCTGTCATCCAATAGTTTTTCCGGACAAATCCCGGCGAACCTTTCGAAATGTGGCTACTTAAATTCCCTTAGGCTCGACCACAACCAGTTGTCCGGTCAGATTCCGCCTGAACTCAGCCTACTTGGTCGACTCAAATCATTTAGCGTGGCCAACAACCTTCTGATGGGGCCAGTCCCCACATTTGGCCCCAATGCTTCTGTCACTGCAGATGATTATGCAAATAATCCAGGACTTTGTGGTGGTCCTCTGTCTCCGTGCATGGCAAAGAAGAGCTCGAGCACTAAAATAATTGTTGGAGCAGCAGCTGGTAGCGCAACTCTCACGGCCATAGGTATTGCGATCGGCATGTTCTTTTATCTGCGTAGAGTGTCTGTGAAGAAGAAAGACGACGATCCTGAAGGCAATAAGTGGGCAAAGATCTTAAAGGGAAGCAAGGGTGTCAAGGTAAGTTTACTGAATGCACTGCTCTGGAATTTGTTGCAAGAATTTATTTTGCCTGCTTTATAAATACCATCTTTCTCTCTCTCTCTCTCTCCCCCTCTCCGTGGACATGAGCGTGCGCACTTTGACTGCAAATGATTTTTTATGCATCTAAAGAACTGTTTTTGAGTTTTACCGAGGATATTTAATGCTCTCTAGGTTTCCATGTTCGAGAAGTCAGTTTCCAAGATGAAACTGAGTGACCTGATGAAGGCTACAAACAATTTCAGCAAAAACAGCATAATTGGATCAGGAAGGACAGGGACAACGTATAAGGCCGTGCTTGAGGACAATACTTTACTCATGGTTAAGAGGTTACAGGATTCTCAACACTCTGAGAAAGAAGTGTTGTCTGAGATGGCTACTCTAGGAAGGGTTAAGCACCGCAACTTGGTTCCGCTTTTGGGTTTTTGCATGGCCAAAAAGGAGAGGCTTCTGGTCTACAAGTACATGCCCAATGGTATTCTCCACGATCATCTACATTCTCTGGATGATCCCAATAAAGCTATGGAGTGGACTTTGAGGCTCAAAATTGGGATTGGAGCAGCACGAGGACTGGCATGGCTTCACCATAACTGCAATCCTCGTATTATCCACCGCAACATAAGCTCCAACTGCATCCTTCTTGATGCGGACTTTGAGCCTCAGATATCTGATTTTGGGCTGGCTAGGCTCATGAACCCAATCGACACGCATTTGAGTACTTTTGTCAATGGGGAGTTCGGTGATCTGGGATATGTCGCACCCGAGTATACGCGTACCCTAATGGCCACCCCAAAGGGAGATGTGTACAGCTTTGGAGTCGTGCTTCTTGAACTGGTAACTGGTGAGAGGCCCACGGAAGTTACTAAAGCACCTGAAAGCTTTAAGGGTAATTTGGTGGAGTGGATCACAGAGCTCTCAAACAACTCGCAACTCCACGATGCAATAGACAGATTTTTGGTTGGAAAGGGAATCGACAGCGAAGTCTTTAAAGTCCTTAAGGTGGCATGTAGTTGTGTGTTGCCAGCTCCAAAGGAGAGGCCCACTATGTTTGAAGTCTATCAGCTTCTAAGGGCTATTGGGGAACGGTACCATTTCTCGACCGAAAATGAACTTATGATGCCCATAGACAGTGGTGACTCAGATTGCTTGGAGGAACTTATTGTTGCTCGAGAAGCAAGAGACTAGCACGGTTGAGCTCCTTTGGGTGAGAGACGGTCGACTCTGCAAGCCTCCTATGCTAGATGTAACTAATATGTGTGGTAGAATGTTTTACTATATATATTACCCTGTAGCTGTGTATGTCTAGGCACACTGCTTCTTGTCACGCTGTGTGGATGTCATCTCCATGTTACCATCGATAGCCATGAGTATTTTCTGCCAATTTGAGCCATTAATTTCCAAAAATCCGACTCTCGACAAGGCGTGTGGAGATGCGTTATTCATAAATGACTAGTGATTATCTTGTTTCTGTACACTGAAAAGAAGCTTTCGTTATATGTTATTTGGAAGTCCGCAGTATGTTGCCGTCTTTCCTCTTTTGGGGCACCGGTAAGTTCCTTTTAGTTTGACAGAAGGTTTGGCTGGATTTGTACGTTCATCAGCAACCTCTTTGTTCGTTTTTGCACTCTTTTTAGCTTCATTCCCGTAGCATCGGTAAAAGCATGGTTGCATCAAACTTGTCTTCTATTGGCTTATTGATTTAAATTGCTCTGGAGGTTTACATTACTGGTCTAGATCGTGTTAAGTCTCCAACATTGTTAAGTTTAAGCAGATGACATCTGCCGCCGGTCCGGGGCGTCATTGTTCTCTGTTAGAATTCAGAAAACTCATCATGGGAAGATTTTGAATGTCTTCGTAACTTGGTCTCCCGAGAACAAGTCAAGTCTTACATAAGATGAACCTTGGGTCAATTCAAGCTAACTAATTTACGTAGAAAATCATTGATATTCCTGTCTGTAACTGCCCCCCTCGTCAACTGCTTCTTTGGCCTGCTTCCTCCAGTTGTCTGCGTTTCTCTTGATCTCTTTGACCCTTCCTAACTCCATCACTTCGCTTATGCGGTCGATCTGTGGACCAAGATCTCCAGCTACAGGCCCCACAGCAGGACGATCTCCAAACCCCGGGGGAGCTTTGCCGTCTCCATCTCCGTCTCCCGGACCAACCCCAAGAGGTGTTTGTTGGAGTTTTGCAACCCCACACGAGCTCTTCCATCTGGGAAGTCTCAGCTCACCCCGTGCTTCCGAACTATGCGTTGATGACCGAATTGATGGGCTTATCATTGAGCCAGCTCATGCAAATCTGTGCGTCAGGCTGGAAGAGATTGATGCCGTAATCCTTGTCAATGTGTCATCTTGCAGTCCATCTTCCAAGTAGATTGATGAAATTGCTAGGCCTCCCATCTCCAGTGGCCAGAGCTTGGCCATATAAGGCATGTTTAGTAACGATTCTGGTTCTCAATTCTATTTTTCGGAATAGAAAAAGATAAGGAACATGTTAGGTAATGTAAATGATTCGATTCTCGAATTCTCGAATGCGTTCACGGGAATAGATTTCGAGCATAAATAAGAATAAAAAAAAGTTGACTATTTATTCCAAAGTCACTTTTGACAAACAAGACCAACAAAGTAAGAATGCTTAGGGAAAGCTCTCTCTTTGTTCCCTCAACACCCAAAAAAAGAATGAAGTCTTAGGGAAGATCGCTTGACTAGCCGGTTTCCTCGCTCGTTCGCCGCTCCCGTCGCTCGACTAGCCGGTTTCGGCACCGCTGTACACCACTTGTCATCGACAGTCGTCCACCACTTTTTGCCACCGCCGTTGTCCGCCGGAGAAAAAGGAAAAGAAAATAAAAATAAAAATAAAAATGCCCTTTTTAAAAAATAAATATCATTTTGAAAAAAATTAAAAATAATTTCACTAGATTTTTATTGCTCAAAGTGTTTTAGAAATATCATTTTTCTTAACAAATTATAAGAAACAAACATTTCATGATTTGGTTAAATATAAAAGTGTTTTGAGTAATACATATTGGGTATGAGTTGTTAAATTTTAGTTCATAAAAATGGGTCAAAACGGATTAATTGGGTTAATATGGGTCGGCCCCAAACCCGACCCCGACCCATCCATTTGACACCTCTTCTCATCGTCAAATTCCATGACTTTGTGTTTTTGACTTTTGTAATCTTGTTTTTTAGATACTTTGCAATATTTATGTTTATCGTAGCAAGCAATTTAAGTGAAAACTTTGTGGAGTAGTATCATTGAGCTTATGTTCAATCTGTCTCTACATGATCAGCACCATTATGAGGCAATCTAGGGGTTATTCAAACTTCTTTTATAAGCTAATTTAAGTACAAATTCATGAAAAAATTTAAGTGCAAATTCTCTATTGAGCTTATGTTCTTTCTAAAGGATCTTGCATATATGTTTTTATACTCCATAATATAAATAGAGTAATATGCATTATGCATGATCTGTATTTATTTTATTAGTAATGCTATATAGGTTGATTCTATAGTGACAATACGTAATTATTTAACTTAAATGAAAAAAATTGGGAAGAGAAATGGTTCTCGGGAACAAAAATTTTGTGCGCTTATCAAATGCGTTTTAATTTTCTAAAACTCATTTGGAGAACATAATTTAAAAAAAAATGGATAAGTATAGTTGCATGACGTACTCGTAGTCTACCACGTTATCGACAACCGGATAGTAGTAGAACATCAACTTAATTGCTTCCTTTTGGAGCATATTCTGAGCAATTGATAATTGCAATTTTTTGTTGTGCTGCTAGTAAAAATGTAATCATTGTAATTAAATATATTAAATAAGTGTCCCGAAAGCTAAGTAACACTAACATCGGCACATAAGACGACACGTCGATACGTCATTTCTCAAAAAATAGAGAATTTCGATACGTTCGGACACATTATATACTAATGCATATTAAATTTATCATGTATTTATAAAATATCATTAGTGAGTTTCTTCTTCTTCTTTTTTTGTTAGGGACCATGATTAGGTTTTTTTGGGGCTGGCTAGGTATATTAATTTTAAGGTGACGTGATATATGACTTAAGTATACACATTTTTAATTGATTTACATTTTAGCCCCTCATCTATTAAAAATGCTTAAAATTGGTCCTGCTCCCGACGAAATATCATATCGAGATGCTAGACTCGCGTGTCTCTAGCGTGTTCGGAGTGTTAATCACTTGTCGGATGTCTAACACATGTTGATCACATGTCGGAGAGTGTCGATGTTCGACACGCATCCGACACGACACGGAGGCCTTGAAAGAGTGTCGATTCTTCTTAGCTCAAAAGCATTTAACAGGACGTTAAACTTTTCCCGAAGAGATTGATGAAGAAGCTAGATGACTGAACATGCCAGAGAAGGGTCTAATTGCAGATCGCACTAGAAAGGAACTTGCCTTTTGAGAAAAGGGAATAGATGGATAATTATGCTTATTTTGGCACGTATTGGTGAAGGTGATATTTGGCCAAAATCACTCACTCCTTCGTATTTTCTGGTCAGTGGGTGTTGCTTTCTTGACTAAGGAAATAGGAGTTGTGTCCATGGACGAGCAAAATCATCCGATCAGTCTTTAGCTTATTATACATATGCCAATTCGATCATAAATTTTTTAATTTTGTTAATTTAATTTTAAATCTTTGCTTGAGATTCTAATATAGTCGTCCTAGTCAATTATCGTTGAGAATCGCTCACGTGACATTCCGGCCATTGCCGGATGTAAGCAATTTCCGGTCAAAATTAATAAATAGACTACATTGAAATTTCGAGTAAAGATTCATACTTGGCGTGGTTAACGAAGTTCTTCCGTGAAAAATTTGCAGATACAACTTGAGCGGCATTGTTACGTCAATTTCCTTCACATTCCTAGGACATGAGACGTAGCCTTAAGCCTTAAGCCTTAAGCCTTACCCCTCAATTCAGCAACAAACTCCTCAATGTTCCTGTCGGAACTCCCACCCTCACCAACCGCGTCTTTGGTGATTTTCCTCCACTTTCCCGCATTTTCCCTCATTCTCTTGCTTGTCTCCCCTTCCATTACCTTCCTAATGCAATGCTCTATCTCTTCACTCGTCACAACACCCCTCTCCTCGTCCACCAGTGGCCTCAGCCCCATCTTCCACACGTCCATGATGTACTTGGCGTTCGTGGCCTGATCTGTCCATTGCGGGATCGCCAGCATCGGCGCGCCCAAGCTGAGCGCGTCCAGAGTCGAGTTCCAGCCGCAGTGTGTCGCAAAAAGCCCACTGCCTCGTGGGCGAGGACTTCGGGCTGAGGGCCCCATGTCACGATGAGACCCTTTTGGGACGCCTTAGGACCGTTTGAGAAGCCTTGTGGGAGTTTCTCTACTTCGATGATCTGACCACCCGGAGAAAATAGCAGTTGCTTCCTCGGAAAAAGTATATTATAAGTGTCATAACTTTTGTACGGTGTTGACTTGAACGCCATAACTTTCAAAACGTTCACTTAAATGCCATAACTTTCAAAAATCATTCATTTAAGTGCCATGTTGACGTGAACGCCTGGAAAAGCTAACGTGACGGTCGGAAAGCGACGTGGCACGTCGGAAAAGTTGATGTAGCATTTAAGTGAACGATTTTGCTTCCGACGTGTCACTCAAGTGAACGATTTTTGAAAGTTATGGCACTTAATTGAACGTTTTGAAAGTTATGGCACTCAAGTGAACGTCGTACATAAGTTATGAATACTCACGATATACTTATTCCCTTCTCCTCAGTCCCATTGGTTGCTCGTGCATTTGGTCGACCTTTAGCTCGGCCATGCTGCCAAAGGAGACGTACACAACTGACCCTTTAGGCTTTGTGCTGAGCCATGTCATGGTGGTGTCATGGTCCGGTTGGAAGATGCTGAAGCCGTATTCTTTGTCTTGTTCAAGCCTGTTGTCTAAATAGGTGGATGGTACTGTTGGTCCTATGGTCCTGAATGGCAAGATCTTCATGAATCAATCCGCAACCTACAAAGAAGAAGAAGAAGAGGAAAAAGAAGAAGTTCTCGTTGAATGCTTAATAGATCAAGTTGGAGACTCGTGTTATGTCGTTGTGGTGTCAACATTGACCATTCTAAAGTCAAATAATTGAATGAGTACTTGACGTATGCATGATATACAATACAGCAAATGCCACAGAAGGCTATATATAGTCAGTAAACTATTGAAGTGCATCCAACTAGAACATCCAGACCCCAGCGTACTCACAAATGGTTCAGTTCCCAAGGTTCTGTTGTACTCACTTCTTGTTCAAGTTCATACACTGAATTGCAAAGCACCCAGTCTACTTTGTCAAGATTGGAGAACTGGTCCACAAGCATGCCAGCGAAAGCTGGATATGACCCCACATCACGCACAAAAGATGGCATATCTTGAGGCTCAAGAGGAGGCATTCCTGGAAGCAAGACCTGCTTCTTAACAGGAACATCAAGCCATCCCTTTTGGCAGTGGTAAAACACACTGTTCGCAGCACAAGACATGGTGAAGAAAGCAGCCCCAACAAGCCCAAACTTTCGGGCCGCGTCAAGAGCCCAAGGCAAGAACGAGTCATAGACAATGCAAGTTGGGGTTGGGCCGCCGGAGATGAGCCTCGCGACCAGCTCACTCAGGGTCTCGGGTCCAACCTTCCAGAAGCGCTCAAGGTAGGCTTCAGGGCTATCCGCGGCACCATTGCCGCCGCCGTTGAAGCCATCAAAGATCGCCTTGAGCACGGTCGAGGTGCATGAGGGGGATCCATGCAGGGTATTGGACATGGATTTGGTGGTGACAAGAGTGACTTTGACTCCTTTGTGAAGCAGACGCTTGGAGAATTGGGCATGGGGCTGATGTGGCCTTGGGTTGGGTATGATAGAACCAAGCAATGTGGTCTCAGGGGCATACTTGAATCCTCCATCCTTTCTCTTGCAATTCAAGTGAAGCGTCTCTCTGTTGTCTTATATAATGTCGCAACCTTATGCAGTGCCTGATTGACCCTTTTCAGCGTAAGTGAAAAAGTGGTCGGACGGTACTTTAGTTCTGGCAAATGGTTTGCTGTGTTAGTATTTCAATGAGTGGCGTGGAAAAATTCATTCTTTTTAATTTCTTATGAAAATTATCCTAGAATAAGGGGCTTATAAGGGAAACGTGGAATAATAACACAAATGATTCATAAATTTTGACTTAATATGCGATGTGGTTTCTAAACTCTAAATTTGTTTGATATGATCCATCAACTTTAGCTTAATGCGCAAGGTCGCTCCCGAACTTTCAATTTGTTCAATTTGATTTTCGGACTTTTGGTACACTTTCAATTTTATCGAGCACGTATCTACCAAAGACTTCAACCACTAGCACACCTTATCACTCTAGTATACCTAAGCTCGATAACAAACAAGCATCCCAAGCCCGCTACCATACTAAGTACACGCTTTGCTTTAATATGATATATAATACGAGGCACAAGCGAAAGATTAATAAACAATAATGAAGGCCATAAGATTAAGAATCACAAAGCACGCGAGCGCCTAAAAAGGTATGGCCAATATATGGGTTCGTCTACCTTGCTTTAGACACATTCATTCACACATTAACAAGTGCACCCGATATTGCAAACAATTGATTTCATACGTACATATATACATATTCAATCATTTGTATCATCTTTTAACAAAAGGAAACGACTGGGAGGTTACTCAAGGGTATCGCCTATTCCCAACTACACCATCTCACTATCTAGCACCACCATCATAGCTATGTCCGCTACTCTTCACTGCCATTGTCACTAGTGGCTAATCTGAAAAGAATTTAATCAATGAGAGTGAGCTAAAAGCTCCGCAACAAAAGTTTAACACGTCAACAATCAGGATATGCCAATCCTAAAGCGAGACATGCCCGATATCACAACATAACTAGATAGACATAGCACGATATGACCACATGACTCTCGACCAGCAAAAATGCAATGCTATATGCCATGTGCCTATGAATTTATTAGTCATCACATTTCAAAGTCCACACCCATCTAACGGCACTATTGATTTCCTAACTGGCCCATGTGGGTCATTTCCAATTCTTCGACCGGACTTGTGCGGATCGCCATGTTCGCAAGCATATCACTCCGAAGCTTCTCGGAATACACACAACAGGGGACCTCTCCGAATACACACAACAAAGGCAACCCGATTTCCAATCCTAGCTCCCACAGGGCTTCATCGAGCATTAATCATCGACGGCATTATAACAATTCATTTCTTGAAATGCAACACATTGATATACTAATGTTGTGCTACATGACTCATCTCAGCTCATTAGTCATCAATTAACCGCACATCGTGGCATTACACATGTTTAACTCGGTTCACAATGCATCATTAAGACAACAAATACTCAATTGGGTCATTCAAGTACTAAACATATGCAAACCAAACACAGAATTGCACTTATCCCTTCCATAGGGCTCAAGGCCAAACCATCTCATCCACGGCTAATGTCATCTCGTCGTCTATTTCAACGATTCGACCACCAATTCTTTTAATTTGATCGTCAAGACATTGATCCATTGATAGGAACAGCAAACAAGTAATTCAAAGTCCATTAAGCACACACACCAACAAGGCCCAACCCGATAATACTCGGTTCTCTTCATTTCAATGTCTAAGTCAACGATTTGTACTCCAATTTCACTCATCCTACCCACGAGAAGATCAACCGTGCCCATAAGTATGTCACACAAGACCATTTGGCACTTCACATCAAGTACCACATTATCCGATTCAATAGTAGCATTTTTACCGTTGACTTTTCACTTTTTGAGCATAGCATAAAGCGAAGAGAAATCGGGAATCATTAGCTGAATGAAAAGTGCTTGCTACCAAAGCAGCAAATTCAAATCATCAATCTTTTCTTTTAGTGAGGAATCTAACTAATCGCTAGAACCACATCTTAGTACGGGGCATCTCATTTCTTAACCAACCCGCCCACGTAGAAAGTGAGTTCCTTTCTCTATACCAAGGTAGATCATTTCTACAGTTCCCACACAGTATAACCCGAAAAAGAATGTCTTCACCCATAACTTAAGTTAAGCCCCGACAATCTCATTTTGCCATTCCACCTCGACAATCTGACCATAAGTCTTACTCATCTAACATTTTATGACTTTGCTCATAATTATAGGGATAGCATATAAACAACTAAGACCTCCTCATAACAAACTAAACCATCATCTACACAACAATCTCATCTCACAGCTCAATCATGATGATCTACCTACCAATTTCACTAATCCAATGCTCAAGGATGTCAATCAAGCCAAAAAAAGCTACATGCAAAGAGAACCGGGAATATACACGCCGAAACCAACAATCCAAGAGTCAAGCGAGTTAGAGATCTACTTGCCTTAATTCCTCGTGCTAGCAAGACCATAGGACCATCGTCGCGTCGTGAATGTAACCGTCTTTCCTTTCATGAACAAATGAGCAAGGGAGATTGAGAGAAATATAGCGTCGGGTCGGTGAGAGGGAGAGGGTCACGGGCGAGAGAGGAGAGAGAAAGAAAGGGTGAGGTGAGAGCTCTTGGGTTTTCTTGGAGGAGAGTGCAAAATGACTAAGGAGAGAGAAATTGTGGGTTTTATAGTAGGGTTGGAGGTTATTTGCATGGATGCCACTTGGCGTTCATGCGCACCTTTGCGTGGACGCTTGTTGATCGTGCAAAATTACATATGTCCTTGGCCCACTAGGCAAAAATTTCACTAGTTGCTCTAATTTCCTCTTGTAATTAAACTCTATGGGACCAAAACGAAATACAATATGTCCCCATCCTCCATCAATAACTTAGCGTGTCATTGATTAAAGTCCCACATTAACTATTTTGCTCATATATCTAATTTGGCGAACCTCGGGTCGTCCCATCCCCTCACCCAAGGCCAGCAACCTCTATCGGTCCCTTGAACGATGAGGAGGGGTGGCGCCGACACCCACAAGCCCTCGCCGCTCTCTCTTTTTTTTTTTTTTAAGTTTTTCTAAAAAAAGAATTTTAGCCTTTTGTATTTTTTTAACCCAATTTAAATAAAATGTAAAGAAGGAAATAGTAAAAAAATGCCACTTAGGAAAATAAAATAATTTTAAAAAGCCACTTAAGAGAGAGAAAATAATTTTGAAAAATGTCATGTTAGCATTTTTCATTAGATAAATTGTCGGTGTTAACGGTTTGGTTGCACCAATTTGATAAGTTTTAGAATTTAGTTGCACTTTTTGAAAGTTTTGGGTCGTAATTGCACTTTCGCGATAAGTTTTAGGACTTTTAGTGAATTTATCATTATTCTGATTTGAAATCGCGCGTAGAAAAACCGATGGAGTCGAGAAGATCATGGAGAAGAGACAAAGTCAACTCAGAGATATGGAAACATGGCTAAAATTGAAGAAGAACTGCTCTTGAGCAGAAGCACTATAAAAACCGGCGCTTGACTACTGGAGAGCCCCCGAGCACAAACAAAAAACAAGTGTTATTTTTCATATCCTGCACTATATACATAGTTTTCAAACTCGTGTCATCGATTAATTTTGGTGTGTATTTTTGTTACACTTTATGAGTGCCTTGTCGTCGAGTGAATTCCGACGTTGCTTCTTTATGTTTTCGAGGCTTTGTCGTCGATTAAATTCTTGCACAATTTATATACATCCGGTTTTTTTTTGTATGAATTGATCATTCCTTTGTCTACCTATGACATTTCCTGTCTAACATTGCCACATAACTTTTCTTCTCAAATAAAATCAAAAAACGACTTCTAATGAAAGGTACGAAGTTAATTCCAGCTAAATTTCTTTTTTGGCACACCCTATGGGATGACAATGGTCGATTTGAGAAAGTACAATGGTAATGACAAAGAATCAACTGGATCTTGACAATATTGGCAGTACAACTAGTCATCATAACCTAGAATGACAAGACAAAACTGGTTATGACAAGACAGGACGTTTTGAGTCATCAACTACTCAACCGATGACAGAACAAGATCAAGGTGGAGATGTCGATATCCCATGGACTCATGGCAACTCACTAAGGAGCAGAGAAGGCAGTTGGAGCCAAGCTCTGTACTCTTGGCTACCATGACAATGATGTTGAAAGAACAACGGAACCACCTGGCTAATCACACCATGAAGTATCCTGTTGATGTAGTTAAGCCGATAATTACCAACGTCCTCCATGATGTTATATCTAAATCTGGATCGTCAAGCCAGTCAATCTAGATACGAGGAGATCCTATGCCTATCAAGTATGTTCCTTCATCGACACCTTCTCAAGTTGCTTTTGATACAAGAGGTCGGGTAATTCCACCTCCACCCCTGGTTGGGAAAATTATCAAAAATGTCCTAAACTTCTTGTAATTATGCCAATTTAGACTTAAACTTTTTTTCCGATTTAATCTTAAACCTTTTGTAATTATGTCAATTCAATCAATCCAAATTTTTAGTCGACTAGCGCCACACCGACCGACGACATAGTATTTTAATATTTTTATTTTATTATTTTCATTCACTTTTTCTTCTCTTTTCTCCTTCCTCTACTAGCGTGGCTAGAGGCAACGGCCGCAGTAGGCGAACTTACAGTGAGGCGACGGCCGCGAGTAGGCGAAGCTTACGGTGAGCCTCGCCATTACCTAGCGAGGCTCGCCTCATCGTGGTTGCACAAGGCCGAGCCTTGCCAGCCTAGATCTGGCAAGGTCTCAGCCGACCTCATCATGGCTGCATGAGGTCGAGCCTCGCTAGCCCAAATCTAATCAAAGTTGGGGTTTGCTTCCATTTGCTCTACTTTAGCTCTTTGATCACATATAGAGGAGTTTTGATCTGCTGGTTGGGTTTGTACTGCAAAGTCCATGGAGAGTTGACAACTCCGTTTCACGGGCACAAGCGAATGAAACCCACGTTGACAACTTTGTTTCGGCTCTCAAGCATGAGATATTCTTGAGGTTACCTGCCAAGTTTCGATCTAGGCTTGACCTTGAGTCCCCCTTCCATCTTGACCTCACCATCGCCAAGCAAGGCAAGCTGAGACCTCGCTAGATCTGGGTTGGCGAGGCTCATCGCGGGCTTTGCTTGCTCGCCAGCCGTCACCTTTGGCTAGCGATTGGCCAAAAGAAGAAGAGGAAGGAAAAAAAAAAAAAAAAGAAAAAAAAAGAAGAAAAATGAAAAAGACAATCAAAAATATCGAAAAATATTAAAATATTATGTCATCGGATAGCGGCGTCGAACGGTCAAGTCGGATGGACTGAATTAGCACAATTACAAAAGGATTAGTACCGAATCAACCCAAAAAAAAAAAAAATCAGGACCGAATTGGCATAATTGCTATAGATTTTGGACTTTTTTGGTAATTATCCCCAATTAGAATTCTGCAAAGACCTGAAGTTGTTGGTACATTCTAGGATAACGGATCTATTAGCAATGGGAATAACTTAGTTAATCTTGTTCAGGCTAATTTAGGTGGGAATGATAGTGGAAATTTGGTAAATCAAAATATTCAACGGAATATACCATTGCCCCTTGTACGCCTAATGTTCTAATCAATAGTTAGGGGTGTCAAATGAGTGGATTGAGTCGGGTCATAAATGGTCCAACCTAAATTGACTTATTAACTTGTTTATGATCAATTTATGCACAATACAAATTTCTTATCTCATGCTTGACCCAATCCATACCCGACCCAATCCATTTGTGATAACACTTAAATATTTAATATGATCTATGAAAATTTATTTCTTATGATTGTTTAATAAAGTTATATTGCTGAAACATTTTCATGAAATACAAGTTGGCATTTTTATAATTTTAATTTTTTCATAATTTTATAATTTTATAATTTCAATTTTTCTTTTTTTTTTTCCTTCTACATCAGGCGAGGGTCGCCAGCCGACCCATTTAAGACCCATTAAATTTCATAATTTTTTTATAGTTATAATGCTCCAGGATTGCCCTTGTGAGTTAAATGAAATAAATGCGCACAACTCCTAAAAAAAGACAATCTCATAATTCAACAATTCGACTTTGCATACAACCTGATCATTCACAATCTTCTTACAACAACATGGAATCCCAGAATCTCCAACGACACAGAGCAATGTGCGTAGCAGAATATAAAAAAGGAAAAATAAAAGCTTGACGATCTCAGTTACCTATTTTCATCGCCAAGCAAATTTAAAATTTGAAAACTCCTAGATGGAGGAGATAAAAGATCAAGATGCACCCAATCTCAACCGAAAGGAGTTCAGAAAACAATAATAAATAATAAAAATTTTCTTCTTGGTGTCTAATTTGACCTTACAAAGAAAGAAAAGGCAACAACAACAGCAAAGACCAAGAAACAGAGTGAACTGGACACTCCCTAGATCAGTTTCGAATCCACTCGACAGTTTCTATCAAAGCTCCACCGTTCATCACTAGCAATCAATTTGCACCACTCCACTCAAATCAACCGAAGCAACTCCGACCCATGCATTGGAACCAAATCAGCTAAAAACCCATATCCGAAATTCACCCATCATTTTTCATAAGCAATAAGAACACATAGAACCGAGCTCTCAAACGCACCTCCTTGAGCCAGTCCATGGTTGGGGTATCATCGATATGGATGCGGTTATGCTTGGTCGGGCTTGGCCTCGCCCCAGCCGTCCAAGACCACCATGCCGATCGTCTTCCCCTTGGACAGTTTCGGGTCATCCGCTAGCTTCCATAAGAGTCGTAGGTCGGTGGGAGTTGAGTCGAGTCGAGTCGAAGAGAGAGAGAGAAACAATCCTGAAGCTGTCAGAACAGATCCATTTAAGACACATCTATTTTGGCCTTTTATTTTTTAAAACCCATTATGGCTAGTCTGGAAATAAAAAGTGATCCATTAGTGACCCATTTAAACAAAAATGGGTTCATAAATGTGTTTTAGATCCATTTTGATAGATCTATGGATTAACAAGGTAGAGCACCATCTCTACCTAGGAGGCAAGATGGTCGATAACCAAGTTAAACCGCCATACCTACCAGGATTCTCAGCAAGTTCAGCAGTTAGTCGATCAAGTGGTACAACGAATAGGATATGATGGATCAAACGTAAGGCCTGTATCAATACAGACAACATTCGACGGATATCACACATATCATTGACTACTTAAGCAATATTACAAGTACAGAATTGAGATCGAGATCGGTTAAGAAAACGACATGACAAAGTATAAAATGCACATTCCTATGTATGCACCATATATTATTAGATTTATTATTTCGCTAGCATAAGCAGATCGATCACTACTGTAATTTAGCAACAAACTCCTCGATGTTTCTATCGGAACTCCCACCCTCACCAACTGCGTCTTTGGTTATTTTCCTCCACTTTCCTGCATGTTCCCTCATTTTCTTCCATGTTTCCCCTGCCATTACCTTCCTAATGCAATGCTCTATCTCTTCACTCGTCACTACACCTCTCTCCTCGTCAACTTGTGGCCTCAGCCCCATCTTCCAGACATCCATTATGTACTTGGCATTCGTGGCCTGGTCGGTCCACTGCGGGATCGCCAGCATCGGCGCGCCCAAACTGAGCGCTTCCAGAGTCGAGTTCCAACCGCAGTGCGTCACGAAAAGCCCTAGCGCCTCGTGGGCAAGGACTTCGAGCTGAGGGCACCATGTCACAATGAGGCCCTTTTGGGATGCCTCAGGACAGTTTGCAAAGCCTTGTGGGAGTTTCTCTGCTTCTGATGATCTGACCACCCAGAGAAAATAGCAGTTGCTTCTCTTTAGCCCGATTGCTAGCTCGTGCATTTGGTCAATCTTTAGCTCGGCCATGCTCCCAAAGGAGACATACACAACCGACCCTTCTGGCTTTGTGCTGAGCCATCTCATGGTGGTGTCATGTTCTGGTTGGAAGATGCTGAAGCCATATTCTTTGTCTTGTTCAAGCCTGTTGTCTAAATAGGTGGATGGTACTGTTGGTCCTATGGTCCTGAATGGCAAGATCTTCATGAACCAGTCCGCAACCTAAGAAGAAGAAGCTCTTGTTAAATGCTTGATAGATCAAGTTGGACGACTTATGGATCAAAGAGGTGACATGACAACCGAAAGAGAGAAATGGGGACACAGTCTTGTTCTAAGTAATTGATTGAAGATTGGAGGGTAATTGAGCATCACATGATTGATCGATAGACTAGTATCTTTCATTTCATTATGATGTTTCGAGTAACCTAACTTTAGTATAAGAACCTGCCAAATCATATCCTTGTGTTGTCAACATTGAAGATCCTATCGTCAAACAATTAAATGAGTGTTCGATGTACGCATTAGTATATGCCAGAAAGTTTTTATATGTTGTCAGCGACCTTGTACATACAATTAGAACCCAAAGAACGAGGAGGAAGAAGAAGAAGTGATCAAGACAAGAGTATTAGGGTACTCAAATGGTTCGGTTCCGGAGGTTCTAGTTCACTTACTTCTTGATCAAGTTCATATACTGTATTGCAAAGCACCCAGTCCACTTTGTCAAGATTGGAGAACTGGTTCACAAGCATGGCAGAGAAAGCTGGATATGACACCACATCATGCACAAAAGATGGCATATCTTGAGGCTCAAGAGGAGGCATTCCTGGAAGCAAAACCGGGTTCTTAACAGGAATTTCAAGCCATCCCTTTAGGCAGTGGTAAAACACACTGTTCACAGCACAAGAATGGGTGAAGAAAGCAGCCCCAACAAGCCCGAATTTGTGGGCCACATCAAGAGCCCAAGGCAAGAACGAGTCATAGACTATGCAAGTCGGCGGTGGACCGCCGGAGATTAGCCTCTCGACCAGATCGCTCAGGGTCTCAGGTCCGACCTTCCAAAAGCGCTCGATGTAGGCTTCAGGGCTATCCGCGGCCCCAATGCCACCATCATCAAAGCCGTCGGAGATCGCCTCGAGCGGGATCGAGGTGCCTGAGGACAACGATCCATGCAGGGTCTTGGACATGGATTTGGCAGTGACAAGAGTGACTGTGACTCCTTTGTGCAGTAGACGCTTGGAGAATTGGAGCATGGGGTTGAGGTGGCCTTGGGTTGGGTATGACAGAACTAAGCAATGTGGTTTCAGGGGTTCACTTGGGTCCTCCATTTCTTGTGTTTCTCATGCAATTCAAGAGAAATGTCTCTTCCTGGTCTTATATGTAATGTCCCAACGTGCTTCGTTGACCCTTATTAGCATATGGGAATGAAGTGGCTGGCTGGCACTTTCCAGTTCTGCCAACGGTTTTGATATCTCCCAATGTCAATGACTGCCTACCAGAAAAATTCCATCTTTTCAATATATCAGGCAAAAACTGGCCGATTGATCACTGTTAGGATGCTAACTTCTTCCGGAAGAAGTTGCTGAAAACGTGCGAGAGAAAGGTCGATTTGCATTAACTAATGTCACACCAGTTGAGATTCTCCTTGACAAAAAGGAATAGAGGGATAGTTATGCTTACTGGGGCATGTGCTGGTGAAGGTGATAGTTGACCAAAAACACTCATTTTTTTTTTTTTTTTGCATTTATGGTCAGTAGGTGTTAATCAACTTAATTTAGTTTAACTTAAAAATTTGACAGATTGTTATGATGAATTATTAGAAAGGGTATCTGCACAAAGATCAACCAGCGGAGGGAACATGATCAGGAGCTCGAATTCAATATCTCAGATTCAGAGACCTGGATCAAGTCAAATGAATAAAATTGATCATTAATGTATACGGTCTGTAGAGAAAAGACCTTATAATCCACGAGTATGTACTACGGAGAACAGGCTGTCATGATCAACATCAACATCAACATCACCTTTAACCCAAACTAGTTGGGGTCGGCGGTCGATGAACCCAAAAAAGCAAGACCGAAAGAGCTATAAAAATAAAACAAAATACAATAACATAGCTATAGCAATATAAAAAGAAAACAAAGGGTTAGGACTCGAAACGGCGATCGGAACATAGGAATTTTTGCCCCTCCACAATGTTAATCGCTTTCCTCCACTTATCCTAAGACAAACAAGATAGCAATTCTATATCCCACTCCAACAAATCCTGTCTTACTACTTTTCCCCAAGTAAGTTTCGCGCTTCTCCATTTCCTCATGTCATGCTCCCTATAACACACTTCTTCTTAAGAGCATTTAGGGGTCTTCAAAGAATATGTCCAAACCATCTCAAACGATGTTCTCTCATCTTTTCGGCCACCGATACTACTCCAACTTTTCGGTCGAATATCCTCATTTCTTATTTTATCCATTCTTGTATGGCCACACATCCACCTTAGCATTCTCATTTCCCTTACTTCCATCTTATGCTCATGCACTCGCCTCCGTATATCATTGCAGGTCTTACTGGCCATTTCTATAGAATTTCCTTTTAGCCTAAGAGGGATTTTGCGATCACACAAAAATCCCGATGCTTTCGGCGCATTTCATCCAACCTCTCGATTCTATGGCTTACATCCTCATCAATCTCTCCCCCCTTTTTGCAATATTGATCCTAAATATCCAATAAGATCTTTCTTGGGTACCTCCTTGTCCGAGCAAATTGACGGGTTCATCTCCCCCTCTTGCCTTGTCGAACTCACACTTCATGTATTCGGTCTTACTTGACTTAACGTAAACCCTTTGGACTCCAACGTACTTCTCCATGATTCTAATTTAGCGTTAACCCCGCCCTTGTCTCATCGATGAGCACAATATCATCTCGCAAATAGCATACACCACGGCACCTCATCTTGGATATCTCTTGTTAGCTCGTCCATAACCATGGCAAAACAGGCTGTCATGATATTGCAGACAAATTTTTTCGACGAGTTGGCCATAAGAGGCTGTTAAACAGCCTTTAATTGATCAGATCAGATCGGTTGGAGAATGCCAATCGATACCAAGTACTCATTCAAAAGCCTTTGTTTGATCTGATCAGCTGAAGAAGTTAGAAAGGAATTATGCACATCAATTAAAATGCACGGATCTTCAAGATCATCACGTCCCGCGCGGCAAACATGATGCAAGACTATTGAGCATTTTTACAAGATAGTACTTAAGTGTGGTAATCTCCAACTAATTGCACATCCTTAACAATGCCTTATTTATGAGAAGCACTTTAGCTAAACGAGTATAACTATTCAATACTTAACAATTTGCACCGAGTCATCCTAGTAAGCACAAAACGAGAGATTTAACGCAAAAAATCTGTCACAATATTGATTTCAACATTTGAATGTTAAAGAGGTTTAGTTGGATCATAAGCTGTTGAACAGAGAGCAA
This sequence comes from Rhodamnia rubescens, assembly GCA_021437795.1. Lineage (NCBI taxonomy): Eukaryota > Viridiplantae > Streptophyta > Magnoliopsida > Myrtales > Myrtaceae > Rhodamnia > Rhodamnia rubescens. The sequence goes on along the minus strand of JAILYA010000005.1, from coordinate 6,809,186 downwards.
TATGTCAGTACACTTCGACAATCTATATCCATATCAGCACACTATCGGATGAAACTAGCTGAGCTACTAGAGCACATTTATCCAACCCACTCTGTCCCGCCCTCTTAGTATGAGAAGCAATGGAAGCAACGCTAACAGAAGCAGCGGTGGGAGAGTGCAAACAACCATTCCTAGCTCGCCAAATGAAAACCAATGAAAGCATTCCAAGAGAGTATGCACTGTAGACTAGGGAGAGCTTTCCCTCTGAAGCTAGCCGCCACACAATCAACCTCAGACTTCCAATCACTAATCCTTCTTGATTCCTGGTGAAGCTGGAATATCATAGATTGAACTTGAAAAGAGACAGGACAATAAAAAAAACAAGTGATTCTTAGTCTCTGGAGCTGAATTGCATGGATAGCAAGTAGGAGAAACGGGCAAGTTCCGCTTAAAGAATCTATCATTTTGCCAACCTGTTGTGCATCATGTGATAAAGCAAGGCTTTGGAATACATGGATTAAACCAAACAATTTTACACTAATGCACACTTGAACCTTTAACTCACAGATTGTTCCATGCACTCGCCACTCGAAACATCCAGAAGTGGTCAACTTCTGGAAGACCCAATTGAGGACAGAAGAGTTAGGCTGCAAAAAAACAACAAAAGCCTGCTCGAATATGCACTAAGGATTTTGATATAGCAGGAGGATAAAACCAGCGTAAATCGCATATAACATCAGCTACATTCGACCGAGAATGCAGGGCAGAGACATAGATTCTGCTAGTGAAATGGTCGAGCAAAGAGCCAACGGGACATGCTTGATACAAGACCTGACATCATTTGTAAGCCTCAAAATCTTCCTCCAGATGAATGAGGAATTAGCTAAGATCGGCAGAGTCCAAAAAGACCACCTTCATCCTCTGTGCAACCAACAAAGCTACCCAACTGGATCCTTCCTGTGAAAATACAACCGTATTCATCTCATAACACTGGCCTCTTTCCACCACTCAATCCTTTTTGAGTCCAAGTCGACCCTCCCTTTTAGGCAAGCCACTAACAGAAGAGTCATTACCCATGAAGCAAGATTTTCTGGTCAATCAAGTTAATGAACTTTTCGGTGAGTAGGCGTACATGCAGTTGACAATGCTCTGTCTAACGGAACTAATCAACTGGAATCTTGCAGAATAAGAGAGCTTTCAAGTGGTCCATGCGATGTATATTAACAGTGACTCTTATCAATCAAAAACAAAACATGAAATCAAGTGCAGTGTCTCTATTAGGACGGAATAAATGATTTCGTTCTTAGTTGTTCAATACGTCCGCTCGGCTCTGTTTTTCGTGGAAAAACATTGATAAGATAATTGTAATTAGTCTGAAGCCATTTTGCATAGTGCATCTCTCTCCCCATTTTGTTCTTCATTTCGCAAAAGGATGAAGTCCGATTAATTTTGCGACACTTTTGCATAATCAACTTCTTTCCTGGTCCAGTCGAGCTCTTCCACAACAAATTAGCATAGACAAAGTTCGATAGGTTCACACACATTGTGTAGAACTTGTACGTACTACACGTACAAAATAGGCACTTCCCTAATGCACGAGACTCGCCCAAACAGGACGCATAGCCGGAATATGCAGCACAACTTATTCTATCATTCCACAAGCCTAGGTAGATCAATCACTGCAATAATCGTTTTGCTGTGCATCTAGCACTTCTCTTCCTTCTTTTTTTAAGTCTTACCACCCAATATTTTAGCAACGAACTCATCAATGTTCCTGTCAGAACTCCCACCCTCACCAGCTGCTTCTCCGGCGATTCTCTTCCATTTCCCTGCATTTTCCCTCATCCCCTTCCCTCTCTCCCCCTCCATTGTCTCCCTAATCCAATGCTCTATCTCTTCACTTCTCACCACACCTCTCTGCTTATCAGCTAATGGCCTCAACCCCGTCCTCCACACATCCATTATGTACTTGGCATTAGTGAACTGGTCGGTCCACTGCGGGATGGCCAGCATCACCACACCCAAACTAAGTGCTTCCAACGTCGAGTTCCAACCGCAATGCGTCACGAAAAGCCCGACCGCCTTGTGTGAAAGGACTTCGAGCTGACGACACCATGTCACGATTAGACCCTTTTGGGATGTCTCAGTACCATCTGCAAAGCCTTGTGGGAGTTTCTCTGCTTCGGATGGTCTGACCACCCAGAGGAAATAGCAGTTGCTTCTCTTTAGTCCCGTTGCAAGCTCTTGCATTTGGTCAATCCCTAGCTCTGCTATGCTTCCGAAGGAGACATATACAACTGACCCCTTTGGCTTTGTGCTCAGCCATTTCATGGTAGTGTCATGGTCTGGTTTTAAGATGCTGAGGCCATATTCTTTGACTTGCTCAATCCTGTTGTCTAGGTAGGTGAACGGTACTGATGGTCCAACGGTCCTGAAGGGCAAGATCTTCATGAACCAGTCTGCGGTCTCAAAAAGAAGAAGAAGCAGCAGCAAGTCAATTTTATGAAATGAATGAAGACTAGAAAGATCAAATTGGATGATATGCAGATCATAAAGGTCACAACTGAAACAGAGAATGGCAAAAATCTCCTTGTTCTAACTAGTTGATTGACGAGAGGTTAATGGAGCATCACAATTTGCGTAACAAATTAGTCTCTTTCACTTCATTTCGATGTTCTGGGTAACCTAATTGTAATATGATCAACCTTTTAACTAATGTCGCTTTCGAGACTGACAATTTCAGGTTGTGTCCAATTCAATATTTTCTACTCATGTCCTTAAAATCCGGTCCTTTTTTTCTTGATAACTAGGTTGTGTCAAACATTTGACAATCCTATCTTCAAATGATTGTCAGCTGAATACTTGAAGTATACATGAAAAATACACTGCAGTATGCCGAGAAGGTCCTATATAGATGGTCCAGGTCGCCTCGTAAATCGAATTAAACCCCAATTTAGCCCCCCATAAAGTAATCGAAACAAGAGTATTAAAGTCTTTACAACCGGTTTACTTCTAAAAGTTTTTAAGTGTACTTACTTCCTGTTCCAGCTCATACACTGCATTGCAAAGCACCCAGTCCACTCTATCAAGATTGGAGAACTGGTTCATAATCTCACGAAAGAATGTTAGGTATATCCCCACACCACACACATAAGATGGCATGTCTTGAGGCTCAAGAGGAGGCATTCCAGGAAGCAAAACTTGCTTCCTGACAGGAACCTCAAGCAGTCCCTTTTGGCAGTGGTAAAACACACTGGTCACAGCACAAGACGTGGTGAAGAAAGCAGCTGCAACAAGCCCATACTTCTGGGCCACGTCAAGAGCCCATAGCAAAAACGAGTCGTAGATGATGCAAATTGGCGGCGGACCGCCTGAGATTAGCCTCTCGACCAGCTGGCTCAGGCTCTCAGGGCCTACCTTAAAGAAGCGCTCGAAGTAGGTGTCGGGGCTACCTGCGGCCCCAATGCCACCATCGTCGAAGCCGTCGGAGATCGCCTCTAGCGCGATGGAGTTGCATGAGGAGGATCCATGCAGGGTCTTGGATATGGATTTGTTGGTGACAAGAGTGACATGGACTCCCATGTGGAGTAGACGCTTGGAGAATTGAAGAATGGGGTTAATGTGGCCTTGGGATGGGTATGACAGAACTAAGCAATGTGGTTTCAGGGGTTTGCTTGAATCCTCCATTTTCTTGTTTTTCTCTTGCAATTCAAGTGAAGCGACCCTTTATGGTTTTATATCTACTTTCATAACGGGTCCTCTTTGTTCTGGCAATGGTTTCTTGTGCTCCGCCGGTGAGGGCCTGGGACAGATTCCATCTTTTTAACTTGTTGGGAAGATTATTGAAAGGACCGCCACTTTAACACATCACGATCCGTCAATGTCAATACAAATGATACGGCGGGAAAATGAAATCTCGTATACTAGTTCTCGGAAGAGATTCAAGAAAAGAAAAACGATGATGACATTACCAGACGGGCCGCCTGGTAGCTACTTCCTAGATTGAAGGACAGATGAATGCTGATGATATAGAAAGAGGTTTGATATCGCGGCATGGCTCAACTAAAACGAGACTTTTTCCACCGTCACAGACGCGAAGATCCTTGCGCATGAAATCTCGTTGTCGATGACAGATTCTTCAACGCTTGATCATGACCTCTCATCAGGACGACTTGCGGCAAGTTTGGAGGAAGCACGTGAAATAGGGAAGTCACACGGGCCGGTTGTTCTGTGTCTCCCGTGTGATGCGGGGGACCAAACGGCTTGTGCCCTTGGATCCTCGCACACTCGTAAATCTTGAAGTTGTGCTTTTTGATGTCAAACATAGTGAATGAGCAATGCAGAGGGAATAAACAACTGGCTTTGTGGGAGTGGTGTCGGGACAGCAATACATCCCTTGGGAACTACGAAGGTGGGGTTGGCCTCCATATATAAATTGATCGGGAGGCGATGCCGCTCTCCTAATGAGGCTATGGGAGGCCGAAAAGAGTTATGGTGCCTAAAGTAATTTGCTCTCACTCGTTATAAGAATGCATAAGCTAAACCGATCATGGTATGATTTGATAGGAGAAAGACATTCACCTAAGTGTTTGATGGGATAACTAAAGAAACAAGGCTGGCCCGGTCCGCACGACTCGCCAGGGCGCCCCACGGGCTGTTCCGCAGCCAAGGAACTTGTCGACCAAAGGACGAAGGATAACAGTTTACTTGTGGCATTAGTTTTACGAGGCACGGCGCTCCCGGAAAAACAACTCGACCCAAGAGTTGGGAGAATTATCGAAATAATTCTAAATTTATTGCACTTGTATTAATTTTACGTTACTTGTGGCCATGCCATGTAGGATGACATGTATTCACATGAGTAATTTTTGGTCAAGATTGGTCGGATTGATTGAATTGACACAAATGCAAAGGGTTTAGAATTGAATTGATCAAAAATAATATTATGACCGAATTGGCATAATCGCAATATGTTTAGAACTTTTTTGGTAATTTTCCCCACAAGGGTCCTCTGCGAAAGTCTTAGGGAATAGTGTCAAAAAGTCCTAAAGCTATTGTATTGATGCCAAAAAAGTCAAAAACCTATTGTATTGATACCAATTTAGTTCTAAACTTTTTATTGGTATAAATTCAATTCTAGATATTTTGTATTTGTGCCAATTCAGTCTATCCATCTAATTTTAACTGAAAATCACTAGTTAAATGTCAATCATCCCATGTGGCAAGATCAAGCATTGACGTAGACATTTTTAAAAAAATATTTTTAATACTTTTTGGTTTTTTCTCTCTTTTTCTATACACTTTTTTTTTATTAAGGGCTTGCGAAGGTCTTGGTGATGGCCCTCGGCGAGGGCCGAAAACAAATGTGAAAACTAGGCGAGGGCTCACGGGCCCTTGCTTTGTGTCCAGCCGAGGGCCGCAATGCCCTTGCCGGATCTGGCTAGGCGAGGGCACCACGGCCCTCGCCATCCCTCAATAAAGAAATAGTGTATAAAAAAGAAAAAGAAAAAAAAAAGAAAAACCAAAAGAATATTTGAAAATATAAAAGAATATTAAAAAATGTCTAACCGGCATCCAATTGGCCGGATAGTTTTAAATTGATACAAATATAAAAGATTGAGGATTGAATTAGCATTAATAAAAGGTCTATGACTAAATTGACATCGATACAATAGGTTTATGACTTTTTTTGCACTTTTCCAAAAGCCTCAACTCAGTTAGAAGAAGAATACTAAACCAACCATTCAACCCCATTGGAGAATACAAGCAACAGAAAGTAAAAAGGAAAAGACTATAAAAGACGTAATAGCAATAGAAAGATTAGAAATCCTAATTAATGAAATCCTAGGCCAAACTTGATTGGAAATTATCACACAAGTAAAGAAAATCTCTTAAAAAAACCATATTAAATCTAATGAGATCCAAATCTCTAAGATGATTCGATAAGATCCTGAAACTCTAGAACTAAGGGGAAAAAAAATTAATTTCGAATCTTCTAAATTATCCTGGCTTAGCAACTGCCATGCAAGACTACTAAGCGTCCATATAAGATAGAGCTAAATGCTATAGCTTCCAAATAATTGCTCGTCATTGAACAATTAGATCTAGTTTCGCCTGATGGGTATAGCTATTTAGTAATTATAAATTCGAGCGATCAAATCTTAGTAAATACAAAAATAGATATTTACCTCAAAAAATGATGCATCACCAGCATATATGTGAGTGTAACAGTAAAACGTTAGACCCTTGTTTATGTGAATATTTGAATGTTTATACGCTTAGCTGGATGATAAGCTGTTGAATAGAAAAGCACTATCGATTGAGCGGTACACTTTCCCAGTCTATATTTATGTCAGTATACTTTCAGATGAAACTTGCTGAGCTACTAGAGCACATCTAGCCAACCTACTCTGAACAGATCTCTTTATATGGGCACCAATGGAAGCAACTCTAATAGAAGTTGCAGTAGGACAGTTCAAACAACCATTCCTTGCAGGCCAAACATAATAAAGAGATAAGTGGGCTAACTGCACAAAAATTCTATTCCCTAGACAAATTGATAACATTTTTGCCCCCGCAAATAATTTCTGTTCGGAAATAGTTTTTTTCGTTTCTATTCCTTAGACAAATTTCTTGGTAGAAGAATGCACATGCTAACTGCACAAAAATTCTATTCTTGGAATAGAAAAGAACATAAATGGATTTGGTATGACCCTAAAATTTTCTATTCCCGATTTTGCATTTTGTTATAAAATGTTAGAGCTGACTTAACAATTTATGTTGGGACAAAATTGGATTTTTGTAAGGACTTAACTATAAAGATATTCATGTTAGTAGGAGTTTAAAAAATACAGGAGGCAGCCCTACCCGCCCCGAAATCTTCAGGGTTTCTTAGTCTAGGTCGAGTTGGATTGAGTAATGAGTAAATGATTTCGTGTAGTTTGACGATTCGGGTTGTTTTTTTTTTTTTCACTTATCTTCTTCTTCCCTTCTTACCTGCATTCCCAAGAATTCTAAAACAGCACTATAATTAATTAAAAGATAATATAATATATAACTCCGCCCCCATCATCGACTCCCACCACACCCATCTCCAATAAACGGACAATATGACTCAAATTAAACTCAAGCGTTAACTATGTAGATACAAAACATTCGAATACGAATTTAAGTGTTCTTCCATTTTTGTCCATTCTTTCATGTTGCATACGAATTTTTTTATGCGTCTCCTGAACAATGTATATGATGGTGTTGAAACAAAAAAATCTTAATGTAGAAATTAAAAAGACATCAAAATGATTGTTTTGATTTTATCTTGACATTATTTTGACAACAAGTATACTAAGGAAGCTAAAAGTTTAAAAAAAAAATGGAAAACTAAAACGAAATCGGCCCAACCCATCGACCTAGGTAAATGCGGGGGGTCGGGTTACACTTAGCTTATTTCTCTTTTTGTTTCCAAGAATAAAAAAGTAAATTCTTTTTACTTTTTGTTTATGTTACAAATCTATTCCCTAGCCACCGATCTGTATTGGGGAACAGAAAAATGAACTAATGTACGTACACAAACAAATTTCTATTCTATTTTTGTTTTGGGAGACAAAAGAATAGAAAAATAAAGAATATAAACATTACCAAACAAGCCCCAAAAATTCTAATATTTATCATAAAAGTACAATTAAGTCTTACAATTTTCAAAAGTGTAATCAATTCCTAAAACTTGTCAAATTGATGCAATCAAATCCATTTGTTAATGCCGTCAATTTGTCCAATAGAAAATGCTAATGCTGCCTTTTAAATTAATTTATCTCCCATGTTTGGCATTTTTATTGTTATTTTCTTGTTCATGTTCATATCTTATTTAAATTGGATGAAATACAAAAAGAGCTTATACTTTTTTAAAAACATCGGAGAAAACAAAAGGCCGGACGCGAGCGGGCGGGTATCAAGGCAGCCCGGCCCAATCCATTAAGCAAAACCGAGCGGCCCATGTCCATCGAGGCTAGGCCCGCGCTGTACCTAGGTCCATTGAGGTTGGGCTTAGGACCGCGGCACATGGACGAGTCCATTGCAATTGCATATCCTTGAGTTCTCGGCGCCAACGTTGTAGCCCATTGAGGCTACACCCGAGTGTCCGTCAAGGTCCAGCCCTAGTGCACACCTTTAGGTCCATAAAGGTTGTGCCCAAGTCCCTAACGCCCATACCTGGGTCCATCGAGGCCAGGCTAGGGTCCCCAAAGACCTCGAGCCCGAGTCCTTGGCAATCGGGTTTAGGCACGGGAATTTGGATCCCGAGCCTAGCCTATATGGACTCCCGCTCGGCACCACCAAGGTCCCGGGACCGGCCTCTATAGAAGCGTGGCTCAATACCTCGAGCACGAGTACTCGCATCACGGTCCCAAGCCCGATCTCGATGAACTCGAGCACGAGCGCTAGGGACTTGGGCCAACTTACTAGGCATGGTCTTTGAGGTCCCAAGCATGGCCTCAATGGACTTGGGTCCAGGAGCCGGGGACTTAGTCGCAGGCTCGAGGTTCGACCCCGACATCGATTGGCTTGGTGTAAGGGCCGAGGTCAATGGCTTGGCCTTGTTGGACCTAGGCACCCAAGGTCTTGGGCCCAACCTTGATAGATCCAACATGGGTGGCCGGGCTCGACCTCGATGGACACGGGCATGTGCACAAAATCGGGCATGGGCGGCGATGCCCGTACATGGTCTTGATGGTCCCTTGAGATTTTCAGCAAAGCTCACCGGTTTTGGCACTAAAATAATCATTTTTTAAAAAAATTGGCACTTAAGTGATTTCAAAAAAAAAAAACACCAAAGTGAGCGTTGTACATGAACTTTGGCACTTTTGGTGTCCTTTTGCCTAAGAGAAACTGTTAGTCTAAAGATACCATATAAACGTTGAAAACTAACTCAAACAAGAGTTAATGATGCATAAACTATTTAGTCACTTAATTGTATAATGGTAATAATCGTTAGTAAGTAACTTAAATTGGAGTTGATAACCCAAAATTAATTGATAATGTAATCGAAAAAAGTCGATAAGTCACTTAACTAAAGATAAGTAAATTTGTATAAACATCAGTCAATTTCAAGAGGTGGTAATGATATTGGCAATTTGCAAACAAGAACAAAGTTGGTGTTTTCATTAAGTGACGAGTATGGGGAGAAGAACGTTAGGAGTGCCAAAAGGTGTACGGTACCAAAAGTTTTTGGATCACTTCAATGCCAAATATTTTGAAAAACGATCAAATTAAACAAAATAATTCGGTTGATATTAAGTATCGAACAAAAGGGGAAAAAGGAAATAAACAAAAAATTAAAGGAGACACCCGTTGATCAGAATCCTCTCAATTCAACAAGAAGAAGATGAAAAGACCAACCATGAATTTGAACTCAGTAGAGCACAATCAATAGAAAACAAAGGAAGAGTCACGCGATGAGGAGAGAGAGAGAGAGAGAGAGAGAGAGAGAGAAGAGAGGTTCGTCAAATTACCATGAGAGATGATTTCTCAACCTCATTTTCAAACCCACTGAGACGGAGGATCATCATGACTCGGATGGTCCTATCAGTTACATTGTTCTAGGATGAAAAACGTCAGCGTGTAGATATAGATTATGACCCGATCCTTCACTTTGACGACGTATCTGTTATGTGATAAGCTTCATCACTTTAGGTCCAAAGTTTGAATGCTGGAAAGAAAAAAAAAAATAGAGGTTTTTCCAGACCATAAGCTGCTGAACACAGAAGCAGACTATTGGTTTATCAGAGTACAACTTTGATATCATTTGGGGTATGCATCATTCGGTAGTATTATTGGCATGGACTTGTTGAGATGTTGATTACATACTGTGCTGCTGGCCCGCTTACCCGGTTCTGAGGCCAACTCAATTACGGTGTTGGCAGGAGCGATTAGGGATGATCGAGGTCTTGGAATTAGTTAAGGGTATGCAACAGAAGCTTAGTGGCTTTTGATCACTTGGAGGTTCCTATTGTATCCAGTATTCTGCGTCATTCGAGGTATTGATGTACGAAGATGTTACTTAATGAATCTTGTTGGGAGAGCGTAGCAAAAGTTCAATACCTCCACTAAATATTCACGAAAATCAATCAATCAATAACTTCACCCGGAAAAATCGCCAAGAGGGAGCCCAATTTCCAAATCCGTCAATATATCCAAGTAAATCCACTTTTATTCAAAAGCTTAAATCAATAAATTATTGAGCCAATTAAGATATATTAATTGCTTCACACCACATAAATTTTTCGATATGGGATTTCTCTAACACAACTCACACGTGTCATCCTAGCAAATCTTAAGTGGTATACTAAGTAAATATTAAATCATACCTTCGTCTAGCAATTTAAATTTTTAGAACAGTTGATAGTAACCTAACAAAGTCTTACATCAAGGCCAAGGGATATAGATTGTGTCCCTACAACGCAACATCACCGATAGTTTCTCTTAAAACATACCAATCAATTTAGCAACAAACTCCTTCAATGTTTCTGTCAGAGCTTCGACCTTCACTGGCTGCTTCTTTGGTGATTTTCCTCCACGTTCCTGCATTTTCCCTCATCTCCTTCCCTCCTCCCCTTACCATTACCTCCCTAATGCAACAATCTATATCTTCGCTCCTCACAACGCCTCTCCCATCAACAGGTGGCCTCAGCCCCAGCTTCCACACGTCCATTATCTAGTTGGCATTCATGAGATGGTCGGTCCATTGCGGGGTCGCCAACATCGGCTCACCCGAAGTGACCAATTCCAACGTTTAAGAGTTCCAACCGCAACGCGTCACGAAAAGCCCTAGTGCTTCGTGTGCTAGGACTTCCCGTTGAGGACACCACGTCAAAATTAGACCCTTTTGGGCTGTCTCTCTTGCCATATTCTTGTGGGAGTTTTTCTTCTTCAGATGACCTCACCACCTGTAGAGGAAATAACAGTTACTTCTCTGTAGTCTCATTGCAAGTGAGAAAAGTATTGAAAAAATCCTAAACATATCATATTTATGCCAGTTCACTCTTAAACATTTTGCATTGGTACCAGATTCAGTCATAAACTTTTTTTGGTTGGTATCAATTCAATCATAAATCTTTTGCATTTCTATTAATTGAGTCAATCGATCAATTTTGATCGAAAATTCGGCGACGTCGGTTGTCCTACGTGACACGCCCTGCGCCGACGTGGATAATTTTGAATATTATTTTAATATTTTTAATTTTTTTAAAATGATGGAGAAAAGAAAAAGAAGAAAAAACCAAAATATTTATTGAAATATTATTTAAAATATTTAAAAATATCAAAAAATTCCACGTCGATGTCAGTAATGCCACGTAGGACAACCAACGTCCACATCAGCTAATTTCCTGCCAAAATTAGACGAATTGACTCAATTAACAACGATGCAAAAGATTTAATGCTGAATTGGCATTTTTCCCATCGCAAGCTCTTGCATTGGGTCCATCTTTAGCTCTGATAAACTCGGAAAAGAGACATACACAACTGACACAACTGACCCTTTGGGTTTCTGCTCAGCCATTTCATGGTGGTGTACGAGTTCTTTTGGTAGGAAGATGCTGAGAACATATTCTCTTTCTTGTTCAAGCCTGCTGTCTAAATAGGTGGAAGCCACTGTCGGCCCTATGGTCCTTAATGGCATGACGTTCATGAACCAGACCACTACCTGCGAGGCAAAACCAATGTCATGAAGTTTTTGCTGAGTGCTTGAATGATCAAGTTGGATGACTCATGGATCAGAAAAGGTGATAGCTGAGAGGGAGAGCACGAGACTCAACTCTTGTTCTAATTAGGTGATCAGTGATTGAGAAATATTTGAGCATTGTGTATTTGCACTAGTAAAATTTCAATCTTCACTGACATGTCAAGTCATATTCGCTTTCCTCCAAATCGTGGACCACTCGTGTTGTCGTCTTATCTTCTCATGTGGTAAAACTCGCCGTGAAGAATGCAGCCCCAACCTGCCCAAACTTTTGTGCTAACATCTCAACAGCCCAAAGGCAATAACGAGTTGTAGACGATGCAACTCCGTGGCAGGCTGCCAGAGATCAGCCTCTCGACCAATTTGCTCAGTGTCTTTGGACCAGTTGTTGACGCCTAAATTTTGACTAATTTATTGCATAAAAATTAGAACTGATTTTAGTTCTAAACAAAAATCATCTCACATATTCATTTAGCATTGGCATATAATTTGAGCTTAATTTAACAGGGTCCTGGACTAGGCATGGGGTGGAAAAATGCACCAAGAAGATTTGAGCTTGAAAGAAATATTTTCTCGGGATCGTATTGCAAATACTCGGAACTTCGGGATCAGATTGCAAAACTGACTTCGAATTGCAAAACTTGAAACTTCGGGGACTGGATTGTAAATACCAAAAGAAGATGGGGAAAGGAAGATGGTGAAGAGAAGATAATGAAAGGAAGATGAAGAAGAGAAGATGAAAATGGAAGATGAAGAATGGAAGATGAAAATAATGAAGAGAAGATGAAGAAGAGAAGATGAAGATGGAAGATGAAGATGAAGAAGAGAAGATGAAAATGGAAGATGGAGAAATGAAGGTGAAGAAAGATGAAGATGAAAAAATGGAAGGTGGGGAAATGAAAATGAAGAAGAGAAGATGAAGATGAAGAAAAGAAGATGAAAATGGAAGGTGAGGCAATGAAGATGAAGAATGAAGGATGAAGAACTTTGCCTTTATAAAAGAAGAAGAGTTTTTTGGAGTGGAAGAGAATTGAGAGATTTTTTGGAGTGGAAGAGAATTGAGAGAGTTTTTGAGAGGAATTCTTTAGAGAGGAAAAAGAGAATTCTTGAGAAAAAACTTTGAGAGAGTTTTGAGAGGGCTTGAGTGTTTTGAAGCTCGGTGCTACCATTGCCAATTTCGCACCCATCAACACAAGCCACAAGTTCATCACCATCGTTCAAGCTCACCGCAAAAAAGGAAAGCTAAGTGATTTCCTAATTTCCTCTAAGTTCGGATATAAATTAGCCCGGATTTTCTACATCTGATTTTTCTCTATATTTTTATGTTAAATAACAATGCATATCAACGATGAGACATCAATGGTGTGAGAATAGAAGGAGAGCAAAAGGGAAAAATATCAACCCCGGATTGCGGTATCATGAAATTCTAACGAGTTGAGAAAGAAGTGTGAAGGAGAGATAGGACCAAGAGATTTCTCGGTCTGACGAGTCACCAAATCGGTCCAATGGTTAAGACAAGCCCGAAGCACAAGTTTGGTGCACGAGTTCAAATTGGGGAGAAATCTTGAACCTATTTCATCCCAATTTCATGTAATTTCTTTATTTTAAAAATACTCAAAAATTCAAAAAAATGTCATGGGAAGAAAAACCCAAAAAAATTGATTCTTTGATCTTCAAGTAGAATTCATCAAATTTGTCAAATCCATTATTTTTTATGAATTTTAAGGTACCGAAAGGGCATTAGTTGTAATTAATGTAACCAAGTCCCCGGACTCTTAATCTCCGGTTCGCGAAATAAGATAGTTTTCTCCCGCTATTTTATTTAGGTTTCTAATCGACCTACCGAAAATGATTAGTGGCGACTCCAAATTCAAATCACATTGCATGTTAATCATTCGAACCTTAAGTTGCGATTTGGTATGGACTTGGGAGAGTCCGAGTTAGGTTAATTAATTAATTAACCCGATAATCCATTAGCCCGAAAATGATGCCTTGTTTTTTTTTTTAGGTCGCGACACCAGTCCTTCCGAAGCGCTCGAGGTAGGCTTCCGGGGCAGCCGGCGGCCTCGATGCTGCTGTCAAAGCCATCGGAGATAGTCTCGAGTGAAATCGAGGGGCGCGAGGACAATCCATGAAGGGTCTTGGACATGGATTCGGTGGTGACGAGAGTGACTCTGTCGCCTTTGTGGACTAGGCGCTTGGAGAATTGGAGCATCGGGTGGATATTGCCTTGGGCTGGGGATGATAGAACTAAACAATGTGGCCTGTGGGATTTTCTTGAATCCTCCATTTTCTGTGGTTCTTTTGCTGTTCGCTGAAGTTTCCCTTTGTGCGCTTCTACGCGATGTGACCACATTAGGAAGTGCATGGTTGACCCGTTAGCGCAAGAGGGAAAAAGAAAGAAAGTCGTCGGTGGGTACTTCGGGCAATGGCTTAGACGTGTCTCGTTATCACTTAAGAAGCACCAACACCCTTAGAGACTTTCCGTGTAGTGTTTGACATCCCAACACTCTTCGACATGCAATCTCCACACGCGATTAGCGCTTCACACATAAGTCTAGCATTCCAACATGCCATTTTGACTAGTATAGAGTCAATTTTAAGTATTTTCAATAAATTATGAATCAAAATATAAATTTATCAAAAATATATATACTTAAGTCATATGTCTAGCCACCCCAAAATTAATACACCCAATTAGCAACAAAAAAAAACTAATCGATGGTAGAAGAAGAAGAAAAAAAACTAACCGATATTTTTATACAATCATGTATAAATAAAAATATACATTAAATATACAACATGTATCAACGTATCGAAATTCTCTATTTTTTTAGAAATGATGTGTCGAGTGTTGTGTCGTATCGTGAGTCAATGTCAATGCTACTTAGATTATCATTGACTAGCCAAGAAAAATTCCTCACTTCTTAAGTTTTTTTGAAGATTTGTTGGAGGACAAGGAGCTTATGAGGCACAACCAAGCCGGGTGGTGAATCACAGTTGGAGAATTACGGGGTTCATGACATTATAATCTAAAGCTTCTATTGGGTGGGAGAATGACAGCGTGTAAAATTGCTAGAAGATATAGAGTTACATTGCTTGATAGACTTGTGTTATAACTAGAATTCTCCTTCACATATCAACATAAAGAAGAGAGTTAAAAAAACAAACAAGGGTGATCGAATGAAAGATTCGAAGATGAAATTCTGAGATTTAGTTTCATACGAACATAACGATCACTTGTTAGTTTTTTTTTTATGGACCGAAAAAAATAAGCTTAAATCGAAGAAAAACGACTTCCCCTTCTAGCTAAAAGAGAAATCACTTTCCTTAAACCATACAAAAAATAAATATTTTCCTTAAAAATGATTGTCCTGAAATACATTTTCCTTTCTCATGAAGTTTTCAAAGAAGCAATCGCACCCTTTTCACTCCTGATGGCGACTTCTCTCATAAAGATGACTTGTTAGTTTAAACGAAGTACTTGAATCCCAAAGGATTTTGTCTGATTGCCATCTTTTGAAGAAATACGATGTCCAACTACGGAAAATGAAACTCGGACCCCAGAGCACCTACTACGGAATCCGAAAATTTTCAAGGTCAATGATAACTTTTTTCCCTGAGAAAAACAGTGAAATGCTAACATTAAATCGCTTACAACAGCAGATCCTGTCGTTACATGGAACCACTGCCCACGACCATTCAACCCTGATAGAAAACAAATGGAAACAAGTTGCACGCTGAAGAGAGAGAGCTTCACGGAACCACTGCCAAAGACCGTTTCATCCCAACCTGATTTTCAGCCCCCCACCACTGAAAATCATAATGTGTTGGATCCTGTCGTTACATGGGTCTAGCATCAACATTGCCACCATGTATAAACAATTTAGGACCCGATTCATAAATACGGGAAGATATCCATATACACAAGTGTATGATAAGCGAGATTCAAAGTTTGAATGCTGGAACCACTAAATCAAAAACAAGAGGCTTTCCCAATCCATCGAACGGTGCAAAAATAGGAAATCAAGACTAGTATACATATTGGCAAGCAAAAGATCGGAAAGAAAAGAATAGTCCAGCAAACAAGAAACACAATTGGTTAAACAAGAGTTGGGTGTGACTATCTCATGCCGTAAACTGCAAATAATGCAGTAAACAGGATTTCTGGTTATTGTAGGTATCCCGAAGATTAAGCTTTCCATAGATCAAAGCAGATCATAATTTGGCAGATCGTGATTTGCATGCACAAGATAGATGATCAAAGAAAACTTTCCGGTCAAAACAAGGAAGCACTGTTACATTTTCCATGTACAATAACTAGCACCATCTTTTTCCCCTCAAGACATCATTAATTAAATGAAGGCAATTGGTGTGGTTTGACATGACAGTACACTGAACATTAGGTCATGAGGTATCATATTGCATGACATATTTCTCGACGCTTGCAACCCTCTTAGTAAATTAGGCATATTAGACATAACTAATTTGATACTGTGATAAGGGGAAAAGAATGTCGATATACACATCCCCTCCAAAGTCCGAAATCAATTTTCCTACAGAATCAAAACTGGAAACTCTAGTTCAGACTAAGTATAGAACTATGCTTCCAAATTAAAGAAATAATTAACAATGTTAAAGAGCTGGACATCCAATTCTGCCATTAAGCTGATGGAAAAAAAAGATTAGTTTCACCTATATGAAATCCCCAGTTGTAATACAAAGAAATCAAATTCAGCAATTATACCTCACATCTGAATATTCTTCAAAGGTAAATCAACCTTCAAATCTTCGGTCAATTTTCAGTCACTCTGCATGAACTGAAAAACAGAATGTCAAAGTTCTGTAATTACTTAAGCAGCCCCTCAACCCCCAAACCAAACCACAACCCCCCCAAAAAAAAAAAAAAAAAACAAACAAACAAACAAAACAAACAAACAAACAAAAGACCCCCACCTCTCTCTCTGCGGTGTTCACTAGGGGATCTGAATGGCATTACAGATCTGATGTCGAAAAGATAACTTAGGTACCAAGCAAGCAATCAGAAAAACATCATACTAACAAACTAAAACTTAAAATGGTATATTTGGTCCAACTTAAACCAGTACCATTGTCCTTTGGCCAATAGGAGATTGACAGTCCAAGAAGAGTGAAGGATGGGGGAGGGGGTGCAGGTTATGCAATTTATTCTCCTGCATGTTTGCCTCGTTTATATCAGCAAATGTGCTATGCCTAGTTTTTGCCCATTTAAGAGCAATACACAACTTTCCCCTGAAATGCGATATGTCGCCACCCAAGGCTGAAATTCTCAGGTAATATTGCTCCAATGTTCACTTAAGGTACACTCCCTCGATGGCCGTAGATAAAAAAATTTATGCTTATATGCATATGAATATGAAACCCAGGGGCTCTTTTACCATGGAAAATCATAGTTACCTCATGGGCTTCCACACATTACGGGCAACGTAGGAGACATCTTTATTCATCGCAAATTTACTTTATAGAGATAATAAGCATGTCTTTTATTTGATAAAACAAAATCCAGTTTAGTAGACGTTTATCATCAACTATAGTGCTCAGTGTTCACTAAATGCAAGTACATTATCAGAAATTGACGGTTGATTCCAGACTGCTGCAAAGAATAGTCTAGATTTAAATCTTTGGATGCACCTCACTACTAAGAAAAATAGCTCTCAGGTGTAAAAGAACCGACTGGTCAAAGTTCATAAAAGCACATTAGACCGAAAAAAAAAAAGGCTCAAGAATGTATGCATATGTACCTTAAGTAACGGTAGGAGAAATCCCCAGTGCCTTTACTGACAAAACATGAAGACAACACGTGAACTATTATAATATGCCACCACATCATCCCGCGACTCTGATGACTCCCACCTCGTCAAGCTTTGCACTCTTATGCTGTAAACATCAAACAACATGGTGGCCAGCTTGATAAGCATCAATAGATAAAGGACTGAGGGAATATATGGAGGAACCAGAGAAGTGCCGCAGCATTTGAAGATTCAGAAACAAAGAAGCAAAAGAAGAAGAAAATAGTTCCAGTTTAGCAAAGAGAGAATGAAATACCTTACTTTTCTTGTGTTTGTGCTCATTAAGATCTTCATCTCCATCATGCTTCCTTTTCTGTTGACACACAATGTACAGTCAAAACAAAATCCACCAAAATACTATTGACTATTTCTTTTTCTTTTTAAAGGTTTTAAAGAATGGCTGCTTCTGGCTCTTTGGTTTTTCAGCCAAGAAATCCGAATGTGACTTATTGGTGGCTTGTCAAATAAAATAAGCCCATCCAAACAAGCTCCTGATTTCTGGCCTTGTCGTGCCGTTACTTGATAAAAAAGATAAAAGATTTCTGGAATCAAGGATAAGGTCTTATTTTAAAATTGATCAAAAGTACACATCATCTTAATTTTTGGCTCACAAAAGGTATACATCAATTGTCATTCAAAGTTTCTTAGCATAGGCACTTATCCAGTTCCATCATAGCCAACTTTAGGTTTAAGCAAGAGCAGAGGGAAGGTAGACTAATTTGATATTCAAAAGTCATACCTTTTCATGATGTTTTTTGGAGTTGTCGACTCCTGAATCATGTTGCCCAACTTTGTCCTTTTTCCTTTCCTTGTCTTTGTCTTTGGCCCGATCTTTATGACGATGCTTGTGCTTCTTATGATCTCTATCTTTGTCCTTATCTCTATCTTTATGCTTTTTATGCTTTTTCTCCTTATCCTTTAATTCATTTCTTGATTTTCCTGAAATGGTCGGCATCCCCTTCTCCGTCTAACAAAGGAAATGTACGATCAGCAAGCCAGCAATAGCGGCACTCGAAGGCAGTAAATAGTTACAAAAAGGAACAGAATGTAAAACCAGAGAAAACTTCACAACAGGAATTGCATAAATCTTACTGCAGGTAAGTCAACACGGGTGGTTTCCCTCAGATGGAATGCATCTCCGAGAGAATCTAGGTCAAAAGGTTGTATGCGGAAGTGAGAATCTCTCCCATTTGATGTCCTCTGAATGAGCTGATCCAACTGCATCCCCTCTCCTTTCCGAATTTCAGTATCTCCCACCAAATTATGAAGATAGTGGGTGTCAGAAAGTGACAATGGTAGGGACTTCTTGCAGAAAAATTCATGATGGGGCGACAGCTTAAAGTGATTTATGAGATCTACAGCACCAGTCAATTCTCTGGGTCCTAAAAGATCAAACAGAGAGATACAGCAAGTAGAAATGTAAGATACCCAAAAATTAAGCTTTAAAGGGAGCACAGAAACATCAGTGTAGCGAAATCCAACATGCGCAAAGTGAACATAAAGTCAATACAGACAAGTGCAAGCAAAACGCAGAAATATCCCTGCAAAAAAGGCGATGTGCAAATTCATCATAACTTACAAGACAGGATGACTAATATATAAGCGTGGATCAGAAATTGTGCTGGTTGTGAGAAAATATTTCACGAGAATGAAAGTGCAATTAAGAGTTACCTCTTCCTGCTATCATGCTGTGTAAATATAACACTAATACCGAAGCCAACATTTTCACCAATTCCAGTAAAATGTGCATGAGAAGCAGATTTACAAATCAAATATTACCCCCAATATAGTGCATCTGATCACCATATAGATTTTTTCCCCGATGGAGGATTATCAATAGGGACAAGATCCCCTCACACGGAGCGTTCAATACATAATTATACCATCTCTTAAAGTAAAGAAAAGCACACAAGAATCATAAGATCACCCTCAGATCCTATCAACATCAGATGCAAAGAAGGAAGAAAATAAATAAGGGCTTGTCTAATTAAGATCTAGCAAAAGTAAATAGTATTTTTCAGCTTTCCCACGAAAACTTAGTGTATTCCTTAAATTCGAAAAATTATGAGTGCATTATATGTGAACCTTCTTGTTAATATCACTGTAATCTGAAAGTTTCAACTGTTTCGGATGAAAAAAATCTAAGTGTATGAGCTGCTAAATTAAGCAAAATGTAAAAAGCAAAAGTCAAGTCATTCTAAGATTTTTATTTGTTAATTGAAAGTGATGCTGCTCAGTGCGTTTCGTCCTATGATCGTGACATGTATTTGAAAAAAAATGAACAGACAAACAAAATGCTTCTTAACAAAGATTCAAATCCCATAACAGCATGATACCGTTTCCAAAATTCTTGCTTTCTGGATCCATATCAATCTTTCATGGTGCAGCTAACCACAAATATGACTGCAATATCAAAAAGAAAAATTGTCACTTAGATGGCTTAAGATAACGCGGGAATTCCTTAAAATTCAAGGCATAAAGAGATGCAAAACAGATTGTTCCACTATATGGACAGCATAAAGGCTACAAGAAAACATCAAGTTAAGCTAGCCTGATAATAACATCTAGTAGTGGCATCAAATAAGTCAATAGAATAGTCTTTACTGTAACAAACAGATACATAGACCGTCCAGGAACCATTCCTTTGCAGGAAATAAAAAGTTCAGATATTTCAGTCCTCTAGCAGTGCAATTATGAGAAGCTCTAACATCCAGTTAATCTCACACTTAACAAATAGGCTATCTTCTAGAAAACTGTGCATATGATATCAATTAGCCTAGGGACACTGACTATCTTTTATAAGCACAAAATGACTGAGCTCCAATGATAGTAGAGTTTCAGCAATCTCCTTGAAAAACTCAAATAACAAGCTCGTATGATAAGAATGCAAAATCTTGAAAGGCGGATGAAAAATGTTTTGTGTCAATTTTTTCATGATAATTCGTAGTCCTAGTTTTAGGAAGGAATACCAACTACATCAAGCATACAATATAACTGCATTCGCTGAATTCCCTTATCCCCTCCCCCTCCCAAAAAAAAAAAAAACAGAGAAATCGATTCTTCCAAAGAAAGCCTTTGTCCAAGCCCTCTTGAAAAGATGGCTTTCATCAGCTTTCCTTCCTAAGATAGCCAATCAACTTACTGAAAAGTTGAATTTAATTGTTAGCACTCCTTCAAGTACAAAAGTTCAGTTTTTTTTTTTTTTAACCTTATCTTTGAAGGACAGGTTACCGAGAGCATGAAATGAAGAAAGAAAGAGAAAAGTAGTAAAACAAGATATAATGGAGTGGGAAATAGATTAGCGTACGGTTTGCCTTAGGACGGAGTGGAGGAAAGCAATTAAAATTGTGGAGGGACAAAATTCCTACATTCCAGGTCGTCCTTTCTAGTCTTTTTTCCCTATATATTTTTATTTTTATATTTTTATTTTTAGATAATTATTTCTTTCCCTCAATGGATTGTGCTTTTATTTTATTTATTTTTTGGATCATCGACCACCGACCTCAACTAGTTTGGGATAAAGGTGTTATTGATGTTGATGTTGATGTCGATCTTTGAAGGACAAGTTGAAAAGCATACTATACATGAAAGGACGGAAGTTCCAAACCACAATGGACAAGGCTTGGCCATGATACAATATCAACAGACATCATAAACCGAGTGACAAAGCAGTGTCCATGGAGTTTCTGTTCAAACGTCACCTTGGGTGGATAATTGAGGTTTCATTGATCCCATTAACTCCAAAGCAGATTTCTAAGATTAAGCCAAATCCAGACCAAATCTGGACATTAATTATGAGTTTAAAACCACCACCTTTTTTCACATCTCTCTTTCAGTTTCCCTAAAAGGTGAGATATTTACAAGAAAAAAGTCCATATTTTCACTACTGCACGGATCATGTATTCATCAAGCAAAACTATAGTAAGCGGGGAGGTACGGAAAACCAGAAGTTAAAGGGCACCACTTTAACTGAAATATGGAGGAAACGAAAACCAAGGAATGTGTTGTTTTTGTTTCTCTTCGTTGTGATAAGATTTAATGATCCAACAAGAAATTCACTATAAAAAATTTGAACTAATTAAGGCACTACGCAAAAGATCTAGTACAAAATCTGGCAGAACCACAGATTTTATATAGAGATCAAATATCCAAACAGATCATGACCAATCATATGAAGCAGAGAAAAACCATAAACTACAGTTAGATGCCTAGATCAATCAAAGTATTGATTAATTAAAACAAACACAAACAAACTGAGATGATTTAGCAATTTTTGGGAAATTAAGAGCTTCCAGGTGTACATATGTTGCCTTATTAAACCATGCTTGAAGATGTCAGAAATTTTTAAAAGAAATTCCTGAGTTGATCTCAAATTATAAAACCAAATATGAAATATCTATAAGTTAATCTTGAATTCCAAAACGATAAATCAACATAAGTAGATATGGTGCATACTATAAACAACAGATTCCACAAAATTACACAAGCAGCTCCTATCTTATAATAGCAAGACAGACGTATGATAAATCAAATGCTATGATTCAAGGAGATAACCTTTGAAAAGCCCTCATGGCAGTTACCCCGCTAATGGAACTTAGGAAAATGGTAGAAGTCTGAAGAGTTTTTTCATATGAGAAGTAGTACTGGAATAGATCATGTAAAAGAACTGCCATAGTATGGACTAAACACACGAAACAGGAACAGGCATAATATATAAAGAAAATATTGTTTTCTAAAAGCTCAAGGTCCCATATGAACATGCTCTTCGGTCTTTTAGCAAGACCTTATACTTAAAGTGGATAAATTAAGTACACAAAGTGCCAGCAATCTAAGAATGTGAGAAATGCTGGGGAAATTTATCGAACGGGAAGTACTATGACAATTTTAGAATAACAGCAGAGACAGCATAAAACCGTCGTTCATGAGTAACTCAGCTCCTCCAATGATGTGGACATTAACTCAAAGATAAAAAATAAAAATAAAAATAATGACGGTAGAATATCTGATTATTGTGTGAAGAACAATGGAACTCTATCAATTTTAGGATGCTTTTCTCTAACCAACATAAGCTTATTAGTGAGGGACAACAAGTACATCATTAATAACTGAACTACACAAATCCACAAGGAGATAAGATAGTTCTCTGCAACTAACATGTTGCCAACTCACTTCCAAGCTGGTCTCTTTCTAATGTGTTGAATTGCTATATTGGCTCGTCTGCAATGATTCCGCATTCTCATATAGTGACACCATGAGTCAATTAGTTTCATCTTTGTGAGCCAACATGCATCATATAGACATTTCCCTATTTGCATTTCTCCGTTTCTAAACTTCAGTCAATTGGGATGTTGCAGATGGACTGAAAACAAGTTCAAGCCTCATCAACGAACCCTAGATAAACTAATTATAAAAGAAATTTCAATTGAGGTTGTATATTTAAGCCTCATGCCTAGCTGTTCTAAGTAACAACCTGCTGCATCCAATTTGCTTATTAGGGTGGCACATTTCTACCTTCTATTTCACCTTTTGGCTTGGATAACTAGATCAGGAGGAGATGCAAGGCCTGTTAAAGGATAAACAACCAAACAATTTAAATCTAGACTACTTCAAACTTCGAGTATTATTTCAAAGATGAGCCCCATGACAAATTTGTGCATTGATGACAATGTTATGGATGTTTTCAAAAACACCTAACTGAATAAGATTTGCATAGGAGGGAGCCCCCTCACCTTTTTAGATGCAATTACTAAATTTATCTTTTCTACTTTTGGTTCCAGCTGACAGGTGTGCAAAAGAGAAACTCAAAGCCGGGTCCAAGCAATATCAAGGCCCATGATACCAACAAGTAAATCATAGATGAAAACAATGTATGAACATGCTTAATAAGATCCAATTTATTGATGACATCACATACTTCGGCCCTAAGACTGATTTGAGCATAGTGTTAATACTCTCCATAGACAACAACCACAATGCATTGTATATGCTTTTGAAGGAGCAAAGTTCAGCCAATAATGAACACTTCATATATTGATGATTAGACCACCAAAAACCGGTAGTGTTGCTATCTATGCAAATGTTTGAACATTTTAGGGATAGTTTTGAGCAAAGTCTCTGAGTACTTAGAAGAATTACTTGACGTATAGTACCAACCATGTTATAATAATGTGTAGCAACTAGCAAGCAACCCTTACAACAGCATTTATAAGTTTCCTTCCCGTACTAAAATGGCACACTATCAGAATGAAGAAAAGGAAGTAGTCACCTATTACCCTGCCAATCTATAATAACCCTCTGGAAAATCACAACCAAGCTGAAACTGCAATTATGGATCTAGACATGACATCCTTGACATGTCCACTATGTTACGAGTATCGAGGCAACAGAATTCAAACCTCACACGCGTTCAAGTATAAGGAAAGAAACTCCAACGAGCATTCACGAACTTCAATTAGAAACGGCATATAAGACCATTAACTACCCAACAGAACCTTTTTGCCCAAGAAAACCCTCATATCTAAAGCCCGAAGCAAGTCTGTAACTCCACATGGACTAAGACTCGAAAAAGAACATGGATACCGCAAACAGAAACTTCCAGAAATCAAAACCCAAGAATTCGACTCCAGTAAAGTAAAAAAAGGCCGTACCTTCAGCAAGAATCCAGGACGCCGCTTATTCTTCTACAGATCACAGTGGCAGGAAGAATTCAAAACCCCTCTGTCTATCTATCTACCAAACTAAGTCTCTCAAACTACTGAAAAGCTTTACAAGTGATTCGAATCCCTCCTCAAGTACAGCTCGAACTTGAAATCAGCAACAGTAGGAAAAAAAAAAACCAGATGACTCCTCGAATTCAGCTTCCCCCAACGAATTGATACGCAAACAGAAAGACGAATTCCGGATGTTCCTTTGGCTGTGGCTGGCTGAGCAACAGCTTGAGGATTCTGTCGCACGGTTGGCAAACAATGGGAATTGAGATGTCATGAGGAGGTCTTCATCAAGTTCAGGCGCGAGTCGGGCAGGAGTTCTGATGGGTGAATGAATTGGAGAGGCAGATTTCGCTTTCTTGAGAGAGCGGGGGAATTATTAGGGTTTCAAACGTTAGTTTTCTCGTTTTGGTCCCTCTCTCTCGTACGATGGATGACCCCGTCACTTGGTTGTGATCTAGGATCTGGTCTTGGTCAATAATATATGATTGTCTTCATTGCTTTTGACCAATTTGCCCTCGATTTTTCACGTAAATTGGTTGATTTCGTTCGTACGCTCCCTCGAGAAAATAATTTTGGATACTTGGCTATTGGTGGCGACCGTGTGGGTGCAAATGCAAACCATTCTTTTTCGAATTCTATTTCCGGTTAGAAATAGATTTTTCTATTTCTATTTCTTATACGAAGTTTACGAGCAAAATTTTTATTCTCGAAACAAAAATTCATTTGGTAACAACATAAAACTTGTACGATTGTCGGCCGCTAGGTTTCGATGGATGAACGATGATCAACAAATGGCGAACGGTGGCAAAGACGCAGGAAAGGTGATCGACGGATGGCGACGGGAAAACAGAGACCAAAGGCCGGTGAACGGAGATGGGCATATGGCGAACGGAGATGGGCAATCAAGGAATGGCAACCGATGGCAAGTGGATGGTGAATGGCGACAACAAAGTGAGAGAGGCGACCAAAGAATCGACGGACGACGAACGGAGATCAATGACCAACAATCGGCGGCCCACGGATGGAGAAGGGCAAATGGGAGCCAAGGATGGGAGATCGGCGACCAACAAGAGGCGAATTGCACCAAGCGGACAACGGATGGAGAATTGTGGCCGGTGCCAACGGTAGGGACGTGAGAGAGAGGAAATGAGCAATAAGAAAAAATTTTATTTCTGTTTCCGTTCCAAAAATAGAAAAGTAAAAAATCTCTATTTCTTATTTATGTTTCAAATTTATTTCTAAGCCAAAAATTTATGCCGCAAAGAAATGAAATTGTACTACCAAATGATTTCAAACCTTTTCTCCATAACAAAAAGATAAAAAAAAAAATAGAAAAATAAAATTGTTGTCAGATGACAACATGATCCCCGGGGCCATGGCCACCATTTGGCAGCCGTGGTCGACGCCACGAGCCAGTGGCGTGTCATCGGCTCTATCGCCGTTCTCTCCCGTTAAAAGAGTCTGATTTTGGAAATATGGGAGGCAGAAAAGGAAAAATGAAGTTAATCATACCAATATTAAGAGTAGTCATTCATCGAGAGAAGATAACTGGTAATTTTCTTGGGGCGAACTTGACAATGAAAGACTCACAAGGTGATTTCGTATTACCGGTTTGATAACGTCCAAATCGATCTTCGAGGCCTACTTTCTCATTAGATTATGTTAACCGAAGCTCACCGCTCGATGGTAGTCAAATTGCATCGACAACCATGGCGACATGTCATTCCCGGCTATATGTCGGGATTGTCAATACGAATTTAAACGAGGACAATCAAATCAGTACATTCTACCTGCTCCCAAGCGAAAACAAAAGATGTGTACATTCTACATTAATTATGCTCTTTGGACTCTACACACTGATTAAAGACTAAAGTCGTTTAAAGTTACAGAACTCGTGAACGCTGTCTCCGAATTGTCACTTCTCCCAGCTAGGAATATTGCACGACAAAAGCGAGAACAAGGCCGCTCGCTCTGCTTTCGTCGACCAGCCCTTCTTGAGAATATCTTGACCACATCGAGTCTTGGGCGAATTGGGCAGAATTCAGCAATCAGTCCATACATTCCATGCGACCTAAATTCAACCTGATCCAAAGAACCCGATACCTGTGCGGTGCAGTTCTTCACAACTTCCGGAGAGCTTCGTACCGGCATCTGTGGCTATTAATGGTCATGATCCAAAAATCAAGTGGTAACTACACATGGACGCTAGGAAGTCAAACTTCGGCTTAGTACCCACAGAAGAAAACCGAACCAAATGAAAAACAACCCAACTTAGGAAGAAATTAAACAAAGAAACGACAAGTTGACCGCATTTAATCACTGGCTCAAATGGGTTATAAACCAATATCCAATAATCATCAGCCACAGCTACACTGTTAGTGACAAACAACACAACTAGCTTTACCCTTACTATCATTGCCTTGCTCTTTACGATAGGCTACAATAATCTACACGACATGGACCTAAAAAAAGTTGGCACCATGTCCACCTCCCAAATACATTCCAATGAACTACTTCAAACAGTATGCTGTTGGGCCAATCATGCAGGAGTAAACTACATCCTATCTTCCGTATAATATGACTAAGCTCGGTGTCGGCACCATCTTGACGGCACCATTCTGAGAAGAGCTTCAATCCGATCATGTTTAAATGAAATCCCCAATCCAAACTATTAGGCTCCAAGGGATGTGGGGCAAGGTTTTCGAAGAAATTAACTTTGTTAACCACCTGCTGGGGCGCCTGGCAGCCACAGGGCCATAAACAAAAGAAACAATAAAAATACACAAAATGACACATGATATTAATAAGATAAATCATCAGCAGAATGTATAATCTGATACCTGTTCATAAAAAGAATAGGAACTCAGAGTATTCAATGAGGATAGAACCATAGTTTTGGAGCAACCTGCATGTTCAAATCAATCTCGAGTTATTTCCTCAGATTTCAATCATAGTTGCCCTTCCTGCACATGCATGACTGCTTGACATGCATAGGAAACCTGAGTGTCTCCTTTCTCTTCTTAACAAATTTGATTAACCTATCCAATGACTCGGATCGATTAAATTTTAATTGCAACAAGAAACATGCATACATACTTTCTCTTCTTGGCAATTCAATTAATAGCAACTATTTCAGTCCGCCAGAAGAACTTTTTCACACAAAAGAGGAATTAAATTACCTGTGACGGCCACTAATGCTGGACCAAACATGTTAGGCTGCATCAGTTTGTTTTGTGAAAACCCACTTCATCCACACAGACAAGCAGTGCTTAGCAAGGTGCTCTGGCAAGTCTGGCTAAAAGACCATCACAGATCAGAACGTACAAAATTCAATTGGTGACATTTTATCTGCAGTAAAAAAGTCCAAGAGCTTCTAGTAGTTAAGCCAAAAAGAAAAAAAAGACACAATCCCTTAAAAGAGCGCAATATCGCAGCTTACATATCACTCATCAATCAGATGTTCCAAAATACAAAAAGCATCCAGGTCCACAAAAAGAAACAGAACCGATGTTTTCGTTCATTTGGAAATCTAAACAGGCCACACCAAGCTGGCTGAATAGCTGGGGATAAGCCTTGGCTTAAACACTTAGGAAATTAGACATTATAGATAGCTTCAAAACATCCGACTTATCCAATATCAAGTCAAAATCTTGTTCAAAGTTCTTGCTAAAAACTATCATCATAACATTACCCACCCATCAATTTCTTCATGCATATGCTTTCTAGAGCAGTGATGAATAACCATAGCAATGGATCTGAAAGGGCGTTGACTCCCAAACATGTGAAAATCAATGTAATGCTGATTGTGACTTTATGAAGATGATGTTCCAAAGGCATCTGGCCCAAAAAATGTTCCAAAGGCGAAATTTCAATTTCAAAGCGACCTCACAATGGACAGTTGATCATATGATGATGAGGCTGACAAAATTTTCTAACTTCTACTTCTTAAATCAGTTTTGCAGATTTGGCTCTAGGGCTAAAAGAAAACCTTGAACCAGAACCTAACAAAGAAGTCTGTTCCAATTTCTTCGAAATTAGGAGTCCATCCAGCTTACGCTGCTGAGACAGCCAATGGTTTTTCAGGTCCAACCAACTGGCTGCCCACACCAAGAAAATGCATAGCAAAACAGAAAGCAAAGATACCAAATACACAAAAAGAGGTGCGAGAACAAATATCTATCGTACTCACCATGGTCCATGGAGTGGAAAAACCGTCCGTGGAAAGCAGCCAACTTAGGGTCCGTGATTGCACGTCATGCCCATCATCCCGCACAAAAAGATCATCATCACTGCCATCAGCATTGAAGCCAACAGCCCTCCTCCGTTTCTTTCTCCTTTTCTCCTTCTTCTTCAAATGAATAGCACCTGGTGATTTATTATCCAACCTAGACCAATTTTCTTCCTGTATTATTCCATCATGTTCCAGGATTGAATATGTACCAGATCTCCTAAAAGCAATCCCATTCCTTATAAACAAAGACTCCCACGACTCCAAGGTCTGACATTCTTTGGAAAGTACATAATGAATAACCCAAGAGTAAAGTCCCAACAGTTTCACCACATCAAGGGTCTGTATGCCAAGGCAGCCCTCCAGAATTGCAGCAAAGCTGCTGGAAATGCTTGAGGCATTAACAATCTGCAACACTATATCTTGCACTTTTTCCTTTTCCTCCTGACACTCTTCATCTTGCATGAGGCGCAGAAGCTGGCGACCTTGATTAACAACCATATTTAACAGGAGTAATTGATCTATAGATGCAAAATCTTTGGACTTGGAGAGGACAATTTCTAACCAGCAGGACGAATTGCGAAGTTCCATATTTTCTACAGGTGAGCTGAAAGATTTGCCGAATGATTTCAGGAAAATGAGAAGTTCCCTTTCTTGGAGAGAAATGAGGAGGTGGTTACATAGAGAGGAGAACGACGCATCCCTGAGAAAATCATCCACAGCTTCCCACACATCTCTCGAGTCGTCCTTATACATCAATCCAATGAAAAGTTCAACAAAATATTTTGTGTCCAGAGACAAAATCTCACCATCTTTCAGCGACTCAGCAAACTCACTGGAAGACCAAAACTCAGGCACATATTCAACAAAGTTCTCGACAGTCCTCAAAACATCCAAATCAAGAAAGTAATGCGGCTTGGTGGCGACCATTGCAGGTGACTGACCATGCTTTCCCTTCCACTCAAGTTCCTCCCAACAAATATCACGATTAACGAAAGCAAATTGAGACAAGGCCTTTGCTCCATTTTTGTGATCTGACCCACCACCAGCATCGAAGTTAGAAAACCACTTTAATACACACCTTGGATTTCCTGCATTGTCCGTCATAGATGTGAAAATCATATAAAACCAAACACCATTGAAATATAAGATCTACCTTAACATATTGCCAATTTACAGACTGGTATGCCACGTGACAAGCATTCAGCTCATCAGAAAATTGCGATAATGAAAGGCCAGGTTAGTTATCTGCCAGAGTGCTTCAAATTTATTGGTTTTTTTAATCTTTGCCAAAATTATAGACCTTTTATTTCAGGGGTTACATAAGACAGCTCTTTTTCCACAGTACAGTGCCCAAAGCTGCTCACCAATATTTACCTTTGAAAAAATTCTCCAGCATGTGGCTTCTCTTGGCTAGGATTGAACCTGCCAAGCGCGGTCTCTTCTCGAATACCATTTGCAAGAGTTGTGAAGCCAACTCCAGATTTACTGACTTAGATCTCAGCATGTTCCTGAATAGATCACGCTGATCACGCGGAGACAGCGGTGTCATCAGTGATACACTTTTGCAAAGCCATAGTCGAGCCTCCGATTTAGCTCCAGAAGACACGATTGTTGACCAGATGACAGTTCCCAACCGATGCAAGAGAGCGATAATCGCCTCAGCAGAGTCACTATCTCCTTTATCATTAGCATTGGGTTTTGAAAGAAACAGGTGAATCATGATGACATCCCAACTTTTCGAAACTCTTCAGCGCTTGAAAATTCAAGGTACTTTATCGAAACGCCTCCTGCTTTGAAACAGCGAGCATAGACTAAGAGGTTTGCCGTATTGACGAAGTGAACAGTTCAAACGAACAAGGTCAGTAATGTAATAAAGGCGCAATTTGAGAAAGAACCCTAACTAAGCGCATTCTGGCTCATCGACATCGGTGCGTACCGACAAGAGACTACTCAGAAAACGAGATAATGGAAGAAATACACCATTGGAAGCATAGCCCGAAGCCGAGATACATAACGATCCGTCGGAATTCAACATAAGACATCGCCCCACAAAGATACAGCGACCGAGACGAAAAGTATCTCTAAGGATGCGCGCCAAGAAGAGAAGAAGAAGAAGAGTACCCGATTCGGCGGGAGCGGAGAGCGCACGACGGAGTCCGGCGATGGATGGGGATGAGTTCCAGGGTTTTCTTTCGTATCACCGGGTTGATTGGCGGACAGGACCGCCTCTTCGAGTTTTGTCCACTTTGGAGTTTGGAGTCCGAAGCGGGCGGACGTGACATCACGTGGCTCGCCGGAGCTTTCAAATTTATAAAAAATAAAGTCAAAAGTTAAAAAAATTTAAAAACTAAAAAATAAGTTAAAAATTTTAAAAAAATTTATGTTGCAGCAGCTAGAGCTTGAAAGCCCTCATCGTCGCTGCCCACCATCGCTGGTAGTACTCGGCAAAAGTGGGGGATGGTCAACAGGGTCTAGCCCTTGCGGAACCGGGCAAGATTGAGTCTCACCTAGATCTACGAGAGCGAGGCCACCTCGCTCTGCTGCCAATGGGGGTCGCTAGCCATCCCCCCACCCTCGCCACCACTCGGCAAACCTCGTCGGCCATTCCCCACTCTTGCTACAAAGCCTACAATAGATCAATTTCTCTTTTTATTTTTATTTTTTTAGTTATTTAGCTAATTTTTAAACTTAATCTAATTTTTTAAAAATATTTTAGCTTGTTTTGTAGAAAGATATCACACATGACGTCCACGTGAACTATTTTTTTAAAAAAATTAATGCATGGACATCATGTGGGTTGACTTTTTTAAAAAATCCACATAATATTAAAAATTTAATTAAAAAAAATGCCACGTATATTGTTTAGCCGGAAATGACACTAAAGTGATCATTTTTTTTTATCGAAATTGACACTTAAGTGATCATTTTTTCTTCGATTTGGCACTCGAGTGATCTAAAAAAATATTGATATTAAAGTGAATGACATACACAAATATTGGCACTCATAGGGCCAACATGGTAATGATTCCGATTCTCCGATTTTGTTCTCCGAATAAAAAAGTATGAGAATCATGTTTGGCAACATAAATAATTTCGATTTTGATTCTCTTCTCGAGAACAATTTTGGAGCAAAAATAAGAGCAAAAAAAATTTGATTTTGAAAAAAAGAATCACTTTGAGAATCACAAAACAGTCGCACATCTCTCACTTTTCCATTTTAGTTCTCTCATCACTTTTCCCTCGACCCGAAACGAAACGAGGTCAAATTTTTAAAGAAAAATACATAAGATAATAAAAAATAAAAATAAAAAAATTCAAAAAAAAATTACGCGACTTTTCTCTAAGCCCTTAGGTCTTTGTTAGAATTTTATAATGCGATTTATCAATGCCTTGATTCCTTGATCGCGCACTTCATTTCATTTATTGTGATTTACCTAGGTTTGGTACTTTAGACCTAGTCTAGTTTTAGAAAATTTGAAAAAAGATAAAAACAACTTGCATGAACATTTAGCATTAGCTTACCTCTTAAGTTTACAAATGAATTGAAAATTTGTATGAAACATATTTAGAAAACACTTAACTTCAGTGTCGAAAGGGCATCGGTAAAAATACCAACATAACCAAGTCTCCGAATCCTAAATTTCTCAGGTTGTGTAGAATCAAACGGTTTCTCCCGATTGTTTGATAATGTTTTTGGTTTGCTTGGAAACTCCATTTGCATATACACATACACATGCCATCAATCACATTAAGATCGAATTTGATATTCCCTCATTGCAATTTGGTATAGGCTTGGGAAGGCCCGGGCTAATCTGAAATCACAACTTAACTCAACATGGTCTCTCCTTTTTTAATCTTAAAATGACTTGTACATGACATGGCAATTAGATGGAATAGTACGAAAAAATGTTATATGCAATATGTTATATAAAAGAACCAATATGAATAAATGTTCAATTAATTCGAAATGTATGATGGAATTTCACAAAGCAACTATATAATTATTTCACTTAAATGACAAAAATTGGGAAGATCGAGAATAAAAATTTTGTACAGTTATCAAATGCGTTTGCGTTCCAAAAAGAGAAATTTTGTGTAGTTACCAAATACGTTCGATTCTCTAAAATTCATCCAATAATAATATCGAAAATTCAATTCTAATCATAATTGTTGCCATAAAGGCCCTAGTGTCCTTTTGCCCAAATTTAGCCAAAAATGTAACGCCCATCTTGAACTTCTAACTTATTCAATCATTTAACTATTTATAAATTTTTAATCCAATTTACAAATTTTTTGTTTATTCAATCTTGTTTCTCAATTATTTTTAAATGTTCAACGTCATCCTTAAGCACTATTCCAAAATTTTCATAATCACACCATTGTTCGAATTTAAGAAAAGCACGGGATGATTTTATTACTTCTTTACCTTTTGGTCTTTATAACTGCTAGAATAGCCTTGTTATTAATATATACATTAATATCATTTAGATTGTGTTTGGTCGTTTCGATTTTTAACCAATATAGAACCGAATAAGAAGAGAAATGAGATTAAGAGATTTTTCTATATCCTATCTATCATTTGGTGAATTGCAGTAATAAAACCAGATATTTTCATATCATATCATGTCCAAAGATTTGGCATGAAGGATATATTGATATAAATGAATTTGAAAATGCGCAAATGAAGATATTAGGAGTATCTTCGAGTTTGCTACTATAGAAATTTAAATGCTCAAACGGAGATAACCTACATCAATAAATTCATGATTACTATATGATCCAAATCTTAAAAAGTAATGGAGCTTATTGCAGCATATTAGAGCCATAAGTTCGACTTTTACAAGAAATGTAAATGAGCTACAGCAACATTAAGAGAGAGAAAACGTGATCATTTACCATTGCGATTAAAAAAAAGATAGTTCTTCGACTCTCTTGCCTACTTCATTTTATTCACTTGTTTTTATTATATTCCTCACTTTTTATATTTCTTCTTATTTGCTTACATTATCCATTAAGAAAAATAATTAAATATAAACCATAATAATGTGCCAAAATATGTAATAAATATAAATGCCAAATATATATAGGATAAATAAATAAATAGCAACGAAAATTGTTGTTATTTTTCCTTTTTAGATTAGAATATAAACAGTATTTATATTTAATTATTGATTTAATTTTATTAATGGAAGAAGTTTGTTATCCGAGAAAACTAGTTTTTATACGATGAGTACAAGACCTCCCGTGCCATACATCTTTAAGCCAACTTGTCCCTGAAATACTTTTCTCCATATTATATTTCTTTTATATTTGACCTTATCATGTCCAGAGCAAGAACCGAACATATGATATGATAAATTTTATTATGACTATCAAACATAGTCTTGTAGGTATTCTTCCGAAGAGAGTTATCCATATTTTTTTTTGTCATGGACAGTTATCCGTATCGATAGTTAAATAACGGGTTGATGTTGTTGCTATTTTAAAATCTCATTTTTTAAAACCTTATTTAGAACCATTATATTCTTGCTACTTCAAAATAATCTTTATGTAATTTCTACATTCTTATATAGATGCACATATTAAATTATTGTGTTTCGTAGTTTCTTAATTAAATTCAGTTAATTTTATAAATTATGAAACTGAAATAACAAGAATATAAGCCACATTCTACTCTAGATGAGGTTCTATTTTTACAATTAGAGAACATCAACTTCAATATTTTTAATTGGAAATATCATAATAATATAAGAAATAAAAATATCACTTGTTTTTCGGAAAACTATAAGAAAAGTCTTACACATATTACATTGATACAAATTTAGTCATAAACTTTTCAATTGGATCACTTTAGTCCTAAACCCTTTCATATTAGTCTCAATTCAAGACATCTAGCAAATTCGGGTTGGAGATGGTCGACAAAGACAACGGCGATCTTACGTGGCACGGCCGGCACAAACATGAACATTTTTATAATTTTTTGACATTGTTTCCTTTCTTTTTCTTTACCTTCTCTATATGCTAGTTGTAGCACCCCACTATGCGTACTATCGCCAGAGCCGTGATGCCCAGGCCGCCACATCTAACTCTTATCATTAGATATGCTTTTATTCTCATGCAAAGTGATATAAGCATTCTAAAATCCATGAAAAATTAAACAAGGTACCAAACCATCTTCGATATATAGCATAAGTTCACCTGATTACATTAGCCAATTAGGTCAATATTCATATGGAGATGATAATCCGGGGATCGCCTACAATACCTAGCCCCAACTATACACAATCTCACACATCCACTACTCAATCATATGTCAAAATGTCGTAACTCTAGCTCCAAATGTGCGGACTTTCAAAAACCATCGTTCAGCCATTCCGGCCCCCGCCTAGGCTGCTGCCGCGGCCATCCCACCTCCGGTTGCCCCGTCGTCCGCATCTCGTCATCTCCCTCATCAAAGAGGTCGTGGGGGATGGAACTCTCACGCTATCCGTCTATCACTAGGAAGAAGGACACAAAACAAGACACCATCGGGGCCATGCCGACTCCGACATCGACAATCGGGGTGGCGGTGACGTGGGTGAATGAGATCTCATGCTCGTTGGAGATCTCAAAATCCGAGGACTCGGTCTCAAGCTCTATGGGAAGACCGTAGCGGGAGTCCGGGGGGAATCGGAATGGAACCCACACTGTTAAACTAAAACAACATATACGACAAGTGTAAGTTACCTTAGCGAGTAAACTCAATTATTCTAACGCTCACTCGATTCGTCATACATTTTGAATCCATAATTAGCATAGCAAACAATTCATATATGCGAAATATCACATGAATATGCAAGATGCAATGAATGGATGCAAGTTTCCCATGTACACCACTTACCCCCCACCGTTCCTGTGTCAATTCCCAATTCATAGTATTAGGACTTTTCTCGGCTTTACTGCCGACCCTCGTGGCCACTCCCTTACCATGAGTTCCTCACTCCGAGGCTTCGCGCTATTTCCACGCAGCCCACTTGGTGCGACTTACCAAGGCATACGTCTCGCTCGAGGAAAAATTAATTTCAATTCTGTGGCTCTCCACCTCCACTCCATGTTTCAGCATGCCATGTCAATCCAAAACATGCAAGACATGCCATACTAAGGATGCACGTATCAAATGCCACAATCAAGCCAGTCAAGTGTGAATAATTTGATGCCCGATACACATAATTCCCAACACATCCGACATCCTAGACATTATAATTTCAAATCTCACATTAGAGGGTCGTACCGTATTCAATCTATCACACCATTGAGCATATGTATAGTGTGTACCCCTTTACCTCGCAGATTGCTAAAAGCACAAAGCAAGCATTTCAAATTGGCCCACGGCCGAACCTCTAATTGCACGACCACTACGATCCCACATCACGTTTACAGCAAATTCAACATTGTATTAACACAACATGACACCCAGGACAACAATTGACTATATATCCTATATTCGGACCTCATTTCACATGGAAGGGTATAGTTGTTTATTAATTTCCTTCATACCACTACCTAGTGACTGAGGACAACTAGGTTCCACAAGTTCGTCCCATAACTCCATTCCGCCGGTCAAACATTACCGTGCCCAATTCCACCTACTCAATTATCGAATGGCCCGCTTACAATCACCAGCTAGATGACTCAACAACGTACGCGTTCAAGATCAACTCAGTGAGCTACACGAATTAGAGTTTTACTCGCCTGTGACTACCTCTAACGCATCGCAATTTGGTACCAATTCACACAAACACTAGCAACCACCCGTCACACACGTATAGTTCATCCTAGCCTCATCGTCGACCTCAATTCAAGATACTCACTTTGATCTTCTCGGCCAAAAATTAACACACAATTAGAGAATTACATGTAATGAAGCGAGAGAGGGCTAGAGAGGTAGGATTTAACTTGCCTAGGATCTACGACGGCGACAAGAGTTGGCTTGAACTCTAGTGAAATTTGGTGGTCGACGGTGGCAACGAGGACTTCCTGCGAACTTCCCGAAATTCTCCCGTCGCAGCTCCTCCTTCTCTCTCTTCTCCCTTCAACGAGCTCTCTCCTTTTTTGATTTGCTCGGGCGGATTCCATGAAGAGCCAAGGGGAATGATGGCTTTCCTCATTTTCCCAAGCTCATGATCACAATTTGAGGGAACTGCCTCTCATGTCCATCACCATGGTTGCGCACGGCACCACACACGGCCACCGCTCTGCTCAAGATGATGAAGCTTCAATTTCCCAAGCCTATAATGCGTTGATCTTAGCCAATATTAGAGGAAATCTGCCGAGCGTCTCATTTCTTTTCATCACAATCATCTACACACACGGCAACTCCTTCCTCCCTTCTCATTTTGCGCGCACGTCCACCTTAATTTGCCGCCCCAACTCCTAGCCAATTTAATGTGACATTATTCTCCTTTAAAACCTTGGTCATGTCACACATATTCGGTCGTGTATCAACGAGTTACTAATTCAATGTAGGCGAAATCTCAATGCTGAATTTCAAGGAAATAATTCGTCCCTAAGTTCGAATAATTGACCACGCCACATTGCGCGCATTTTGAGATTTTTGAACCGTAGGCCTTAGACCTATGTTAGGCGAAATTTCTAAGATTAAAATTCTCTATAATTTGATCGTCCAATAATATGTGACGTCGCACATTTTCTAGTCGATCGCTCCCTATATAACTTATTGCGAATACCTTTCGTAATATATCCAAAATAACCTTCATATGGGAAAATAAACTTTCCGCCATACTATATAGGGTTTCCATAATCATACCGGACAATATGTTCCAAAAAGGACATTTATTAGAAAAGGGTGTATCGGTTTCAAATTACAATCCACTATAGTAGTAATCGACCCACTACACTCAAAATAATAATTAATTTAGAGAGTTGATTTTCGGGATGCTACACTAGTGACTAACAAGGTGATAGGGGCCTTGCGACCCTCGCCCTCCCCCAAGTGCGGCTTGGCGAGGTCCCCAAGTGCGTGGAGGTCGACCCTCACCCGTGGCGAGCGAGGCCAGCCCTCGTTGGCTATGGCTAGTGACCGGTGGCTAGTGAGGTAAGGGGGGCCTTGTCGACGCTCGCTCTCCCTTAAGCGCGATCCGGTGGCCGACCCTCGCCGTGGGGGGCGAAGCCGCCCCTCCTTGGTTATGGCTTGTGACCGGTGCTCGATGACCTGGGTCACTAGCAAAAAGAGAAGGTAAGGTTAAAAAAGGAAAAAAAAAAGATAAAAAAATTCACTTCAAAGACTTGGCCGTGCCACATAGGACTGTCGAAATCCAACATCAACAATTTTATCCCGAAATTGGCCGGGTGGACTGAATTGGTACCAATGTGAAAATATTTAGGACTAAATTGATCCAACTGAAAAGTTTATGACTGAATTGAAACCAACACAATATATTTTAAGACTTTTTGTTACTTTTCTCCATATATTTTTTAGTGATTTAGATAATGAATGAAATGAAATACATTTTAATAACCAGGAAAACAGTGTTATTATGAAAACTCGTGAGTATTACCTAAGGATGAAATTCAACATTTATGAATATTTGAGGGGCTAGATTGAACATTTAGAAATACTTCAAAGGTCAGTATTAAATAAATTAAGAGTTCAAAGATGACATTACCAATTAGGCGAAAAATTATGGGCTATCATTATCATTTTGCCTTTCCTTTTTCATTGGGCAACCGTTAGTGATGAAGATTTTCCCGTCGGAGCCATAATGCTCGTCATAGTTGAACCACAAATTTAATCAAACTTACAGATGAAATCGGAATTTTCTAAGACAAAAAGTAATTGAGAAATTTGAATCCGTGGATTGAGATACAAACTAAATAAGGGTATGCCTT
The DNA here is from genome assembly GCA_021437795.1 of Rhodamnia rubescens. Lineage (NCBI taxonomy): Eukaryota > Viridiplantae > Streptophyta > Magnoliopsida > Myrtales > Myrtaceae > Rhodamnia > Rhodamnia rubescens. The sequence continues at coordinate 6,770,819 of JAILYA010000005.1, read as the reverse complement.
AATTAACTTGATTAACCATATCGATAGCACACCAAAACCATGATTAGCTCAACTATATTAAATGAAAAGAATCTAAAAATTCTCATGCGAATTACAAGTTCTCTTTGGTCTTCTAACCACCGTTGTTGGCCACTTTGCGGTGGTGGCCAAAGCCGGAGAGCATCTTGTCATGGCGGCGTGATCGTGGGAACACCATGTCAATCGTAGAATTGTACCGCAGAGAGTCGAGTTGCCTCGCCTATGACGAGGAATCGAGTCATGAAGAGCCAAATCATTGAGGGCGTTCATCTTCTCGGATTGTACATGCACCGTCTTCGACCAGGGAAAGTTGGTTAGTATCGAGAAATCGCAGCGAGGTCGCAATAAAACCGCACCGTTGAAGAGTGAGGATAAGATTGTGATGGTCTCTTAGGTTCCTCTTGTTTTTTTCGAAAAATGAGTGATTTGAACAATATTTTTCTTAAAATAATCGCTTGTATAATTTGAAATAATTAGCCAATGAAAATATTTCAATTGCTCGACAACAAGTCATGTCCAAATATTTAGTAGACGATGAAAATATTTCTCCTACATTCATTTTTATTAGCAATATAAATGATATTTTTTGAAAAAGATTTTTCAAATAACTCGTTTTCCGCCTAACGAATTCTTATCCAGCCATAATTCATTGGGCCTAATACTCTAAAAATCCTCCAACTTTAAATCTTGTCCCAATTCTACATTTTATCTTATAAAAAACCTTCAATTTTAAGTCAAGTCTCGTCGACAAAAAAAAAAATTTCAAGTCTCGATTTTACCATAAACTTTTTTTTATCCCATAAAATAGTCTCATCTTAATGTTATGTCCCAATTTTACCTTAAATTTTTTTCATCCTATGAAGAACTCTCAACTTTAGGTCTTGTCCCAATTTTACCGTCCAATGTCAATTTTACCCTAATTTTTTACAATCTCATAAAAATCCATAATTTTTACTTGAATCACAAATCTACTTTGGAAAACTTCCAAGTGCGAGCTCTCGACCATGAGAGATTGAACATTCTCAACAACTAGAGATTGAAGATCGAGGAGAATCATTAACGGCGATTTTGCAAAGGGTTGATGGAGGCAGATTTAGATCTCAAGTAAAAATTAATCATATTTTATGAGACAAAAAAATTGGAGTAAAATTACAACCGAATCTAAAGTTGCGATTTTCTTTGCGAGATAAAGAAGTTTAGGGTAAAATTGGTACTAAACTTAAAGTTGAGAGTTTTTTATGAGATAAAAAAAGTTTAGAGCAGAATTGAGACTGGACCTAAAGTTGAAGATTTTTTATAGGACAAAACACTTTAGAGTAGAATTATGATCGCACTTGAAAGTTGGTGATTTTTTTAGATAAAAATCAAGAATCGAGACAAGAGTTAAAGTTGAGGTTTTTTTAGAGTATTAAGCCTAATTTATCATGGTAACAATGTTTGTCACCTTGGTGGGTTGTTGTCGGGACATCGCTCTTATGTTCCATTTGTTTCCCGAAAAATTGAATTTTTAGACTCGTTTGACCGAAAATAAACGAGCCAAGGACAATTTTTCCTCTCATGGAAAAATTACATTCAAAAGTGGGGAAAATGATTTTCTCTTATTGAGAAGAAGAAAGTATTTTCCCCTTATCTTTCCTTCCTCCATTCTTTCACATTTCTTATCTTTTTTATTATTTATTTTATTTTGAAAATTTCAAATTTTTATTTTTATCTCTTTTCTTTTTCTTAGGTCGGCCTTTGGCGAGCGAGGCCAAGCCTTGCTCGAGGCTAGCGAGCTCGACCTTGCCAGCATGTGGCAAGGCTCGATCTCACTTGCGGCCAATCTTCACCATCGCCATGGCCGACGATCGATTGAGAGAAAAAATAGAATAAAATATAAAGAGAAGATAAAAATAAAAATTATTAAAATGAGTGCATAGAAAAAAAATAAATCCGATTTTTCATACCGATCGACATAAAATATTATTAAGGTTATTTTCCAATTTTAGCTGAATATCAAAAAGTATTATTATTTTTTCTTAAAAATGACTTTCGCTTCAATTTTTCGCGAAATGATCGGAGCCTTAAAAGTGATAATTACATTTCGTGTTCGGCGTTTCGCTTGTCCACCCTCGACGGACGACGATGAATTCAAAAAATCATTCAAGGATATCTAGACCTTATTTGGTGTTTGAGCGCCGCCGTCGAAATAGGATATCCAGAAGTTCAAATCATCCGAGAAAAGGACAAGACAACATAGAAAGTAAGAGAAACGCGAGGCGACGGGCGGAGACGGGAAGGCCTCCCCTTCCTCCCGGTTGCTCTGAAGTTTGCCTTGGAGGTCAACGACTCAACCGTCTTTACTGAAAAAGTCCATCTGTCTTTTCGTCCCTCGATTAATTTCTCTCTCCACTGGTGTAGAAATTTGCAAAAGTCCAACTCGCGGAGCGGACAAAAAGCTCTAAAGCACTGACCGGAACCGAAAGCCTTCTCGTCCCATTGGCCTCCGACCATCCCGAGTTTCGCCAAGATATCATTTTTTGTCCAGCGTAATCTGCCGTCTTTCTCTGATCATAGACTCGAAGCATGTCGGAAAGCGACGTCTCTTACTGGTACTCTCTCTCTCTCTCTCTCTGGTTGCAGTGCGTCAGTAGACTCTTGAATGCTTTTGCCAGATGGGGTCTCAGTGCTTTGTTTGTCTGTTTGAGATGTTCCGCTTTTTTTTTTATCTGGGTCGTGGTTTTTTTGATGATCTCGTGGTAATGTTGCTTCTGATGGTGGCTCCGATGTCGAGGACGACGGTAGGATTTTCGTATGTTGCTGCATTCGTCTCGCGAGTTTGGGACAAGAACTTCGTGATAGAATTCCGTCGTTCTCTTTCTTGTCTCCTTTTCTATGTTGCCGTTTCCTTTTCAGAGATGTGTGGGTGTTTGATCCAGCCTAACGCAACCAAGCTCACTAATTCCCAAAAGCTTCAGCTCTTTCCGGTTGATCGATCTTACATGGCCAAGTTTGTAACTTTGTACGACTGATTTTGGCTTTTGAAAAATTCTAATTTTTTGGCTCTTTGGAGTTGGGGAATGGAGGCACATGGAATGGTGCTCGTGCATATTTCTTTCGCTGGCTTCTAAATGATCCATCTCCTTGTTCTCCTTTAAGGGAAAGAAAAAGAATAAAAAAGTGTTTTTTTTCCTGGTGAAAGTATGGATTTGTTGGACTGTGCTTATTGGAGAAAAAGATGTTTTCGAGCTGGCAAGTTCGGTTGGCCATGTGTGCGATTACCATGGTTTACAGCAATTTTATGTGTATGACTGATTACTACGGTTTACGGCGTTCTTACACATGCCTTACCTCTGTTCAACCATGAAAATGTGGAGGCTCAAAGTTGAAGACCGAGGGTTCGGCAAACCAAAACAATCCCTTGTGCAGCTTTGCAGTGATTAGTTACAGTTCTCTTATGCCAGACAACATCCTTAATAACGAGTCCAAGTTCTTTGCATCCTCTGTTCCAATGAGATTCCTGACTAAATCCAGCTTCCCTCTAGTTTCTTTACTGTTTTTTATACTGGTTGTTTTTATGCACCCGAATTCTGTTAGATTCTCATCTTATAGCTCTCACATGGTCCTATATCTTCACTAAACTATGCTTCTAATCACCTATTCTTTCAAATCCTGCATGTTTCAGTTACTTATACATGTGCATACGTGTCCGTCAAAAAAACATGTGCATACATGAACACTTACTTTCTACCGCAACTTCAGTTTCCCTGTAGTCAAAACTACTGTTCCTCATAACTCATATGCTTAAGACCTTCTTTGCTAGTAAATCATTTAGATTTTCCAACTCGTGCTTCTGGTTGCATGGTTTCTCTTTTCTGGACTAGAGCAGAAAGTTCCAATACGAGGATTTGCTTGAGGCTAGAGCATCGAAATGGTCTTGTGCTGTACAATGACTCATTAGCATACACAATTTGGTCACTCCTGTGTATCCACATGCATACCAGTTGAGTGTTCAGTACTTCGATGCCCATATTTTTAGTAAAATTCATGTTCTTCCTTTGCCTTGCAGCTGTGGTTCCTGTGGATATCCTCTGAACTTGGCATCTTCCAATCAAACTACTGCTGGAGCGGGCTCGAAATATGATAAAGACTTGAAGAAAGGTTTCGCTACCTTTCTTTCAGTTGATCTCAGCAGATTCACCCAGGTGGATGAAGTTACGTGTTTTCCAGTTTGTTGGGGTCGTAACCACTTAAAGACAAAACTTCTCTGCCGTAAGTGTGGTGCCCACATTGGCTATGGTCATAGGGAGTCACCAATTCTTTGTGGTTTTCACTCGCCCAACTCCTCTAGATCTTCGTACAATGAGTTCACCGTGAAGATTCTAGCTATACAGCCTTCGGGGAACTGCTAATTCTTTGACAATAAATGCTTTAGAAAGTTAGTCTAACCTTCACTGAGCAAGTTGCAGATGATTGCTTTACCCATATAGCAATATTTCATTTGGTTGCAGAGTTGAAATCACATTGGTGGCTTTGTACAAGAATACCGACTATTTATCCTAACAACTCGATTTCTTGCTTGCCCTTCGAAAGTGTCATTCGTTTTGGATTGATCTTAATTCTTATGATTAGTTCTTCAAATCAATTTGTTGCTTACCCGTCTCCAGTTTCTAGTCTCCGTTTTTTTTTCTCCTATATCTGGCTGCAAGCATATGCCAGTTGCACCCAGAGGTGCAAATCCGTAAACTCTCTTTGCTAACTGTTGCATGAGAACTATCTATATCCACTAGCTGCTGTTTATCCGTTTTTCAGCAGTTATTCTACAACTGCAACACTAGTAACGGTGGATGGTGGTGTGAGATCTCCTTCACAAGAATGGTTTGGATTCGCCAGCTATTTCAGCTATATCATGGATGCAACTGCCTTTCACATTGGATGTTTCCAAAACTTCACCAACTTTGATTAGCTTGTTGCCATTTGGAGAAACACTTTTGTGGTTCTAACTCTTGTGAAGCTAGTCATTAATAGTCAAAGCTGAGGCTTGTTAAGTCATAGAGTAGAGAGCTCAAATTAGTAAAGAAAATTGAATGTATAGTGTTCACAGGGCTTCTGTGATAGACAGTATCGCTGCGATTCGAAAAATTTATGTTTCTCGTGAAAGCAGTTATTTCTTGATCTCTGTCCTGGTCAATATACTCATTCTAATGAATGCTTGAGAGTTTCACCTCGCACTGCTTTAGTATGGTTTTTCATGCAACGTTTTCAATGCTGCTTCTACTTAACTGAAGCAATTCTTCTGTTGCAACTAGCAATGAGAGGGTCAACCAGATTTACTTGGATTACCAACTAGCATGATGGCTCGGTGTTTTCTTCAGTATCTTGCAGAAAATAGTATGGTGCCAATCTGGAAATAGAGGCGCCCAATTCGAGCAAGTCCACTGCAGCAGCAACTGCCTAGGATTTGGTGAACTCTCAGAAGTGATTTTTAAGCTCTTCAGTATTTGGGATTGAAGATCTTTTGCTTTTGTCCAAAGAAAGGAAAAAGAAACCAATTGTGGCTGGTTTTGTTGGGCTGTTGTCCATCTCATTAATGGAGTTGCTGGTCGCAGGTCCTGGTTGCTCTGATGTCAACTATCGTTTGCTATGCAATTCAGCAGGCCATTAACAATTTAGGTAAACAGCATAAATGTTTCTGTCTTAAGGGCATCCAATGGCATGGAGGCCTATTAGCTTAGTTGGTTAGAGCGTCGTGCTAATAACGCGAAGGTCGCAGGTTCGAGACCTGCATGGGCCAAATCCATCCGATCTCTTTTAGCTGTTTTTTTTCCCCTTTGAAATTGAGTTTTGAGCTATCTATCCATGTGAACTTTTCATTTTTCTTGTTGACAAGGCATGGTAAGAGATCTAGTCGGATGATCCCCAGGCTTTTGATATCACACAAAGATATACATTAAGAGAAGATACAGAACGGAATAACCCTCGGCGCACGCGGAGTTTGTTTCGCAAGTTTTTCATCGCAGGAAGCTGATCAATATCCGGAGAAAATTTCAAATCTGTCGGCGCCAACAATTTTGTGGGCATGCGCATTTGACCTAATGTAATGGGAATCCCAAATGAAAATGCATTAGGTTTGGTGATGGAATTCTGATTCAGGACAACGTCAACATGCCATGATTAGTGTATTCTCGTTGTCATCGTTGGATAACCAACCTAGCAATCCCCCAAGTGCAAACTAAACCTGGATTAGTTATGTTCTTGATGCAAACTCGACAAATTCATTGCTTTTTACATTGTCAACAACCCCCATTACATCCAAAGACAGACGAAAAATCGACGTAGCTTCAATTTCTGTTTTGCCATTCGCCAATGATCAGCTTCTGGTGCGCGAACGAATGAGACTGATCCCATCGCTCGGGTACGGCAAGCAAGAGCTCGAAACGTACGAGCTTATTAGTCCTTAAAATTGAGGTTCGCTAGTCTGATCGACCGTGAACTTCATCTGTTCTCGCTCTCTTTTTCTTTTATTTTCTTAACCGAGAACGATGAGTTTTGAGTCTCGCATTCACTATCGATTAAGGCGAGTAGGACGAAACTTAATCGAATCGGAGGAGCTAAAGAAAGAAAACGAATTGGCCCAACAGCAGTCGGTTTATACTCAGTGCAGCAAGATTACTCTTGTCATTTGGAATAGACTGGAGACCTACTTTTGACAACAATTCGCAAATTGATGGTTGGGATTAGGTGTTAAGAGACTTAGCAGTCAGAGCTATTCAGAGCACTTTAAAACCCACGAAAAAAAAAAAAATTGTGATTTTCTTCCAACGATCGACGAGAGCAGCCGCAGGCGATGGTCCCATGTCAAGAAACTTTTGCTGTAAGTCAGAACCATAGTGGGACAAATATTATTTTTAACCAACATTCTGTTTATTAATTGCTTGGCTTAATTTTGCAAGTGGCGTGCCAAGTTTAATGGCATTAAACCTGTAGAGATATATATATATATATATATATAATATATTCATTTATATATGTTCAAGTGCAAGCATAAAAAAAAAAAGGGATGTGCGCCCTAAAATTCTTCAAAAAGTGAAATTTAAGTCTTAAAATTTGTCACGAAAACACAACTAAGTCTTAAAAATTTCAATAAAATGTAATCGACGGAAGGATTTGATTTCATCAATTTGACAAATTTTGAGACTTGTTTGCGCTTTTTTTGAAAGTTTTAGAGCTCATTCGACTTTCTCGACAGATTTTAGGACTCGATTGCTAATTTTCGGAAGTTTTATGAATTAATTGCACTCTTGCGATAAGTTTAGGGACTTCCGATGTAATTATCGCCAAAGAAAAATAAGGGGAGAAAGTCTTGGGGAAGGTCAAATTAGTTGTTAAAGAGAAAGGGAGGGGGAGATTAAGAATGAAATTTGCTTTTCTTAGAAGCCAAAGAAGAACAACTGGAAAGTAATTTCCCTTTTTTTTAATGATCCCCCAAAAAAGGGACAGCCACCATGAGCTTGTCCCATGTAGGACCCCCTCAAGAACAGAGACTCTCTCTCTCTCTCTCATGGCTTTGGACTTAGTTTGACTCTTGTATAGTACTATCCCTGTAGCAACTGCTCTCTCTCTCTCTCTGCAGTTAGGGTTGGTAGTGGTGTGGTAGTTTTGGTCCCGCAGAGAAAGTCATCCCCAATGCCTTTTCCTCTTCAATCCCAACCCCGTGAAATCACGTCAGTGATTCAAATCGCGTGAAGAATCGGGCGAGGGTTCGTGTCCTTTTTCTCAAAATCGCCCCCCCCGCCCCTCCTCTTGAATCGCAAATTTTTCTTCACTTTACTTCCCTGGCAATGCTCCGGTGAGTCTTGGGTCTAGATCTACGGGTACACGGCATTGGCCCGTACGTGTCTCTTTTCGTTCTGTCTTTCCGTACCCGCATTGCGAGCGCGGGTGGGTTTTTTCACGGCTAGATTCGGGTTCCAAGAACGCTGATTTCTTGGCTAAAGATGCGTGCATTGACTAGGCATTGTTGGGTTTTGTGTTCTAGGGCTAAGTAGACGGGTGGGTTCGGGGCTATTTGCTGCGATGGAGAGTTCGCAGTCGTCGAATCGTTTCCGAAGAATTCCGCGCCAGCCTAACAACGGCGCCACCTTTGCTCATCTTAAGTTGGACCCATTGGTTAGTATTTTCTGTTTCTTGATCATGCATATTGTTGAAGTGTTGACTGTCAGAATTTTTTTTGTTCGCATTGCACCTTCAGTGTCATACTTAAGAAAGAACTCGAGGAAAGAGAACAAGTAGTTCAGGTAGATGCGTCGTGGTTAAGAGATGTTGCCCATGACTCGCTGGTTTCGACAAACTCGTTGCCACTTTGCAGTTTTAATGGGAATGGCCAGTTCTGCTACTGTGAGCTTTTTTTATTGACTTGCAAAATGTAGTTGGCAGAACTCCTATTGCGTTATCCTATTGAAAGGTATCACAAGACGTCCTAGTGAAAGGCGTCATATCCCTGGATGCTGCCAAAAGTATTTATGATTGGTCGGCAGCTTGCTGTTCCTGACAACGCTTTGCCAAAGGGTTCTCAGGAAAGGGTTTCACACAAAATTCTCATGAAATGGAGCCTTCTCTAGGATGACATGTGGTGAATTGAAGGACATCAGGACAAATGTCCTTCTTAAACATGGTCTGCTTATCTAAGCATGGGCAAGGTCATGTGCGTGATTTGGACTATAGAGGAAGCATGCACGTAGGGTGCGTTTATTTCAATGAAAACTTCATGATAAATGAAAATAGTTTCTATGGGTTTTCATTTGTTTGGTGGTTTAGGGAAAGTGATTTCCTTCTTGCCGAAGGGGAAATCGTTTTCCCCAATCTAAGCTTGTTGTTTTCAATTCATTGAAGACGTTTTCCGTTAACCAAACACCAGAAAGTCGGAAGATAATTTCTAAAAAGCAGTTTTCCTTTGAATAAATGGACCCTTAGTTGCTTTGATCCATGACTCTTCGTTTGATTTATGCAAAAACAACCTTTCTGAATCTGGCTAGATGCCATTAAACTTCTCAATTATTTGGATATCTTGAATCTCAGTCTTTCATTTCCTACTTAGTAATCTTTCTCCTGCATGCGTGGTGCATGGCCCCTGAACTATAATCAGCTATTCATTGGAATTATAGGTTGAATGTCTTGTCACTTTGTAATAGATGTCTCTCTGCTATAATCTATGACGAACGAGCCACTAATCTTGTCTTTTTCTCATTTTTTATGGACGCCTATCACTTTCCTTGAGAATTGCCTGGATTTCTCATCTGTTGGAGTCTTTCAGGCTTCTCTTCTGTCTACATTTGGCTGAAAACATTTATTTTGGTTGTTGAATCCGATTTCAAGAATGTTCACATCAGTTTTTCATTTTCCTATCAACGAACCTTTCATGTGCAGTGAGTTTTAGCTGGTTTCATCCTTCTCATTTTCAGAAGATGACTAGTTGACATGGCACTGTACTGATCGCAGTTGTTTGATGGAATTATAACATTTTATCTTGCAAAGATCCTCTAAAGTGTCTTTTCTGATCATCTCTACCGCTTGAGTGAACACGGTGTCGGTTATTTTTCTGCCATCATATGTATTCAGAATTTGCTTACATGCAATAATTGATGCTGAATGGTAAATGCTCGATCCAGAGAAGTTGAGGGCTTTCCTAACAAATTCTTCATGTTTATCTCAGCTTGATGAAAATCTGGAGCAATGGCCGCATTTAAACGAACTTGTCCATTGCTACAGAACTGACTGGGTTAAAGATGATAGCAAGTATGGGCACTATGAAAGTGTCAGTCCAGTTCTTCTTCAAAATCAAATATTTGAAGGACCTGACACTGATATTGAGACAGGTAATATCAGCGCAGATGTATGGCTCATGTTTTGAGAAACCAAAACTAAATTTGGAGAAAAGGAAAGAGAAGTGGTTTAAAATTTGGTTACTTCTTAAAGAGCAATCTGGTTTTGGTGGGGCTGTTTGGTACATGCAACAGAGGAATGTATTAATCAACTTGCTATGGTTGTGTGGCCTCCTACACTTCTGGCCCGTATTAAGTGGCTTGTTGTGGTGAGGAAACTTAGTGCTCTGATTCCCTGAGTCCTCCCATCAATTTGTCTTAACTAGTGGCATATATATGTCACGGTGATGTAGAAGATACCTTAATTTAATGGAGGAGGACTTTCTTATCGATGGATTTCTTCCTGTCACTTAACATCTATGGTTTATTTACGAATTTCCTTTTCATTGATCTACAGAGATGCGTCTTGCCAGTGCCAGGCAAGCAAAGGCAGACGACACTACTGATGATGATGTCCCTAGCACTTCGGGAAGGCAATTTACAGAGGCTACATCTTCCGACTCTAAGGTTGCACTTTTGTAGGCTTGCTTACTGAGTTTATACTTCCATCTATCTATAATGCAAGTTATTTTTTCCTCTCATATAGTAATAGTGATTACCATGTACAATAGGAGACGTAATTTGTAGACTGCAAAGGTAGACTGGTCTGTTTACTTCTTGTCACAATGAATTTCATTGACCTTATATTTTCCTCCGATCTACTTGTGTTTTGATTAGACGTTTTACATTTTTTGGTTTTAGTAGCACACTCCCATACGGTTCAATCTTTCTGTTCAACCTTAGTAAGTGACAAGGATTAGTTGTATTTTGTATGTGCATACAGCATTTTGGTGTATCTCCGCTGCCTGCTTATGAACCAGCGTTCGATTGGCAAAATGAGAGGTCAATGATATATGGCCAGAGGATTCCGGATTCTCATATCTCACAGCACAGCAGGTTATCTACAAGCATTGAAGGCTTTCATCATCCTTTTATATCTCACATGTCAGTTTTCAATTTAATTTGCCTTTCGTTTGTTTTATCTCTCACCCGTATATGTTTCCCTTGGTTTCCAGTGGATTGAAGATCTCGGTGAAAGTGTTATCTCTCTCATTTCAAGCAGGATTAGTCGGTATGTGTTCAGACTGCAGTTTGGCTTTAAGTAAAAGAGCTGCTTTCTTAATTCTTAATGCACCTAACTAAGTGTTTTTCTAATAACGACCTTCTTGTCTGGGAACCTTTTCCCACAATTTCCATTTTCAATAGAGCCATTTCACGGTACGATATGCCTGTACAATAGGGAGAGGAAAGAAAAGTTGTCAGAAGACTTTTATTTTCGAGTGCCACCAACTGAGACACAGGATGTAAGTGAATTAGTTTTCCTTTCGTTTTCCTATCTTCTAGCTAAGCTTGGTGATTAACAACCTTCCACTGATGAAGTCATGTTTGGATATTATCATCATCAGAGCAAAATGTCAAATGAGCCACGTGGAATCTTTTATCTGGATGCACCATCAGCATCAGTTTGTTTGTTAATCCAGCTGGAGAAACCTGCGACTGAAGAAGGCGGAGTTACTTCATCCGTTTATTCACGCAAGGAGCCTGTATGTGTTTTTACACCTTAACATTCTTCTATGATTCATCACTCCAACAGTGATGGATGAACAATCTTTACACACTTGTGATTTATATTTTTTTAAAGGGATTTGATAGTGTGGTTGACTCTTACTACCTAACTACCACTTTTTGTTATTAAAAAGAGATCCAAATGGTGTGGTGCCTATTTAGAACTATAATCTGATTGTTTGGTTTCTCAGTTGCATGTTTCTGTATAATTTCTTCTTCTAGGCAAATGTTATTTTAGGATTCCATCAATGATTCCCTTTTAGACTGTCAACTTTAGAAATTAGTAGATACCGACTCCATGAACACCTTGGCTTTGTGTCCCTGCTGGCAGCTAGATTTACCTGAGCATTTCCCTATACTGTCATCATACAGGGAGAAATGAACACAGGTTCCTAGTACTTCTTTTTATGAATCTCGTAATTATGAAAACTTGTTGACTGAGTTATACTAGATTGAATTTGATTACTTGAGAATTATGCCATGCTCGCACCAACCTTCTTCTAACCTTCATTCACGAGCTGAGATATGCTGTTTCCATGACTTGAAGACTGACCTGTACAATGCAATGAACGTCCTTACCCTTGCGGCAAAACTTCTCCTCAAATATGAACTTGTAAAGGAAAAAATAGATTACACCAAGCAGATTATCTATTTCTATTTTCTTGTCTGATGTTGAAGGAATTTGAAATTTGAGAAATTGAAGTAAATTCACTCAAAGTCAGCTTAATATACATGATTAATTCCTTGTAGTTCTTGGGAACTACTAGTTTCTGAATGATCCACCCCTGTAGATTGTCTTGTAATAGGCTCCACATCCTTGCTGCCCTTTTGCTTTCCTTTCCTTTAGGTGATAAAAAAAGGCCCATTACTTCTTTCGTTGTTAACATGTTGAGTACTATGGGTGTACAGAAAATAAAAAAGCAGAAACAAACATGTTGCATTCTACTATCTCATCTGTCAAAACCATTAAGCCACCTGTATTGGACACATTAAATGGCTGGATAGCGGGAAACAGTATGTTAGTTGATCTCTGTATGAACAGGACTTGGAGATTAGAAAAAGGCCAATTTCAAACTCTGTCGTTTACTTGATTGTATTCTCACCCATATGTGTAAATCTCCTCAATGACCTGATTGAAAGGCTTCCTTTGATCCCTTATAATTAGTTTTATTGGGAGGTTGCACTTGTTGGTGTTTCAAGTAAAACATTAGTTATTCATTAAATAGGATCCTTTGAATCAGGTGTTGTACTATCTCAATTGTATTTGCAGGTGCACTTGACTGAGAGAGAGAGGCAGAAATTGCAGGTGTGGTCCCGAATCATGCCATACAGAGAGTCCTTCGCCTGGGCTATCGTTCCATTATTTGATAACACCATTGGTGCAGCTTCTGGTGGCTCTGCTTCTCCTAGTAGCCCTCTTGCTCCTAGCATTTCTGGGTCGAACTCCCATGATGGTGGAGCGGAACCTGTTTCAAAGATTACATTACATGGGAAGCTGGGTTATTCAAGTGGAAGCTCAGTTGTAGTTGAAATATCGAACTTAAACAAAGTCAAAGAAAGCTACACTGAGGATTCACTTCAGGTGCAGCATGAGCGTGTTTGTTAGATCAATCATTTTCCCTTTTTGTTTGCTTATGTATCTACTGGGACCATGGGCTTATTTCATATTTCCCCCACACACACATCCCTTGGATGGTTCATATATTGTTTCTCCAAGTTAAGACAATAAAGAAAAGAATGTCATTCTCCAAAATAAGCAACCTGTCAGCCCTTCATAATAATTAGGAACTCGGTATTTCGGGTTTATTATTTCCTTTGTTAATTTAACTTGTGTCGTCTTTCTGTCAACCCTTTTTATTATAGGTCATATGAAGATCATATACTTTTAATTAGGTTTCTTTTATTAGGCATTTGATGTGTCTCTTCTATCAGAATTCTAGGTTATATGAAGATCATATACTTGAACGATTGTGAAGGATATGGTGTTTCAGATTACTATATTCAATGTTCCGTTTCCCGATTGTTTTTGGGAATGACCCAATAAAGTGATATTAATTCCACAGAAAATTAAGTTTGACTTTTATCATCTTAATATCCAGCCTCTCTTGGCAAGACAGATGGCCTTGTTATGTTTTCATTCTATGAGAAGGATTCAGCCAATTTGTGCTATTATTCAATTTCTATTCTGAAACTGTTAAGAGTTGCTTGGTTCAGATAACAGGCTCTTCAGCGCAATTTCAAGTTTATTCTGCATTGCCTGATGAAGAAGAAATTTTCAGATCTAGCTCTCGTTTTTTTCTGTGTGGGTGGAGTTGGGGGCAGGGTTTGAATTTCATGACTTTCCCAAGAAATTAGTTCCATTGCAGTTCTGAAGCTTTGGAGATGTGACAGTTATCTGACATTGATTTTAAGATGTAGGAAGGAGCAGGTCTTATTTGGATTCTCTTCGAAACCTAATTCCAGGGTAGAAAAGCATATAGGATTACAAGTGAACAATTTTTTTATCAGTACAAGTACTTATTCCACTTATATTGTTATTTGTCTGTGGTATCCTTTATTTTGTAGGATCCAAAGCGCAAGGTTCATAAACCTGTGAGAGGTGTTTTGAAAATTGAAATTGAAAAACACCAGACTGGTCATGTGGATTTGGAGAATGCATCAGAAAATGGTAGCATGACCAATGATTCTGTTGATCCAGGCGATACTATTGCTGCTTCTACTTTTTCAAAATGCCCCAGTAATGGTTCTGATGGGACCACAAGTAGCAATGCCAAATGGCATTCCTTTGATGGAAAAGAAGCCTCAGACAATAGATTGAACAGCCAAGGAAATTCAGATTTTAATGCTGATGATGTAAGTAATATACCCCATCATTCTCTCGATAAGGACATAATTACGGCTAGGGAAGGAAAATGAAGATAGCTGCATGATTTTACAATAGTTAGTTTTAGGAGATAAGCTCAAATTATGGCTAGAGAAAGAAAATGAGGATAGCTGCATGATTTTATAATAGTTAGTTTTAGGAATTAAGCTTGAAATAATTCTTTTGTAGGTGCATAAATGTACGTATTCGTATGAAAATTTGATTTGCCATGACACCATGGACCAATTAATAGTTGGGGTGAGGGAAGTTTTAATCCAGTAATTATATTTCTATGACTTAATTTATTCGATTGTATAACTTCAATGGGCTAAGTGTTAGAGCTCACTCTGCCATTGGGCGCCTCCTTTTTGGATTGCTAAAAGTCAATATTATTTAAAGAGCGAAGCATTAAAGACTGTTGAGGAAAATATCCAAAATAACAGAACATAGGTGTCTACAGATGAGGTATTGGATGGTCTCAAATAAGCTGTTAGAAAAAGGAAAATGCAGTGACTCACTAGGATATCCTGTCATGGGATTAGAGTAACAAAAAAGCTGACAGAATGCGCTGCGCTAAAATTTTCCACTACTATTTCACGGGCCAAATTGTGTGCATGTTCGAGGGTTATTGACATGTGGCTTGCATTGTCTTGTGATTCTCCATTGACCCCCTTTCATTGTGCTCAAATGAACTGTTGTTTGTATGCAGCAGCAGAATTAAATGCTTGCTAGCATTGGTGGGATAGTCAACATATAATAAATCTTTGAGCTGGAATAAATCTCTTGAACTACTTATATTGTGAACGTTTTTTGTACCATGCTTGCAACTACTTAATGTTTTTGTTGAACTTCTTTCACTTCTAGTAGAGAAAATATTTAAAGCAAGAAGAAACGAGAAATGTTTGGAGGCTTGAGAGGGGTTGGGAAGGGGGGAAAGGGGGTGATTCTTTAAGAGGTAAAAAGGAAGCTGGTCAGACCTAATCTGATTTGTGTTTTTGTTTTGTGGGATGGGTCTACACTTTTCTTTTTTGTGGGTAATCGCACTTTGGCGATCCTACCGATTGTAGATCATTATGTGCCCATACAAGCTACCTACTAGCATTTTCATCTTGAAGAATAATCGCTGATGTTCGAGCATGTACTTTTGTATGGGCTTCATGAGAATGTTGGTTATTTTCCAGTTCCAAGCCTTCGACTTCCGCACCACAACAAGGAATGAGCCTTTCCTGCAGCCATTTCATTCTCTCTATATGTATCCCCTAACAGTGGCTTTGAGTCGGAAGAGGAACTTGTTTATACGGGTTGAACTTAGAAAGGATGATGCTGATGTACGTAGACAGCCTCTGGAGGTAATTCAAGGACAACATATTATCAGTTTTTACATTCTTGTTGATGAACTCTTTTTGTGCATGATTTATACACAAGTTGGCACCCCTTTAGTGCCTATGGCTGGAATTATCTATTTCCCTATGAATATTTTTCCTCAATTTTGTGAATTATCTATCGCATAGGCACTGTATCCAAGGGAGCCAGGTGTGACACTACAGAAGTGGGTCCACACACAAGTCGCCGTTGGAGCTAGGGCAGCTTGCTATCATGACGAAATTAAACTTCTTCTTCCTTCCATTTGGACTCCGCTTCATCACCTATTATTCACTTTCTTCCACATTGATCTTCAAACAAAGCTTGAAGCTCCAAAGCCGGTAATCTTTCCTTTTAGATGAATATTCGTTTTGCTGAATGATCTCTTATTGTGCCCAAATTGTTGACTTTGCGTTTCATAACTTTCTTATGCTCCATACATAATATTACCTGGCTACTTCCACTTTTTATTGCATTAATGTAATCTTTCTTTTCCCATTTAATTGATTTTCCAGGTGGTGATTGGTTATGCAGCACTTCCACTATCCACACATGCTCAGTAAGCACATGCATTTGACCCTCTGTTCTGTTCCTTATGCTTACAAATGGGAATTATGGTTCAACCGATGTGCGTGTTTGACCCTGTCTTCAACCTTTGTTGGAGTTCATCATGACGCGCATGTAAAAACCAGTGTCAATGCCTGATGTCATGGTTGAGGATTTACTAGAGGTTCTTTACCCGAAACACGATAAAATGGCACGATTATTCTGTTAATTTAGGAGCTTGTTTACATCTGTTTTACCTTTATTTGCTGTGTAGTAGAATCTTGCTGTCTTAATTTGCAGTTGCTTTCTATTTATAAGTGGTTAGCCCAGACCTAACTGGTGTGGTTTTGAGCAGGTTGCGATCTGAAATTTCTTTGCCAATCATGAGAGAGCTAGTTCCGCATTATCTTCAGGATGCTGGAAAGGTACAAGTTGTGTCAGTCAGCAGAATAACACCTGTACTATTTGTTATTTTCCATGTCAATATGCCATTATATCATTATCTAGTAAGAGGGACAGGAGTCTTGACATCTTTAACTTTAGACTAAAAGCTAAACTGCTCTTCCCAATCTTGGTGGTCTAAGCTATTCCATCCTAGTTGCTTCTGGGTTTCCTGCATTGTCAATATCTCAACTTTTGGCTCCTCTCCTCGTAAGAAATATTTGTTTTCTCCTTTGGGTCGAACTGGAGCAAGTCAAATGCCTTTACTGATGGCACTTGCCCGCAGATTTATGTCTGGTGATGAAGTTCTTCATGAATTTCAAACACTCATACCAAATGACAAAATATATGCATATGCATGCACGGACGCATGCACGCATATGAATATGCTGCCAGGTTTCTATGCTGGGGTATCCTGAAACTGAGATGCTTCTTCAAAGACCATTAGGTTTATTAGTCTATAGAGCACCATGGTTACTGTTAAGTAGTTTTTTTGAAATTGTTTACAGAAATCTTGTAGAAGAATGTGCTAAAAGGATGTTTGGCTCGTCTTTTCATTAAATTTGTAAATAAAAGAAATGTGCCGCTCTTTTGCAGGAGAGGTTGGACTACTTGGAAGACGGGAAAACGTGTTTAAATTGCGCTTAAGACTCTGCTCATCTTTGTACCCTATTAATGAGCGAGTTAGGGATTTTTTTTTAGAATATGATAGACACACACTGCGGACAAGCCCACCCTGGGGTTCCGAACTTCTGGAGGTACTATTTTAGATGCTATCTTTCAATAAGCATTTAGTCTCTTCTTTATGCCTAATATGTCTGCTTCACGAGTGTAAATGGGCCCTTGACTTCAGCAATATTTAGTCCTGTTTTCCTTTGAAAGAAATTTCAATTTCAGTCTGTGGATTTTCTTCTAAATTGCTGTGGATGATGGTTTGTTATGACTTGGCCAGTTTTTATTTCATTGCAAATGTTCTTTTGCAGGCTATTAACAGTCTAAAGAATGTCGACTCTACTGCTTTACTCCAGTTCCTTCACCCAATCTTGAATATGCTACTACATCTTATAGGCAATGGTGGAGAAACCCTTCAGGTCTTTAAATAGATATACTCTGTTTTTTCTCTTTGTTCTTTCAAGGAAGAAAACATTCACTGGAAAAAAGCATATATACTTCGTAGAATGACAGATCTTTTAAAATCAAACAGACCATTTGATGCAAAAGAAATATAATAAGGAGCTTTAGGGACGAGTCACCAAAAAGGAACTATTGAAATGTGCTCTTGCTTTCTCTCCCATTGCCTCAGTGTGTTTTTCTTTAATGGGCCAGCTGTGGCGTTTTTCTCAATCCTTTAATAACAAGCAGTATCATAATTAACTAGTGCATGATGCATATATTTGATGTTCACTCTACTTTCACTTGATTCTTATGGTTTGCAGCCTCATATTTTACCTGTCATGTTCAGGTCGCGGCTTTCAGAGCTGTGGTGAATATTCTGACTAGGTTTGCTCTTCACTTTTGATGCTTAATGTATTGAATTGTACACACACCTTTTGTTCGCACTGACTATGAATTTTGAGTCTTTTTTGTTGTTGAGGATGACATGCTTATCTCTAAATGGAGCCTTGTTAAAGCTGTATGTGGATTCATTACCACGTGAAAAAGAAATTAAGAAACAGATGCATATGCAAAAAACCGACTCTTTTCTCATGCATCAACTTTCCTTTTCACCTTTACAAGTAATCCGTTCTCTTGGAATATAGTATATGGTCTGTAAACTGCTATGGTCACATCTGGCCTCCTTGCATTTGATAACATGTGGATTTTGTGCCATAGGGCGCAACAGGAGTCTGTGGATGACAATGAAAGAAATCGTTTTCTTGTTAACTACGTTGATTGTGCATTTGATGACTTTGGGGGACGTCAACCACCAGTTTATCCTGGTCTCTCCGCTGTTTGGGGGAGCTTAGCTCGAAGTAAGGTAAAAGCTTGCTGGCTGGTGATCTGTTTTGGCTGTTAAACTATGAGCACCATGATGGATTATACTCAGTTTTTGGGTACCATATATGTATGACGTGTTGATTAAGTTCTCTCTCCAGTTCACCCACTGCTTCAGTGATTGCTTACCGACACAAGACACCATTTCCTAGTTACAATGAAGTGCCTCTGTTCATAATTTTATGCTTTTGTTTTCTTTCTGGAACCATCTTCATACCAGGATTTTCTTGCACTTCATTTCATTTATAGAGCTGCTGTTTCTTGCTATATATTCATAAAGCTGCTCAGAAAAGTGTTTTTTATTTTTTAATCTGTTACCTTTTTTAACGTGCCAAAGTTTACAAAGGTTGAAATCCTTCCATTTTTGTCACAGTGAATTTAATGGGACATTGGTGTAGTCTTGGCTTTGGTTGCTGAGATTAATTTCCTTGTTATTAATTGTTAATGAAGAGCAGACTAATAACAGTCAATTCAGCTCCACTGGTTTAGTCAATCAGGTAAACACTGTAATATCAACGAGAGAGAAAATGTAGTTAGTGTACAAAACCTTTTGCAAGTGGAAAAACATGCTGCATGGATGCTGCACTCTTGCCTTAGGATATCAATGTAAAGCTAATACTATGCTACTCCTGATCCCTTTGTTCAGGCCAAAGGCTACCGTGTTGGACCGGTCTATGATGATGTATTGGCTATGGCTTGGTTTTTCCTCGAACTAATTGTCAAGTCAATGGCCTTGGAGCAGACTCGTCTTTTCTATCACGTTCTTTCACTAGGTAGGTTTTAAAGCATCGGAATATCCTCTTTGTGTCTTCATTAAATATGAGTATGAAGAGAAAAGGTCTATGCTTATGTCAAAATCTTAAGAAGAAATTTATTATTGTTCTGACGCTTGCTTGAGAGGTCAATGCTAAGGTTTCCTCTGCTTCTATTTTCGCAACAACTGCAATACTTAATTTTAGGTCTGTAAACATGGGCTCTTATTCGAATAGTGCAATCATTTCACCATTTAATTTGCATTCTGAATCATTGCATGTCCTTAAGTAGTCTTATTATCCTTTATTTTGCAGGTGAAGATATTCCACCTATGCAGCTGAAAGAAGGTGTATTTAAATGCATATTGCAGTTGTACGATTGCCTTCTAACAGAAGTCCATGAGCGTTGTAAGAAGGGATTAAGCTTGGCAAAGCGGTTGAATAGTAGCTTGGCCTTTCTTTGTTATGATCTCTTATCAGTGGTTGAACCACGCCAAGTTTTTGAACTAGTACGCTTTTCCTTTCCATTTAATGTTTGATTGTCCCTAATGGAATTTAGTAGTTCGGATATGACTCTTTCTTGTTCGAGAGATCCTGGCTTACTGCAAAAATATCTGCTTTATTAATATTAAACTGGATTTCTACATCTTAAGCTTGGATAGCTTATGTTGAAGTGATTAACTTAGGGAGAATTTTGCATATGGCTTGGAGTGAGTTTGTGTCAATTACAGTTCCGTGTTCAGTTGTATTCTTACTTCTCATTCATCTGCTGCAGGTGTCCTTGTACCTGGACAAATTTTCTGGAGTATGTCAATCGGTTCTTCATGATTGCAAGCTCACATTCTTGCAGATTATATGTGACCATGATCTTTTCGTGGAAATGCCTGGAAGAGACCCTTCAGATAGGTAAGTGTATGAGTTCCAGAAATGAGATTTGCCTCATCTAATCTGCAAATGCAACATAAATGCACATCAACTCGCACCCATCACTTCGGATCCTCTACATGGGTAATCAAGTTTGTTGGAAAATGTGGTGGAGCAGTTCACAATCTGGTCCTACTTGATAGCCTTTCGATTACATATACTTTTAGGAGATCTCTTGTATGCCCTTGAGCAATCATCAATTCCCAGTCTTGCTCTATGAATTTTTACAAGTTTTTCTTGAAAAACTAGTCCTTGTAACTGCTTCATACTTTCTTTCCTGGCCTCAACATATTGTAACTTACCCTGCGCACAGTGCTGGTCTTAGTCTCCTTGGATTGTCCAGAAATATATTGGATGCAGAAGATCTTATCTATATGTACATGCTGCAGGAACTACCTTTCTTCTGTCTTGATACAAGAGATTTTCCTCAGCTGGGATCATGATGATTTGTCTCAGCGTGCAAAGGTTGTGTACTGTGCTAATTATTTGTGCCAACATATACTTACATTTGAGAAACCATTCTGATTATATTTCCTTTTATTTGCTATTATAGTTTTCAAAGTTGGCAAACATGCTTGTTTCTTCTGTATGTTGACCTTTATCGTACAATTCGTGCAGGCAGCTAGAATATTAGTCATCCTGCTATGCAAGCATGAGTTTGATGCGCGATATCAGAAGCCTGAAGATAAACTCTACATTGCACAGCTATATTTCCCACTCATTGGACAGGTATGTTTCCCCATGAAGATCCCAGATCGTCTTTTATTTAGAGCTTTCCACTGAATTTTTGTTCGGTTTTCAATTTCACCTGCTTCCTTTTAGAACAGATTACAAGACAAATTTATTCTGATGCCCAGCTTTTAGGGGTTCTTCTTGTACACCTTAAAGCATCATATCAAATATCCTTTCCTGCATTTTCTCCCTAGTTAGAATGCATAAATGTCAAACATGGGCCAGTTGAAAGGTTAATTTTCATCTGTTCTTTTATAAGTGAAATTTCTGCTTTTCTGATTGTCTTGTGAAAAGGAACAAGTAGGTCGCACCTTCTTTTGATCCAGATATTTTATAGTATTAATTTTTGAGATATCAGAATACAAGAGAATTGTCTTTGAATTTATTTACTGCATACCCGTACTTCTTCACTGGGTCTAGAGAGTGTTAGAGTCTATAGGTGGAATGACTAAAGGTGCAGAGTTTTATATTCACAATCTTAAGCAGATTTATGCAAGTTACTGAGGTAGTTACACATTACTTTGACACTTATTTGTCGATGCATTTGAACAGGAAGATTACATAATTGCTCAAGCTTGATGCGTAGGTTGAAAGTACTAACCTTGATTATGACATCTCTGATCCTGGAAGATATTCAAAAAGAATCTAGAAGCTTAAGCTTAATTAACTTTATGTCATGATGTTTGATTTGTGTGACGGCAGGGCTTATGTTTAGCATTCGTCATTGCTACCAAGTAATTACTTTACGCCCCAGTCATCAATTTAAAATTAGGCAATCAGTGTGACTATTTTGTGGTTGTACCTTTCGGGGCTTAAAAAGGAAAATTGATGGTTGCTAATGCAACGCCGATCCTGGGGTTTAGCTGCAATACCACCTGTATAATTGTGTTAAATTCGCCATCATTTTAATGTCTCTATTCATAGTAAATGTACTGACAATCACATGCAAATTGAAGCTAGTTAATGTCCCTAGTGCGACAACTATATGGATGATAGACTTAAATTTGTCTAGTGAAAGCAATTTTTCCTTCCTAAGATCTTCTGGTTCTCTCCAATGTAGTTTGCTTTCATGAGATGTGGGGAAAAGATTCATTTTAAATAAACAAATCTAGCATTGTAGAAGCAACTTGGGGGGTAACCTAGTTTCTCGCTTCAAGTTCCTAGCATTTTCACGGTCTTGAATTGCAGTGTTACCCTTTATCCGTTTCTCTATGTTCTGAAAGTTTCAAATTTGAATTTGTTGCAGATCTTAGATGAAATGCCTGTCTTTTACAACCTGAATGCTGTGGAGAAGCGTGAAGTTCTGATTGTTATTTTGCAAATTGTGCGCAACCTAGATGATGCGTCACTTGTCAAGGCGTGGCAGCAAAGCATTGCTCGAACCCGACTATTTTTCAAACTCATGGAAGAGTGCCTTACTCTCTTTGAGGTTCCAGTCCCTTTTAAATGTTTTGATTCTTTCTGGCCTGTCTTCTGATTAGCTCATTTCCCCTTATCTGGGCCTCTGGAATGTCAGTTATAGATTTAAATCTTATTCTTTGCATTGAAATTCATTAGACTTGTCTGGTTTAATGTTGATCAGTGACTGAAAAAATTTGCTTGATTTCTTTCTTCTTTTTCGTTTATGAGTAAATTCATTGGAGGCATTTAGTTCTTTTAGTGGATAGATAGACAGATGGCAAGTTAAATTCCTCAGCATATAGAGGTGCTTTACGAGACAGTAATTATAATTGTTCATTATCAGCTGGACTTATCATTTGTCGGTGACTCTTCCTTATAGTTGACTGATGACAATGTTATTTACTCATGCCTTTTTTCTCCTTTGCTGTTGGGATTTTAATATTTCAATCACCATAAATTATCTATTTGTCTTTGCAGCTTGGAAGTCAGATTTACTTGGATGACTGAGTAGTCTGAGCGCTTTCGTCCTTGCTCAGAATAGTAACTGCATTTTACTTGATTTTGCAGCATAGGAAACCTTCTGACGGCATGCTCCTCGGCTGCAGCTCTCGCAGCCCCACTGGGGATGGACCTGTCTCCCCAAAGTACTCTGAGAGACTTTCTCCTGCAATTAACACATATCTTTCGGAGGCATCAAGACAAGAAGTTAGAGTAAGTGAACTCTTCTAAAGCATTTGATGTGAGAGAATGGTCAATATGTTTTGTCTGCTGTCATAATTCCTGATCTCAGAGGCCATCCTGGTGATTATTCTTTTTAATACTGACAGCCATCCTTGTGAATATTGGTTTCCACACAAAGCCTCTAAGTTCTGCTGCAATACTTATATGCAGCCTCAGGGAACACCTGAAAATGGTTATCTATGGCAAAGAGTGAACTCCCAGTTGAGCTCCCCTAGTCAGCCGTATTCTTTGAGAGAAGCCCTAGCTCAGGCTCAGTCTTCAAGAATTGGAGCTTCAGCTCAAGCACTTAGAGAATCCTTGCACCCAATATTGAGGCAAAAACTGGTATGTTGTTTACACTTAACAGTACTCACTATGCTGCAGCTCTTGTTTTCCTTATTTGAAGAAGTTTGTATCATTTGATATTTCACTTAACTTAATGAAGACAGCTTATAATCTTGGCATTTACTACAGGAGCTTTGGGAAGAGAATTTAAGTGCTGCTGTCAGTCTTCAAGTTCTGGAAATAACTGAGAAATTTTCCACAATGGCATCAACTCATAGCATCGCAACAGACTATGGGAAACTTGATTGCATAACCGCTATATTTATGAACTTCTTCTCCCGAAATCAACCACTGGAGTTTTGGAAAGCTCTATTACCTGTCTTCAGCGGTGTCTTTGATCTTCATGGAGCTACCCTTATATCCAGGGAGAATGATCGATTCTTAAAGCAAGTTGCTTTTCATCTGCTGCGGCTAGCAGTTTTCAGAAATGACAGTATTCGGAAACGGGCTGTTGTTGGGCTTCAGATACTTGTTAAGGTAAGCTCTCTAGACTTAATATCATGCTCTTCTCTGCCAGCTAGTACAACCAGATTATTGATGGTATGCATTTCACTATCAATTTGCAGAGTTCTTTCTATTACTTAATGCAATCTGCAAGGTTAAGGGTCATGCTGACTATTACAATGTCAGAGTTGATGTCTGAGGTGCAAGTTACTCAGATGAAATCTGATGGTACACTAGAGGAGAGTGGTGAGGCGCGGCGACTTAGAAAATCTTTGGAGGAAATGGCAGATGAAGGCAAGAGCCCTAACATATTGAGGGAATGTGGTCTTTCTGAAAATACTCTCATCTCAATTCCAGAAAGATTGACAGAAAATCAGTGGTCCTGGTCGGAGGTCAAATATCTCTCTGATAACCTTCTTTTGGCACTAGATGCAAGCCTTGAGCATGCTCTTTTGGTAAGTTATGATTACATATGTGGTAGTATATTTGTGTTATGAGTGAGGGGAACCTCATGTATATTGGTAAATATCGGCCACCATTCCTCAGATTGGATCAATTACAAATGGTTCAAGTAGTTCAGTCATCTGAGTCACCATTCTGGCTTGACAGTGGGTCGTGTTAAAGTTGTTGGCTGTACCACATCTGATCCAGCGAGCTTGCTGACCACAGACATATTGGCTTTATCATTAGTGACATGGTAATAATTGATTTTTGGGGTTGTGTTTAAGTGACCTTTCTCTGATGTTTGTTGTTCAGGGACCTTTAATGAATATGGATAGATATGCTGCTGCAGAGAGTTATCATAAACTTGCTATGGCTTTTGCCCCTGTCCCGGATCTTCACATTATGTGGTTGTTGCACTTATGTGATGCACACCAGGAGATGCAATCTTGGGCTGAAGCTGCACAATGTGCTGTGGCTGTTGCTGGTGTTGTAATGCAGGTACATACTGTTAAACTATAAAATATAGTCACATACGACTTTGTTTTAGCGAACACACTCTTCTTCTAAGCTTGATAGTTGGCTTCTGTATGCTGTCACAAAAAAGGTTCCTCTATACAATCACATTTTGCTAGCTCTCCAAGGAAAAATTGTCGTTTATAAATAGAAGTCCAATGCACTCTGCCTGTTGTGTGGTCGGAAGGACCTAAGTTATGATTTAATTTCCAGCTGAATACTTTTATCTGTAATAGAACAAAGACACAGGGTATGGACAAGTTCCCTACTCTTAATGGACAAGAGATATTGTCAGTAGGATGTCATTTTCCTCAACCAAAGTGAGTTTTTTTTTCTGATTTGTAAGGTATCTAGAGTGAACCTCTCTATACTTCTCTACAAAGACTGCTCAAACTGTTTGTTTTCTGATATCTATTTATAGGGAAAACTTATTGCTAGTTATCTCTACTTGATGGCCGGATTTGGATATTTTCCGTCGGATATTCATGCAGCCTTCTAGTACTTTTTTTTTTTTTTTTTTTTTTTTGTTTTTTTTTTTTGTTTTCTCCTCCCACCCTTAGGGGGGGGTGGGGGTATGGTTTTTTTTTTTTTTCCCCCACACTCATGGGGGGGGTATTTAACCGGGGGGCCCTTTTTTCTTACTCATTACTTTCTTTTGCAGGCCCTAGTAGCTAGGAATGATGGTGTCTGGAGCAAAGACCATGTGACAGCACTACGTAAAATTTGTCCAATGGTCAGCGGTGAGATTAGCTGTGAGGCATCTGCTGCAGAGGTTGAGGGGTACGGTGCTTCAAAACTCACAGTAGACTCTGCTGTGAAATATCTGCAACTTGCAAACAAGCTTTTCTCTCAAGCCGAGCTTTATCATTTTTGTGCAAGCATTCTGGAGCTTGTGATTCCAGTCTACAAAAGCAGGAGAGCATATGGACAGCTGGCAAAATGTCACACCTTGCTGACCAATATCTATGAGTCAATCCTTGAGCAGGAATCGAGCCCAATACCTTTTACTGATGCTACATATTATAGAGTGGGGTTCTACGGTGAAAAATTTGGGAAGCTGGATAGGAAGGAATACGTTTATAGGGAGCCCCGTGATGTGCGCCTTGGTGATATTATGGAGAAGCTTAGTCATATTTATGAGTCCCGGATGGATGGAAATCATACACTGCACATTATTCCGGATTCTAGACAAGTAAAAGCCGAAGAGTTGCAGCCAGGAGTCTGCTATCTACAGATAACTGCTGTTGATCCTGTGATGGAAGATGAAGATTTGGGGAGCAGAAGGGAGAGGATCTTTTCTCTGTCTACCGGCGGGGTCCGTGCACGCGTATTTGATCGCTTTCTGTTCGATACTCCATTTACTAAAAATGGCAAGACTCAAGGTGGGTTAGAAGACCAGTGGAAGAGGCGGACGGTTCTTCAGACTGAGGGCTCATTCCCTGCCCTTGTGAACAGGCTCTTGGTGATTAAATCTGAGTCTCTTGAGTTTTCGCCAGTAGAAAATGCAATTGGCATGATTGAAACCCGAACAGCTGCACTGCGCAATGAACTCGAGGAGCCCCGCAGTTCTGAAGGAGATCAACTCCCCCGCTTGCAAAGTCTACAGAGAATTCTTCAAGGCAGCGTCGCAGTCCAAGTGAGTGCATATTAATGGCCTTTGACAAATAACTGGCTTATGCTTTGACCAAATAACTTTCTTCATGATGACTTTTGTTTTACATTCAATCACATTGTTGTAGGTGAATAGTGGGGTTCTTACTGTTTGCACGGCTTTCCTGTCGGGTGAGCCTGCCACGAGGTTGCGGTCCCAAGAGCTACAGCAACTCATCGCTGCACTTCTTGAATTCATGGCTGTTTGCAAGCGTGCAATACGGGTTCACTTCAGATTGATCGGGAGGAAGATCAAGAATTCCACACGCAGCTCGTGAACGGGTTTCAAACTCTCACTGCAGAGTTGTCTCATTACATCCCTGCCATCCTCTCGGAGCTTTGAAATTGTTGTACTATCACTTGTATCGAGTGTATGTGCCTAGGCTTTTGGTTTTCATTGGCATCTTTTGTAGTTTAAGTTGCCTTCTTTCACCCCCTTGCGAAATAGCATCATTTGTTGTTTATGTTGGTAGGAGAATGTGTTCATATCCCGTCATGTGTAATGTCATCTGTAATTTTCCGTTGCGGAAGATGTGGATGCTTTCAACAATTGTTCATATCTTTGACCTGGTTCTTGAATGTGAAATGCCCAACGAAATTCTGCTTTACTTTTCTTTTTCTGTTTTTAGGTCTCAATTAACTTAGCACTTGTTAGACAACCTAAGTCTCAAGGGGAGTATCGTTGATCGTTCTGAGATTGTTTGACGACACGCAAAGGGCATATATGTGCCTGAAAATTCACTTGCATCACTTATCTGGATATGTAATTGTTAATCCAATGCATCCATGATGAGCTGCTTTGACAAGTGAGGGTAACCTTTTCGTTTTCTTAAACCCTGCTAATCCGGGTTAATTTAGTTCACATGAGAAAATATTCAGTACTATTAAAGTGTCACGTCAGCGGCCAATGTTGCATGCATTTGCCCGGTCATAACATTCGATACGTAGGAATTGAATTAAAAGTAGACAAGCAAATTTGTTGACCATCTGCAAGGGACCACTGATGTAGAGCAGCTTTTAAAAAATTTAAGACCGGCCTGCCCAACCACCTCTTCGATCATCCTTTACGACCACGATTAATTTCTTTCTTTAAGGAGCTCAAGTTTTGACGTTTCCAGGCCCTCGCTCGACCCCCGTGCTCCGAAGACCTCCATCTCGCTTAGAAGACCACCGTTTCAAAGATCGCCATCTTCTCTTCCATGGCCTCCATAACTTTGAGATTGCGAAATGTCGAGCGCAGTGAGCTCGATATTGAGTTTGAATGTGGTCCACCTGCTCAGTAGCTTGAAATTAGTCTGATTGGATTATACTGATGCGCGGGTAATACAGTCTGACATTGTTTGGTACATATACTGCTAGAAATTTTTCTGTTTGGTGCTGGAAAAATTTGAGATAAACAACAATCATGGAAAATAAAAAAACAGCGTCTAGACAGGCAAACACTAACAAGGACTCTGTTGTTCCATGAAACTTCTCTTGATAGTAATTTCTCTCTTTCGCTTTATAAACTTTGCGCAGTGAGATTTTGAGAGTTTTCCATCTCTACTTTTATCTCACTATATTTCATGGAAGAGAGCAAGCTGGATCTCCAAATGTGGTTATGAAAAGTGAAACATGTTGATTCTCTTTTCTTTTCCTTTTGCCTAAGCTAGTATGGTTTAGTGAGCGTTTGACAAAAAGAGCAGGTATTCTGCAAGCGGGTAGGCGGTAAGTGAAGAGCGTCAGGCCGATTGGTCGTTGAAAACAAAAAGTTGCATAGTGAGCAACAAGCTGCCAGAGTCCTAGACTAGAGGTCCCGGATCTCTAGCAATAGATAAACTGAAGATAAACGCGGTTTTCCATTGAAGATCAAATTTTCATTAGCTTTTTAACCAATGCACTTCACCGCTTACCCATCCCAACAAAGCTACAATCATCTCACTGCCTTTGACACGGTCCATATACATATGCAGACCAACTAATTATCTTCAGTAATCCAAGCCTTCAAACCTAGTGTGATCCTTCCTCTTCTCCTTGCCCTCCATACACTAGATAAGCAAGCACTATAGCAGCCTTGAGGCATTTGGAATTCATCCGAGACATCGTTCATGTACAGTGGCTGGTGGCCTTCAGTCATTCATCATCTTGTGTACAAAATCCTTGAAATTTCATAAGCCTGCATCACCTACCCGGTTCAGTTGATTAGGTTTTATAAACCTCTTAACCCTACTTGCAGGTCAATGAGAAAGCAGAATTGTCTTTAGAAGCATTATGCGCGATGACCCTTTACATTCTACCCACTCTAAATCTTCATTATGAAAGCTGTCTAGCAGGATTGCCTCCAACATGCAAATGAAGCTCTCAAAATCCTATGCTGTTTCCCCAGCAGTGTGTCGCGACCTAAAAAAATTAGATTTTTCCAGACTAACGGATTATTAGGTTAATTAAATTAATTAATCTAAATCGGACTCTCCCAAGTCCTACCGAATCGCAACTTAGGTTCTCTTAATGAAGAATGTATTAAATTGGAGCCGGCACTAATCTTTTATGATAGGTAGATTAGAAACCTAAATAAAGTATTCGGGAGAAAATACATTATTTCATGCGAACCGGAAATTAAATGGATTCGGAGACTTGGTTACATTAACTTTTCAATTAATGTCCTTTCGGTACCCGATTTTCACGAAAAAATCCTTAGTTTGATGATTTGAATTAAATGTTTTTTTTTTGGATTTGTTTTTTATTAAATGCAATGCTAATGCATTCTAACTATATGACATGTGAGATGTAATGACATCGCATAATGACGTGGCAAATATGCATGACATGGAGGATATGATAATGCAAACTAGACTACGTAATATGCAATGCGAATGACATTTTTCTGTATTTTTATGCATTTTCGGATTTATGAAAGAGTTGAAAGACTACCTAAAGTGAAATATCATCCGACTTAATTTAAGAAATTGATTTCTCAAAGTCCTAATTTTTATTAGATGTTATTTTCATGCAAATGTATGAGAGAACATGATTTGACTTAAGAAAATTGCGACATCTTTTTTGGATTTTTTTAAGAATTTATTTAAGCCATAAAAATGATGAAATTTGAACAAAAGTAAACAATATTGCCCATAAAAAGACCTTTAAATCCGAAATTCCGATTTTTATTCACAACATCCCCGAAATTAGGGTTAGCAAGTGAATATATTATAGAATTACCATCGTCCCATATACATAGGGCAAACCTTGAAATTTTATTTAGGAATTAGCAATCCACTTCTCGAAATCGAGGATTTGATATCTAATTCACACGTACGGGCACGATCGTACTTCGAGATCGAAGTCATATGTTGTCTTTAATGTACGTTTTTCGAGGAACAAGACACAATTGGGGAGCATGTGTTATGGGCAATATTGTTTACTAATGTTCAAACTTTATAATAAAGATAACATAGAACAAATAATAAAAAGTATGCGAAAATGAACATGCTAAAAGAAATCATCCACCAAGGCACATGAATTTCGAAAATCAGAAAGGGGATTGCCGAAATCTGGTAGGGCCCACTTGCTTGATTTGCCAAAGTTCACATCTTTTCAAATTAAACAATTATCTCTTGAGATTTCGAAAATATTTTAGATAATCACTAAATTAGGAAAGATATATTCAATCAAGGCAAGGATTTATCCACAATAGGTAAAGATATGTAAAATATTCACAATGAAATGCAATTCAACCAAATCAAGTAACGAAAATTTAAAATATTCTGAAGATGAAAATTCGTTACCTAATTTGACAAATTGGATTGCCAAATTTGAACGTTGAGCTACTAATCCACGGACGAGGACTCGCCGGTGAAACACGCACGGCTAGGGGAGCTTCGGCTGTGGTGATCGGTGATGAGGACACCAGTACTTGACTAAGGTGCTCACGTGGGGTGATCAATGAGGCCGCTCACATGATGCGAAAGAATGCCATGGGTAATTGTGATATTCCCAATCTCACATGGGAACAAAATGGGGCTGCTGTGAAGTGATCCCTGAGCAAAACCACAAGAAAATCTGCAACCAAAAGAAGAAAAGCAAATTAACGGATTTAGACACAATAAAATAGAATAACAACAAAAGATCAGTGGGGGACGAAAAGACTATTGGGAGAGATATGAATCGTATTCTTGAAACCATAAACCCCAAGTGCGTGTGGTCTGTGTCCTTCCCGTACGAAGCTTGCGCCCTGCTAGACTTGGGGTGACTGGAATCCTAGAAGAGTTTCGGGTCGAATCTATTTGCTTTGACGAGGGAGCCGCAGGATGTTGCTTGGTTGCTTGTCTTGGACAGAGCGGGCCTGCCTTAGAGAAACAACGGCCGTCAATGGCGAGGTCAGTACGGCTCGTCACCACCGTGGTTAGGGATGAGCGGCTAGGGGTATAGCGATGGTGAAGTCTTGATCTTTGGAGTTTAGACCATGTTCTCTGTCTTTTATCTCTCATGGGTTCTCTACCCTTTTGGAGTTTTTTGCAGGTGGATTCCACGAGCAGAACCTGGAAAAGAAATCAAAGGAAAAGACAAAAAGAGATGCAAATACGTAATATTCATGAAGCATCAATTCTCTCCTTTTCTTGTCCCTTTCTTCAAATAGTGACAGAAATCATAGCCTCACAGGATCTTAAGGACTAGATGTCAAAGTTGCTTCCATCCAGCTGTGTTCAAAATCTGGGGAGGGCTCCGCTAAGTAATCTTCGGTGGTGGCTTCCTCTAATTCTCTCGCCCTCACCTTCTCATGTGTATTCTTTTTTATTGTGCCGTATACTCTGAATCAATTGGCCTCTTCTTCGTCTTTCCCTCTTCTTGTCTTATTGCTCTCTTCTGCAGACCTCCAACAAGCAAGGTTCCGCGCACAATCTCCCTCTTCGTGTAATCTTTCTACGTGAATTCCCCTCATGAACTCTCTCGCTATCCAAGGCTGCCTCTCACTTTCCTAGCCATGTATTATGATGTCTGCCCCCTTTGGAACGCGAACCCTACGTTTGTATTTATAATGGTGAGCTGAGTTTACGTTTTATTTTCATTATTTGCAGAATTGTCCCTCAACTTGTGATAATCGTAATTTCATCCAGAGACAAATATTTGTCCATGAAGCCTTTTTTCTCAATTAATGGATTTTTTTAATTAAAAGGCTTTTTCCCAAATTAAGCATTAAATGGGCTGATTTAAGCTCAAAATTATCCCAATAACCTTGTTAATTTTCGCACACACTCCCTCATGATTGCTGAAAAATCCAAACTAAGCCTAGTCCAATCCCTCACAAATTGAGCTCAATCGCTTCGCCTCATATGAATGCAATGATATGCATGACCCGACAAAAAGAAAATATGCAGTCCATGAGAAATTAATTTTTTGTGAAAACTATGATAATTCTCATTTTATACTTAAATGAATTATTTAATAAAAATCAAAATTTAGGTGTCAACACAAAGCAGCCTGGAGTAGCTCTAATCCACCCGTAATGACATTAGTCAAGAAAGCATACGAGATGTTCGAGGATCAAGATGAACTAATGATTGGGTCATACCCCATCCTCATATCTCGATCTTGATGACCTGAATCTCGTTATGGTAAAAATGGGGATACCATCACAGGGAACATTGTTGGCTTGGCTCAACAAATTGTCTGCGAAACATTTAGGTCACGGCATGGTAACCATTTTGTTCCAAAAAATGATTCCGATTAAAATGACTTTTTCCGGTTCTCGTTCTTCGGATGATTTTTAGAGAATCAAAACGCGTTTAATAACCTGTTCAAAATTTCTTTCTCTGGAATAAAAACGCGTTTGATAACCGCACAAAATTTTTGTTTTAAAAAACTTCTTTTCCTAATTTTTTTCATTTAAGTCAAATAACTATGTAGTTATTTTGTAAAATTTCATCCTAAATTGAAGACTAATTTCCAATGCACACTAAAATAATTTAAAATATATTATTTTTTTTAGCAAGTCATAAATGAAACACAAATTTTAATACATTACGCTCGAAGTTCGATTGAAGCATTGGACGCTTCCCATATTAAGAACTCATTTTTTTCTTCAAATGTTGCGTTATGCAAAATCCATTGACAAAAAAAAAGCCAAATTATCCTCCTTGATACGAAGTACAAGTTCGTCGCTATCATTTTGCAGCTTATGTCCTAAATCCAAGTGGGTGTTTAGCTTGACTCCATGTGCGAATGTTTACATTTTGTTATGCATGGCTATGAGTATATATGCTATCATCCACAAATTGGATGTTATCATCTTCTCGTGACATTTTTTTACGAAAGAGTAAAATCTATTAAATCTAAGATATTTAGGCCCAAATTTATGAAAATGGGGTTAAACTAGCCTAATCTAAGCTTATTCTATTTTTAGGGATTTTCTAAATTTTTGGTGATTTTGAATTTTTTATTTTATTTTTATTAGGTTGAGGAAAAAGTGACGAGAGAATTGAAAAGAAAAAGTCGAGATGTGAGACTTCATTTTGTTTTGTGATTCTCAAAAGTGATTCTTTTTTCGTAACCGACTTTTTTTTTTATTCGGATTTTGCTCTAAAACCGATTTTGATTTTCTAAAACCGATTCGAAACGGAATCGAATCAAATTTATTTGCGTTATCAAACGCGATTCTCATCTATTTTTATTCCCAAAATCGATAATGAGAATGATTACCATGCAGCCCTTATATTCCGAAGCAAAAAGTTCTCGCCATGATGGATTCGGTCCTGAAGCAACTGAAAATGCCTATGGAAGAGTGAATCCCATGACAATCGTGTAGCCGAACTAGAAGGTATATATCAATCGGCAAGCTCTAATCTAACGTACTTATTCAACGAATAAGAACCCAAACATGAGCAATTCTTAATTTCTTCCGGCTCACGTTAGAATGGTTATGATACCCGACCCTTCTAGCTTCAAGAGTCATTTAACTTCAATCAATAAACAGAACACTAAAGTAGATGATGAAAAATAGGTTTTGAATTTGAAACTGTTGAGAAAAATCCCTAATTGATTTTGTAGTTGACAAAGCAATCCATAATTTCTTATATCTAAGTTAATGCAGTGAAACGCTATTTTGCAAGTTATCCAAAGATGTATGGAACAAGACACATAAGATTGAATCTAGCAAGGTAGACTCAAACGATGTGTTGAGAGACTCAAACGCCGATCGAGTTTAGACGTTGGAATGATGCTCAAGTTTTGAGAGGAGTATTTCACGCGTAATGATTAGATTATCGGCGAGATGTATTCAAGATGATTTAATTGAAATATTACATCATCACAACGGCTAACAATCAAGCTGTGGATTCTTACTTGGAAATTCTCAATCATGAAGATCAATCAATGACGTAAATTAAAGGGAGATGAGGATGACTCGCCTAATAAAGTAATCTATCTATGGACACTCAGGATCACAATTGTATGGGCGATTTCATCCAAAGGGAGATTATTTCCTTTGTCGACCTCAACGACTACGAAATTCTTTGTATACGGTCTCGCTCAAACAGGGAAGTTTGGAGAGCGATCCTCTTGAAATCTTGCAATAGGCGGTTCAAAATGGAGGAGTATAAAAGGAGCCTTCAAAGTTGAAGAGCGAAAACAGACGAGAGAATAGAATTCAAAATTCCAATATCAAGAGAGCTTCATATCTCTTCACGTACCTTAGATCCTACATTGTAATACTTAGAGAAGAACATGCGAGTGTAAGAGTGTTAGACGAGAAGTTTACTCGCCGAATTGTAACCTCTAAGCTATTCACTAATAGAATCTAGCCGATCGGTTGACAATTTGAAAAAGTGGACGTAAGACTTGAACAAAACCGAACCACTATAAATCCTCTGTGCATATTCTTTTTCCCTTAGTCTCTCCGATTACGTCTTGTGATGGTGAAATTGTGCACGTTATTGCATTTGAGGATATCTCGGATCTTACTAGCTAACATCATCTAAACAAAGCTCCAAGCATACTTGCTTATATTCCGCATTAATTTTTTAAAATCTTTGAAATCACCTATTCACCCCTCTCTAGGTGATAACGCTAGCCACAACAGAAACTTTAGGTATAGTTACTATTAACATTGGAGAATGTAGCCTGAAGAACCAATAAAGCAATGTAATGGCATCACTACTCTCCCAATAGCACCACTAACACCTATATATGATACACATGTCAAGGTAATTTCAGAAAATAAACGGACACATACTACAGATCCAACTCATATAGACTAGAAATTCCAAATCCCTTTATTAATCAGCATAAGTAGTTCTACAAAATCCTCCGTTAATTTTTATTAAATTTTACCGTTAAATTATTGAGTTAGATAATATGTATAGTTGACGGGTGCAACCAATTTAAGGCTTTACTCTCCGTTTTTAATAAGTGTACCAATTTGAGGTTTTTCGTGGTATTAATTCAATTTAACGGAAACTAACGGAAGTTAATAGTTTGGGATAAATTTATTACGGGTATATCAGTTTGTAGTTTTTCGTGGTATTAACCACCTTAAATATGATGCAATTTCATTTTCACTAATTTCCTGTAGCTGTTTGGCAAGGACTTTATTGTGGTGCAACAATTTTCCTTTTATTTTTCCGAAGAATGCAATAGTTTGAACTAATATACCTTGAGTTTAATGCCTTTCAGTCTTCACTCTTGAGCTGCAACACTGTCTGTATAACTTAACTAAGGTCCAATGTATTATAGGCCAACGATGGGTTGTTGAGTTCTTGAACCATAAATTTTTGGAAAAATTTCAAATAAGGGCTTGAAGTGAATATTATTTTAAATAAGAGTTTAAAGTGTAAATGCTTTGTTTTAAGAAAGGGCGTACTAAAAGGCATTTTCGTTATTTGCATTTTTTTTCCTTTTTTTTTTTTTTTCGCTCTTTTCCTTTTGTTTTTTCTTTATGCTTTTTCTCTCCTTTCTCCCGAGGCCGGCCTCAGGCAATGGCCTGACGGACCAGGCAACCCAAGTGGCGACTCACGCCGGGAATGCTTACTTCTCCAGCTTGATCAACGAGAGGCAAAACTCCGATCTTGAGAAAGCCCAGTGGCAAGCTGTCAAGCTCACTAAAATTGGGAGTTGGAGTCAAGCGACGGATGCCCGAACTGGGGTGTTGAGGATTCTGCAGAACATGATCGGACTGGCCACTTTGTATGACTTCAGAAGGAAAGGGCCATGCAACACCCGGTAGGTGACTCCGGATCTTGCAGAAGCAGGAGGTGAAGAGGGCACCGAAGGCCAATGAGTGTCTGACGAATGCAGCGATGTAGTGGGAGCTGCGCTGCAAGAGGGATGTGATGAAGAGCATGAAGTACGTGGACGAGCACTTGGTCAAGAACAGCAAGGTCCTGCTATACCAAGGTCGATGGGGAGAGAAGGGATCGATGAGTTCTTGAGGGCAGAGAGGAAGGTTTGGAGGGTGAACAGGGTGCTTGCTGGGTATGTGCAGAAATGGGGGAGCTTGAGCCGTGTCGTGGTTCCGGGTGCTGGGCATCTGGTGCCCACCGACCAGCCATTGAGATCGTAATCCATGATCGAGGATTGGGTTTTGGAGAAGGGCTTGCTCGCCAGTTCCTCAATTGGACGAGTGTCAGCCGTTTCTCGCCGACCGCAACAAAGATAAAAAGGAAATGGAACAAAAAAAAAAGAAAAGAAAAAAAAATGAGTTAAAAAATGATAAAAATATCTTTGATTAGGCCTTTTTTCAAACAAAGAAGACCATTCGGATCCTTATTTAAAATAAGATTCTACTTCAACTATTTATTTAAGAAAATAAAAGCACTTCAGACTTTTATTTGAAATTCTTCCTAAAATTTTTTACTCATGCTTGAGCATGCGCGCATTTGCGCGCATGAAGTCGTGCTTGGGTATGTTAATTACTGAGTGTCGTGGGGTGGGGGGGGTGGGGGTGAGGAGAGGAGGGCGCTTGGAGTAACCATTATATTTAATGGCGTCTCAAACATCGTTTAGCATTCTGTCCCAAATGGAAATACAGTTACTGGTCTAGGGTGAAACCTCTTAACAACTTTCAGAACCGAGAAACTCCAGCTTCTCAAGCAGTAAATTTCATCTTTTTGGCATGGATCATCGTTCTCGGCAACCCGACAATGATGAATAAGCATCTTCCAGAAACCAGTTTAAAGCACCAAGATTCCACGCGCAACTATGTCTCACCATGTCCTTTTGCATGATGATTTAATGTTTGACCGACTTCACGGCCTCAAAAACAGCAGAGAAGTCTGAATCACCCAGTCCCAGGCTCCTGGCCCTTTTGAAAACCTACAAACAGCGGAGAGATGACAATGTAAACTCATCTAAAAGCACTTTGGACACAGTGCAATGTATATTCAAATAAAAAGAAAGGAAAGGGTAACAGAACATCAGAACGTAATATTAGTCTCAACATTGCCTGAAGAAGTGCAATGATTATGATGATTTTTTTTTCTGTGGAGAATAATGTCTTAAAGTTCATGACCATGACTTTTCAATTCACCGTGTACTTGAAAGTTAAAGTCAGCAAGCACCACCACACAGTGGATACGATCCAATTCCCAGCAATAATCATCTAACTTCTTAGAGAGTAGACTATAAAACATAAACACAAGAACCAACCTCATTGGAAGCAGCTGCGATCGGCATTGAAAGGGCATTTTCATCCCCTAGAGCAAGAGCCAGCCTCATGTCCTTCTGCTGATGTTTCAGAGGAAAGGCTGGGGCGTAACTGTTCTTTATCATAGTGGGTCCTTTAAGTTTGAACATTGGGTTAGCAATTGCACCGAGATCCTGCCAAAAAAAAATTTTTATCAGCCATCCATGCTTTAACTCGAGTAAATCCGAACAGGTTAATCATTGTCATACCAGTACGTCGAGAAGAGTATGAGGGTCCAATCCACTTTGGCTGGCCAGTTCAAGTCCCTCAGAAAATGCATTCATCATGCTGAGACAATAAATATACTCTATGAGCCATAAAGATGCCAATGTACTATAACCAAACTAAAAGAACATAAATCCTTTTGGTAAATCTTGAATGAAACTGATTTAGTTCTGTGGGACCAGAACAAGTACAGAATTTAAGGTCTGATGCAATGCAATCACATTGCTCTCATATGAGAGCTACAGAGATCATTAACATGCCATTACCAAGAGAGGCTAGGAGTTTCCGCACGTCCTTCTTGTTGACTATCTAACAGATGGATTTTTTTTCTTCCCGTTGCACAGAAAAATGGTTTCTTTGAGTTTGCAGATCAAAATGCAGTTGCAGTGTAATGGCTACATAAGCCTTAAGATCCATGCAAGTAGCTTACAGTACAATGAGTTACTATTATAAACTAAGATTTTGGTTTATCCCAATTGTAACATTATAGGATATTGCTGTCAAGATTATCTCTAGCGTGGACCCAGCCCACGAGAACTTCCACATAAGTTTCTGTTTCAGTATTCAGTTTCGTCTTTCACATAGTAAAGACTACAATGAGCTTCACCAGGCTATCTACCTAAAACTTTAGGTTGGCTGCACCTCTGCTAGTCTCGAAGTATGAAGAAGCTATTGGGATTCACCAATTGCAAAGATAGACAGAAACAAGTACCAGCCCATTATCATGTTCACTACAAGCTTCATTTTAGCTCCATTTCCAACTGGGCCCAGGAAGAAAGACTTCTTCCCCATGACATCGAAAGCTGGAACTGCTTGCTCAAACAATGCCTGCAGATACAAGGTCGAAAGGATAAATAAACGTCAGAGATTGAATAAAGAGCATTTAGCTCTCAGAGAACAAGATTCTTGCATTTTCATCCTGATGTTCTCACAATGTAGGAGTCCATTTGATGAAATGATATTTTCCAAAGACACATGCATCACCACTGCCAGAGTCTGAAATAAGTAGTTATTTAGCTGTACCTCCAGATATATCTTCTTGACACATTCTCTTTCTTAATATCTTACACTTATCTTTGCAAATTACACTAGCAATTCAGGAAAATGGCCAAAACCCCTTAAAAGAAGGATATCCTAACTGACAAAATGCAGCGCTGGTGTAAAGTCTCAGCAAAGGCCACTGGATAACCCACTGAAAAAATAAGCCTTGATAAGACTTCAAACAATCCATAATTCAAGGAATAAATTCATCCTCCTTGGAAATTCATATGCATTAGTGCCTTTTTGACCAGGAAGCAATTTTCATACGCGATATCATTATTTAGAAAATTTGTGACCTTGAGATTGTGCAGAAGTGGATGAACTTATAGACAGACCATGGTAAATCTTGGACCAAAGATAGGCGCCTGTATCTTTATCAAAACCATTGCCTTCAAGATTCAACGAGGACTTTACAAGGAATTGGCCAGTGCGATTCTCCTTTCCAAGCTAGCAGTTCAGTGGAATTATGTATTTTATTTTATTTTATATTTTTGTAGTATGTGCAGCAGAAATTAGTCTTGAAGTGGCCACATGAACACAATTGATGAACTAGCGAACAGAAAATCTGAACCACCATGTAGACCTAAGTTCAATTTGTTTTCATTGACCTGTTTCTATTGTCCATCAGATGCAAAGCAGTGCCAAAGAAAGCTAAAGAGGCACAGAGACAGAAAAATCATTAAAGCACATGCCTTTTCTCCAGCTGCAAGTATAATTAATTGTCCATCTTCGGCAGGCTTTTTACTACCCGAGACAGGGGCTTCAAGGAAGTGACCGCCCTTCGATTGAATTGCCTGGAAATTATCAGCAAAAAAGCTAAGGGCCAACACTCATTCTCGTCATAGCGTACTTCATGTGGAAACCCACTATGAAATCTTGACAAAATGTAGGAAAAGGAGAGAGATCAGTGACACTAAGAGTCATACAGCTGGGTTACTAGTGAAAGGAATTTTTTTTTTTTTTTGATAATTTGTAAAAAACACTATGAACCACCTGATATTTGTTCATGAGTCAAAGCATCAATACAGACCTCGTTTATCTTAATTGAAGTTTCGGCATCAACTGTTGACATATCTATGTAGCCTTTTCCGGCACAAATCTCCTCAAGAACACCATCCTTGTCGAAAACCACCTAGCAGTTACCGGACAGACAATCGTAACTAGGATACAGAAAGACAAGCGGCAGTCAAAACCAAAGTATTAATTACCGACCGAAAGAGCAGCTGAAGGGTCAGATAACATTGCGATAGTGTACTTGTTTTTCTTGACTACTGCAGCTGGTGTTTCTCCGACTGAAGCACCATGCTCCACTAGTTCATCACACTGAAACAGAAATGCATCAGAAGCAAAACAAAGACTGCATGAGAATACAACTCCCAGTAAATTTATTTGACGAGATTTAGGAGGCAACAATGCTGGATGCATCATCCAGAACATCATAAATTAATAAACAAGTGTGACTCCAATCAAATCCGGAGGACAAACTTTCATCAGTTTTATTTTCGAAACTGACCCTCATGTAAGCACCCTCATATTTCGTGTTTCCCTGTCCACTTACTTGATAAAGGACTAGAGCAAGACTTCAGCGTGGTATTTGCAAGATAAGATGATAATTCATACACATTATTCGTTGCCTCTTTCCTTCCTCCCCACTGTTATATCCTTATATGTGATTGAATTTAAAATGTTTACACAAATCTGCGAACCAATCAGATTATATGAGTCCATTTGGGCTGGTGCAGTATCTTCAATAATCAATGTGAATCCATTTGGACTGGTGCAGTATCTTCAATAATCAGTGCAAAATCAACTATCCAATCGCAACTCGACCCTCCAGGATATTCCCCAAGTCAAAGAATATTGGAAGAAAAAACTTGAGATTGAGAAGCAAAAACATCAAACAGCATTGGGGAACAACTTAATCTGAAAGTCCATACAAAAATGAACCTCAGATGTCAGAAGAATATTTAACGGCATAACAAAATCAGAGGGAGCACATTATCAGAAATAAATCTGAACACCACGAACAACGAATTGTGGTAGTCACATAAAAAAGCTCACCAGTCTTTTTTGGGTCTCCCTCCTCTCTTCTATGTACATGAGTGTGCAGTGCTCACGGGGATCAAACCCTGACCTGGTACTCTCCGGCCCCACCCCCCAATCCCTTTGTCAGCAGGCAGCATGCCTGTTGGCCTACTAAGACATGTAACTTTCTTATTCCTTCCTTTCACGAAATTTTGGAGGACAAGTCGATTTCCAGAAGCAATGAATTAAGCTGCATCTCTCTTCTATCCGACCATTTGGTAAATTCGATTGCTTTTCATCCTTGTGTTTTTTCCCCACCAGATTAAACAATCAAACGCTCAGTGAAGAGGACAGTGGCCATTCATTAACCGGACAATATCGTCAGAAGTCTGGAAACTCAATAAAGAGAAACAATTATCAAACATCCCGGGGAAAAAAAAAAAAAAACACAATCGCAACAAGACGATCAAACATCCACGAACGAATCATAAACACCATCCACCCAAACGAAATCATGAGGAAGAGACACGTAAGAACACGAGAGCAACGTCTTTAGCGACTCCAGCGCAAGCGATGAGAGATAGAGCAGTACCTTAGAGAGGGTCCTGTTCCAAACAGTGACTTTGAAGCCGTGCTTGAGCAGATTCATCGCCATGGCCTTCCCCATTATCCCCAATCCCAAGAACCCCACTTCCATTTCCTCTCTTCTCTCTCTCTCTCTCTCTCTCTCTCTCTCTCTCTCTCTCTCGATGCTGCTGAAGAACCAAGAAACACAGTCCTTGAATCCGAGACTACACCAGCGGGTCCAGCACCATGCACGCGAGCATGCTTTCTTATTCACACTTCCTACCGGAGCATTATTGGGTAAAAACAAATATTATTCTCTGGGGACGATGAAAAGTTACACGAAACAAAAATCCGGGTCGTTCCTGTCGCGACCAACTCACCCCATCAACGCCCACGTCAAAAGGTAAAGAATTGATTTTTGAATACATCAAGAAACGGTGCGATGTGAAATGTGGTATTTTTATAATGGACCCGGAGCCGGAGGAAACAAACCCTTTGCGATTTCCTTCTCGATGTGGATGTGTTAGATAAAAATCGTCTTGTCCGAACAAGCGCATTTAGGAAAAAGCAGCACCACAAGATTCCTCCTCTCTCCCCCTTGTCATTAGCGAGCTTGATTTAGGCTGTCGACAGATTTCCAGTTCAAGAATCAGAGTATTATTCGTTCATATCGCGCTAATTATCTTGAATTTATCCCGGATAAAATTACGATTGTATTACCAAACATTTGAACTTAAATCGATTTACGGGAGTGAGGGATAAGCTACAAGAATAGACATTTCGTACCATGTTTGTGCGATTCCATTATCATGATTATCAGTATTCCATTAAGTCTGGATAGTGAAAGTTGGAACACCTTCTTTTTTTTTGAATGAACGGATTCGATTAATCCACGTGGCGATCCAGCACGAGGATTGGACTTCCCAGGAGTTAGCCTGATGGGAGATTCAGGCCCCGCCAATAGGACTCCTCCTCTTCAAGCCCGCTCGAATGACGAAAGAGCCCATGCCC
Organism: Rhodamnia rubescens; assembly: GCA_021437795.1. Classification (NCBI taxonomy): domain Eukaryota; kingdom Viridiplantae; phylum Streptophyta; class Magnoliopsida; order Myrtales; family Myrtaceae; genus Rhodamnia; species Rhodamnia rubescens. The sequence goes on along the minus strand of JAILYA010000005.1, from coordinate 6,728,681 downwards.
GCGCCGCGCTACGGTCCTCGCCACGCAATCGTTGCGCCACGTCATCAGCTGAATCACTGACCGAGCACAAGAAATTCACTCTTTTTTTTTTTTTTTTGGGTGGGGAAACACGATTTTCTGATCGTTAAGCATAATTACATTTGTAAATGAGATTACCTTAACACTTAATAGGCATATATACATATAACCTACGAAATCCGTTATGAATCTTGTCAAGATAAATAGCTCCAATCACCAATAAATCAAATTTGCACCGCGCATTCAACCTTATATATATTTGGTCGAACATTCAACCTTATATTCACGTTCTCAACTTTCTATCGCCACGTGATCGAAATGAATCGAAATACTCACGAGCCGGACGGAACATGAGTTAGGAAAGTTTGAAAACACGACCGCTTAGTCATCACTTTTCGAAGCTCAGCAGAAAAATTGCAAGAACTTGGATATTCGGCGTGTCTAATGAATTGCATCAAGACAGATTCAAAAGAGAAATAGGCGGAGGAGGACATGCGAAAGTGAAAAACCTTCCTACGTTGAAAAGGAAAACTAAAACAGATTTCAATATTACCAACTTAAGGAAACTCAATTCCAAATGATTGCACGCACACAACAGCGGATGCAAGATCCTGCCGCTACTCCTCGCCCCTTGCGCCGAGGCATTTGAACGGTGCCGGGCATGACGAGGTAAAAGCGAGCTACTCAAAATAGTCGCGCTAGTCGGCGCTAGTGGTGTCATGGAGGACAGTATTGGGGAGCATATTTACATGCCCCCGTGTTCGAGCCTGTGTTCGAGTGGCGCATCCTAATTTAGTCTCAACACTGCCTGAATAAGTGAATGGCTATTTATACAGAATTAAACTATGTTCAACAAAAGCACTATCGAACCATTTATTTATCTCCCAAAAAAAAAAAAAAAAACTCAGTGCATGGACATAAAATGGAAGTAACAAATCAACCTAAGTCCTCAAGTTTCATTTGCATTATGAGGATTTTTTTTTCTCTCTGGATAATCATGTCGAGCACTTTGATGATTTTTAAATTCACGGTGTATCAGAGAGGTAATGTTATTTGGATTGGAATTAGCAAGAACCACCCGACATTGGATACGATCCTATTCCTAGCAGTAACTCACCGGACTTCTAACGAGAGTAGAATACAAAATAATGCAAGAAACAACCTCATTGGAAGCAGCTGCAACCGGCTTTGAAATGGCATTATCGTCCCCAAGAGCTAGAGCCAGCCTCATGTCCTTCTGCTGATGTTTCAGATGAAAGACTGGGCTGTAACTGCTCTTTATCATAGTGGGTCGTTTAAACTTGAACAGTGGGCTATCAATTGCACCGAGATCCTGCCAAGAAAAGATTTTTACCAGCCATTTATGTCTTTAGTCGATTAAATCCAAGCAGGTTGATCATTGCCATACCAGTATGTCGAGAAGAGTATGAGGGTCCAATCCATTCCGGCTGGCCGGCTGGCCAGTTCAAGTCCCTCGGAAAATGCGCTCATCATGCTGTGACGATGAAAACACTATGTGAGCCATAAAAGATGCCGATGTACTATAACCAAACTAAAGAACGTAAATTGTTCTGGTAAATCTTGAATGAAACTGACTTTGGTCTGAGTGACCACAACAAGTACAGAATCTAACGTCTGTTTATATTGATTATTCACAAAACCTTTTAACGTCCCCAATTCCTATACCATCATGCATTTGCTGATGCAGACAACGACATACTTCGCATTGATCATCTAACAGATTTTTTTTTTTTTTTTGGCCTAAAGAAGTTGCATATGGGATGGTTTCTTTGAGATTTGCAGATCAGTATGCGATTACAGTATATGGACTGCATAAGCCTCAACATCCATGTAAATGGTTTACAGTGTAATGAGTTTCTTTTATACTCTTAAGGTTCTTGTTGAGCAAATTCTACAATTAAAGGATAGTTATGCTGAGACTATCTAGCATAAACCTGGCTCACAAGAACTTCCACATAAGTTTCTGTTTCAGTATTCATTTTCGTCTTTTACATAGTTAAAAACACAATGAGCTTCACCAGGCTATCTATGTAAACTTTTTACATTGTTGCACCTCTTCTAGTCTTAAAGTAACAAAAAGCTATCGGATTTCACCATTGCAGATAGACAGAAACAAGTTGGAACTGCTTGCTCATACAATGCCTGCATATATACAAGGTCGAAACGATAAACAAACGTTGGAGATTGAATGAAGAGCATTTAGCTTGCAGAGCACTAGATTCTTGCATTTTCTTCCTGATGTTCTCACATTGTAGTAATCCATCTGATGATATAGTAATTGCCAAAGACATTGACGCAGAGCCACTGCCAAAGCCTGAAATATGTAGTTATTTATCTTTACCTCCAGATATATCTTCTCGACACAGTTCTCTTTCTAAATATGCTATAGTTATCCATAGAAAAGAAAAATAAGATTTTTGCAATTTACACAAGGAATTTGGGAAAGGGCCAAAACCCTCTCTGAAAGAAGGAAATCCTTGCTGACAAAATGCGGCACTGCAGTAAAGTCTCAGCAAAGGCCACTGAATAACCCACCGAAAATATAAGGACAAGACTTCAAGCATTCCGTAACTCAAGGACAAGACTCATCCCCCTTGGAGCTTCATATGCATTAGTGTCCTTTTAACAGGTAGCCATTGTCATATGCAATATCATCGTTTAGAAAAGTTGTGACCTTAGATCGTGCGGAAGTGGACGTAGGTTATAGACAGGACCCTGGTGAATTTTGAACCGAAGTCAGGTGCTTTCATTTTTATTAGTAATCCTTGCGAGCATACACTTTATGGAACTTGGCCAATATGATTTTTTCTTTCCCAGGTAGCACCTGGGAAAATCATATTTGTAGTATGTGCAGCAGAAATTAGTCTTGAAGAGGCCAAATGAATATAATTGATGAAGTAGATAACAAAAAAATCTGACCCACCATGTAGACCTAAGTTTACGACCGGCTTCTGTTGTCCATCCGATGCAAAGCAGTGCCAAAGAAAGTGAAAGAGGCATAGAGACGGGAAAAATAGTTATAGCACATGCCTTTTCTACAGCTGTAATTATAATTAATTGTCCTTCTTCAGCAGGCTTTCTACTACCCGAGACAGGGGCTTCAAGGAAGCAACCGCCCTTCGATTGAATGGCCTGGAAATTATCAGCCAAAAAGTAAAATTACTCATTCCCAACGCTTATTCTCTTCATATTGTACTTCATTTGGAAGCCTAATAGTAAATCTTGATCGACATGATATGTAGAAAAAGGAGAAAGATCACTGGCACCTAAAATTCATACAGCTGGGTTGCTAGTGAATTAAGGACATTCTTTTGTGAATAACAGACACCACAATAAACTTCCTGATACTTACTAATGAGTCGGAACATCAATTTAGACCTCGCTCGTCCTTATTGAAGTTTCGGCATCAATTGTTGACATGTCTATGTAACCTTTTCTGGCACAAATCTCCTCAAGATCGCCATCCTTGTCAAAAACCACCTAGCAGTTAGGGGACACAGAACCATAATTAGGAAATAGAAAGACCAGCGGCAAACAAAACCACAGCATACCTATTACCAACCGAAAGAGCAGCTGAGGGTCAGATAACATCGCGATAGCATTACTTGCACTTCTTGACTACTGCCGCCCGGGTTTCTGCAACTGAAACGCCGTGCCCCACTAGTTCATCACACTGAAGCAGAAATGCATCAGAAGCAAAACAGAGACTGTATGAAAAAACAACTTCCAGTAAATTTATTTGGTGAATTTGGATGCACCACCCAGACAAGCTAATCAATAAATAAGTGCAGATCCAATCAAGTTGGGTGGACCCAACTTTCAATCGGTTTTACTCTCGAAACAAATCCTAATTTAAGCAACCTCATGTTTCGAGTTTCCATGTCCACTATTAGATAAAGAACTAGAGCAAGACTTCAGCCTGGTATTTGCGGAATAAGATGATCAATCATACGCGTCACTCGCTGCCTCTTTCCTTCCGCTCACTGTTATATCACTATCTGTGATTGCAATGCACGAACGTTCATACAAATCCACCAGCCAATCAAGTTGTACGAATCTGTTTGTAATGCAGCATATTGAATAACCAGCGCAAAGTCAACTATCAAATGGCGAGTCCACCCTCCGGGATATTCCCCGAGTGGCAGAACATCATAGGAAGCAACTCGACGTCAAACAGCATAAGGGAACAACTCAATCTGAAAGTACATACAAAGATTAATCCCAGAAGTCAGGAGGATTATTAATGTCATGCCACAATCAGAGGGTGCACGCTATCAGAAAAGAATCAATCCGGAACACCTTGAAAGCAGAACTGTGGCCAACGCGAGAGCAGCTAACCAGACAAATACCAAGTAAAACATGTCACTTTCCTTCTACTTTCACGAAATTTTGCCAGTAAAAAGTCGAATTCCCGGAAGCAATGAATTAGGCTGCACCTCTCTTCTAGTGGGCCACTTGGTAAATTTGGTTCCTTGTTTTATCTTTTCTTCACCGGGTTATACAATCAAACACTCAGTGGGCAGTGTAAGAACGCAGGAGGAACGTCGTTAGCGGACTCCAGCACGGGCGACGAGAGAGTACCTTAGCGAGGGTAGGGTCCGGCTCCAAACAACGTTAAAGGTACAGATGGCGCCATGCACAGGAGCATGCTTTTATTCACACTTTCTGCCGGAGCATAATCAGCAAAAGGAACATCTTTTGGGGACCAAATGGCACCCCTGTCGCAATTAGCCCACCCTATCCTAAACCGACAACAACGTTAAAGGTACAGAACTGTTTAGGGGAATCCATCAAGAAACGATGCGACGCGAAATTTGGTGTTTTCCTACAAAGAGCCAACAAATCCTTCGTGATTGGTCAAAGAACCGAGAGATTTCTAATATAGACATCGCAAATACCCTTGTTCATGTCCCGTCAATTACAATTACGTACAAACTATTGTGGATAAAGATCATCCGTATAAATTAACGGTTTAAATTTAATAAATTCATGGATTGTAAGGAATTTATAGACCGCTCGAAAAGAGCTTAATAATCTTGGCCAATGTGGAGCATGAAAAGTAAACAACAAAAGGGATAATAATATAAATGATACATGAATTTTGGCTTAATGTATAATAGAATTCTATACTTTCAATTTGTTCAATATAATCTCTAAACTATTGATATATTTTTAATTGAGTTCTCATGCTTTATATAAAAATATTCAATATTGTCTTTTTATTCATTCAAGCTTAAAACAACAGTGAACATTTTCATAAAATTCACTTGACTAAATTAGATATGTACAAAAAATCCGTAGACCATATTGAATAAATTAAAAGTTTATAGATGATATATTAGACATTGCCAAAGTTCGTAAATCGCGTTGAACAAATTAAAATTTTATGGATCACATTTTATATTGAGTCAAAGCTTAGAGATTATTTGTGTTTATTTTCTCTCAACAAAAATATGAATTTTGCAGCATTATTTGTACTATATTATCGAACGTATTGGATAAATCCACGTGGCGCTCAAATATGAGGATTAGGTTTTTCTTGGTGTTTCCCGCTGTCCTGAGTTCGCCTATGGGCGATCTCGGCCACTCCAATAAAACTCGTCCACGTCGCTCTTCAAGTTCAACCCCTCTCAAATGAGGAAAGAGCCCAGTACCCGTTGCGCCACGTCATCATCTCAATCACTGACCAAGACAATAAATTCACTCCCTCTCATGGCTTAATTAGGAAAAATAATAATAAGCAATATGATTAGAACGTTAAGTACAATGAAGCCAATATTATATATAAACAAATACCCAGAACCCCTATTAATAAATAAAAAAAGTGAAACCTCCCGCAATGTACAAAATAAATTTTGTAGTGGAATACAGACCTTTCTTTTCCCCCCACATCAATAGAAGTAGATAAACATAAATTAATTATAACTCCGACATGATGAAAAAAGGTAAAAGATCTCGAGAAGAAAATGATTATATTTGACCACTGTACATTGCTAACATCGAGAAATGAAATAATCGGGAATCTAGAGTAACAGACGGAGCTGCAAATGTAACTAAAATGGTGACTCGCTAGTGCAAATATGTCCTAAAGAAAGTCCATCTATTCCCAATCTTCAGTAAAAATCAACAAAATTAATCTCAATTGAAAATATGTGTACATTTCGGGTCGCCAGGCATAAATATCAAGCTGACGAAATCCCACGTTAATCTCAAGGTCATTGCCAGAGCAAGCATAAATTAAAAATCAAGATAGATAGCTCCACACCAAACTAGCTACGGTCAGTAAGTCTAGAGAATCAGATTTGTGCCGCGCGTTTGATCTTATACCCATGTCCCTTCTTTCGCATGGTTGGGTGGGAATAAGATAAAGGAAAGAGCAACCGAGTTTAGCTTATGCAGTCCAAAGCAGCTCGAAATGGAAGCATTGTTCCGCTTTCAACTTGTCGTCGAAACAAGAAGTTCGTAATGGAACTCAAGCTAGTTATGTCCATGATAAAACCATGATCCTATAAGGTCCGAACATAAAGAGCCGTCAAATGGGTAGATCGAGTCAAGGTTGGATCAGGTCGGGGTCAAACATTGCCCGATATGAATTGCAATACAAAGCGACCCTTACTACTAAAACACGTCCATATTTAATCCAACCTACGAAAACCCCGTGACCAACTATTTAATTCACTTTAAGCTTTTCTGTGTATGTTACTTGAATAAAACTTACTCCAAATCAAAAAAGCTCGAGTTATTGCACACAGGCCCACACGGCCACCGGGATGCCAATAACCCCAAATAAAAGAACGGATGCTACAACCATTTCTCAACTAAACGAAGGGCCCTTTTCAGCTATTCATGTATCAAAGGCGCATTAAAAAAAAAAATAGATGAACAAGGATAAGATACCAGCAAGGGCAAGCAAAAGATAGATAAAAGATGGGTCTGAACAGTTCAATTCCCTCATCCACAAGGCATCTTTTCACCACGTTTCAGGTAATTACCACATCAGAGTCAGCATTATGCCTTGGACAAACTCTTAGCAGCTCCAATTCAAGCAAGAGTAACACAAACACCAATTAGTTTCATTTCCCAATTAGAACCTCAAAGAACCTGAAGTCATTTCTGTTTACTCCACAGAAAAGACTGGAATACAACTGTACAACGCTCAGAAGCCCCAAATTCTAAGCAATCCATGGATCAAACCAGATTTTGACCTAAACACAAAATCCTTCCAGAGGGGCAAAAGAAAATAAAAAGCACAAATGACTGCCACGGCCAATGCAGTTAGATAGACCCAACACAAATCGTGTAGAGGGAGAGGAGAAAGAGAACTTCAGTCACACGAAAAAGAGACGACAGCTTTGACGGGGGGAGAGGAGAGTGGTTGGGGAAGCAAGATCAAAATAAATTGAAAGGTGAGAATGTCGTCAGCATGGAGAGAGCGAGGGAGCAGTGGATTCCGGAGGCCAAAATAGGACATCCGGCTAGGATGTGGCCACAGCAAAGTCAAACCAGCTTCCAAGATCCACTACAAGCTGCTGGGCACTGTGTTTTGAGGGATCGAGTGAAGGCAAGAGAGAGAAAGAGGGCTAAGAGAGCTGAAAGAGTAGGCCATAGAAAGTGGGTTGGGTTTGAGTAAAGTCAAATCCATTAAGACCCACAAAACCCACATATGTAGCCCCTCTTTCAAACTTTAATGAACCAATTAAAGACTCAGCCAATTAAATATGAGTAAAAAATGGGTCATAGACCCATTTTGACAGTTCAAGCTCGCAGCAAGGCTGCAAGAAGATGGACATTCGGTGTCTGTAAATCAACTGCAACAGATTCAGAGAGAAATAGATGGAGGAGGACCAGTGAAAACCATCTCATATATTGGACAAGAAAAAACTTAAAACAGCTTTCAATCACCAAGTTAAAGAAACTCAATTCAAAATGATTGCGCGCGCGCGCACAACAATAGATACCTACTCCATGCGCATGCATGCACACCACTTGCACAGAGGCATTGGTATGGGCATGAGGAAGTCATAATAAGCTACTCAAAACGGTTAGCACTAATGCCATCAGGGAAGACAGTAGTGGAAAGCATATTTATAAGTTCACGTATTCGAGCGACGCATCCTAATTTAGCTCCACAAATGGAGGTTAGCTAACTGGCGTGCATGGCATTTGCCACAACTCGCCAGTCTCTTGGAAGTGAAAGCTGTAATATGTCCAGATCCAAAACCAATTTCATCTTGAGAACGGGTGTGAAATTGCTACACCTAGAGACCAGCATTTGCATTGCGCATTGCCCGGCGAAGTTCACCCAAGAAGTCCATCTGGGAACCGGGAGATCCAGCACCTGATGGAGCTATTAACTGGACAAATAAAACAAGCATGATTAGAGAGAGAGAGAGAGAGAGAGAGTTCTTTTCTTGTTCCTTTTCAATTTAGGGAAGGGACTTCAGATATGGAAACCTGATGAGGAAGTTTGATGTGTCCCCATGCAGACATGTTGCTTCCAGAGTACATAACAGGTCTTTCTGAAACATAAGAACACAAAAGGGAAAATCAGGTTAGTCAAGGATAATAACCTTATAAACAGGACATCTTAACAGAGCTGCAATGCTGCTGTTTGACAACACGTTCAAAAAGAACCGCGGTGTAAGTCTCAGCAGGCAAATAATGATGCATCTTACGCATGTAAGGAAGAGAAAGATGGAAGGTCTAACAAAATATCACTAGAAACTTATGGCTGTTTGTTCAGGATACTGAATTAAAGAAGTAAAGCATAAGATCCTAAATACAGGGCTGCAACTTGACATTCCCAGTAAGTCCTTCAAAGTCCCTCTCCACACTCACCATGCAAAAGTTCCATTGACCAGCGATATAACAGGACGGATATGAAGGATCTCTATTCATATTATCCCTTCATTTGAATCTTTCTTTGGCAACAAATGCTCAAAAGGTAGCACAACTTAGGTATGCAGAAAACAAATCATAAAAGATCTCATTAATGTAGCAGCCAACAGGAAGCAAAATGTCGCCGTTACTCTTCCATAGGCAATCAAAAATGCAAATCATCAATTCATGAAAGAACCAATGATTAAAGGCTAGGCATATTTCTTGCAGCAAGATTCTTTTCATTTCAACCCACAGTCACACTCGATAACAAAGTAGGCTGAATCTGTTCAATGGAACTGTAATATAGCCCGCATTGCTTAATTTCTTTTTTGATATTCTCCCCCACACAATCTTACAGTTAAAATCATGCACTTTTGATGAAGATGGTGGTGTCTTCCATCCATCAACACTCGCATGAAATGCTTGAGGGAAAAGTAAAGAACTATTTTACATACCAGATGAATCTATAGAAGAATCATTGCAGCTGCGAATTGTAGCTTCCCAGCCTGAGATCAAGATTAACAGGTTAGGAAGGGATGACTTACAACATAGAAGCAAAAACTTATCCTAGACGTGCAAATTTTGCCTATTAAATGCCAACTAAATATGCTAGATATGAACAGTACTCAAGTGCATAACTTTGTCTCCTTCTAGAACTCAAATGCATTACCATGGAGAATAAGGAGAAGACCTCGACAAAAGACTGCACATCTACTGAACTCAAATCCGTGCAACTTGCAGTGCAACCTTGTGGATCGCTCCAAAAAATGCGGTAACTTCATTTTACATATAATGTATAGAACCATGATTTCTTCTGACCTATTCAATGTACTAACGCTGACATTCCAGTGGATTATAACCTTTATAGCTTTCACATGCTACATTGACCAGAGTCTAACATGAAAAGTCCACACTTCGCACATGCACAGAAGAAAATACTGTCCAAATCCTCATAAACATACAAGAACTTTGAGTTCTCCAAATTAAAATTGTCAAATTATCTGCTTAACAGTATTTATAAATTGAATATAATTTGAATTTTCAGAAGAAGAAACCTTTATAAACTCGAAATAATTTAACATTGGGCATCATATTTGAAAAGCTGACTGTGTAACCCCAAAAAAGAAAACAAGTCTTCACATCAACAATGGTTCTTTAACGATCAATATTTAGGACAGCCCTTTTTCACCACATCTCTCACAGAAAAGGAAAATTAAATCCAGAAAGATTCCCATTTTACACACACATAGAAGAGCAACATTTTCGTGCAACAATGGGTAAGAATGACCATGTCCGTGCGGACACCAATTTAAATTCAAAAATCGTGGGATAAAACAATGATCTATAAAGTACAACAAAAAACTGTATGAGACCACCATACGGTCATTTAGAAGCCGAGAAGCTTCGCTGGTAGAGCACCCTTCTAAGGCAACCAATCCCGAATGAGGGTTTTCCTTCGGAAGGTTGCTACTCCCTGCATCCCTCTGATCATTGGCGGTGTTCCTTGAAGCAGCTGTGGGATTCTTCTCTCCATCACTTACATAAAAATTGTTTGGTCGATCAAGTAGCTCTATGAGAGCCAATGAAAGCACATTTTAGCACATCCCAGTATGATTGTTAATGTACAGAACACACAATAATAGGAGTTGCACGCTGGCAACATCCCAAGCGAACTATATTATCATTTGCACAAGAGATATTTATTCACAAGTTCTAGCAGATTGCAGACTTATCGATCAACTCCTGAACCTAGTCCAACTCTCTCTCAATGGCTACACCAACCACAGAATTAGAGTAGCAGTAAGGTGATCAGTGGGTTGTCAAATCGAGTGTGCCTGAGAGGCAAAGTGCAACCTTTCTTCTATGTCTTCCGTTGTCTAGGTAGACGAGAAGCACCTTTCACCTTACTAGTAAGATAGAATAAGGCCATTACTTGTCCCCCGCCTCCATAATAATCGACTAATCATTACTACAATTCTCATAGTAGCTTGCTTTAACCATTTTTTTTGTCTCGGTACAGGCATTTAAATGACCCGGGAACCACAAGTGCTAGAATCTCATTCTCGTAATAACCACTCGTCAAATAAAAGATCCCACGCAAAACCCATCACACGAATGGGATAAAACAGATGATGAGATACTTAAAAACAAACATTTCAGACCTCCCGATTTGCGCCTGCCGAGAGAGCGATTCCTGCGAGTGCCACCGATAGAGGCAGTTAATAGAGCTGATTAAAGCTACGACATGGAATGTGAGCTGCGAGGAGTTCGAGGATGCGGAAAAAGGGGGTGTCCGAAAAAAAAAAAAACCTCTGGTTTGGAGGAGCGTAGCGCTTGAAGACGGCGGCGGACGGATCGGCTGCTGAAGCTGAAGAAGGGTTCTCAGGCATCTTCCCTCTCTCTCTCTCTCTCTCTCTCTCTCTCTCTAGAGCTTCGTCTGAACTTGCCTGATACTGTCTCGGAGCCCCTTCTTCAACAGAGCAGCGAGCCGACGAAGAAGACGAAGCTCCGATCAGGCCGAGAGAATCTGTTGAGTGTGTCGCTTCTCTTGGATAAGTCAAATCCTCCTCAGTCTTCGTTTTCTTTTCCTTTCACAACAAAAGGCACCAAAAAGAAAAGGGGAGACAAAAATTCAATATTAACTTAAATATGTAGATGCATCGATAAAGATAAGGGTTAATATTATGAGAAAATCTCAAATTGGTATATTTGTGATAAATTTATTTTAAATTTATTTTTTTACTACCAAAAACCCTAAACTAGTTCATTTGTGATAAATTTATCCCAAATTAAATTTTTGACCGCGAAAACTCCAAATCGAAATATTTGTGACAAATTTACTCCAAACTGCTAAATATATGACAAATTTACCTCCGTTAGTTTTCGTAAAATTGATTTCAAATTGATATATCTATGACAAACGAAGGTTAAAAACCCCAAATTGATAAACCCCATCAACCGCCACGTGTCATTTAATTTAGCAAGTTGACGGTAAAATTTTAAAAAAAAAACTAATGAAGGGGAAATTTGTCACATAAGTATATTTGTCATAGATTTGTGATCCAAAAATTAGTTGGAAGCAAATTTATTAACGGATGTACAAAATTGAAATTTTTCGTGGTATTAACTCACAAGCATTTCTGAAGCGAGAACCGTTTGATAACAAATTTTACTTTTGAAAGAAATTTCCTCTTCAAGTGAATTTTCAGTTAAAATTATTTTTCCCTCAATTCGAAAAGTTAAAAAAAATAACTTCTCCAAAGTACTTATCGCCTTACTATCTTTTATTACGCTCTCACCCTCTTTTCAATAACACCCACATCGGCCAACCTCTGTGGGGTCGTCGGCCATCGCCAATTTCCATTGGCTACCGCCCACAACCACCGTAAATCGCCGACCATCGCTCGCTCCTCCCACCGCCGGCCGCCAACCGTCCCTCGGTAGCCAATCACAATGGCCGCCACCCTTCACCACTTGCGACCACCGACCACTGTTTCCACCAACGGCCGACCATTAACCACCGCCCACTACTAACCTTCGTCGCCCACAAAATCCTCCAACTACCGATTTTCACCGATAGCAACCGCCGCCAACCATCGACCATCGTGCCGGCCGTCGCCCATCACCGACCTCCACCACCGCCATCCACGACCACGGTGTACCGCTCACCATCGCTTGCTTCGCCCACCGCAAACCTCTGCCGATCGCCGACCATCCCCTATAGCCAACCACCGCCGACCTCTGCCGACCTCGTCGACCGCGGCCCATTGCTGCCGTGATCGTCGACCGCCGCCTCCACCAACCGCCAACCACTAACCACCGCCTACACCCAACCTTCGTCGATCGCGATCGCTACCAACCGCCGATCTTCGCCCGCCACGACCTCGCCAACCGCCATTAACCACCGCACCAACCGCCTTCTCCAAGTCGTCTATAGCTACATGGAGTAAAAAATAAATAATAAACTTTTTATTTTTAAAAATTATAATATCATTATTATTAAAGAAATTTAAAAAGTTAAAAAATGAAGTATAAATTTTTCAGCCTCCGATAATAATTTTTCATAAAATATTTTGTGTTAATAATGTTTCGAAGTAGAAAATTTCAATCATTACCAAACGAATTTTTCTAATAAAAAATAACTTCTCGAGTGTAAATAGAAAAATCAACTTCATTTCGGCCGGAAGTTGATTTATCAAGTAGAAGTGTTACCATGCGCGCCCTTAACTTTTGAAACAAAAATTCTTTTGGTAAAAATTTTTACTTTTGAAGAAATTTTCACTTCGAAGTTGTTTTTCCCTCAATTTGAGCGATTAAAAAAATAGCTTCTCAAACTCAAGAAGTGCTTCTCGTCTCACCATCTTTTTATTATGCCATCACCCTTTTTTCGATCATACCCACATCCGCCAACTTCACCCCTGTGAATCATCGTTAATCGTTGCCCATCGCCGACCTCCACCGACCGCCGCCCACCACCACCACCAATCGCCAATCATCGCCCGCCCGCCCACCGCAGACCTTTGCGGGCCACCGACCATCCCCTGTAGCCAACCAATGTTAGCCTTCGCCGGCCGCCGCCCATCACCGCTCGCGACCGCCGACCACCGCTTCCACTAATTGCCAACCACCGACCACCGCCCACCGACCACCTTTGTCGGCCGCGATCACCGCTAACCACCGATCTTCACTGGTCGCGACCACCGTCAACCATTGACCACCATGCCGCCCGCCACTTGCGATCGCCAACCACTACCTCCACTAATCGCTAACCACCACCCATTGCCAACCTTCGTCGGTTGCGATCGTCGCTAATCGCCAACCTTTGTCGGCCGCGACGGCCGCCAAATATCGACTAACGCGCCACTGCCGCCACTTGAGTTGTCGTCTTTGGCCAATGGAGTAAAAAATAAAAAATAAATTCAAAAATTACATAATATTTTAATAATAAAATTTATTCAAAAATGAAGTAGAAATTTTTTGGCCATCGATAACAATTTTTCATAGAATATTTTATGTTAATAATATTTCGAAGTAAAAATTTTCAATTGTTATCAAGCGAATTTCTTTGATCGAAATAACTTTTAAAATAGAAGTAGAAATCTACTTTTACTTCGGAAGAGAAATAGAAAATCAATTTCTAACAAGAAGTTGACTTCCGAAATAGAAATTCGTTTAGTAAAAAATTTACTTCGAAAAAAAATTTCACTTCGAAATGAATTTCTACTTACGAAGTTGTTTTTTCCTCAATTTGAGAAGTTAAAAAAATAGCTTTTCCAACTCAAGAAGTACTTATCGCCTCACCATTTTTTTATTACGCCCTCACCTTTTTTTTCGATTATTCCCACATCCACCAACCTCCACTGTTGCGAACCGTTGCCGGCCGTTGCCCATTGCCGACCTCAACCAACCGCCACCTACGACCACCGCCAACCACCGACCATCGTTTGTCCTCGCCCACCGCAGAGCTCCATCGGCCCTCACCCTCCGACCGTTCCCAATAGCCAACCTCCACGGCCGCCGCCGGGAATGACCTAACCACCACTACCACCAATCGCTAACCACCGATCACAACCCACTGCGCCAACCTTCGTCGGCCTCGATCGCGGCCAATCACCGATCTTCGCTGGGAGCGACCGCCGCCAACCCCCGCCAACCATTAACCACCACGCCGGCCGACGCCACCGCCGAGTCGCCATCTCTAGCCGCAAAGTAAAAAATAAATAATAAATTTTTATTTTTAAAAATTAAATAATATTTTAATAATAAAATTATTTGTAAAGAAATTTAAAAAATAAAAGTATAAATTTTTCGACAATCAATAATAATTTTTCATAGAATATTTTGTGTTAATAAATTTTTAGAAGTATAAATTTTTAATCATTACTAAATGAATTTCTCCGATTAGAAATAAGTTTTACAATGGAAACAGAAAAATCAATTTTTGTTTCCGAGGAGAAATAGAAAAATCAATTTTTAGCCGAAGTGTTACCGTGCGCGCCCTTGGTAACTAACAATTTTACCTTTATTTTATTTAAGAAATAGATTTGATGTTAAAATACAAATAATCCAGAGGCGATATAAATGGTAAATGCCAGGCGAAATCACCGCCAAAATTCTCTCCCTAGTCGGAGTCGAAGGTCATTCGAACTGGAGCGGAAGAGCGCGGAGCGGTGCAGAACATGGAGGATCTCGATCGAGCCTCCGCAGAAACGGCGATTGCAAGGAGGACATCTCTGAAAGCTCGCTCTAACTTCAACAATTACTCCATTTGGAAGCACAAGGTCTTGTCGCTTCGCCTGCTTATTTTCGATGTTTGCCCGTATTAGGTTAAGATTCTTCTTGCTCTGCAGTTTCAGACGAATTTGTGCTTTTGGGTATTCATCGCATCGGAGCTTGTTGCGTTGTCGACGTATCACCCTCTTCCGTTTCTTCTGATGCGGTGTTGTGTAATGGGTCGAGGAGAAATGGTCGTTAATGTTGTGGTTCGTGTCAATCTGTAGCTCAGGGAAAGTTGCTACCGGAGGGTCCGGGAGGATCGAGGCCGGCTGCTATGGAAAATGAGAGTGCCCGATTCCGACCCCTGCACTAGCAAGGTCTAATGATTTTTCCGCCCTTTTTTCGTTTTTAGTCTGTTTCGAATGAATTCAAAGTCATCTTGTCATTTGAGGTGTTTTACAACGATGTAGCCCGCTCAAATTATCCTTCTTTTGGGTATCTTTTACGCTTCTGATGGACTCATTATTGAGTGAACTGTGTTGCTCGCGGTTGTCCATGCATTTCGACTTGATTCGCAGCTCATTGTAATGTACTGTTTTTCGAAAGTCATGAAGTTGAACCGATCGAATGGGGCGAAACCTGTATAGACTTTTGTAGGGTGGCAACTGCAGGTTCAAAAGATTAGCGAATATAAGTCCAGAAGGTTTTGTAGATTATTTGAAGGATTTTAGACTATGTTATTTTCTCTTAGGGGATTACCGGATTTCTGGAATTTTTGCGTTGATCGTGACAGCTTTTTATTAGGTGCATGGAGTATGGACTTCCGCAGATTATGGAAGTGGTTTTCCCATTTCTTTGTGGACTAGTGTCTGGAGTATTACTACATATGAGGAGTGGAGAGTCTAGGTTCTTGCCTTGCCAACCACAACTCTGGTAATCATGTCCAGTTAAATTTTTCCGGGTCAGAATTTCCGTGTCTAGCAGTGAAGGAAGGATCATGCATACGCTATAGGTCCCACTAAGGATGTTCAGTAACCTTCATCTGATTGTTTGCCCAAGATTGAGGGGTTGATGTTCCTATTTTGAAAGTGAAGGAAGTCCCAGTAAGGTCTGATATGCATATGGCAGTAGTTCCCTCCCATAGCAACCCAAGAAAGCTTGCTTACTTTCCCTCGTACTAGTTGCAGCTAACTAGTTTTCACTCGATGAGAATCTAACTACCCAATTGAAAACAATGTGCTTGTCTCTTTAACAAGGGGAAAAGATTGTTGTTTATCCAGTGGTTGTTCTTGCAGGAATTCATAAAATCTGCTTTTAGGGACATTGTCTCTGATGAATTGAAGAAAATAAAAAGTACCTCAGTCACTGAC
The DNA here is from genome assembly GCA_021437795.1 of Rhodamnia rubescens. Taxonomy (NCBI): domain Eukaryota; kingdom Viridiplantae; phylum Streptophyta; class Magnoliopsida; order Myrtales; family Myrtaceae; genus Rhodamnia; species Rhodamnia rubescens. The sequence continues at coordinate 6,712,176 of JAILYA010000005.1, read as the reverse complement.
AGTCTGACAACCGTGCATGGCACCCATGAACCAGATGATATCCTGTGGGAATATGATGGGCTTCATAATGCTTATCAAGGTGATTGCGAAGAGATATTGTTGGAAATGCAAAGGATATTTTACGAAGATCTCGATTCAGAGCGAAACAGAAAAGGTAATGCTTTTTAGCAAAATAAAGTTTCTTGGGAGCACTGTCTGATCCTTTAGATTATAACTTGGGAAGAACACAAACTAAGAGGTAGAGAATTATTGTCTTTTTAGATGCACTTCCTCAATTTAATGAGGGTGACTCTTTTGCACATTACTTTCCTCCTTTTATCATGCAAGATACTATCCTCTCAGGTCAAGTTGTTTTAGTCCCTGAAATAATCCATTTTTTCAATTTTCAATTGATCCTTGGATACAAATCACGAGAACGTGTAGTCTTCCTCGAATCTTTCCTTGAGAGGTAAAGGATTAAATCCTTCTAATATTGGCCTAAACTGAACATCTTGTTTAAGAATTTTTTTAAAATTTTATTATTTATTATGATATGACAGATAAGTGTATTGATGAGGAAAATAAGAAAATAAAACATATTAAAAAAAAGTGAAACCTTGTCTCTCTTTTTTTTTAAGTACCACTTTCAGATTAAGATTATTTAATCCAGTGTTTGACTATTTCATTGTCGTACAAAAAACATTTTGAATTCCCGAATTGGCTTCATTTGTAGCCCAATATATGGGTGCTTGACTCTACAATTTGACTGCTGAACGTAAGTATTTCGTTCACCGTGCAGCGAGAGAAGGCTGTGCTGACAATTGGGAAGATGAAGTAGATGAGCTTTTGGCTTGTGCGGTTTTTGAACACATGCAGTTGAATGAGGATGAGGTATAATTAATGCACTTGATGGTTGTGGTGAGATTCATTTAACCAATCTATCAAAACATATCCGACACAAAAAGGGTAAAGAAGCTTCTTGTAGAAAGTCTATTCCTGAGTTGATTAAGTTATCAATTTTATGCAAACTAATGCAGACACAATTATGTGTTTGTGTGAGAAGAAAAGCACTTCGAATTGTTGATTCATAGCTATAGATGACTTATAACCAATAGTTCATTCTCTAATGGATTTTTCAGTTCTAATACTCCATCCGAGAGTTAACAGTATTTATCAAATCCATTCCCAACTAACGGAAGGCTATTGGATCTAATGACATCATTATTGTGACGTTCATTCTTATTTTAAATTTTGGGATTGTGCTCTCTTTTTCTTCTTTAAGAATACTAATGTAAATCTCAACTTTTCTTCTAAAAAGAACTATTCCAAGAGTTGTGCATATCTTTGCATTTTAGTTATCGTGGCATGGCACTTAACTTATGATGTGGCAATATCATCATTGAATTAACTTTGAAGTTCATTCAAGATACTTGCAGACGTCTACACTAGTTATGACTTGGGTGTATTCTAAAGTCTTCTTTGTTATGTTCTTTTGCCTTAATTTGGAGATATGTGTTCCTAATCCTACATAACAACCGCTGATGCTAGGTAAGCAAGAGGATTTGGTGCCCAATTTGTAAGCAAGGAGAGTTGCAAGAGAACCATAGTCTGATTTATTGCACCCTCTGCAAACTGAAGCTCAACAAAGGCAGTGAGGTCCTGGTATCCTCCCCTGATCTTGGTAGTTGAATATGTTAAAATGCAAGCAACTCGTATCATTCTCTAATGGCTGATGGTGTTAAAATTTCCTAGCTGACTGAGATATGATTAGTGGGTAACCATGGACAGGTATCTGAATGTTATGTTTAAACCTGTCCTTCAATCACGATGACAGATCATTTATGTGCCTGTTAATGTCGACTATACAATTGCATAAAGCGTTGAATGATAGGGTGGTTGCTGGTATTTTTACTCTGTTAATTCACAATTACTTTGGAGCTCTTCTACAGAGAATGAAGAGACTATCGCACTAAATACCTTAAACCCCAACTTATCTGACCATCTACTACCTATTGACTAACACCCTAACTATGCTTCAATAGTTGATGACACAGCGAAATTGTTGTATTTCAGGTTAACTTGGATTTGCTGAGGTTTCGGCTTGCAGAAGCTCATTCGAACATCTTGATCGAGGTTGCAGATTAAAACCCAGCTTTAGTGTCGAGACAGTTACTGATCTCACAGCTCTGTATATAGTCTGCTCTGGCTGTCAAACGTTTGAGGTTGTCATATAGCTTCTTACTTGCTAAAGTATGATTCAAATTTGAGGACAATTTTTTTTTGTCTGGAATTTGTTTGTCATAGAATTATTTCGTTGATATGTGTTGGCTCCAGCAAACTTTCATGTACAGGCATGAAATGTCATGTCCTTGCTAAGATTGGTTAAACTGGATTATCTCTTCTTGCCACTCGAATCATCATACCCCAGGAGTAATATTCGAGGCATATCATCCTTAAATTTTAACCAGTCTCTTCAACTATCATAGTTGCTGCTAGATGTTACTTCCTTCAAAAGATGTCATGTTAGGTAAATTCAACCAAATGTGTCAAACTTTCAAGATCTGACTCTCTACGGTTGTTATGCATCAACTTTTTAAGAAAAGGTCTCTGTCATTTGATCATATTGTTATGACCACAGAAGAGGGTAGAATAGTAGATGAATTTGCTGAGATTGATTCAATGATCATGAAATTTAAGATTGAAAATGATGATCTTCTTTTGTGTTTGACTTATTGAATATTCCACCAAAGAAAATGACTGTTCATTAAAAAGGCAATCCTGTGTAATAATGGTTGCTCAAGGGGCCCATTGATGTCGGAGAAGCCAATTTCAGACGGGGCAGGGCGAAGGGGAAAAAACTAGAATTATTAATAACCAAAATTCAGATAATCAAAAAAGGATGAATGAATGAAAAATATTTTGATCATTCAAGAAAATAATTAATTATAAATTGTTATCGATAATGAAATCATTTCCCGTTTACTAATTTTCTTGAGCTATCGAACCGGTCATTTTTTGAAAATGTTTTTGAATTCATGAATTTTCCGTGAAATAAACGCATCCTAAGTAAATGTTTTGCTTATGATGAACATTGAATTACCATTGATCTACTTTGGCCCAAGTAAAGAAAAAGAACTTCAATTCATGTTTTCAGGTATCGATGTTCCCCGATCATAATCAAGCGCGATTAAGTCATACATACATACGAACTATAGATTGCGCTAAGCTAAAGATTGATTACAAGACCACACCAAATCCTATCGAGCAACAATCTTCCTACACTCCACCTTCAAACTTTCTTTCATTACAGTCCTGCTGATTCCTACCAGTTCTATTTTCATGGTTCCTCACATAGGCCCTCAGAGATGGCGACTGGGTCAGGACATCAGGTGTGACGGTGGTGTTCTGAGTCCCATTCTTCAGCTGCATCCTCCTCCTGGCAATGTAACCCCTGACCCAAGGAGTCACATCCTCATTGATCTTGATCATGACGAAGAAGATGACGCGGTATATCACGATCATGCTGAAGAGCACCGTGAGGTCTACCCATTTCGATCGGCTCACGTCGATCTGAAACACATTCACCAGAACATACTCTCCCGGGATCTTCGGGAAGCCCGGTGACTGGTTGTCAAACAGCAAGCCCTTCAGGTCGTTCTGGTATTGCCCCTGGAACAATTGTCAGACTGATTTTTAGTATATCAAGAATCCTTTTTTGTATTTCGAGTAATGAGATTGGTGACATTGTCCTTTACCTGAAGAGCCCAGAAGTGGAAACTGATATAGGACATCGGATACCGCCACACAGGCTTCGGAATGTCCTTCGGGAGCCTGAAGTAGCCGGAAACTAGCATGAAGATGCCCTGAAATGAGGATGATTATATGTAAACAAGTATTAGGTGGACTGAAATCGAACAGGCTATACATGATTGGTTGGTGAAGGAGTTCAACTCAGATCACTTGGCAGCATTTTGTGCCAGTTTAAGCAAATTTAACTCTTAAGACCAATCGATGCAGAAACAAGTTACTTTGACGACTACTGTAGATTTCTGAAAGGAAGGGCTAGTTTTTCCTAAGTCAAATAACTGAGAAACGATTCAAAACTCATGGATGCATTGTATTGCTTGCTCTTGGTCAGGCTCATTCATCTGTGTCAAAAATAAGATCAACAGGAATGAATGAATGAACCTGAATTCCAGCCCCTATGACGACGCCCATGAGGAAGTTGGGGACCACGCTGGCGATCGCCATCATCAAGCTCTCGACGACAGTGACGCTCGCGTAAAGGGAGAGCAGGAAGAAGAGGTAGTGCACGAATCCAGGGTGGAGGCGAACCAACAAGTAACAAATGGTCCCCGAGAGGAACGTGATCAATATGAGGAACGGCATTGCAGAGAACGTGTTGCTGAAGACGAATGCGCCGACACTGTAGTGGCCGTTCATCCTCTCCCTTTGGAAAACCTGAAGATGTTCGGACCGTCGTGTACAGTTCAGTGTCATAGCCAATTGATGGTTTGCGAGGCATAAGATAGCGAACATCACCTTCATGTCTTCTACAAAGCATGGAAATCCTCCAATCGACATGAACGTGACAAAGCCGAAGACGAAAGACGCGCAGGCACCTCTTGCCTGCATAACGAACAAAATCACATAGTCAAAACGCATAAGCCATTGGCGACACTTCCTTTGATGAGGTGAAACGCGGGGAAAGAACCGATTAATTGTCCACCCGGTGAACGTAGCTGAGAATGCGAATTCGAACATACCAAGATTGAACCATAGCCGGTCCCTACATTCAGATAGATCGTGCCGATGCAGATGGCGACCAGAACGTAGATCGCAAGCCTCAGCCAGTAATACCCAAAGTCCCTCGACATGTTAGTGAAGGAACGCTTGGTCAAGGAGAAAGCTTGCATGAAGAAACTAGCTTGACTCCCTCCTGAATCGAGTACCGTTCCTTTCTGCAACAACATGGTATGGCGGATATTTTAACCCAGAAGGACTCCACGAGGAATGGTCACGACGCGAAAGAAGTCGAACAGCATATACAAGAATGGAAGCCGGCTTACAACTCTGGACATGTCCTCGACCCTTTGTCTAGTTGAATAGTAGTATTGGGAAGACCGATAAAAATCGATGAGAACTCGGGTAGCTTCAGCAGTTGTAGTCCTATCCAAAGGATCATCGCTTGCCAAAATCTGCGCAAGTCATCGGAATTACCTCGTACCAGTTTAGAGCAAACGCGAATAATCGAGTGCAATACTAAATTCTGAGATGCTGTGATGTGCATAGAATACAATGTATACATATAACTCTGAGATTTGAAGAAAAGAAAGCCGTGTACCTTATGTTTCATAGACCCCTTGAGAGTGGCTTTGACTTTATCAAAGTCAGAGTTGATGCATCTGAGGAAATGATCAGATGGATTCCTCAGAGTAGGGCATGGGAATCCAGCCTGAGCAAAGAACTGCAACATTACCAAGCTTCAGGTTAGGCTCGAGAGCAGTTTCGAAGCATGAAAACGATTTCGCGTCTTGAGGACGAGGATCGATCACCTCGTACGCTTCTGAAGCATGACCGAAGTAAACGTTCTTGCCGCCGGAAAGCAGGCACAGCCTATCGAACAGCTCAAAGACCTCACTGCTCGGCTGGTGCACGGAGGCAATCACGGTCCTGCCGTCTCTTGATAGGCTGCGGAGCGTCTGGGTCACGAAGAAAGCTGCAGCACTGCCATAAAATTGACTTACTAGGAGTAAGTTTAAGTTCAATCTACTATACTTCACGCTGATTTTCATATTTACTGCCATTACAATTGAGTTTCCCTATAGTGATTACTAAATCGACACCTGTCGAGGCCGCTGGTGGGCTCATCGAGGAAGAGCAACCGGGGGCGCATGAGGATCTCGAGGGCGATGCTGACCCGCCGCTTCTCGCCGCCGCTGATCCCACGCTGGTGCCAGTTCCCGATCACCGTGTCGGCGCAGTCCTGGAGGCCCATCTCGACGATGGTGCCCTCGACCAGCGCCCGCTTATCCTCCCACGGCATTCTGTCCGGCAGGCGCAGCCTCGCCGAGTACATTATCGTCTCCCTCACCGTCAGCGTCCCGATCAGCGCGTCGTCTTGCGTCACGTACGCCTAACCATCAGGCCAAAAACACAAATCCGTCAATCTTCACAACTCGCGTACAGAAATGTGGGTCCTACACTTCCCGGAAGACTCATTAACTATGAAGGACAGTATGAACAGTACATACATAAAAGAAGAAATTGTACAGAAGGCTCTCCTTAATGATCAACTGTGCAACATAACTTCACACCCAAAGCGTCACATCGGAATCCGATGAAGACTTTCCAAACTATCTCTGCTGTGCCTGAACTAAGACCTGACCCTCGTATCAATATTTACTTCTTCTGACCCCACTTTAGTTCTTTACGGATGATGATCATTTAATTGACCCTGTCTCGTCAAATTTCTATTTTTTTGGCTTAATTACGCATAGCCTCAGACAGCCAAGTTCCAAATAGAATGGAGATTATTAACCTGCACGTTCGGAAGATCCATAACCTTGTTGGTCTTATTAATCTTAATCGTTGTTCTTGATTTTCATAGAATCATGGCCATTAGAGGGCGAAAGAGGAGAGTAGATGATGAGAGTAACAAGATTACTCACAGCACTTCCGAAAGAGAGCTTGGCCTTGTGGCCATTGAGCAAGATGGTGCCGGAGAGGAAGGTGTTGGCGGCGAGCCGGCTCGCGAGGGCATCGAGCAGCGTCGACTTGCCGGACCCGGAAGGCCCCATGAGCGCCGTGAGCGTCCCCGGGTCGGCGTGCCCCGTAAGCCCGTCGAGCACGTTCTGGGCCTCCCCGTTCCCGTGCGTCACCGTCACGGTCAGGTCCCGCCACGCGAGCCGGGCCAACACGTCGCCACCGCCGCCCTCCACGTCGCGACTTCTGTCCCTCCACAGCGTTTGGCTTAGTGGGCTGAGCCCGATCACGAACCCTCTGCTATCGCCAATACTGGCACCATCTTTGTCGTCGTGACTGTGGCTGTCGTTCCCATCGCCGGCTCCGTGCCTACTCGCTTCAATCTCCATCGAATTTAGAGAGAGAGAGAGAGAGAGATATGACAAGAAGGAGGTTGTTGGGAGGGGGGTGTTAGGGAAGAGAATGGGATGTGAATGAATGTAGTGGGAAGAGAGAGACGCAGAAAGATAGAAATGAAGAGTCTGTGACGCTATTCCAACATATAACTTTCATGCAAAAAGAGCCTGCAACTGAAAAGAGTTCATGACCAAGAATATGATCGAAGCGTCTTCGGCCACGTAAATGGCCAGAAGCTCTTGACTGTTCTTCTCAACCACAGGAAGAGAAGAACAGCATCTAGCTTCTCTCTTTCTCTCTCTCTTCTGGTTAAAACTCAGGAACCCCTGAACTTTCAACTTCTCCTCTTTCTTGAACTTGAAGAAGATGGAGAAGAAGAAGAAGACAGATCACGATGGTCGAAAGGGGGAGCTTCGAGTGGAACATTGATGGATGCCGGTGGGCGTTGTGTCGGGCCATTCAATGCGGAATTAACCGACCCACCACAAGGGAAAAAAAAAAACCTAATACCAAAAAAATAAAACAAAAAATCAACCCTAGAAGAACTGGTTTGTTACGGAGGCGATAGAAGACATCAGAGGCTCTCGCCGCTCTTTTTGGTGCTACGGGATTGAAGAAGAGGGGCCGAACGTTTCCAAGCATCATTATCATAGAGCGCAACCAAAATTGGAAACCCTAGTTAGTTAACTTGCCTCCTCAAATTTGCTTGGGGGATCTACGAGATCGATATAGTAAACAGTACGAGAGAGATAGTTCTTCGTTTATTCAAAATGCCGCCCTTTCAGGGGTCGAACTTGATGAACCGCCGTTTCAGGGATCGAACTTTATTCAAGAACGTCGATCCGCCGTCCGTTCAGACCGCCGGTACGTACTCTCTTCCTCCTCGATGCGGGCTGGCGCGTGGTATTCGCGAGAGACTTTCGTTTTGCTCGGTCACGGACGGTTCCACATCGCCCGTGCAATGTGCATGGCGCATCGATATGTCTTGTTATAGCTCGGTTTCGTTATTGGCGGATTGAACCCATTGTCACAGTCGTAATGAATGCCTTTAAGAGAGCAATAGTTAAGTACCCCAAGAACACAATCTAATTTCGAGGGAGATCATGCTGAGGAGTTGATAAGATTAGTGGCCTTTAAACATCTAACCATCGATTAAGACAAAGTAAGATGGATGGCGGGGTTCATGGCGCGACTCTTGCGTCATATATGTCGTCACGTAATAATGTTACGTAGTTTTGGGTTTGCTGGTCGGTGTTCAGATGGATGGCCAAACCTCGGTAAGCTATTCAATGCCCCGTGGACGCTTCAACGGCGTAGATTCTCCCGTATCCCAATCAGGCTGCCCACAAAAAAAGATTAAAGAGAATATATTTGTTTAATAATAATAAAATAAAAGAAACCTTATAAGCTAGAAAAAGGAGAGGAAAAGAGAAAGAAATAAGAAAACCAACTTAACATGTTTTAACACCCCCTCAAAAAGGGTAAATAACAGAGAATTTAAATCGTTGATGAAGACCTAGAAACAATCGGCAAGTTGATTCTCGAACAAAGGAAGTGAAATAGTGCGAGCTGAAGATGACGACAGTCGATGACAATCGATCTCAATATGTTTGGTCGTAATGAAATCTGGTTTGAGATAGAATGCACTCTGTTGCAAGCAGAGGATCCAAAAAAACAAGAATCTCAAAGAAAATAGCACGATACAGGAGAAAATGTTGTTTCTGATGCAAGAAATAAGTGAATCGCAAGAAAATCAATAACGGATAGATTTGCATGTACATGAACCATATGAAAAGGTACCAACTAGAGTAGAAGAAGATGGAGAAATAAGAGCGAAAAGGCCTAAGATAGCATTAAAAGTGTTGAGGAGAGAAAGAGACAAATGAAAAATAGCGATGCGAGATAGTAAGATAAATAAGAGCACCAAGGTCGATAGGTGACATGAAAGAGTTCATCGGAAACTGATTTAGCTCAATAGAGGAAAATGCGAACAGGGAAAATCGAATATTAGAAATGAGAATACCACGTAACTACAATCTCAAGCCCAAGAAAATAAGCCAGATCCTTCATGGCAAAATGTTAAGGTGCCGGTATGCCAATATGGTCAGATCATCTCTATGACCATATCATCAACATAAAAAAAGAATAGCAAAGAAGAGGTAGAACAAACATACATGATCACCACTTTAAGTGAAAAAGAAAAATCAAACTTCCAAACCAAGCACGAGGGGTTGAACCAAAAGACCCGTCAACAAACCTTCCGGTATGAGCAAGACAGAGGTTGCAAAAGATATCTTCCAAGATCACGAAGAAAAGCATTCTTCAACAAAAAGAGACAAATAAGCAAAAAAAGAGGACAAGCATCTTCTACGAGCAAAGGCTCCGTAGGATACCATACTTGAAAACCTCGACAAACTGTAACGCTCAATCCGCCATGAACAGTCTTAATCTTATATATCCATCGCAAGATACGACACGAGGAAAGCTCCCAAGTACCATCCAAAGCAGAGTTCTAATAGCCGGCGCCATTTACATCACGCCTCGATAACAAGGTCTGACAAAAAACAAAAAAAAAAAGAAATAAAAGATCTGAGGAGGATTACCGGCTCTAGTTGTGAATCTTGAGGGCGAAGAGGGAGAGGATAGAAGAGGAAAGGTGGCAATATATCAGATCCATGAGAAGAGGACTAGAAGGGTGAGAATAAAAAATCATAAATGGAAAGAAAAACAAGGTGTAGTATTGTAAAGAAAGGATGTGTTCAGAAACGTAACATCACGAAAATAGACAGGCGCATTGGTCATAAAAGAAACCTTTGTATAACCAAAATACATGAAGAGCGAAAGCTTGAGGGAAGAAAAAAAAAGTACATCCAAAACAAGATGATTAAGCTAGGAGTCGAGAGTAGAGAAAACTGTCTGATAGAAAAAAGAGGTGATTAATTAGATGAATAGCGTGAGAACACCAATAGGAACGGATGCAAGTAAGAGAGCTAGTGGTCTCAGAATAATGTTGCAGAACTCATTTAGGAACAGACAAGATAACCGAGGAAGTAATCACTACAAAGGAAAACACGAGAGATATTCTCGAATAAAAAATTTTGATTTTGTATTAAATGGTGGAAACCAGGAGAAAAATGATAGATGGAAAAAAAACACGGACAAAGAGACCCATGTATAACAAAATAATCATCAATAAAAAACATAATATTAAAACCACTGAAGAACAAGACAAACATCGAATGAACAAGATCGAAAATCGCATAGTTCTAGAATTACTAACAGAAAAGGCTTAAATGCTAAAGGAAGAAAGGAGGAAGACTACTAGAAGAAACAGACCCAAAGATGTGGAAGGAGTAGAAGAAGACAATAGTCAAGACGAGCCAGAGAAGATCGAGGTACAAAGGATAGAAGAAGAAGTTGGAAGAGGAGATGTGCATAATATAAAGTCCATCCGTCTAGCCCTGCAATATTTGCCACTAAAATCCCGAAAACAAGAGCTATTTGTAAACTACAAACATCAAGATCGGTGAGTTGTTCAAATAATAAATGAGAGCAAAGAGGAACATGTAACACATGGAACATGAAACCTAGAATGGAAGAGTACAGTAGCTAGAGAGAGAACCATTAGAAAAGAAAGCTGGTTGCTTGAAGAGTAGTAGAAAAAGAAGAGACATAGCTACATGAGTCAAGTACAAGTAGAGAAATATACGAAGGGGAGAAGAGAGAGAGAGTTGTAAAAGTACATGAAAAACGAGAAAGACAACAAGTGCTAAGAGAAATACGGCATGAGAGGAGAAAGAGTAATAGAGAGATGAATGCGAAGACTCGCGGTGATGAACGTGAAGATTCTCTCTTCAACAATGGATGAACAAGACGATACAATAGTACAAAAGCGAGGACCAAAAGGACCAGAAGCGAAGGACGGTAGCACCAAAACAGTTGAATCAAGGCAGGAGGAAAGAAGACCAAGACGAGTTTCCTGGATCGAATTCTTGACAAAGGATGGATGGTCTTAGAGAGCGGTGAAGAAGTTAGTGCGAACACCTTCATAGGGAGAGCCAAGCTTCATAAGAAAGAATGTAGACGTGCCTATCTTGAGTCCGGCAGTAGATGGACACGAGTACGGCTGACGGCAGAGAATAGGAGCAAGAATATCCAATTGACTCCAAAGTGAGTGCATGTAATTGTAGAAGTCTCGAATAGAGCGAGACCTCGTAGCATTGTAAACTTCTTGCTCCAACCGATAAACTCGAATGTCCCCCGTCCGGGTGAACATCTCGAAGCGATCCCATAAACTTTTGCCTCAACAATATTAGAAAATTATGGGCGAAGAGCAGGATCAATGGAACCAAAATGATAGCCCATGCCTTGATCAAGAACTTTCCATGCTCGAATTTGAAGACGTTTGCAACTTCATCGATGAATCACTTGAAGAGCACCGGACAAGGACAAAGTCCCTCAACATGCTCAAACAGTCGCGATAAACAAGTTTGTCATTATGGTTTCCAAAGAGAATAGTTTAACCATCGAGTTTGAACCATCGAGTTGACGTCAATACGATCACTACAATCACCCATGACGACGAAAAGAAATCACTAGCAAAGCTAGAAATATGGATTGAGGCGGAAAAATTGATCGAAAGGATCGAAAAGAAGAAGCACGGATTAGAACGAGCAAGGATGATGGCCCTAAACTCATTATCTTAATTTGATGCGGAAGATCCAATTTATGAACGCAGAGCATACTTTAAAAAATAATGAGCTCATTGTCTTATTTTCCGATGCAAGATCCAATTGATGGTAACATACTCTTCAAGACAATAACCTTGCTCGATACCATGATAAGAAAGAAAGATTAAAGAGAATGATATTTGTTCTCTAATAATGGTGTAATAAACATTGTACATGAGAAACCTTTATATAGGCTTAGAGGAGAAAAGGAGCTAGCATTCTTCCCATGTGGAACTAAAGAAAAGAAGAGAGGTAAGGAAAACCTACAAAACTATACAACATGTTTTAACGTCGCCGCTCTTCGGATGGTACAGGGAATGTCTTTTGTGGTTAATTTACTTATCAATTGTCGCCGCCCTCGTAGTCTCCGTGGAAACATGCAACTTACCCCCCAATTTTGCACACTATCGTCCGTCCTAATTAAGAGGCGCCACCTACCCCAAAATTATCATTTAAAGAAAAAACTAATATAAGAAAAATGAGAGTAACTTTATATATTAGTTTCTTGAAAACTCAATACATATAAACGTATTGAGTCTCGTGTCGAATCGGAGAGACCTTATCGAGTGATCGATAAACAAGATTGCTCTTCTCAATTGTCACCATTTTGCGGTTGGCTTTTTCGACACATTGGCCCATGTGGATCTAGCCAAGCGATTAATGAATGGTATCAATACCAGATGAGAAAATGATTGAAATTGTACTTAAACTTTGATCTAATATACAATATCGTCTCTAAACTTTTCATTTGTTTAATTTGGTTCCTAAATTTTGATCCAATGTGCAATATTGTACATGAACATTTAAACGTACTCATATAATTTATGGACTACATTGTGGATTTACTAATAGTTCAAGGATCACATTGAATCAATTAAAAGTTTAGGGACAATCGCACGTTGAATCAAAGTTGAGGGGCTACATTGCACAAATTAAAAACAGTGACATGATCTCATCCCGAAAAGGATTCACTTTTGTGGTAATGAATGGTTTGAGGACGGACTAGACTCTCACCAAACCCCGATTTGAGGAGGGTGGAGAGCAGTTTTCGAAATTAGAAGGGCCCCGGCAAGATGTGATTCCTAGCAAGCCTCTTAAGGCAATAGCCGCTGCAAGAACTACACAATAAAAACAGTGACCTTTCACCGGCTGACATGGCCCATATTGACACGAACGCAAGTGCTTTGAGTGGAAAGAAGTTTGTGACGTCACAAGCGCCACATCGACAGGAAATACCTCATTCCGCGACTCGTAAATAAGATTGTCCACCCCGATGGTCGCCCACCGGGCTTCTCACTTGAGGGATTAGGTAAAGGCATTGATTTATCAATCAAGAGAGAAGAATCTCGAGATATCAATCACTATTAGCGTGTCTTTACTAAGATTCGTATGATCGGACCAAATTATTGTAGTACTAGATCGGCCGTGTAATCGTGTATCGACCAGACTTACTATGCGGTTCCTTTCTAGCAAAGTTTCATCAATGCAAATCATATTTTTGGCCGTGTTAGATCGGTTTATCCACACTTTTTTGGCCGGTTTCATCGAATGCAGTTTGATTTTCGGAATTATCCTCACATTCAAAACGTGTATGTCGTGGCCCTACCAATGAATTCTCATCCATATGCGATGAGCCATGACTATGACAAGGCCAAGATCGAGACGAAAAGAAACGCGAATAGATAGCTAAACACATGATCAAAAGTGAAGAGTCGTTGCAATCTCAATGTTACACTCCGTTTGTTTTTACGGAAAACGAATGAATTAGAAAATGATTTTCCGCAAATGATTGCTTATATTATTTATAAAAATGAATAAACGTAAGATATTTTCACCGTCCACAAAAATGTTTAGATATAAATGAGTGTCGATAATGCAAACACTTCTTCATTGACTAATTATCTTAAGCCGCACAAGCGATCTTTCTTGGAAGATTATTTTTCAAATCATTCATTTTTCGTAAAACAAACAAAGTGGTTATTTTCTTGCCTTTTCTCACTATTTCCTTTGCATGCAATACTCATAATCTATTGTCATTTTATGATAGGAAAAAAGATGTACGATAGCTAAAAACACGTATATATGAATAAGCGAGACACTCGACCGAATTGATTCAAGCCTAGTTCGGAAAGGGGCTTGCCGAGTTCGTGCGTAACCTAAGCGAGATTGTTATGCTAAAAAACAATAAGGCAATAATTACTAAATAAACTAGGGTGGCACTATTTTCGCTTCCCTTTTGGTTAATACACATCTTTTTTCTTGTTAACTTACCCAAATAACCTCCTCTTTTTTCAATTTATTGTTTATTTTCTATTTGGTTAATCCATAAAACTGCATTTGTGTTTGTCATCTCTCTTATTAATTTCACAATACAAATATTCCATTACACTCATCAATATACCAACTTGCCATATCTCATTATCTTCTCAATTTTAATTTCATTACAGTTTTCGCTTAATTCATAACAATTTCTTACCTTTTTTTTCTTCTTTTTCCTCAATTTTTTTGAAAGAAAAATTTAACTGCATCCCTTCCAAACAATTTTTATCTGTCGATTCGTCCACACTCATTGCATTTTAATGTTTCCTTCTTGTTTGTCTTATTTTTTTTCCAACTTATTCTTCATTATTGTAACCTGAGCAAGCACCAACCCTATATCACAGTAGAGAAATGTCAGTTTTATCTACAAACTGTTTACTTCTTTTCCCTAGATTATCCTCATGATCATGAATTTTTCGACTTCAACTTTTGGTACAAATTTACGAGAATTTAGTCAAAGATTGAATATTGTGGTTTATGTATGCATTATACACAATTTACTCAAAGATTATCTTCTCAGTTGTCCTCAAGTTATTTTTTGAATAATAGTTTCCTAGTAAAAAAAATGTACAACTCATTAAAAAATAATTAGATCTTTTTTGTCGAAATACAATAATTAGTTCCAAACGGAATAAGAAAAGCAAAAAACCAAAAAAGAAGGCAAGTATTAGTCTTAAATCAAGAGTGGACCCCAAATTTAACCTCAATACATGTTGTTTGAGAGGAGTGTGATAGTTTCATCACTAGCAAAATTGAAACAAAAGAAAAGGAAGAAAAAAAGGTAAGAAAAAAAAATCTTGAATCAAGAATGAGACCCATTAGAGATAATTTTGGTCAATTCAATGTAAAAAGGGGTGTCCGAAGGCAATAAGGTAGTGAAAATAGTGCGCACCATAAACTATACGGAGATGTTGTTAACTAATTTTGTTGAAAAATTTAGTGAATGAGTGGGAAGAAATAGAATTGGACTTTGAGGCATGAAAAACCACATGGACAATTTACGTCTAACAATTTTCATTCACAAAGAAAATATTTTTTTCATTCAATTTCGTAATTGATACGAACGATCATATCTAGAATTTTCTTTTTAAATCATTCATTTTTTATGAAACAAACGTGTCCTTAGTTTGAAGTGGACACCAGAATACAAAAAACAAAACGGGATATGTTCACCGAAAGTCCTAAATCTTATCAGAAAGTACCATTGACTTCTAAAACTTGCAAAAAGTGCAATCAAGTTCTAAAACTTGTCAAATAGGACAATCGAGTCCTTTCATTAACTCCATCAAATTTGGCTAACAAAAAATGATGACATGAATTTTTAAAAATATTTTCTCTCTCCTACGTTGCGACGATATGGTTAAAACGATATCATTTTGATCAAAATTTGATTTTTAATATATTCTTTATTTAAATTAATCAAAAAAAAGCTAAAATTTAAAAGAAAAAGAAGCAACACGTGGAGGTGGTGGGGAACTAGTCGGCGGGGTCGCGGGACTAGTGGCCTCACCACCCCCACGACCCCCTCACGCCCAATTGACCATATCCCCACCATTGCCAACCCTTCCCGACGGTGGTGGGTAGGGGCGATAAGGGCTCCCTTTGATCACCTAATTCTAGATGCTCTTGCTTATATTTCTTCTATTTTTTTAATTTTTTAGCTTATTTTTAATTAAATTCAAATGAAAAATATATTAAAGATGAGATTTGGGCTAAAATGTCATTTTAGCTATATCAAAACCACATAGGAGAGAAAATATTCGAAAAAATCACTTTGGCATTTTCTATTAGTCGAAGCTTGACGAAATTAATGGAAGGACTCGATTGCATCTATTTAACAAATTCTAGGACTAAATTATACATTTTTGTGAGTTTAGGATTCAATCGCATTTTCTTGATAAGTTTTGGGACTTCATTTTTCAAAAATAAACCGTATCAAAGCCCAAGGGAAAGAGGTTCGGACTCATGAGCAGGGAAGGCCCATATCATATCCCAATATAGGACGAGGGATCCTCTGCTCCGCACACATGTTCCCGTTCCGTCTCGGAGCCATCCCAACCGTTGATCCGTTCGACCACACACCATTCCTTTGTCAACCGTTGAAAAGGCTAATTGGGCTACACCACCATATGTGTGGTCGATATCCTATAAAATCAATTTTCGAGTTTGGATATCCACCCCATAATTACTAATATGCCCTCATTTGAAAGCATCTCATCCTGTTGTAGAATTTGAATATTTTCTATGTCATGTATTATCTTATGAAAATAGTTTCAAATTTTGTCGATGATTTCCATCTCCTTTCGTCGATCCATAATTCAAATTTGTTTAAACCAATTTGTCCCTCTCCAAAAAAATAAAATAAATAGAAATCATGCAAAACCACATGGTAGCGCAGAAATGAAGGCGTTAAAGTGATGTTTGCAAAGGGTGAATTTCTAATTTAACGAATGAATTGTTTCACTAAAACTATTGAAATTATACGCACGAACACAACGACACAAAAAAGTAAAAGCGAGAAAGAGAAATCGAGACATAAGGTTGATCCTAAATAAGAATTATATCCGAGAGAGGGTTCAAATATAATTAGTACGTCTCACCTCTATGTTACAACTCTTAATTGCAATAAAAAAAATTATATATGAGAGTATGGACTAAGCCTAAACTATCAATAAAACACGGGTCTAAGCGGGACTCCCAACAAAACTTGGTTACCAAGGAAAATATATTCCACAGAAATCGTGTATTCCGATAAAAATATTTGTTTTTATTTGATTTCCTTATTGTTAAAGAAGGAGTTACCCGTTATCTAAACATCATAAATTTGTAAAAATATTAGTTTGGATTGATATCCGAAATATTTTTCAGGCCTGCAGACAAATTAAATTGTAATAAGATAAAAAGTATGTCTTGTCAAATCATGAAACAAAACAAACGCGACTTTGGTCCGTCGTTGGCTCTCGATGGTTCGAACGTTTCTCGTGCTGTCGCTGTAAAAAAAAATAAAAAAAAAAAAAGAAAATCGAGGGCGAACGAGGGGAAGATGGTCCCAAGGAAGATCGAAGAGGCAAGTGAATTCGACACGTGCGTCTCGATTACGGGATAGGGCCAAATAGGAAAGTGAAATGACAAAATTACCCTCGTGAGCAAGCCAAAGCGGAAATATCCCTTTCGAGAAATTAGTTTACGACAATTGACATGATGACTTTTCCACGAATATTCATATACGATTCGATGTTAAAAGTTCGAATTTTACAAAGGACACGTATCTTACTTCATTGAGGTTGTTCGTCACGTGATTTCAGCAGGAAATATTCCATTTGAGAAATTAGTTTACGAAAATTGACTTGATGACTTTTGCTCGAATATTCATACGCGATTCTATTTTAAGGATCGATTTTACAAAGTACACATGCAATCTTATTTTATTGAGATTATCCGTCAGGTGATTTGATAAAGCGGGAAGTTTTCCTTTTGAGAAATTAGTTTAGGAAAAGTGACGTGATGAATTTTCCCCGAATATCCATATACGATTCGGTTTTAAGATTGCTTTTACAAAGTACACGGGAAATCTTATTTTATTGAGATTGTTTGTCTCGTGATTTGATAATGTAGGAAATACTCTTTTTTTGAGAAATTGCTTTACGAAAATCGACGTGATGACTTTTTCTTGAATATTTAGGTTTTTTTTTTGTCAACATTCTTGAATATTCATATACGATTCGGTTTTAAGATTGATTTTACAAAGTACATGTGAGATCTTATTTTTATTGAGATTGTTTGTCCCGTATTTTCATAAATCACATTCTTAGTAGATTAATTTATACACAATCGATTGGGTTTTGAACTATTTGATTATATAACAAATCAACTCATCCGTCAATTTGACCCAAAAAAAACATCATCCGTCGAGTTTAATTTAATTAACACATCCGGTTCCCAAAAAAGCCGAATGCTCAATTTCGGGCTATACATGACTTTAGTCGGACAAAGCTTTTCTTGTGAGGTTCTTTTTCAAGTCCATCAATCGACTATTGAGTCTACTACGTGGAATCGAGAGGATTTCCAAACTACCGATCATATCCGTATTCGACTTGAAAATATGACGACATTTAAGAAACCTACGACACATCTAATGACAAGCAGATAATTTTGTATCAAACGAACTATGCCATCTCGATTTAAAGAAGCCAGTGTTTACTATCACACTTTTATCACATAGGAGGGATTCTCCACCAAAGAAAGGCGTCAACTTTCCCCCACGATTTTGACCCTAACTCTCAAATGCTGCACCGGAACGGCATCGAGGATAAGCCTAAAGTCGCATCAAACGACATTGGTCTCTCTCTGAACGAGCAGGACCACGTCGTTTTTGAGCGAATGCGACCAAAATTGTCCTCGTGCCTAAGTTTTGTTTTATTCTTGGGTCAGAACTCGAATATAAGTTAGCGGTCTGGTTTTTGCTGAAAAACCCCTCGGACAGCACTAATATCGGAACCCAAAAAACACGACGCCGACAAAAAAAAAAGAAAAAAGAAAAAGAAAAACAGGTACGACGAAAGAAAGCTCGGTTTCCCCGGGGCTCACACTGGCTCCCGCAACACGCGGCGAAGCGAACCCTCACGGCTCCGACACCGTTCCCCCTCTCTTTTATCTCTCTTTCTCCCTCAATTCGCTGCATAAATATGCAGACGGCACGCAGAACGTAACCAAAGATCCGATTTTTATAAAATCCAAAGCCTTGAAAAGCCCACCCCTTTTTCCCTCATCCGTTTCTCGTAGATTATTCCCTCTCTCTCTCTCCTCTCCCCTATGTGCTTAGTCAGCGTCAAAGCGTTTCACTTCACCTCCCTCCTCTGCTTCCATTAACTGATCCGGGCGATTAATAAATTCCGATAGGTGTTATTACTCCCCATTGCGAGACACATCATTGGCTCTTGCGATGGCTCTGTATTTATAAGACTCTGCGTGGGGGGATTCCTGTGTTTTTGTTCTCCCCTCGACATTCTGTAGATGAAGTGTGTCTTTCTGTGATCCTCGGTTCCCTCCTTGATCCCCGATATCTTCTTTAATTCCCCTTTTCGGGCTGCCCCCTGTTTCCGGATTGCATGACTTTTCGTGCCTCTGCAAATATGGAAGTTATCCCTTTCCTTTATTTCCTTTCTCCTTGAAGCACATGCCTTTTTGGGGACCGGCACGATGGTGAAAAGTCATTTGGGTGTGTGTCGAAGTCGTCCGTTCCTCTGATTCTCTCAGCTCCTGCTTTTGCCTCTGTCGAGTTCCGTCGGAGTGACCGCCTTCGGTCTTCGTGTTGGGCGTTTGAGGTGGGGGACTATAGATTTGGAAGCTTCGATGGCGTTTTCAAGAGGTTGTAGTCAGCGTAATCTGCAATGCTTTCTTGACTCGGTCACTCCAATCGTTCCTTCAAGAGCAGCTTCCCGGGTAATTTTTCAGTTCACCCCCACCCTCTCTTTTGCAGTATTTAGTTGTGATTCTGACGAGAACAGTCTCTGTTTTTCCCTGTTTTTGATTCTTTTGCTTGATTTTTCTTTTCTGAACGTGGGTATCCCCCTGAAACGAGCGTTCTTTTCTTTTCCTTTTTGTTCCTTCCTAATCTTCTCATCTGCTGATATTTGGATGAAATCAGATCTTCCCGTTTCTTTTTTCTCAAATTTTGCCTGCATTTTGGCTGCAAGATGATGAACTCTTCTGGGTTCATGAAATCTTAGAAGGTTGTTGGGATTTTTAGCTGGTGAATCTGGCGAAATTCAGTCTATTTAGCAATTAACCCCCGTTTGATTAATCTAATGTGTGATTGATAAAGTTACTGTATCTGCAAATCTTGAT
Organism: Rhodamnia rubescens; assembly: GCA_021437795.1. Classification (NCBI taxonomy): domain Eukaryota; kingdom Viridiplantae; phylum Streptophyta; class Magnoliopsida; order Myrtales; family Myrtaceae; genus Rhodamnia; species Rhodamnia rubescens. Next base: position 6,692,200 of record JAILYA010000005.1, on the reverse strand, counting down.
CCAATCATCGTGGTTAATTAAGATTAAAAAATCATTTGATATGTGCTCATGATGTGGACATTCAAAGTGTCAAGGTCAGAAGAGATGGATAGATAATCTGGTACAGAGTGGGCCTTGCATGGTCACTAGCGTCGACCTTTTGGGCCGAGAAACTCCTTACATTTCTTAAATTTTAGTTGATAATATTCTCTAGGTGCTGAGGATATTCCTTTCTCAGTACATTTTACCCTCTTATCTTGGGAAAAATATCAGTGTTTTATATGTGCTCTGCTCTGCTCTGCTGTATCTCATAGTCATACCAATGTATGCCCCACTTGAGAAGGGCTAGAATACCATTGACTTCGTTTGCTTATGCCTATGATGAGTGCATATATTGTAGATACTTTTAGAGAACTTTCAGATCCATTTTCTTGTCCTAATTAAATGCTTGCAAGATGCCTAATTTAATTGTCTTAGCACCTTTAATTGAACTTGCCTAGTGTTACACTGGTTTGGCAAGGATCATGTGCATTTTTTTTTTTATAACTAAATTGGTTTTGGCATATTAAAATTTTTTAATTTGGTGTAGGAATTTTAGTAGATCCACTGCTGGTATGAATTATTTACGCACTGCAAATTAGATTATTGATATGTGGAAGAATTCGGTTACACAATTCAGTTCAAGCACACATGTCACTCATCCAACGTGGACGTGTAAGTACCAAATCCACATATTTATGACTGACCTGCAAGGCGGAACATGTAAGATCAGCATGTCCAACCCTCGGGAAAGCTACAATCTGTATGATCATCTCATGGTTTTTGGTCAACCAATGAGTCGGGTCTTGCATGCGTTTCCGGTCGATTTTCAACATTGTCATGCAATAACATTGTGTAAGAATCAACTTCTTGGACGATGACAATGATGTGGGTAAGTGGAGCGCTTATGGCGAACGTAGTTAGACACACGCAACGATGGCGCTCTCTGTCTCAGTGCTCCTATTTACGTTAAGACTTCTTCAAATTCTGAATTTACATTTAAGAGATTCAATCATTCCATATCTAGAAACATAATGTCTTAGTCTTTATGATTACGTGAGGATCCCTGCCTATATGGAAAGGAATGCGTTTCCTAGGTGCATGGACACAACATGAAAATCTTGAAAAGTCTCAGCATCTTTCAAAGTTTTAGGCTGATCTGCATGCCATTGTTGGGCAGATGTAGGATCCGTCGTAACTGTTAATTGTGATCCAGTTGAATGCATGGGGAAATTGCCTTTTACCAGATCATTGTTTGCTTAGACCAATGTTTCTGTCCTACCACCCGTGGAGAACGGAAAGATCACTAATCTGCTACCGGGCGTTACCTTTCCATCTCGCCCTCGACTCTTCTTAAATTCTAGGACTTGGAAAGAAAACCTCAGTTCAACAGGCTTAGGGAATTGAAGCTGCTGTTTTTTTTTTTTCCTTAGAGTCACAATGTGGACTCAAAAAGTCATCTTGGTAACTCGTATTCGTTAACTTGGGATCCCGAAAATGTCTGGCTACTTGTACGTGCTGATCTGAATTTTGTTATCCTGAAAAACTAGAGAGATGCATTAATGACATCAACCATCACCTTACCATAGTTTACGTGAAATACCTGCAGAGCCACGTTCACGATATCAACCATCTATGGCAACCTGCTGGTAAGGAAATGATCGAATACTTTGAGCTGCAAGATCTTTGGCACAGCTACGAAGAATGGAGCGCATTTGGCGTCAGTACTAAAGTTGTGTTAAGTAATGGACAGACGGTTAAGCAATATTATGTGCCCTATCTCTCGGCAATCCAAATCTACACTAACCGCTCCATTGTTTCCACCAGGTACTTCCGATTTCTTTTTTACTCATTTCATTCGCTCTTCCTTCCCTTTTTTTCTCCTTTTTTGTCCTATTTCATCCAGTTATATCGTTTCGGCTGTGGCATACTAACGTGTCGGTTACTTGTAGTACTTGATTGATTCGGGTTTCCTTTATTCGGTTGCAGGACCAAAGCAGAGGGAAATGTCGCAGTGGAATTTGAAAGCGACTCGTGGAGTGATGATAGTGGCAGCGATAAGCTATCAAGATCCCTAAGCAACAATTCGAGCAAGTCTTGGGATTGCATCTCCGAAGATTCGAGCTCAGACCAGCTGGTTTCATGGCCAATGAGGGATAAGTTTGGCGCCATCTACTTGGAGTATTTCGAGGCATGTTCTCCTAACTGGAGAATTCCTCTGTCGAATAAGGTGATCCTCTTTGACTGGTCACATTGATGAAGGCACTTTCTTATATCAGCTTCCTCCAATGCCTTGTCGATGGGCAGAAGAGTTGTTTAGTGATAACTTAGCAGTGCAAGATCTTGTTCATTGACTGACACTGTGGTTCTACTATCTGACTCAGATTACCGAATTAACAAAAGATCATCAGGCACTGACAACTCTTAGAAGCATGGATATATCTCCGGCGAGCTGGATGGCTGTAGCTTGGTAAGTTTCACGGCATTTCTTTTCATATTCTTGGCCAATCATAGGTAGTTTATGCAGATTCATCATGGTACATTAACCAAGGAATGCTCGACGTCATGAATGTTCTTTCCAAACTAATGTTTGGTCAATCGAGCCTTTTCTGTTATTTCGATTATGGAATTTAAGTGAATGCTTTGTCTTGACAGGTATCCAATTTACCATATTCCAAGCAGCAGCAGCAGTAAGGACTTGCTGACTTGCTTCCTGACTTATCACACGTTGTCCTCATCATTCCTAGGTACACGACTCACCGTCGATTTTTGGCCTGATGGAAAAATTTATAATGTTATTTATTTGCCGAAAATTGTGCGTAAGATGTAATGGACTATTTCATTCAATCTCCGCTTTGGTTTATTGTATAAAGAAAACAATAGCAGGTATCCTCCAAGACTCGTGCATTGGCCACTTGACTAGCAGCATCCTTACAGAATTTTGATTGACTCCTGTATCAATGTGTTGCTTTAGTAGACATTTCGAATCGAAATGGGTCATATTTGCATTTCTAGTGACAAAAATGGTTCTCACTTTTTTTTTTCTCCTGAATCATATAGCGGTAAGAACTTTGTCGATTCAGTAAGCTGTTAGCTTCTGCGTGCGACGTCCACCACTGATGTCATGCTGTTTCTTCCGCGATTTCACAGATTGTACTGATGATTTTTGTGAGGACGACGAATGCCATCCTCTTTACATGGACAGTAAACTGAAGGGGGTCGGTTCTGACCAAATTCCGATTAGTCCGTTTGGGTTGGCTACGTACAAGATGCGAGGCGACCTCTGGGCGAAACCGGGCACGTATGAGCATCTCAAGTTCACCCACCTCCACAACGCGGCACATTCCTGGGTGAAGCAGCTCAACATTTACCATCATGACTTGAACTTCTTCAGCCGCGACTCTATTGTATAAACTTGTTTCTGTAAAGCAGCTTTTTTTTTTTTCCCCCAACCGGCTTTTCTCCTTTCTCGCTGAGTAGAGCACTCCAGCACCACCCCCACCTAATTCCGCAACTCAGAGGATGCAGCAGAGAGCCCCCCAAGTTGTGGTTGCACCGTGAACCGGAGGAAACGGTTCCGTGCTCTGTTGCTAATCTATCTGATGGCTTTGGTCTAGGAAGTTTTGTTGGAGAGGAGCTTGCTGTAGAGTGTGGTTGACACAGAGTTTGTCTAATGTTCAAGTACCAGGGAATTTAATTAAGGTGAGGTACTTATGGTGGTGTTCTCATTGCAGGATTTTTTTTTCTTAGATCTCATGCGTTTTTCCAGTTTCATTTTTCTTTTACTGCTTCGCGGGGATGCGAAACGCGGGCATGTACATTCGAACTTGAGGATCAGTTGCAGATGATGCTCTCTTTGTACAAGGGTTTATTGTAATTGAAAAAGGTCACTCTTTGATGTCTTGAAAGGCTCTTGGATTGTTTGCACTTGGAAAGAATGAATGCATGCGAAACATTGTGACGTGTTCAGTCGATTTCTAGTGTTGCTGCGTTAAAAGGACATTCTTGAAGGGGAAATGGCACTTAAAGACCGCAGAGTAGACTGTTTTGCCATGAACTTTCCTTTGAGTTGCACTCTCAAATGTTTTAACCCAGGTTTTTTTTTTTTTCAAAAACAACATTTCATTCACTTTCTCGGATTATAAAAAAAGAAATATCTCAGTTCAAATCAAAATACATTTTAGACAACTTCACAACAAAACAAGTTCCAAATAACGAGAAAAATCATCGGGACAAGATTATGGATCACACGCTCAAAGATCGCATTTATAACTTCTTCACACTATAATCTTTGTTCGATCATCGAATCCGCCTTTATTAATTAGCACATACCGAGAACTCCATTTGTTATTATGGCTTTGCCTTTCGAAGGTGCACGCCTAATTTTGGTATTCCCAACACTATCATCAAATAGAGTAAAAAGGTTTGAATGAGCACAGATTTGACACTTTTGAGAAAAAAATCTTCACGAAACTTCTCCGATCTCTTTCGAAATTGGATTTATTCAAAAACGAAATCCGAGGAGAGCGGAATTCAAAAAATATAAACTCGAAAAACCCTAAATCTAAATTAGATGGGATAGAAATCTCCTAAAAAAGGAGAGAGAAAAGCTTTGAAATTTGGACTAAGTCGGAAAAGAAAAACTCACAAATGAGAAGAAAGCAAGAAAAGAAAATAGAAAATCAAAACAACTTATAAGGGAAGGAGAAATTTAGCTCAAACTCTCCCTCCCAAAGAAGAAAGTGCGGTTTTCACCCAATTTGCTTATCCCTTAAAATATTGGTTTGTTTAGTTCTCGGATTCTCGAAGGAGATGAATGCTAATTAGCGAATTTAGCAATCAAGATAAATGATCTCCGAATTTTGGCCCATTATACAATGTAGTCCATAAACTTTAAATTTATCCAACGTGAACCTCGAACTTTAAGATAATATTCAATATGATCTCGAACTTTTAATTTGATCAATTTGATTCTCAAATTTTTGGTACATATTCAATATAATCCCTATAGTCAATGTAATCTTTCCATTAGTTTAAGATCAAGACAACGGTTAATATTTATATATAGTCTAATGGCTAAATTGAACATATATAAAAAGTTTAGGGACTATATTGAACGAGTTAAAAATTCGGGACCATCACGAATATTGAGTAAAGTTCGGGGATCGCATTGAATAAATTTAAAATTTTCGAACGACATTATACATCGAGTCAAATTCGATGGACTATTTGGGTCATTTTCAATTAACAAAAAAATTGTCATAGGAAAATCCAAAACCGCACTAAGAAGTGGAGATATGTGTGCAAATTTTTGGCTACCGCCCGAAAAGGGTAATCCTACCAAAGTTCTTAGGGGGGCGAAAGGGCAGAAAAGCTCAAATAGAAGAGGCATTGCGGATAAAGATTCCTACTTTCTTTTTCTTTGTTGCATTTCTTTCGCCATAAATCGAAATTGCAATTCTGGGTCGGTGAGATTGCGCTCCTTTCATTGAAAGACGTCCCCTTTTCATTCTTGAAATGGGGAGAATCTAGGAATGACTTCGTTCCAGGTCAACGACATGATCAAAAAGGTCGCTTGAATCGGACATTGCAGGTTAACTAACCAACGACCCGACCGAGGATTCTTGATTTTTGGTCTCTCGTCTTCTTCGCCCCATTCAATCCAACACCCAGGTACTTGCCCCGAGTTAACAGCGATCTTCAAATGCAATTCTGGATCTATCTATTTCTGGGTCGCTGTTGGATATTCTTTAGCAGTTGAGGGGTTTAGTCTTTTTTCACGGTAGAGTTCACTTGTCAGAAACTTTCCCCGTGCATGGAAATCAGTGATTCTTTTTCCCTGTTCCAATTTCTGTGCAATGGTGATGTTCACGTTTGACAGTTCGTTGTGAGCTGAAAGCGATGATTATCTCGAATTCATTACTGTGTTTCTTGATGGCGAAACCAGTCGAACGTGTGAAAATGCATGCGCTGGGTGATTGCTGGATGATGATACAGTTACACAAAAGTTCATTTGATTATAAAGCAGACCAAAATCTTGCACAAATTTCACGCCTTTTATCGAGTGATTGATGTATTGATAATGGGTGGCTGCTCCTTCGCTCAGCGAAGATCAAGGGATTACAATGGTTCTGAGGCTAGCCTCCTCTTATGTGAGCTTACCTCAGACGCCGCGACGTTCGAGCTCTCTTTTCCAGCGCATCCCTTCGAGACAATTTGGAAAGATGTGGAAGAGGGGTTGCACAAGGAGGCCGGATATTTTACCTTCCCTAAGTGGAGATGATGCTCGTTTACGTGTTTTTGTGCTCTCGGATTTGCACACAGACTACTCGGAGAACATGAAATGGGTCGAATGCTTGTCAACTGTCAAACACAAGAGAGATGTGCTTCTTGTTGCCGGCGATGTGGCAGAAACATATAACAACTTTGTCCTAACGATGTCTCTCTTGAAGGAGAGATTTGAGCATGTCTTTTACGTGCCTGGAAATCATGATCTTTGGTGCCGTAGAGAGTCAGAAAATGACGTGAGTGACTTCTATTTTTCTTTGTGTTTCTAAGTTCACTGAGTCACAGTTGTAGTTCCTACATCTCCTCTTTGAATCCGTGGAGTACTGTGGCAAAGTGTGTGATTGCTGTTAGTGTTATACTCGATCCTCGTGTTTAACTTGTTAATGTACAGTCCTCGGATGATGTAGGAAATAGATGATATTGTTGTTGCCTTTTCCTTAGTCTAAAACTTGATTGCTGGCGCTTTAGAGAATGCTGGCTATCTCCATGCACCTCAAAATCCTTAAATGATTAATGACATTCACCGTATTTTGCTTTTCCTTTCAATCTGCACCTTTGGAATGTGGAGAATCAAAATAAAATTTCTGTTACTCAAAGGAGTCTTGTTTTACCCCTGCATGGACACATTGTTGATGTGGCTTCTTTCTTCCGTTGCCAAGCCGACTAAGAGAAATGGAGAGAAGCCTGCTAATATTCTTAAAACTTAAATTGTTAGATTCATGCTACCCAAGCTTATCATTTCATAGGAAATGTACCTCTTCATGTTACGTCATTGGATACGGTAATATTTGAAGGCGCATGGCATATGGATTTTGATCGCATGCTTAACCTTCAAGTTGGAAAAACAACTGTCTCTTTGGTATAGTTGTAATGAGAATTGGCGTATTCATCCTTTGCCTTGGCATGATGTAACCGCATATTTCCAGTTAGTGACCTCTGTCATAATTAATCTAGGCTTCCAAACCACAAGTTCTAACATTCTCTCCTTCTTATAAAAGCAAATTAAACATCATATGATCTGACTATGTGGAAATGATATACAGTTTGGTTCTTTGGAAAAACTGGAGAAACTACTCGATGCATGTCAAAGACTTGGTGTAAAGACCGATCCAATGGTCATAGGCAGCTTGGGAATCGTTCCTTTATTCTCTTGGTATCATGAGGTGACTGAGTGATTTTCATTGTGTCTGAAAGATTGTTGCAGAACACTTTATTTGATAATTTTTCGGTTTTTCTTGCCTTCATATAACGAAGAGTTATGGTTCCTTTTAGAGCTTTGACAGAGAGGAAGACATAACCAGTTTCCGCATCCCTCCTTTGGAGATGGTGATTCACTTTCCTTTATCCTTGTAAGAATTTTTAAGAGCTGCACTTATGACAGTAAGCTACAGTATTTACTGATCAATTATGGATAAATTTCAGATAGAGTAATTTATCTCTGATATTTTATCGATGCTTGTTAGGATTTGAACCTGCAATCTCAATTTTATCACCATAAATGCTCTTGAACATGATATCTATTACAGTCCAACTCCAAAAGTGTTGCAAGAAAACTAATCGAGCTCTAAAAAATCTACTCAGTTTTCACTACAATGTGCATAGTGATAGCCAGCAATTAGTATATAATTATATACTATGTTGGACTTGAATCTTCTCTATTTTTAGATTTTGATGGTTTGCATTTGTCAGTCATATTGGTATTACCTGCACAAATACTGAAAAAAATTGTATTTCCTCGTGCAGGCATGTAAAGACTATCATGCATGCAAGTGGCCAGAGGAGCTTTCAAACAAAGATACTTCCCTAGCTTCTTACTTTGATGCGCTGAACGAACATAATACAGATGCAATGGAAGATGTCAAGAAGACATGCGAGCAGATCATCACATTTTCTCACTTTGTTCCAAGGTAATTAATTTCCGCCCAAGCCAAATTCCTATGTAGTTTTTTTAATCCAATTTTCGTTTTTCTCCCTGTAGTAGCAATATTGTCTTAATTCCATCCTTATTGGAAGCCTACTTAGCAGTCCCCGTCACTCTGCCTAGGTCAGTTTGCTTTGTTTACTTTGATCATAGCACTTCTTGTAAATTTCAGTTCTGGAAATCAATTTGGTTGTTTTGTGCCATACTTGTGCCCTAAGTGTAGATTAGCCAAAGGCCACCTGTGTTTGTCAAAGCCTCACAAGGTGATGATTTTGAAGTCATGTAACTTCATATCTTCGGTCAACTCTTACTGAAAACATTCCCCTTTGTGGCATCATCCACAGAGGAGCAACTTAATGGCTTCATGAAAATTGTAGGAACTTGTCGAACGGTATAAAGCCCCGTGCTCGAGTATAATGTTATTTCTAGAACTGTAAAAGCACTGTCCAGCTCCCCAATTGCGTCACCACTTTCTCAAATACGTATATGGTATGTGCTTAAACAAGAGCAATGTGCATTGCAGCCCCTGATAATACAGTTACAGGAGCGAACTTGACTGCAGAGTTTGTGTGACTTGTCTGTGCATTTATATAGTTTACTTCTCAAAAGTGTCCGAGAACTGTAAAGGCAGTTCAATTTTTTGCTTTCTTTGGTTAAATGTAGCCGAGTTTCATTTACTCTCATGTGTGGGGTCATTAATTTAAAACCACTGGAAGGTCTTGCAAAATATATCCAAGTGACCCATGGTATCTGTTTTTCAAATCCTTTGGTTGGTCTATCTGCTCTTCTCCCTAGTATAACATGGATTGATGGCCAATTATGCTCATTGCCATATTGCCAGACAAGAGTTGTGCCCAGAAAAAAGGATGTTGTTTTACCCAAATCTCCCCAAAATTATCGGTTCCGATTGCCTCGAGGTTCGCGTAAGGTCCATACATGGGGCCAAGGGTAGTGGTTCAGCTTGCCATGTCTTTGGCCATACCCATTTCTGCTGGGACGCCGTGCTCGACGGAATCAGGTACGATTGTCTTGTTCTGCCACGATCTGGCGGTGACGCTTTCGCCATCACTTCAAGTTCAAGTGACCATTTGTGGTATCAAAGTGCAGTTTAATGTTGCATTCGTGATCGATGTGGCTTACTGAGTTTTAGCACATTATGTAGATATGTGCAGGCGCCTCTGGCTTACCCAAGAGAACAGAAGAGAAGGATGAATGGCGGCGAGAATTGGCTACCCTTCTGCGTCTACTCCGATGGCAAGTTTGCCGAGAGGCTCTCGCCATGTTACTGGTCAGATTACTACTCTGTAAACCCTCGACAACCTTGGAACACTGAACTTGCACCCTGGGTTGCCAGATTCTACAGCCAAAGAATAGATACCACATGATTACTTGGTGTCGCCAGCATTTTCTCCGGTACAATCAAAGGTACAAATTTGGAAGTACTGACCTTAGCTCCATTCGTATGTTGTTTTCTCTTGTTACCACCTTTAAGCCTTGATTAGGCAATATAGCTCAAAGAAGATCACCAAGTAGTGTTGTGATTTTAGCTTGGTGAAACAAGATCAACAAGTAGTATTGTGATTTTAGCTTTGGCATTTCTGCTGATTGTATCTTGATAATGATGTATAGATCTTGCGAGCTGACATGATCATACAATGAAGCATTCATGAACTCTGATTGAGACACTTGGAAGGATTTGGAAATCGAAACCAAAGACCAAAGAGAGGTTTTCACCAAACTCATAGCCTATATGACATTCCTCGGTAAACTTTTATTTCACATAACTACAGGAGTTCAATAGCAAAATGCACTGAAATTCAGAGTTGAGAGACGGTGACTTTATGACATTACACACGGACGAAGTTTACAGAAGAGAAAGGTTACAATGCAATAGATTTAAACCCCAGCAGCAGCAGGCAGAAGGCAAAACTAAACTGAGCCCACATGACTTGGCTAGTAGTCCTCGGGAGCCAAGGGCTGGTGGAGAGTGTGAAGTGGCGCCTCCGTCGGTATCACCAGGTACTCGTATATCAACCCCGCAAGAGCTCCTCCGATGAGTGGGCCGATCCAGTAGATCCAGTGGTGCCTCCACCTCCACCCGACCAGGGCCGGTCCAAACGCAAGGGCCGGGTTCATGCACGCCCCATCGAATGGCTCGCCCACGAGGATGTTCGCTGCGACGATCAGACCGATGACAAGTGGGGCTATGATTCCCAGGGTTCCCCTCCTGGGGTCGATCGCCGTTGAATATACAATGTAGACCAGCCCGAATGTCATCACTATTTCCAGAAGCAGCCCATTCGCTTCTGGGACCCCTGCTCCAAGGATGAATCCAACTGGTCTCTGGAAAAGTACTAACAGAAATTGATACTGTTGCCCCAAGAAGAAAGGAAAATGCCCAGTGACACAAAAATCAAAGTGCTTTTTCAGTGGAAATGGTTCATTTCCTAAATTCGTTGTCCTCATGTATGAGTATTGGAAGCTCAGGACTGACTGAGATAACATGGAGGATAACATTAAATGCACATAGCATTTCAAAGCAGAGCAAGCGAAAATCTAACACAACACCGATTTGGACTGACCCATTATTTAAGATCACTCGCTAGAAAGAACAAGACACATCACGGGAGTCGATTACTAGTTTTCGAGCGCTCGGAGTTGAAGTAGCAACAATAGCAAGGGGGGTCATATGTTAAGCTTGTTACTACCTTGAACAGTGTCTGAAACAGTGTTTCAATTTCACCATTCAATCCAAGTTGAGCAAAGCATTTCACTAATGATTAATGAAGAAATGAGCTGATGACAAATGTCAAGTGACATGATATACAGCTTCAAATTTCAAGGTTAATATCTATGCATAATAGAAACTAGACCTATCTGTTTAAAAAGGAAGAGCAATTTGGACGCCGAGATAATGCAAGCGTTTACCATTCCGGCAGTTACGAGCCTCAACAGGAGTGAGGCAAGTATGGCACCCAAGAGCTGAGCCACCCAATAGTATATGGCTCGGATACACGAGATCCTCCCACCGACGAGGGCGCCAAGAGTGACCGCAGGATTCACGTGGCCTCCCGAGATGTTAATGCTCGACGCAACTGCCGCGAACAGCGCTAGCCCGTGTGCAAGCGCAATGGCTATCAGCGAAGATGCTGGTCTAGTTACACCGGTATCTGCCGGGTACATTTTGCCTACAAAACGTTGCATATATTTGGATGATTTTTAACTGGCTGCAAGTATCGTTCAATCTTCACATTTCAGTACATTTAGAAGGAAAAAATAAGAGCTTGAACGTTTATAAATAGATGGCTTGAACTTTCATGCAGTGCGGTCCGTGCAATTGCATACAAAACTTCGATCGAAAATGAGTGCTCGAGTAGCGGGGTATAGCGAAAATTCGATGTTCAAACGTTTGATCACACATAAAATGGTTAATCATCAAAATCGACATATAGAAGTTCGATCCTCAAGACTGCCTTGTTTATGTAGAACCCAAATACGCACAGCCATCTATTATGGTCTAGGACTAAGATAAAAGAGCATTAAATATGACCATGCACTCACAAGGCAAGTCTCAACTCGTGCAATAGCGACCAAAAGAAAAAAGAGGGCACGGGGGAAGAAATCGATATACCGAGAGCGAGAGCCGAGCCCTCGCCGGCGAAGACGAAGATGAAGGTGGAGAGGAGCTCGGCCAAGGTGGCCCTCATGGAGTCCGGGTGGGTCGCCTCGTCGGCCCTCCTGAACACGTACGCACGAGCCGGAGCCGGCATTTCGAGTCCGCCCGACTAGCCGCTCGAGAAGGAAGGACTTATCCAAGCGTTCTGCGGGCGTCTGTGAAGAATCGAAACGATGGAGAAGGCGAGCAAGATGGTGAGAGCACGATGGAAGATGAAAGATGGAAGGTGGGGGAAGAGAGAGGGGTTGCTGTGCATGGGCGAGAAGTGGAGGGTGGTGTTCGGCTTGGAGTCATGTGGGGACACTTGTTGATCTCCTTTGCGATGGAGTTGCCACGTTGAGAGCTTGGCTGCTGTGCTGAAAACCTCCCTCCCATCCATCTCCATCTCTATCCTTTTCTCTTTTTTTGCTTACTTCATTTTGAGTTCCAAAGTCTCACCTCCTCGCAAAGACAAAATTGGCGGGACTTGGAGAACAATGACTAAGGCACGGTACTAGTAGCCTAGGTCCGATCACTTTAGAGATTTGTGGAAACTATCTTGCAATTCCCATGAACGGCTCGAGTGCAAGACTTGGTCCGTGCAAGCGACATCGATTTAGATCGTTTTGTATGCCGTCTTGCGAGATTTGAATGGGCGACCTTTATGTTCTATGCTGCAAATTTAGGGACGCCCTAATTATTTATGTCGATTTAGGGAGGTGATGATCGAGACTTTGAATTTTGCTTTTGCCGGTAAAATCAGTGTGGTTTGGACGTGGAAATGAAAAGGTGCATTTGTAAAGTGTGACCGGTATCATGATGCTTCTAGCACAATATACCATTGTATATTTAAGAGCAAGACCACCACCAGTCTCATCCAGACATTTGCAAGAGCTCTCGAGAATTTTTGGAAAAACTTGTCCAAAGAGCCATAAATTTATTGTACTTTTATTAATTGAGTCCTATTTTTTTTTTTTTTAAGATTTTGTCAATTTAGTTTTAAATATTTTCACATTCATCCAATTGAGTCTATCGGGCCAATTTTGATCGGAAATCGCTGATGTGGACGTTGGCGGTCCTAAGTTGCGCACTGACAATTTTCACTAATAATTTAATATTTTTTCCGATTTTTTTTTCTTTTCTTCTATTTTCCTTCTCTACTTTTTTTTTCTTCTTCCTTTTTCCCTAGGCCAACCAACGGGCCTCATCTGATTGGGCGAGGTGTCCACATCAGCAATCTCCAAAAAAATTGGCCGAATGCAAAACGTGAGAATGTTTACGACTAAATCGGCAATTTAAAAATTTTAGGACTTAATTAGCAAAAATGCAATAGATGATAATTTTTTCAGACTTATGTGGAACCAAAAAGCAAGAGAATTTGGAAATTTTAGAAAATCACATGAATTGTTTAGAATTAATATGCTCTTATCAAATAATTTTAACAAGTAGCAACCTCTCCTTAGCGTGTGGATCTTCCAACCGTCTTTTATGAAAATGGGTGGGCTCAATCCCAAGCTGAGATTGTTTAATGGGCGGGCCGCCAGACACCAGACCGGGTCGGGCTCCAGAAAAAGTAATTAGGCTTATCCTGAGCGGGCCGGGTTGGATCACCCTTGATCAAGCTCGACTGTCTTTAAGGAGCTTGACGGGCTAAAAAATGGGCAAAGCCCGCCCGTTTGATCCCTGTGAATCATCTCTCGCTCTCTCCACACACACACAAGCAAAACTCAAATCGCACTTCTCCAATTGATCAAGCGATGTCAAGCTTAGAGACGAAAGCAGTAATCTCCCTCTCCCTCTCCTCTCGATTGGAAAACATATTAGGGGAATTTAGTTTCTGCCGCGTGTTCTTGATGTCTGTTGATTTTTCTGGTTTCGAACTCTTATTGGATTGTCCTGTTTCGCGCTATACTGGGTAGGCAGCCTTCTCTTTTTTCTTATGGGGTTTTGAAATTTGTGTGGAGAAACTGCATAGATGTAAGCCGAGGAAGTTCCGCGTTCCAAGCATCGGTCATGATCGCTTCATGCTTGGCGGAATCGAGGTTTGTGCTGGAGTCACTTCGAGAATTTGAATATTCCATGCACTGAATTGATGGATCGTAGGACTGGGAAGGGGATTTGTTTCATGAACTTTGCAGCCTACATGAATGGTGGTTAAAATGCACAATTGAAAGCATAGCACATGGCCCATATCCACCTATTGCTATTGTATTTCTTTGTAGCTTCGTGTCGAATTCTGCCTCATCGTTTCTTGATTCAGTCGTGTGAACTGATTTTAAGTTTCCAATTCTAATGCACCCGCAATTTGCCGGCTCGTCTTAACATTAACAGCTTCTTGGGGAGGTTGCTGATTTTCTCGTATGCGTATCATGAGCTTTATCACCACACCAAGCCTCACGGATTCTTACGGGACAGAAATGTCGCATGATTCTACTACTCTTTCACACCCACCAAAGGTGTCTGTAGTTTTCTTGGTTTTAGCAAATTTATATTCCATACTTGTCTGCTAGCTGCTGCTGCTGCTGCTGCATTGCATTCCAGCAATAGTTTCTCTCTTCTGTTGGTCCTTTAGGAAGTCGTTGTTACTTGGAAGGCATAAGTAGATCACTTTCATATAGACGATATAAAGTTTGAGCTCTTACCTTGTTTCTCATCTCTTGTAATGATCTTCTTGACTTTAGGGTTTCCTCCATGCCTATGGTTCTGATTCACTCTAAATCAGTGATATTTGAAAAAGTGTAGCGATGGAAGGCTGGACCAACAAGGATTTTGAGCAAAGTTCAGTGGATGCTACAAACACTGATGAAACTAGTGGTAACATTATAACTGCACTCAGTGCGTGTCAGTTCAGTTCAAAGTGATCGCCTTCATTTACTATTTCAACATGCTTTTTCCATACTTCTGTCTCTTAATTTTTTATCTACATAATTTTCTATTCTCTTTAAGTTATATATCTAGGTCAGTAGCTTGTCTAACTTGTTGACAAATCAGATGCGGTGAAAGAAAGGTCTAGAGATCAAAGACTGGCTTTCCCTGGCGATCCAAAATGTGTGATATGCGGCCGCTATGGTGAATATATCTGTGATGAGACAGACGATGATGTTTGCAGCTTGGAATGCAAACGGACTCTATTAAGCAGGATTAGTAATTCTTCTAGAGGTGGCCATCCATCTTCAAAGAAATTACCAACTATTGATGAGTGCTATTATGTTAAAGATGGCAATGATAAAACAGAATCTCAGTCTTTACCTAGTGACCAATCTGAAGTGCTTAGGATGAGACTTGGCATCCATGTGAAGGGAAATTCAGTTCCTGCACCAATTTTGTCTTTTTCCTCTTGCCACCTTCCGCAGAAGCTGCTAGAAAATATTGAATCTTCTGGCTATGAAATGCCCACCCCCGTTCAGATGCAAGCAATACCTGCGGCTTTGACTGGCAAAAGCCTGCTTGTTTCAGCTGATACAGGGTCAGGGAAAACAGCATCCTTTTTGGTTCCTGTAATTACGTACTGTGCAAATAATGGCCTGCAAAACTCTTCAAATGGGAGAAAGCCCCGTGCTATTGTATTGGAACCAACTAGGGAGCTCTGTATACAAGTTGAGGAGCAAGCAAAGATGCTTGGCAGGGGTTTGCCTTTCAAAACTGCTCTTGTTGTTGGAGGTGACCCTATGGCTGGACAACTTTATCGCATTCAGGAAGGAGTTGAATTGATAGTGGGGACTCCAGGAAGACTTATTGATCTATTGACCAAGCATGACATTGAGCTAGACGACATTATGATTTTTGTTTTGGATGAGGTGGATTGCATGCTTCAGCGGGGCTTCCGTGATCAGGTGATGCAGATCTTTAGGGCATTATCACAACCCCAACTGTTGATGTATTCAGCAACTATTTCTCCGGAAGTTGAGAAGATGGCAGGAACCATGGTCAAAGATTTAACTGTTGTCTCCGTCGGCAAGCCCAATACTTCAAATAAAGCAGTGAAGCATATAGCTATCTGGGTGGAGACAAAGCAAAAGAAGCAGAAACTTTTCGATGTACTGATGAGCAAGCAGCATTTTAAGCCACCAGCAGTGGTGTATGTGGGTTCTAGACTTGGTGCAGATCTGCTAGCCAATGCAATAGCTGTTAAGACTGGAATGAAAGCCTTATCAATGCATGGGGAGAAGTCTATGAAGGAGAGAAGAGAAATCATGCAGTTATTTTTCATGGGAGAATGCCCTGTCATTGTTGCAACTGGGATTTTAGGTCGGGGAGTTGACTTGTTGGGTGTGAGACAGGTGATAGTTTTTGACATGCCAAATTCAATTAAAGAATATGTCCACCAGGTTGGGAGGGCATCTAAATTAGGTGAGGAGGGTACAGCAGTCGTGCTTGTGAATGAGGAGAATAAGAATGTACTTCCAGATTTGGTTGAACTTCTAAGAGCTTCTGGTGCAGCTATTCCTCGGGAGCTGGTTAGTTCACAATACACAAGGAGTTTTGCTTCTGCTGGCAAGGGGCAGAAGAAGAGGAAGCATCGTTACTAAGGTTTTGAGTGCTTATGCTGGCTTGGATTCTTAGGAAATTGTGTTGCTTGGTAACCACAACCATTTCTTCTATCTTACAAAAGATAAAAGGTTATTTATGGCAAAGCATTTCATGATCTTTATTTCTCTTGATGCTTTTTTGCAAACTATTTCTGTGGTCCTTTCTTTTAGTGGATCTGTTTTCTCTGTTATGGTAATACAAGTTGAGGAAATCTGATAAACAAAGCAAAAAGATACCAATTTGTTTACCTTTAACATCCTCTCCTGTCAGGGTTCCACTAAAACATTGCTTTATTTTTGTCATAGCACTTCCCAGTCTTAAACTTGAGTGCCCTTACTTTACCAAAAAAAAAAAAAAACTTGAGTGCCCTTTTTTGCTGATTTAGAGAGGCCTTGCGTGTTGGTCTACATTAGTAATTTCATGGGTGACATAAACAGAGAGCGAAGTCTTTTCATTGGAGAATTTATTTGATGAAGACTCTCAAGATTATGTACGCCATGGCTTTTTAACTTCCCATCGTTAGGATATAATTTTAACTCTATTATCATGGAGAACCTTCTTTTAATTTCTAAGGCAAGTTTGAGGATGAAAGGTACCTGAGGCTGTTGTACTTCTATATACTGGTACCGTTAGTGACCAGAGATGTAGAGCCGGATTTGAGATTCTGGTGGACATACCCCTTTACCTTGATTTTGTTTTGCTAGGACACATCATAGCAGTACCAGCTATTCATAATTCAATTGAGAGACAGCGATCGCCTGTGTCTAGGATGAGTTGAACCTATCAGAAAGGTTATGTGCAATGAGTTTCTAAATTACCAGACATGTTGCTGATAATAGAAACAAGTTAGTAATCATCCAGCCATCTTCGATCCCTGGTTGCATTAGAACGCATGGTCTTTGTGCAGCTAAGTCTCGCAAAAATTAGTATTTACATTGGAACTTAATGGCTTTACGTGAAATGCTTTTCAGGAACAAAAAGATCTTATAGCAACATCTCGTCATGCAGACATGATGTCACTAGTTACAAAGATGGCGAAATATAGAGGTATGTTTCTCTTTGTTTATTTTTCTGCTTGTTCATCAGGAGAGGTTATCATCTGTAAACCATGTTTCCCATACAGGGAGATGTTGAATGGTCTTCACCAAGCTACGAACATCAATCTCAATGAATCTCATGATTGTGTATTCTTTACCACGGTTTGTCTCCATGTACGTTATAACAATTTTCAAGTCTCTTTATCTTCTCTCCGAGCAATAGCTCTCCAGGATCGTCTTAGTTTCTCTGGATGGTTGCTGTCATTTTCCTGGATTGCTTCAGTTGCCTGGGAGATGTTAAACATCTAAGCTGGTACGATAGTTTCTCCTGTGAGTGTGGCGTACTTCTTTGAGTTTCCGACCTGTATATCATTTTCCATTCTGTGCAGGTTCAGTTTCTGAATCTTATGTTCTGATCTGCAGGAGCTGTGCAGCAACTGGTGCTGGGTGTCTACATAACATGGGGGGCTCACAAAACTGTGATGGCATGTTTAGGGTGCCTCTTTACTACAGAGAAAATTATTGCCTCGGCAAGAGGTGTATGTTAAATCAGGGTCATTGCAGCGGCACTGACGGGGAACTAGCTGCTATAGCCTTGATCTGTCTGCACTGCTGGGGGCTGATTCCTTGGAGTTAGATATCCAGCATCCACTGATAAATGGCGAGATCGGCTTTCTTGGGATATCTATGGATTATACGGTGTGCCGAGACAGTGTGAATGTGGTGTGAAGATGACAAATACTAGCGCTTTACAGAGAATTCCTCCGTCCCTTTCGAGATCTCAACGCCTGCGGATGACTATCGCTTAAACTCAAACAATGTTCCAAGTTTTGTATTGGATGGAAGGAGGGGCTCGAAATTGATCAGTCTTTTGAAACTATTAACAGAACACTAGGCAGCAGTGATGCTAATCAATGAGAATTCGATGGGAGTTTTGCTTCAAATTCCTAATTTTTTAAGACCAAATTAAAGAGCAAAAACAAATAAAGCGTATCTAGTGGAGGAATAACTAATAATAAGTATCCGTGCTTAATGAGAGGCTCGACACCATCCTTACTAAATCAAAATGAAGAAAATAATTTTAGCGTAACTGTAATCTCATTACATCAATGTCTAAACCCATGTTCAGCGCTAAAAAAGAAATGTCTAAATCGAGGTTCAACATTTCTCAAACTAGATTAAGCTCATTTTTAAATATAATAACCACGTTTTTCTACCTTATTTTGGTAAATGTTTATTTGCGACACATTTTTCGGTTTTAATAAGGAAGACTGGAAAAGACAACCGGCGAAGAGGCGACGACGTCGCTGACGCGTCGGCCGGTTTATATTAACTCGCCGACTCGCTAAAACCCTCACTTTCGATTTCAAAAAGCCCGTTCTCTCTCTCTCTCTCTCTGGGGGACACGGGGGCGTCTCGCGCGCAGAAGAGGGGCATGAACGCGATGAACAGAAGCTGAGACAAAGATGAGGATTTTGCGGATCATAGCAAGAGGACAACGATCTACCCTTCGTCTCAATTACTCGGCTGCTAAAGCTGGTAGCTTTTCCTTTTCCCCTCCTTTTCTCCCTTTTCCATTTGTTATGGTCTTTCATCTTCTGCTGTTTTCAGTTTTCTCTTCTCTATATCTGCTTCTCTCAACTTAAATGGCCGGCGCTTGAAAGAATCTCCGGGTCTGTTATGTGTCTCAGACCCGAAGACGTTCAAACTTGAATGTGCAAAATGCGAATGGTTCCTTCGTTTTGTTCTCAAGTAGATGTGTATGGCTCAAAGGAAAACCAGAGAGGCTTGAAAGTCACGATGTGAGATGAGATGAGAAAAGACTTGCTAGAAAGGATGATGTTTTGAAGTCACAGCTAGTAGTGCTTGAAGTTTTGTTTGATAAGACCAGCAAAGCAAAGTTACTTTAGGGTCGAAGCGGATTGAAGAGCTTGCCATTTGTTGAGAACCTAGGACATCTATTTTCCTTGAGGGGTACTGACATATGTAGAGGGGATACATGAGGAGTTCGATGGCGCAGTTTCTTTTTCGCTTAATGAATTGCTTTTACCTAGGGTGTCGCCCTTATCATGTAAAGGGTACGCGTACATGGCGGTTAATTTTTAACAGGCTGACATTGTGACTGGGCAGTTACCAGGGATGATATCGGACTTGGGCACTTTTTAAGCAGCTATATCAGTCTTATTGGGGAAAAACTTGGATTATCCGGTAGAAGGAAGGGGTTCTTTTAATGTTCTTGGCAACTAGATGCATCACATCAAGATATCGACTCTAGGGGGATATTATGCGGTTAGTCATTATCCAAAATAAAATAGAGGAATTAATTGCCTATCCTTTGCACACGTCAACTTAGTGTTGTGGCTAGGTCTAGATATGAGCAATAGTGTAAAATCAGCATCCAGTTATGATTCCTGAATCTACTTACATCTCTCGACATCTTTAAGAACTGAAAACTTGTAATATTCAGTTTTTCAATTTCCATTCTGCATGGAAACTGGTTGACCGTTACTTTTTCCCATCCTAATTTGTCTAATTCTACTTCGATATCTGACAGTATTGACCAACAGAATCGATGCTCATGGATCAAAAGTTCAGTGGTGCGCTATATCGAACGCCGCATCTGTTTCTTCTGAGTTGCCCAATTCTCGTAAAAGCCGCAAACGGATTCCAAAAGATGAACGTCAAGCTATGGTGGAATGTTATGTTAATGAGTATGTATAATAATGCTCTATCCTTGTTACACTGTTTTGAGAGTGGGTGGTATATCTGTACCGCTTTCTGTTATGTTATGCTCCTCATATCTGATAATTTTAGAAATACCTATTAAATTTCCGCTCTAGAGCTGTCGCTTCTTATTCAAAGTTAAATGAGATATTTTTTTCTTTGGAAGACTGTGTTTACTAATTCCTGATTGGCGGTTTGTTTCATGAGGCTCTCGAAAGTGAAGCAGACTGCATTTTCTCTTTGAAGTTTTTCTTTGTTCCATCCCTTGAGAAGTTTTTTTCATTGCCTTGGTGTTAGAACTAGTTACATGCCATTGCAGATTTTCATGGATCCAAGAGGAGATTGGCCATTTTATGATTCTCAGACAGATCATTTGCAGCGATATATCGAAATGAGTTTTTAATTTTTTAGAGCATTTCCTAGGAAAAATTAAGAGTAGAAATGGTTGCTGCTTTTCTGTTTGTATACGGTAGAGGTCAGGTAATAGATTGGTATTTGTCCATTGGATTTGAAAAGGAGCTCTCCTTCTACGTAGGACATGGCTCTTTTCCCTAGATCAAGTAGAAAAGGCGTCTTGTCAAAATCACGTTTCTTCAATGTTACTTCTGACTATCTTATTCTTAACTTCAAAGAACAGTCAATGCTTTCACGTACTTTCATTCCCCTTTTAGATCAGTCAAGAGCTGGGGAGCAACATGAGGCAGATGTCCTTCCCTGGAAGTTTATTTTTTGACTGATGTGACCATTTATATTGAAAATAGCAAGAGAAAGTGCTTTGTTTGGGCATTGTGATCATGGTTATGCAAATTGTTATTCTCCGTTTGAGCAAGTGTAAGAATTGTTACCGGAATCGCCTTCACAGGTACAGAGCAAAGAATGCGGGGAAGTTCCCAACTGCTTCTGATGCTATGAACCATGTTGGTGGTTCTTTTTATGTCATTAGAAAAATTATTCAGGAGCTAGAGCACAAATCCAAGTTACCTCAATCGACTAGCGGAGCTGAAATATCATCAGGTCCCAAGCTAAATCGCGTGAAGAAATCCGGGACTAAAGTTGACACCAACAGCAGCAAAGTGGCTGCGAATGCTGGGACTGAAGTTCAAGATGATAGATTGATGTTTGTTGTTGCTGA
The DNA here is from genome assembly GCA_021437795.1 of Rhodamnia rubescens. NCBI lineage: Eukaryota > Viridiplantae > Streptophyta > Magnoliopsida > Myrtales > Myrtaceae > Rhodamnia > Rhodamnia rubescens. The sequence continues at coordinate 6,670,895 of JAILYA010000005.1, read as the reverse complement.
GAGTCAGGGTTCAAGAGAAGAAATTACAGATGTTTCTCATCTGAGTCCTGACAAATTACAGGATAGTAAGAGGAAGGAAGTACGGAATGATGATAGCGATAGTGTAGCAGAGAAGAGCAGTGTCAAAATGCAAGTACAGAATGTGATTTTGGATGTTCATCCACATGAAGATAATGCTAGGCATTCTCCCAGGGAAGATTTGACTGATTCTGGTGCTCTGAAGCTGCGAAAGGAGCCTTCACATGATGTTGAGACAGAACAATCTGTTAGGTAAGTCTCGCTGCCTGTGTCATGTCATCAATAGGGTAGTACAGGTTCATCCTACGTTGCTGCATTGCATCCTCTCTATATTTTGCTCAACCAGTCTTTACATGCAATACATCGAATGTGTTACCATACCTCAATAATATTTCGGAAATATTGACTCATATTAAACTTGGCAAATGATAAAAAGTAAGAATATTAAAGTCATGAATGATGAAGCCTTACTGATAGAAAATGACTTTCTGTGCATTTAGGGTTTGTTCTGCATGCAGCAAACCTGCTATCTGAACATAATTGACTGTCCTTTCTATCGAGAAGTATATTTTTGTAGAAAACCCAAGGACATCGGTGCGTTTCTCAATCTGCGTGTATGCGGGCGCATGTGCATGCGTGCAAGCTCACACTAGTGCATACTCAAGCAGGCACGAATGCATATGGTCTTGTACGTATCTGTGTTTGGGTGAGCACAACCATGCAGAGGAAGGCATGAAAGCATCTGCACACACTTGCATTTACATGATAAGCACCAAATAATGAGTTATCCAAATATGTCTGTGCCTCCGATGTAGGAGTTCTAGACCTGAAAATTTTTTCTTTGCACGTCATGTATTATTACCTTATTATTATTTGTGGCATGCTAACTAGAAACTGTCATTCAGAAGGAACGACAATGCGGACACATCGAGAAGATCATCTCTGTGGGGAAGTCTTAAATCTTTTGCAGACGATATTGTCAATATATGGAAGAAACTGTAAATTCTCGAGGTAATTGTTTGGGCTTTACTGGAACTGGTTTTGCCAAATGAGGTTAATAGATGGATGTCCTCCTTTAGTTTTCCTGGTGTTACTTGTGTGTTTATGGGGAGAGAGAGAGAGAGTGCTTAAATGCATATAAGCGGCATCCTCTGTGGAGCAGGGCTCTGGCTCCGGCCTTCCTGATGTTAATGAGTGACGAGTCGCTCACAAGTTAAAATATGAACTGCACATCGTCATTTCAAAAGCATGCAGTCAGAAGACTCAGAGCCCCAAAGACGATCGACACCAGCCTTAAAAAGCCCGGCAGCTGAGTCTCTCACGATACCACGAAACAGAGGCACGACGGGAGTCAAGAGGTGAGTGAGGAAACATTGCTTTGTGCGAGGACTCGGAGAATTTCGCTTTCTTTATCTAAAACAGAGGTTGTGCAGAGGTAATGCATTTTATGAGCTGCGAGGTTTGTCTTGTGAGGAAAGGTCTCTTGGAAGATTTTGTGCTGTTCATGGAGGTTGTCCTAAGCAAATATGAATGGAACAACGCAACAAGTTATGTTGCTCGTCCCTGATTTCCTCAGCTTTGTACCGTCTTTCTGTACTCTTAACATAAAACTAGCTTTATATTCCCCCGATGCACTGAATGACCATAGTTTAAGATATGAAACATGTAAAATTGACCTATGATGTTCTCAAAGTCCGCTTGTACAACGTTGCTTCCACCTGTGTGGGACATTTAATGGAAAATTTTAAGATGGAACTTATGTTTGACGTTTTATGAAAATAAAGGCAGAATGGAATAATTTTCCCGACTTTATTTTTCTAACATTCTGTAGTTCCAAATTTGGCAATTTCACCTTACTGCATTGCTTTGATGAGGGGATGATTATATAAATGCTCACTGAATTCTTGATTTGTTCCTGAATTTTTAATTTGTTCAACACGATCCGTGCATCTTTTGTGTATATTTAATCTAATTCTTACATTACATGAAAATGTCCATTGCTATCTTTCCATTAGTTTAAGTTCATGGATGACATTGGCAATTTTCATGTAGTTCAATAGCTAAATTAAATACGTATCAAAAGTTCGGGGACGATATTGTATATTATATCGAACTCGAGGTCCACATTGAAGGAATTAAGAGTTCACGGGTCATATTGCATATCGAGCTAAAGTTTATGAGACTATTTGAATCATTTTCTCTCTTATTATAATCAGTTGATCGATTTAAAACTAATTAAATCTTGTATTTTTTTTTTTGGCTAAAGTAAAACCAAAACTGCTACTCTTTTTTGTCGACAATTTTGTGAGCGTCATTCACAATTAAGGTGATCGCGCATGTGTGAAAATGTAAAATGCAGCTTCCATTTTTATCCATTATGTAATATCGGATTCGTTCTACTCTATTTTCTTCCGAAATCTTAATTTGTTTCTAAGCTCGGATGACCCAATTACCCCGTTTGTCGCTTAAATTTTAAAATCGATGGGATCCGATCAAGTGAAAGTATTTGGAGCAAGAAAAAAATAAATTTCAAAAGCCAAAAAACAAAACTTATTAAGAATTGTATTTCCTTCGAAAAAATTTATTCGTCGAGGAGCTTATTTGCAACAATACTTCCTCTCGAGGGCCCAAAAAGGAAAAGAAAATCACTTTTCGTGTGAGTTATTGAGTGAAATTGAGGGCTTATCCGCTTCGACAAGTATTTGAAAACTACCTTTCTCTTCGAAATCTCAAAATTGGGGGCGAAGCTGTCGCGTGAACCGCCGAAGCAAAGCAGCCATTCTATTTCAAGCTCCTTTTAGCAAATCCGCTCTTAACGACTCCAAAACTAATTAACCACTTCTCCATTATTTATAAGCCTTCCCTTCTACCCTTTTGTTTTCACAACAACACCACCATGGCTATTCCTCGCACCACGACCACGACCACCGTCCCTTGGCACTTCGCCTTGGCATTCCTCATCGCCGCCCTCTTCTCCCCGGCCCCGGGCCTCGCCCACGGATCGCGGTGGAGCCGCTCCAGCTTGAACGCTATCGACCAGTGCTGGAGGCGCATCCCCAACTGGCGGAGCCAGCGGCAGCGGCTGGCCACCTGCTCTGTCGGCTTCAGCGGGAAGATGACCGGCAACATTGGCAAGGGGACCGTGCAGTACACCGTCACCGACCCGAGCGACGACCCATTGAGGCCAAGACCCGGGACGCTGAGATATGGAGCCACGTTGGTAAATGGCAAAGTGTGGATCACGTTCGAGAGGGACATGACCATCACGCTCCAGAAACCTCTCCTCGTGAGTAGCTTCACGGCCATTGACGGCCGTGGCGCGAACGTTCACGTCACCGGAGGTGGATGTTTCCTGGTCTATAAGGTATGTCCAATCCTTCCTGCATCATTCTAGTTTCCATTTTTCGTTTGAATTTGGAAAAAAGTTGCGTAAATGCATTGGGAAATAACCTCGCTACGATTCCCTGAGTTGGGTGTTTATGAGGAATTAATTGCTTGTGATCAGGCCACGGATGTGATTATCCACGGTCTATACATCCACCACTGCCGAGCGCAACCACCGAGCCAGGTCATAGGGCCGGACTCCAAAATCATTCCCCTCGGCCATGTTGACGGTGATGCCATCCGGCTCGTGACGGCGTCGAAGGTGTGGATCGACCACAACACGCTCTATGCATGCCAGGACGGGCTCCTCGACGTCACGCGAGGGTCCACCCTGATTACCATCTCCAACAACTGGTTCAGAGACCAGGACAAGGTCATGCTCCTCGGCCACGACGATGGCTACGTCCGTGACCGCAACATGAAGGCCACCATCGTGTACAACCACTTCGGCCCTAATTGCAACCAGCGAATGCCGAGGTAGTAGCTGAGGTTTTTGGTTATTTGTGCCCAAGATTAGTTGGCGGCGACGTTATCGACCGGAGATCATCTCCTCCTTCTGATTCCCTCACTGAAATATTCAATCTTCATATGAACTAGGGTTCGACACGGATATGCACATGTGGCGAACAACTTGTACCAGGGATGGGAACAGTACGCGATCGGAGGAAGCTCGGGCCCGAGCATCAAGAGCGAAGCCAACCTGTTCATTGCACCAAAAGGAGGCAACAAGGAGGTAAGCGAGAGAGATCATATCCGGACACGGATCTACTGCATTCGGACCCGACAATGTCGATAAAATTTGTGATCTTGATGATGTTGATGCACAGGTTACATGGAGGCTAGGAAGCTCCTTGAGCAAAAGAACTTGGAGCTTCTACTCAGTGAGGGATGTGTTTGAAAACGGAGCTTCCTTTGCGAGAAAGGGAAGAGTCGGCGGCGCAAAGCCTCACTACGATATGCGACAGCGCTTTAGAGTCGGTGATGCGCAGTCCGTGAGGTCGCTGACCAGCTCGTCGGGCGTTCTCAAGTGCTCTAGGGGATCTCGATGCTGAGCGATATGCGGAAGCTCGATCAAAACATATCTCAATCTAAAAATAACACCTAAGAATTATTAATGGCTAGATAGCACGGCAAAGAACACGGATCGATCTGTGCTCAAGGCTGAATAGAAATGGAAGTGTCTTGCATATTTCAGACACTCGTCTATGTACATGACAGTTTGGAGAATGATTATAAGCATAGTATTAATCCAATATTGGTGTTCTGAATTGAATTGTCATGTATTTGATTCTTGAAGGTGTTCTTGCTCCGTTTTAGTTTTGATTTGACTTTTCATCGCATTAACAACTAGCCGATGTTTAATCAAATTATCAGATGCAACATAGGTCTACCAAAATAATGAAAATCCCAAAGAAATAATCCTCGTCATAAAATGAAATAATTGTCGAATTATCAGTGCAGCATAGATATAGATAGAGCGATAAACCTAAATCGACGCAACATTAAAAATAAAAAGAAAGTTCATTTTTCCACTTCGAAATCATTGAATCATTATGTGCATTTCTCGTCGGTCACAAATTTCACGTGATTTTTTATCGAAAATGTTTCGAATCGGCTCGTCCCTTTCTTCCTTCTTAGTCTCGAAAGTGCGAGAGAAATCGAAAACGGCACCGTAAATGTGGAAACAAACATAATATTAAGAAGTAAGAAGTATTTATTTACAACCCCAACAATTTTGCAGTCACTTGGGTGGATCAATCAAGGTTGGCTTTCGTCTGTTCAAGCGCACTTGGAATCCATTGACTAGCCTCGCCGACGGGAAGAAGGACATCCTATCTTCGTTTAGTTGGGTCCACCTGCTCATACTAAATCAAGTTTATCAATCTAACTAAACCTCTAAGCAAAGATGCTCATTCATCTTGTTTTGATTAGAAAAGAGATAGAGAAATGACCTGTAATTAGTCACGAAATAATGGAGAAAGAGAGCAATCTGAAGGCGAGCTAGTTCTGCCCCCGGACAAAATCGAGCACCTCCGCCGAACGGTGCATAGAACGGACTATTCCTCCAATTTCTCTTTTCCTATTTCAAGTGTTTCGAGAACAATCGTTAGGCATATACTTGATCTCTCTCTGAGAACATCGATTGCACATTATGTGATAGCAAAAGTTAAATTATCATAAGTGGACCGACCCGATTTTCGGGGTTTAACCATCTCCAAGGATGGAAGTTGAGAGCTTCGGGGTACAAGTCCTCGTCCAGGTGAACGGCCGAAAGAAATGGGACGACGAAGCATCCTTTGGGGATGACATAGTCTGCGTTGGTAGTACTTATTGTAAATCCGGCGTGTTTAATCCGTTAATGAGCGCTTAACTCATTCTTATCCGGTTAAGAACACAAGAAGAAAATGTTTAAGTGAGATTAAATAAATTAAATTCGAAAGACCTTGATAAGCAACGTCCTCCTTGGCTTCCCTCATTAACCAGATCGCAATCCCCCCAAGTCGCAGCGTCTCGTCTATCACCTGCGCCAAAAAGATTAGGGTTTCTGAGCATTTGGCGTTAGGGCAAACTCTTAAACTCGGGAAACATCTTTAATTTCGTAGATTAGGTAACGTGCGAGCAACTTCTTGACAGACTTTGAGGGTCAATACACCGGGAAAATTGTCCAAAATCGCCCGGACCGGGCGAGGGTTGGCCGGCCCTCGCTAGGCTCAGGCTCTGCAGAAAAAAGTCAGACTTTTTATAATAATAAAAAAACTATAAAAATTGTCTCCGCCAGAGTTGACCGTGCCACGTAGGAAGTCTAGTGTCCAAGTTAGCGTTTTCCGTCTAAAATTCGCTGGATATACTCAATTAAAAAATATAAATCGATAGAAAATTTGACAAAATTAAAAGGTTTATGACTAAATTTCCCAAAATAATAAAAATGACTCACACATTGTGTGAAGGGCATTGCTTTGTAGTCCTGCCATGTGAGCATCTCAGCTTCAGCTGGGTTGTGCCTCTTTAGACCCTCTTGCTCGTCCTGTTGAAACAATAAATTAGAAGAGGAACATAAGCTTCTTTTCCTTTTTTGGCTAATTATTCTTTTTTGGGCACGTTTGTTATTCACCTGGAGTTCCTTCAAGGCTCTGGGACACTGAGTGAGGAAGTAGATGGCGAAAAGCATGGTTTTCGCTGTGGTCTCGTTCCCAGCAAAGATCAGATTGATGATGAAGTCAGCGACGGCTTCGTCGGGAAGGCTCTCTTCGTTGAGCAGTCTTCCGAGCACGCCGTTGCCCACCTCTGTCGCGTCTTGAAGTCTCTTGTTCTTCGCGATCGTCTCGTTTATCTTGCTCACTATGTGACTCCTAGCCTACCAAATGCATGTGTGTACATAGCCTCATCACTTTAGTCCTGATTTCTGGCGTACAATACTCAGAAATTTCTTCTTTCTTTTTGTTGAAAAATTAGACCTGATTATAAAAGTTTGTCTAGGCCTACTACCAAATCCAACCAAGAGGCCTATTGACCCACCAATCGGCTCGGGTCAAGTGGGCTCAACACTATTTTAGGCTGACTTAAACAACACGTTAGGTCTAATGTTAGTTTGGACTCAGACCCATGATCATCTTAGCAACCCAATTTTAAAGTATAAATTGAGCGAGCCTGAACAAGCAATTCCTTTCTTGATAAGTCGGCTTATACCTGATCATTTGTCTTGCAGAACATTTGTATCTCATAAATAATGAACGGGTTCAGGTAGGTCTTTAGTGTCTAGGTCTAGCGTATACCAGCAAATACATGAGCATACCTTCATGGCAGTGTGGTAGGCAAAGCCGGGCAAGTTGATGGGAAGAGAGAGACAACCATCGACAAAGTCGGAGAAGAGGTGAGCCATGGCGTCGATGTCCGACTCGCTGGTCATCCCCAGCAGTTGGTTCACCATCAGATTTATTGCCACCTGATTCATCGTCATCAACCCCAGAAAATCAAATCACCAAGGCAGTCACTCCACATAAAACAGCTCATGTCACCCAGTATTCATGTCCTAGAGGTATTAAAACTCGGTATAGAGCAGTTAAACTTGCCTTTCTGCAAACATCTTGGAGGACGATGACTTGATTGTCCGGAAACTCGCAGATGCTCCGAAGCATGACGAGCTGAATGTCCTCCAGGAAGTGGCACTTGAGCTTCTCCAGGCGCATCATGTTGGAGGCGATGCCGTGGAGCTTCCGTTGCTGTTCTCCTTGCGTGGTAATCACCCCGTTCTTGCCCACCAAGTCCCGGAACGACTTTGGGTAGCTCGATTGGAACAGCTTCCCCTCGTTCTGCATCACGAACCGGTTGAATGCCGGGTCCGCCGACACCACCGCCGGCTTCCCCAGCAGGCTGCAGGAGAATATCTTCCCGTACCTTCTCAAAAGAATAATCGACCCCATTCGCAGCAAAAATCTCGTTAATCTTATGTTGCATCTTCTCTTGTAGAGAATTAATCATAACATACTTGAGTACTCAAAGTCAACCAAACTTGTGAGATATCAACTCAAATCGCATTAAACATAGTTCATAGCATAATATAAGTTAACAAGAATAGCTTTTATTGTCGTTTTATCTACTCTAAAACTAAAACAGTTACCATGATATAGGCCTATGCATTTGTTCAGTAGCATAATATAATATAACACTGTAAAAAGGAGTTCGATGTGGAAAAATTTTGCTTGTCTGAAGAACAACAAAGATTGATGACAAAGAATACTTGAAGTTAATCTTATCAACCTATATCATCTGTCCTTTGGGCTAAAAAAATGTACGCATGCATACCTTTTGACTTGCTGCTCGACGAAACGAGGCGGGTGCGAACTCGCCACCGCGCCGAACCAGGCGAAGGTGTCTCCGACGAGCGGCCACCCTGTGCTCCCCGGTGGCAACTTGTAGCCGTAACCACCACGGCCACTGCTGCCTCCTCTTCCACTTCTCCTCTTCTTCGTCTCCGAAATCACTTCACCAGAAACGCCAAAAATACGAGCATCGTCGCGAGGACGATCGCATAGCTCAATGGCCAATGACCTCTCGAACCAGTAGTCTTTTCTCTCATTCTGGTGATTAGCTCTACTCGGGATAGAGATCGGAGCAAATCTGGCAAAACGATGTTGTTCGTCGTCCTTCGTTGTTGGTGCAATGGCTTTATCACCTTAGTGGAGCATGAGCATCACACTTCGCATTATTATATACGTACTTGAGAAATTTATACTAAGCACAGAAAGCGAGGGAATATAAATAAGATGTTGCCTATTAGGTTCGCAAAAGCATACTCGTTGACCTAATTCCGAAGACCTAAGATGGCCACGTATGTATTTGTACTTGAGCAAATTCAATAGACATTTTCTGTCCCTAGAAAGTTGGTACTCCCCGAGTTAGATGTTCAGGAGGAAATATGTAATATGTCTCATGGTCGCTAATGTTCTCTAGAAGGAATCAATTTTTTTCGGTAAAAGGACGAGGAGATCTTACCGATAAAGAAGTTTATTTTAAGGAAAATGGTGAAATTTAGCTTAGGACACTAAAATCTTAATTACCATACATTCCTTACTGAATGGTGAGAAAAACAATAGAGAATCGATCTCGATTATAAATAGCTATCGAAGCTGGGAAGGTTATATAAATTCATTCTTTTGGTATGTTCATCCCAGGAACAAGGGCGCTAGATTAGCCGATACTAAATTTGAGTTCACCACTATATAAGTTTGGCGTATACATCGATTTCAACTAATATGTAAGCTTGGCTTGTTTGCAAGCCGGATTAGGAATGACGTACCGTATTTGAAGAACGGGGCGCATATGCGAAATAAAATGGTGCAAAATTTGGCTCCGGCACCATATTAGAAAGCCTAATAAAAAAGCTTAAGTCTATAGGTGGAGAGAGATTGCATGTATCTAAAAAGGGGAGAACTATAAAAAAATTCATAAACCTATTGTAATTGTACCAATTCGGTCCTAAAATTTTTGTTTTTTTTTTTCAATTCAGTCCTAAACTTTTGCATTTGTGCCAATTTAGTCTATCCGATCAACTTTGGCTGAAAATCGCGATGTGGAAACCGGTTGTCTGCGGGGCACGATCGATGCTGACCTAGACACTTTTTTAGTAATATTTTGATAATATTTTCAATTCTTTATATTTTACTTTTTCTTTCTTTTCTTCCCCGGACTTAGGGTGGCGAGGGTGCGCGGCTCCTAGATCGGGCTAGAGGCCGCGCGCCCTCGTCGACCCTAAGTGCAAGGGAAGAGAAAAAGTAAAGAAATGAAATGAAAAAATAAAAAATTATACAAAAATTCAAAAATTGAATTCATATATTCTATTAAAATACGTACGTCAGGCAATTTTCGGCTAGAATTGATCGGATGGACTGAATTGCATAAATGCAAAAGGCTTACGACTGAATTGGCAAAAAATAAAATTTAGAATTGAAATGACACAATTACAATAGATTTACGGCTTTTTTGGTAACTTCCTTATTATAAACCCTTCGAAATACTTTAACGGTACGCATGAGTTGTCATCCCCGTAATAAGGGGCCTCAATTAGTAGGTACTAACTTCTAGTTCACCAATATATAAGCTTGGCATATATGCCAGTTTTGATGAACTCTCACAATATTTTTTTTATTTGTATTTTTTTTTCTATTACTACGATTATTTGGAACCCTAGGTAAGAAATTCTTGTCTTGTCAACAAAGATACATTAATATGCTTGGATGCCATGTTAATTATCATTACAAGCACTAAAAAAGTTTTTGCTAACTCACTGATGGTGCGGCAGAACACCTGTTACTAAGTGACTCTTCAAGACAATGGATCATATCTCATAACCACAAGGGTGGCCGCTTTTCTTCGCTTCCTCTGCACTAAAAACTCGTCGGGTATCGTTCGACAGACGCGAACTTACAAACTGTTATATTGCAATAGTAGCATCTTCCAAGAGTGGGATCATCACATATATTTCGAACGAAAATCAAACGCGTGATTTCTTTTCTTGTTGTCTGGTACAAAAAACGTAGGATCGTAATGAAAAGATCATTTGGGGAACTTAATCAGTGGAGATACACGTTGGTGAGGAACTTGACCAAGAAAGAACCTTTCTAAAGATATCATTTACAGTTTTTTACCTCAATGAGTAGATGGAAGGGCAAGTAGACTTTCTGGGTCGTTCACCTCCAACAGCAATTTCCAAGGTTCACTTAGCAGAGAGGCTTCCAAACTTTGAAGTGAAGTGTAGAGCACACAACCCTGGCTTTATCCCCGTGCTTCTCTCCTTAACTTCTGCACTTCTGAATCATAGAATAGAGAACTGTAATAAATAGATTTGAGGAAGAGATCCAACGATAGGTCAGTGCAGAAACTACATATTAACTTCTCCTACTCATATAATTAAAGGTTGTGCTTATCTTATGGAGAAGAAGAAGACCCAACGCACCTAGAGAGAGAGAGAGAGAGAGAGAGAGAGAGAGAGCATGAAAAGAAGAGCCCGGTATGAGTACTGCTACAGCCGAGCCTAGGAAGATATGGGTGATGGAGAGCAAAATGAAGCAAAAAGCAGGAAGGATAAACAAACAGACTTTGAATGGAATATGTAAAATAAATTATGTACGTTCATCATGTCCGACCATATATTTTCACAAAAGAAAAAGATTTATTATTTGAAGGTTTAATTATCATAACGAAGCAAGAAAGATTATTCTCTAATGAGAGACGATGCTAAAATAATCTCAATAGGAATGTAAGAAAAATTTGAAAAAGACATAGAACCAATGGAGCTCATAGGCGCGATACTTTCGGAATATATGCATCAGATGCAAGTGCAGGAGTGTAGATATAAAGCAAAGCAAAGAAGACTAGAAAGTGCCTCCTAGATACCTTGATGTGGAAGATAGATACTGCGACTCAAGTCGTCATATTATTGCTTCTTTGGCTGAGGCGCGCCCCAGAAAGAATATATGATCTTCCCACTTTGAATCTAGACAATAGAAAAAATTAACCCTATATTCGGTCAAACAATCAACAGCTCTCTTCTGTCTATGTACGTGATGTTTCTTCAGTAGCTTTCAGATTTCCTACAGAGCTTCGAGAAGGAACTGTGAGGCCCGACAGTGAATGCGAAACCACTCAAACGTTAGAGAGAGAGAGAGAGAGAGAGAAGAAAGTTGTCGTTAATTATGCTTGACGTCTGTTCCAGCTAAACAGCATAAAACCAGGCGAGTAATCTTCAAGTTGGACAGATTCCAAGAAGACAAGTTTGATCATCAAACTCAAAACTAGTTTGACTCGCATAGTTTAACGTTTAAATTACAACAGGCCACATTGGGACTTGCCACCTGCTTGAGTAACATCTGCGCATCATAATTCGAGAGAGAGAGAGAGCATTGACCAGTTGTGAGCTCGAGACTAAAGAAACAACCTCGCTCGTGCTTTTTCCCCGACCTTCCGTGCGGTTCATGACATTTATTACGTTAACTTCTTCATGCATGCGTTTAAAGGCGATATGACCCTTTTACCCATCGGCGTGCCCTGGAAATGGCCCCGTCGGCGAGGGTAAAAACTAGGGTTGTCGAGGAATTCTGGAGCCACTAAAAAAGCCGGTCAAAGAAGGAACGTGCAAAGGACAGTTTGAAAAAGGTTTGGAAGCAAAAGTTTGCAACTTTCGAAATTTTCAAAGCCTAAAATTCTGCCGAAATTTAGCCACACGTCATCGAAATCATGACTAAGACGTGCCAAACCCTAAAAAAAAATTAATAAATTTTGCTTCCTTCAAAGTGGCAAAACACTCCGGATCAAAATATTTTTAATGATCCTGTTAACAAAACAATCTTTAATTGACTCGACAATAACAACATATCGTGGGTCACAATTTTCTTGATGCAGTGTATCACACGATAATTTTAATTATTTTTTATTTAATTTTTTGTGATTCAAAACAGTTTATTAATCTTTCGATGGGTTAAAGATAGTCACAAAATTATTTTTTTGTGCAATCATACGGACAGAGTCTTTCTTATTAAGGTTTATGGATGTGCATGTACACGTCTCTCGATCATGCAGAGCTAAATATTAATTGTGTTAAGGCCTTGACCATCCCATTATATATGTCTTCTTTTTAAATATTTCCATGGACATCGTGCTTACTTATTTTATGTTCGCTATGGCTGTATTTTCAAAAGTGCCATGTCGATTTGTTATAATAGGGTTTCTCTTTCTCATCATCTATCTCTTGTTCCGCGACTTTGAAGGTGCACAGAGAAGGTGCTTTCTACATGGGAGACCATATGGTTTTTAATTAATTGCACAATAGGTCTAGTCGTATTTTTGTCATTTACCAACTTTTTAAATGTGCTTCTAATTTTTAATTTTTATAATATTGGGAATTAAATTAATTTTTTGGTGTCTTGACTCTAGGAAATTTTTGTATAGTTAGCAACTAGAAAAATTACCAAAAAGTCCCAAACCTATTGCAATTGTATCAATTCAATCTTAAAACTTTTTTTTTTTTTTGCCGATTTAGTCCAAAATTATTTATAATTGTGCCAATTCGTTTACACTATTCTTAGGCATAGCTTGCCCTTGCCAGCCACCGGTGAGGTTGAGCCTCGTTGTCGTGAGGCGATGCTCGACTTGTAGTGGTTGCACGAGATCGAGCCTTGCCGGCCTAGATCTAGCGAGGTCGAGGCTCGACCGACTTTGCCCAAAGAACGGCTAGACTCGCCCTCATTAATGGCCCAAAGGGGTCGACTTTGCCTTTCGTTGCCTCCACCGCAAGGAAAAAAATATTAAATTTGCCAATAGCTAGTGGGGTCAAGCTTTGCTTAAGGTCGATGAGGTCAACCTTGCCATTCCATCGCCTCGACAAGAGGAAGAAGATAGAAGAAAAAAAAAAGAAAGAAAAAGAAAAGAAAAAATCAAAAATCAAAAATTCGTAAATAAAAAAATATTAAATTTTTATGTCACCGAATGGCCGACCTCCATGTTAGGGCTAGCCCACCAAAATTAGTCGGATGGACCGAGTTGACACAATTGCAAAAGATGTAGGACTGAATCGGTGAAAATAATTATGATTAAATTGACACAATTGCAATAGGTTTAAGATTTTTTTGATAATTATCTCGCTAAACGAAGGTTTTCAAGAAAATGATTTTCTTTTTAAAAAAACAAAAACAATATTTTAAAATAGGATTAAACATTGTTGTATCTAGCAATATCAACTAGTGGGGGTAAATATGTGGTTTTAAATGAATTTGATTAGAAATTGAAGAATTAAAAAAATCAAGTTAAATATTACATAGAATCTAAAGGTATGCAATTGGTGAACATGAACACTAGTATCCAATATTCTATCAAACACATTAAGAAGAGTTTAAGGGTAGAGAAAATTGCACATACTAATTATAGTGGTTTGGCTTCTACCAAGCCTACGTCCACTCTCCCACATAAATAGCCGATAGGTTTGATTCCACTTGATGAATTAATATGGATTTACAACAACTAATGATGCTCTCTTTGATAGATCACACTACATTCTCTCAATCACTCTTATAAAACTTATCAATAATTGTAGTATAAAACCCACATGGACAAAGTAATGTAGAATAACTAACTAAACCCAAACCCACAATTAAACTATTAATAATATTAATAGTGCCACTATCATTGGTAGGTATTAGAAACCTAAATAAAATAGCAGAGGACTATTTTATTTCCATAAACAGTTGTGGATTGGGAACTGATTACATTAACTAATTAAAATAATACCCTTGTACCTTAATCATGAGATATCCAGGTCGGCAACCAAGCTGATTGAATTCACTTAAGTTCAAATGAGGTATTTTGTGTTTTCATTTTTTAGATGATTGCATATATGAAAGAATCAACCAATAACAGAAGCTATCTAAATGACAAGATATAAACATCAATTTAAAGTTATCAATTTAAAGTTGAATTACACTACTCTCACTTTGGAATTTTTTTATTACGATCTCACACCTAATAAAACATACATGTTGATCTTCTTTTACACTTCACTTTCAAACTAGTTGTTGGATATGTCCTCAAAGGATCGCACTTCAATCTTTTATTGTACGTCATCAATCTTGATTGAAGCAGAGACAGTATCTAGAAGATATAGTAGCCGTTAAGTGTTGGATCTCGAACCCCTCGATTTAGTTGCCCATACAACTAAATTTTTTGGTTTCCATAAGTAGATACATTCATTTATGAAAATTGACTTTTGTCTTGAAAGGCAATATTCAACTTGATATTCTACGATACATAGTAGAATCATCCTCCAAATTGAAAATAACAACTTCCTATAAAAGAATTTCTTGTCCATATGTGTTGTATGTCGATTATGTGTCTTCGAGAAAGAACAATTTTTTAGTATGTTGCAGTTTCTAAACAAGAATTTCAAAACTATTCTTCAAAATTTGAACAGAGAGAACAACGAAGTTTGAAGCTAATACAATCCTTTTTATACTCGCATGTAAGTCTTCATTCAAAGGTGAGGTTGAAACTACATAAGGGATACTTCACTTAATCTGGATAACATCATCAATCCCTTCATGAACAAATATGTGATACTCTTAATTTGTGTATGAATATAAGCTAAGTTCAATATAAGCTCCTTCATTTATGTGTATCACCTGAAATAAGATACAACAATGTTTTTACTAGATCAAATAAGACTAAGGATAAATTTGTTAATATCGAAATATATTATAGGAGATTTTCTCAACAAATATCAATGTTTGGACTAGAAAGTCCACGCTTGAGTACGGAAACCCTAATGCCTGTTCCCAAGCCCCCGAGCTCGAGTCCATTGAGGCTAGGCTCGCGACATCGGCGCTTGCGCTTGGATCCATTGAGGCCATGGCCATGACCCTATTGCTTGAGAACCTGAGCACGAGATAGGGCCTAAAATCTTGATGACATTGCATGGGTTCCCAGCTTCTAGATTGGGGTGTCGCGATCGAATCTCGAAAAAAATTAGTTTAATGGATTGCTAAGCCTCTAGAACGGGATTCACTCGAGCCCTCCCAAGCCCATACCAAATCGCAGCGAGAGAAATATATCGGATTCGATCTTAGATCTAATCGGGTGGCATGTATATGTATACATGCAAAAGGGAGTCGCATGTAAGTCTTCTTGGGAAAGGTGAGACTAAAAAACCTCATCGAGAGATCGAGAGATGATGTACTGTTCATGAACAAATCCATGATATCCTAATTCGTTATCGAAATTGAGTGTTTTTCTAACGTGCTCGTGCAAGTGCTAAAATTATTCAATCAATCTTTTACAATCAAGACATAGATAATTGCGAATATCAAGGAGTCAATTTACGGGAGATCAAAATTGCATCAAACGACCTTAATAAAGTCCTATGAGCTTAGTGAATAGAGTGATTAAAGTTTAGGATAGTTTTGGGGACAATTTGCCTAAAGGGAAAAATCATCATTTTCAGAGTTTTTAAAGTCGAAACTTGGAAAAACATACTAAACTAGCCATTCCTCATTTTTTTTAATGATTTTTTTGGAATTTTTATATTTTTATTTTTATTTTTATTCATAAAAAAAAGGTTTTTCGGACTGGGTGACCATGTACGCACCAACCGCGCCCGATCCAGACCAAATGTGTCCGGGTTGATCAAGAATGACACAATCTTGCCATTTTTTTAAATTTCCCAAAAAGAGTTGATCTTTACAATTTTTCCAAGAACAAACAGCTTAACGAGAGGTTATAATGCACCATCTTCTGGCTCCTCGGACTCGGGCCACAAAACCCACACACAGATGCGAACTATCAACAAACGAAGAAGAGCATCGACCAAAGAGTAATTTATGAGACGAATTGCAAACAAAAACCTAGTAAAGACCTAGAGCTTAGGAAAAAACTCATTTTGATTGTTCTGAAAGAGTTAAAAAAAAAAAGGCTTATTTTTTACAAAAACTGCAGTTCAAGAAAGGGTGTTCCCGACTCTTTTTCTCAACCCTTAAGTGCAACCAACATTAGATCCACATACTGATACCAATTAGAACACACCAGGATTGACGCGGAACAAAGGAACATGATTAAAACGCGCCAAAAGATAGCGAAAAACCCGCGAGAAAAACTAATCTTAACACATCACATCTTTTTTCACCAAAAAGGCAGTTCACGAAGGGTTTTTTTCGCACGTTTTTCTCGACCCACCAGGGCAACCAACGGTAAATTATCACATCAAGATAAACTAGAACATGCGAGGAATAACACCAACCAAAATGAAAGACAAAATGATACAAGAACGCTAAGGAAAACCCGCCAGGAAGACATGACCCGAACTGCTCTGGAAGTCTCGGCTTGAATCCAGGCGCACAACTGGTTGTGTGCCTGGTTTCAAACTTCGAAATCTCTTCCTTCGTGCATTATTTTAACAAGAAGTTAGATACCCGAGAAACTACGTTACATGAGGTTGCCAAGATGGTTAATGCATCAGAAAATAGTCAAATACAAGTATCAGAAACACACCGAGAAGAAGCCTTTGCGCACAGCAAACACACTTTTCGGACACTAGACTCATCCAGTTCACGGGGGTTTTTCACGGGCTCTTATCTCGACCTTCGAGTATGACTACTAACAGAACTACGCACCCGCCGATACCACTGCACATACCGAAGAGATCGAACTAAGAAACAGCCATCAAAACACACAAAAACACAACGAAAACGGGTCTCAAAGTCAAGGGTTTGATTGACGACGGGCATTATGTCGAACATATGGCATGCAGTATAAAACACAGAAAAAAACGTCAAATTGGAGCTTCACACACAAAACCAAAGCAAACAGCTTAGCTCAAAATAGACTATCCCGACCATAGTCAGTGACGTAATCTACCTATTTTGGCTCGATTTGGTCGGGAACCAATCGAGCCAAAACTCACAGAAAACAGGGCACAAAACAGAGCATGGGGTTTGAGGGGGAAAGTCAACCTATTCGCGCAAAGCGGAGGAGGACGACAACCCTGGTGGTGGCGTCGGCGACTCCTCAGTCGTGTGTGAAGCCTCTTGAATCCTACATACTGGCCCTTCTCTTCTGTTCCTTCTCTGTCTACTCTCCCTTCACCTACTCTCTCTCTCTCTCTCTCTCTATTTTCCGCTCTGTCTCTCTCAGTCCCTCCTCGTCTGTGTCTGCCCCCCTTTGTGAACACCTTCCCCACCTCTCTTGAAGGCCACCGAGACCTCTTGCCTCCGCCTGGGAACTCTCCCCCTTCAACCTTGAAACTCCAACCTCCGCCCTTGGAACTCGTCCCCATCTCTCTTTTTAAAAAAAAAAAAAAAAACAAAGCTGCTGAGAGCAGCTGTGGCGCTAGATGCTAGCTTGGGGAAGAGGGAAGAGCTGCTTTTGGGTGTTCTCTTGGCTTTGGGTTGTGCGTTGGACGAAAGGCAAGAAGCGCATTGCCGCTTCTGTTGTTGTTCCTGCGTATGCTTTGCTATTGCTGGTTCAGTCAGACCGGACTGGTCCGGTTCGACTGAACCGGCGGGCTAAATTGGGCCGGTTTGGTCCAATTTTGGCCGGCTTTTGCAAGGAAAAGGCATGGCTTCTATCCCAAACACATTTGGGCCTTTATCGTGGTAAGAACTTGGCCCAATCGGCTTTGAAAACCCTAAATTCTGTGACCAAATTGAGTGCGAATCAGGGTTTTTTCCTATGAGCCAAATTAAATTCTTGAAATCTAGAGTCGTGAAGATGCAAAATGGAAATAAAAAGAATTTTTGAATATTTTCCCAAATTTTTTGACCTCATTTGATATTTTTTATAATTTTCAGCTATTTTTAAAAGAAAAGAAATTTAAAAAATTCAGCAACAATTCAAAAAATATTTATTGCTCAAAATTAGTCCTTATGCTTAACCAAGAGTTTCAAAGTTGATTTTTGAATTAATTGAATCTTTCTTGATTTTTAATTAATTTTTTAAAGTAAAAAGTGATTAAAAAAAATCAAGTGTCAACAATGGGTCTATCAAGTCTGGGCCCAAGGCCCTAGTGCTCATATCTAATGCGCCAATACCGAGCCTGAGTCTACAAGGCTGAGCATGGGAACCAAGTATTCATGCCTGGATCTCTTGCCCTCGACGATTGGATCATTCCTCGTTTGAGCGAAAGTTATTCCTCCGAGTAATATTCAACCTGTTTGATCACATGCCTTTGTGAAAACTAAGTGATTCTGCTCTATCATGACTCGTTTGTGCAAAAATCAACCACATAAAAGGCATGCTTTCCTTTTCTTTTTTGTCATGGCTCTTTTTTTTTTTTTGTTGGTGAGAATTCATTGTGGCTTTGGTTTTAAAAGTATTGCTTTCCTTCATATAAACTAAGTGATTCTGCTCCAAATAGTTTTTTCTTTTACATCATTCATGAAATGTCTTTATTAGGGATGTCGCTGAGAGATTTAAATATTTTACCGTAAAAAAGTTTTTAATTTTGGACGTAATGTAGTCTTTAAAACAAAAATTTTGTGGCAAATTGTCTTCACGCGTATCATCATGTTGACTCTCCATTAATATACATTTTGTTTTTGTATAGGGTCAATATGAGCGGCAAGTTAAGATTGGTTCTCCTTTTCATGGTGGAAAATTTGACCGATGCCCAATGCTTGAGTGTGTTGGGGGAAAGATGGATCTAGTACACGTAGATATCAACTCAATGAGTTATGAAAGGTTCATCACAGACATCGAGGATGGGGCAAATGGCAAATTGAAAAGCTTTATTTTCGGTATCCCGAGAAGTCTCTAGAAGATGGTTTGGGATTCATATTTGATGATAGCACTCTTGTCGTTCAACTTTTCCATCATTTGCATCGGGAGAAAGTTGAGGTTTAAGGAGAATATTTTGATGATGAGGTAGGTGAAGATGCTGGTCATGGTGAGGGCATTAGTGAGGATGCCAACGAGGGTGTCAATATAGATGATGATGTCTTAATTGATGAGGGTGTTGGTCGGGGTGAAGAAATTGATTCAAATAGCGAACACTTAGACTTCCTAGTTGATACAAAGTTCTTGACTAATTATGAGGATAAGGATGATGAGGACCTTGTACAAAGCAAGAAGAATATTAGCGAATTTTACAAGAGGGCCACAAAGGATTGGATTCAAACAAAACCACTCACGAAAGTTGTACCATCCCAATAATCTATAGAAGACTCATCTATTCCCAAATAGTCCGATGGGGATATTGCTTGAAGCCGGTTACCAAACAGACTATTATGAAACAAATAGAGATGAGAGTTTGGATTCGATATAGAGGAAGAATATGTTAATGTGACAAGAAGAAAAAAGCAAGTATCTAAGTTATGATCCTGATTGTGCAACCCCTTTTTTTACTATGTCTATGAAGTTTGATGATGGTAGGCAATTTAAAGATGCTCTCAAAAAAGTATTTTGTGGTCGAGCGTAGAGAGATAACGTTTATCAAGAATGAAAACAATTTTGTTAGACCTAAATGCGTTGATGAGAATTGTCCTTGAAAAATTTCTATATTTTTTTTTATGTTAGAAGTGGATCATTCCATGTGAAGACTTACCACGAAGAACATATATGTAGCATTCGCTCTAATAATAAGAGGGTCACCAATTCTTGGTTGGCAAAGTACTATTTTGGTCGAATTAGAGCAAGGCCACCTATGAAAGCCGCTGCTTTGAAGGAGTTTGTCGAGGATCAATTGTTCTTAACTGTTAGTATGAATCGGTGTACTCGGGGTAAGCTACTTACCTTTGAAGTTTTGATGGAAAACTATAAAAATAAATATACAAAGTTGACAAATTATCCAGAGGAACTTAGGGCCACAAATCCCCGGAAATATGGTTGCATTGAAGGTTGAAAAGCCCAACATATAGTCGGAGGCATTGTTTGAGAGAACGTACATTTATTTTGATGCATGCAAAAAGGCTTCCTTGATGGATGTAAGAAAGTTGTGAGGTTAAATGGTTCCTTCTTAAAAAGAATTTGTAAAGGAGAGATCTTGTGCGCCATTGAAAAAGATGCAAACGATCGATGTTCCCAATTGCATGGACAGTTGTAAGAGTTAAGAGTGGAGACACCTGGACTTGGTTCTTGAGAAATTTAATGTGGAACCTCAACATAAGAAGCACATATGGACAAGGTTGGGTCATAATTAGTGACAAGCAAAATGTAAGTTCCTTATTTCTTTTTTAATTGTTATGCCTCTTAAATGATCATACTTGTGGTATGTTTTATTAATTGGAATCACATTTTATAGAGCCTCGCTACAAGGCTGGGTGATTTGTTGCTTGTACATGAGCATAGAATGTGTTATAGCCATATCTATGCCAACCGGGGCAAGAAGTATAAGGCGGTATAGATGCAGAGATTGTTTGGGCGGTGTGCTAAGAAGTAGTACTATGATAAAGTATGATGAATATGCTCAAGCTTTGAAAAAAAAAATCAATCCCGCCACGTATCATGACTTGGCTCAAGCTGAACCCAAGCACTGGTCCAGGGCTTTCTTTACCACCGAGGTCAATTGTAACATAGTTGATAGCAACTTATGTGAGGCATTCAATGGAAAATTCATGGATGTTAGGTGTAAGTCCATTTACAGTATGTTAGAAGAGATGAGAATAATAATAATGACAAAGGATGCATACACAAAGTGATGCATGTCTGGATGGAGGAGAGATTGTCGTTCGAGAATCGTAAAAAGGTTGGTAGAAAATAAACGTGATGCGACTTACTGCCAAGTGATATGGAATGATAATGATTGATATGAGGTGCCAGGTAAGGGTGTGAAGTACGTAGTTGATGTGTTCACGAGAGAGTACACTTGCAAGAGGCAACGGCTTACAGGCATCCCTTGTCCCCATGCCATTTCTGCTTTGAATCATAAGAAGAAGGATGCATATGATTATATGGAAGAGTGTTACAAGAAGGCAAAATTCTTAGTTGCATATCAGAACATGTTGATGCCAATTCAAGGAGAGAGATTTCGAAAGAAAAAAAAAACTAATAGAGAGGCACTTGAATTGCTTCCAGCCAAGGTGAAGCCCAGTAAACGTCGACACAAAAGATTAAAGGGGGAAGGTGAGGTGCCAAGTGAAACTGGGATGTCAAGAAGAGGAATGGAGATGACCTGTTGAACTTGCAAGAAGACGGGACACAACAGTTTGACATGTCTTCTTAAGAAGGCTGGGTATACGACGTCACATATACAATTCTCAAGGAAAAAAACATCCAGTATGTACTTCCATTTTCATTGTGTTATGCTTGCTTCATGGAAATAACTTTAAATTGATATCACTCTTTCTAGGTCCAGAGACGTACAAGCAAAGGTGCGAGTGGTAGTGTTGCTGGGACACCAATTGCTAGTGCTGCTCAAGTGACTCCCGTGCATGGGACTGTGATTTTTTTTTTTTTACCTGTTCAAATCTACTAACAAAATTTTTGTTAACTAACGAAATCTAATAATGTCAGGTTGAGAGTACAAATGCCAAACAGGACAAGAGACAACGAGTTGATATACAAACACAGGTTGCATCAAGAAGAAGTGATAGGAAGTAGTGCTGTTGATGGGTTCAATGAAGTGGCATTGCGGCCCATATTTTTGTTTGTCGATGATAGGTTCAATAAAAGACTCAACCCGATGCTTCACTGAATGAGAAAAAAGAGCGTTAATGCTGCAGTATGATTCTCAATTGGGTAGACAGAGGCATTGCTACTAATTTCCTTGTCAGAATACGACTCAAAGTCGATATAAAAAAAAATTTCTCTTCTTGAAAGGATAGTTCCTCCGAGATCTTTGCCGTTTATAATAGCTACTCTAATCTTTGTAATCAGCCTTGAAATTTACACGTGCTACCATGAACTAAAATTAAGAGGACATTAACAGATCCAAAGCCCTTGTCGAAATACAAGACTACACGCAGCAACAAACCTGTCAAGTCTAAACAATGAGTGACCACTTACTAGTTTTAGAAAACTCATTTTTTATTATCTTAAAGCTACTTACCAGTTCCTGTTTTCAAAATGTTTGTGCCCAACACTCATATGTCTAAGAGAGTAGCTCCCCTCCTAGTTATTACACGGAGGTGAAATAGAACAATTCTAAAACAATTCAAGTTCTAGGAAACAGGCGGAGTCAAATGCTCAGTTCCATATAGCCACAAAGCCTCTACTTCTTCTTCCTGCCAATTGACGACCACTCGAAATTATGCATCCAAAAGGAAAAAGACATCATGAGAGGGAAACTTTTGACAAATACCAAGATAAAATAACATTCACTTCATTACTTTACCCCAAAAAAAAAAAAAAAAAAACTGCATTCACTTCCGCGTCCACACTCAACCGCACCCAACCATCGCACAGAGACAACCCCACTAATAGAGAGCACACACATACAAAATATGTTCACGATGGTTTACTCTTATGGCAAAATCATAGCTTGTATTATTACTATTAACAATAACACAACCATCTTGTTTCACTTGTTTTTGTTGCTGTTGTGCTTTGAGAGCTTTGACCTCAGAGACTATTGACCAACCATTATCCTCATTATGGGTCGACATTGGTTCTTATTTGACATTGCTCCGCTAGAAACTTTTGGACGCACTCCTTTCCGATTAACTGATTTTCCCATCAACCTAAATGAAAAAAACTACAACTTTCCCCTTTATTATTGTGGTTGTATCTTGGGCAGCCTTGGTATCGTCTTCCCCTCCTGTTGTCCTTCGTCCTTTCTGTTCGCAGAAGAGCTTTGAGGCCACAATAGCAAAACACGGATGTTTCGTTATTGATTGGAGGAACTAACGTCATCGATTATGCCATTTGCAAGGGAAAAAGTGAGGATAGCATGAAATTTGGCAAAATGTATAAAGCATACGCAAAACTAACCTTTCTTAAGATGCGGAAGGGAAAAGTCACTACCACGCTAAGCTCTTGCTCTCAAGATCCTAATATGAGCCACTAAGAATTCCCAACACTCCTTAATCTAAATATACAAAAGCTATGTAAGATAGTCGGGGTGTCCGAGTCTACAACACAAAATCAAACCCAATATAAATAGCGCAAAAGAGGCTACTGCTACAGGATCTTCCCATTCAATTTGAACACCAACTTTTGCCATGTAAAGCAAAGAACCAGTCGTCAAGGATCAATGTAATATCCTAAATAAACCTCTTAATTCATCTATCAAACCTCCAAAGAGGTTTCACCCAACACTCAGCTACGAGCTTCACGCCTCTTAATCCGTCCATCGGACACAATCCGCGTAATCAGGAAGGAGATTCAAGGTTATGCAAACTCACCTCGGCGACGAGAGCTGTTTAGGCAAAAATTAACTCTTTGGAAGCTAAAGTAGAACTGGCAACACCAGCTCGAGTCGACCGGGGGTACTCACTGAGTCGTCGTGGTGCGAAAATCCCATGATGCGTCGTGGAGCGTCGTCGGCCGTCACCTGTCGGCGAGGAGGTAGGGGCTATGTTGGTGAGCAATTAGGATAGTGTCGTGAAGGGGATAAACGTGGTCAAGAATCCGACGGCCGACAAGAGTTGGCATGAAGGGGAGGAGCATTGTCGAGAGTCGTGGAGCATCCGTCATTCGTCGTCGAGCAAATTAGGATTCTGTTCTGATTTTGGGGTAGGGCATGTTCTGATTTGGGAATGTTTTGGTTTTAGGGCAATTTGCCTAGAAATGAAATGCACAAAAAAAAAAAAAAGGTCTTCATTTATATTTCCTAGAGTCCATGTCAATGCTGGACCCTCCACATAGAACGGTTAACGCTTACTAGGAATCCACGTAGGAATTTTTCGAGAGCTAAATTGGCTGAAAGACTAAATTAGCAAAAGTTGAAAAAGTTTATGATTGAATAGACAAAATTAAAAGGTTTAGGGAATCAATTGGCAAAATGTGAAAAGGTTTAGGATCGAATCGACAAAATTGAGATGTTTAGAACCGAATAGGGAAAAGTACAATAAGTTTAGGGCTTTTTTGATAATTTTTTTTTTATGCATTTGTGTCAATTCGCTTCTAAACCTTTCAATTATGTCAATTTAGTCATAAACCTTTTGCATTTTTTTAGTCGATTGAGTTCATCCAAATTGATTTTGATTAAAAATTATTGATACGTGCGCCATCCGTCCATCCTACGTGGCGTGACATGAGCATTTTTTTAATAAATTTTTTTTAAAATTGAATTTTTAATTATTATTATTTTTTTCATTTTGGTTGACGAGGGCATGTGGCCCTTGCCAACGACTAGTGAGGATTTGGGCCTTACCGGCATAAAAGGAGATATTATATCAATTTTTAATGATTTTCAACGAAGAAATTGATTGGATCGAGATTCGCTCGCAAAATGGTTAACAAATCGTAATTACAATAAAAAAAAAAAAATTAAAACTAAATTGGTATTATTGAGAGGTTTAATACTATGCAAAAGATTTAAAATATTTTAGGCACTTTCTCTGTATAATTACGAAGAAAGTACTTGAACATCACATTCAAGTCCATCGATTTTCTTGTAATCTTTTGTCGTCGAATCAATTAGTATTGTGATGCAGACGTAAGATAACATGGAGTTTAGATTGTTTGTTCTTAAATATCCAGACGTTGAGAGATGATTGACATGGCAAATGAAGAACGAGGAGCAATACCTGGACGAGTGTTCTCATGAATCGCTAGACGAGACGAGTGAGTTTTCCGGTAATCGTGCATCAATGGAACGACAATCAATCAGACACTTCTTCTTGCCTAGCACAGATCTTGTATTGTATTACAGAACCCACGATCCCGCAGATGTGTCGGAAGGCAAAGTGGCTAAAATGCCGACCCCTTTCTGTCTCTATTCCGCCTACCACCAAAATTGCACTGAAGAGAGCAAAATCCAACGTTAGTAAGAGGCTAAGTTGAGCCATCATCTTCCTTCTTCGCTTGCCCTTCTTGTTTCCCGCTCACTGCCCGGCGCACGCAGGCACCTCCCGCTTTCTTCCGGCCACCATCTCGTCCTCACCCTCCGTCATCGCATGCAAAGGTTGGATCTTTTCCTGTCCCTTTTGAGAAACTCCTCTGATTTCTCTGCCTTCTCTGTTGTTGGGTGTTCATGGCGTTTGTTGGTTCTTCTATGTCGAGACAAAGACATTATTAGCTGCCGTGGCATGGGGAGCTGGACAGCCTCTGGTGATCGAGGAAGTGGAAGTGAGCCCGCCTCAACCTCAGGAGATCCAAATCAAGGTCATCGCCACTTCCCTCTGTGGCAGCGACATCGCCGCTTGGGCATCCCAGGGAATCATCCATCCTGCCCTCGTCCGTGTCCGTCAACCTGAGCCCGATATTTAAACAGAGAGTGCTTAGAGGCATTATTCATATGAAGAATCCTGACAGTAAATCTAGAAATGGGCTTAGTGTCTCCTCCAGCCATCGTTAATCCGCAATCCTGAATCCACCAGAACCCTCATTTGCTATGGATTCATTGGGCTTAGAGTGACATCGCCCATAGCATCTGTCAAATAAGTTCACGGACATTGATCATATTTCATGTTATCTATGAACTAAATTAAACACATATCAAAAGTGTATGGATCATATTGAACAATTTAAAAATTCAAAGACCACATTGCATATTAGACTTCAGGAACGATATTGAACAAATTAAAATTTCAAGGTTGATATCTCACATTAGGCCAAATTTCAGGCACCACATTATACATTGGATCAAAGTACATATCCATGGTATATAAGCAAGTGATATTGGATGTTTTACCGTGCACAGTAATTTCACCCAGGGCTCGTGACAACATTACGACATGACATTCTGATTGCTTGGAAAGCTTCTCAGTCATTGTTGCCTTTTTACAGGGGGGAAAGAAAAAGAAAACACTCTTCTTTGTAACGTGTAAGGAAGAAAAACAGGGAGTTGATCTGAATGAAACCTCACTCTCTGTTCGTATGATATCAACTTAAGTCAAGAGATACAGCTCGGAGCAAGCGCTTGAGCCTTAAGAATGAGAAAGATACCTATTGCTGTGCTGTGAAGATATTGTAGCTAGAATGGCAAGTGAGGCTAAGCAAGTGGAGGAAAGACTGAGGAGGGAATCTTTGTTTTTTTTTCCATGTTTGTATGATTCTATCTTTTGGAAGAACTTAGTGCTTGACTAAATTATCGAGCCCTTTTGCTGTGCAGACTATATTTCCTCGCGTATTTGGCCATGAAGCTGCCGGGTATTATGCTTCTTCCCTCTTTCTCGGTCGGCCACTTCGTTGTACTCTTCAGCTTGCATTCAGTCACACAGTTACCACAGGAGTTGAGAGATGCGAAATTACCGATCTCTTCGAGTTCATGTCAAATGTGATATGACTACCATTTTGAGCAGATCTTTGGTCGATATAGCTCAAGTTAGAGACAGAACCTAACAACACTCTTGCTTCTTAAAATCGAAATTCCCCAGGAAGAAGAAAGAAATTTTAAAGTAACTTATATCATTGAATGTTTGCGCGCAGGATTGTCGAGAGTGTAGGGGAAGGAGTGACCGAATTCAAGGAGGGAGACCACGTGCTGACGTTGTTCACAGGCGAATGCAAGACATGCCGGCACTGTACATGGAATAAGAGCAACAATTGCCGAGTACTTGGGTTGGAAAGGAGCGGCGTAATGCACAGCGACCGAAAGATGCCCTTCTCCCGTAGAGGGGATCCTGTATATCATTACTTGGGCATTTCGAGTTTCCGCTAGCATACGGTGGTGCACTCAGGATGTGCCGCCAAAGTCAGCCCAACAGCACCTCCAGAGAAAATATGTCTTCTCAGTTGTGGAGTAGGCACAGGTGACATATCTCACCCTAATGGCGCATGAAATCATTCGGTCACTGTAGAACTGCTGGCGTTCTTGAGCAATGAGATTACACAGGTCTAGGTGCGGCTTGGAATGTGGCCAACATATCCGAAGGATTGAACGTGGCAATATTTGGTCTTGGAACTTTGGGTCTTTCTGTAAGTGCTTC
Organism: Rhodamnia rubescens; assembly: GCA_021437795.1. NCBI lineage: Eukaryota > Viridiplantae > Streptophyta > Magnoliopsida > Myrtales > Myrtaceae > Rhodamnia > Rhodamnia rubescens. Next base: position 6,643,491 of record JAILYA010000005.1, on the reverse strand, counting down.
AGCTTTCGGATTACTTCCTGTTCTTCACTTATCCACTGAGCATCGCCGATTATTCTAGTAACTTCTCTTTTAAAAGGGTTGCACAAGGTGCCAAACTTCGGGGAGCTTCTCAAGTAATCGGCATTAATCCTAAGAAGGGTGAGAAAGGTAAACAAAGAAGTGTACTTTCTTTCATTTCTGAGAACTTATCTTGCTAATCGAACTAGCCTTTATAGTGATCTGTGCATCCTGGAGCAGCAAAAGATTTTGGAGTTAATGTTTATCTCAATCCAAAGGACTATGATGAACCCATCCATGAGGTATGTTATCCTAAAAGAATGATGCAATAGTTACGGTTCGCGTATAATCATCTGTCAAAACCGATCTCCAGAGAGAAATTGATCAGTACCATGTTAGTACTCAGGTCATCAAGAAGATGACCGATGGGGGTGCTGATTACTGTTTCGAGTGCACCGGCGATACAAGAGCAACTACAACTGCGTTGCGGTCTTGCTGTGAAGTAATCTTTCGTTCACCGAACCTCGTTCATATCGGTTAAGTATTTTTCAAAGGAAAATAGTGAAACTTGTCGTCCAGGGATGGCGTTTGACCGTGACCCTTGGCGTGCCAAAAGCAAAGCCAGAAATAACACTTCACTATGGACTGCTGCTCACTGGAAGGACGCTGAGAGGTTCCATGTTTGGAGGATGGAGACCGAAATCCGACATACCATCATTGGTCAACGAGTACTTGAAAAAGGTGTTGAGATTTTATCCTCATGCCTGAAATCAATGAACATGAAGTGGAGTCCTGTTGCGGCAATTTCCATTTTGCTACTGGAAAAGAGTGGAAGTTACTAACATGGAATCACTAAGACATTCAGTTACTAACCGTCACTAGCTAAAAGTCACCCACCACAGGTGAATCTACATAGCCAACTGACCTGTAGAATTGTCCGTGATCAGGGTAACAGAAAGCAAAAGGATTACTCTGTTCGATGCGTGTTAAGAATGTGCTTAACGGTGATGTTACGCAGGAAATCCAGGTGGATGAGTTCGTCACACATGACTTGCAATTTGAGGATATCAACAAAGCTTTTGAGCTGATGAGGGACGGCAAATGTCTGCGCTGCCGAAGTAGATCGCTTGCACCGGTTCTTGGCGGGTATAGTTGCCGGTTCTCAGCAATGCACGAGGTGTAGAACGAATGTCATGGAAGCCTAGCTATTTCACCAGGACAAAATGGCAAGGACTTGGCGGCCAGAATCCCTATTTTTGTTTCTTCTCTCGCTTCTCTCATGAACGGGAGAAATTCTCTTCTCCTGAAATGAACTTTCTGGAACTAAGCTGCCAAGCAGATGCAATAAGACTTCCAAAATCTGAGACCGGTCCTACCATCTGAATGCATTGAGCACCATCATTAGAATTCCGTCCATATTTCCAGGTGTTGATCTTGTCCTATGATATTCACCTTTGGCAACGGTTGATAGATTGAAGCTTGATATGCCATATGAGAGAAGAAGAAGGTCGATGTATCTATATGATAGTGGATAGATTGAAGACATTCATAAAAAAGACCAATGAAAACTTGGTGGGTAAAACCAAAAATTGATACATTGCAAAAAATAAAAAATACATCCGACGTGGCTAAGTAATTCAAATAAGGGTTGAAATTCAAAAAGAATTCGTAATTTATTTAGGAAAGAACTAATATTTCTATATGAATTAATAAATTTAAAGTGTTTAAAACAAAGACAAACTAAATATATATATATATATATTTTTTTATTATATATATATATATATTTGGTCGGCAACAAACTAAATATATGGAAAATTAGAAAAATTGATAATTTGAGAACTATCGTGAAAAAGAAAATTGAAAAAATTCATGTGAGACGACTTATAGATATCTTTTTTATGATTCTGAAAATTGAGATAAAAAATGAGTGTATCTATAAATAAATAAATAAAAAGAAATAATTTTGAAATTGGACTACAGTTTTGCTGTACTAATCTCTCAATTCTTAACTTTGTTTGACATAATTAATAATAATAATAATAATAATAAAAAAGACAAAACGAAAACGGAGACGAAGCAGCAGTGCGGAAGTGGAAATACACAAAGCGGTGGTGCTGGGATGGCGGCTGCGAGCGCCGCTCATATGGAGGTGCTCGAAGAAGAAGAACGACGACGGCGAAATGGTGGTGGGGCTGGGTTCATTCGGAGGGAAGGTGAGGTTGTTGGGTGGCGGTGGAGGTTGCGACGAGGAAGGAGAGGCGGCGGCGGCGGAGACGATGCTGCTGTGGGGACTTCTGCAGCCGACTCTCGCCCAACCCAACGCCTTCGTCTCACAGTCCGCTCTCGCCCTCCCCATCGAAGCTTGCGGTCGCTCTCTCTCCATCCTCCAATCTCCTTCTTCTCTGGTACGGACTCCATTTCTTAGTTTCGCGAGGTGCAGTAGTTCTCGGTGGGGTTTAGTGGAAGCGAAACTTTTCTTTGATCGCCCGATTGGATGATGCAACTGTTATTGGAATTGTAATTGGGATTCGTAAGAGGTAGAAATTGCATACCTTTTGGATTTCTATGATGAACAAAGAGGTAAAGTGATTTATTTGTGCGTCGAAACAATATGACGTGTGAGAGCAGAAACTTTGTTGATCAATCTTCGTGGTATGAATGAGAATCAACGGAGCTTGTTTTTTTTTTTTTTTTTTGGTGCGTCTCAAATGTTTTATTTTGATGTGGCCATAGATTACTCCTGGAGTAACTGGATCAGTGATGTGGGATAGTGGAATTGTGTTGGGGAAGTTCTTGGAACATGCTGTGGATTCCGGGATGCTTCTTCTTCAGGGCAAGAAGGTTGTTGAATTGGGCTCTGGATGTGGATTAGTTGGGTATAAACATCATAATCTTTGACTCCTGAGATACATCAAATGAAACATGACTTCTTGCTTCATGCTCATTGCAAAAATTATGATTCATGACGAGGTTAACTCCTTGTTTCACAAACTTTTGGAGAATTTTACAAGTTCACGATGAGTTGGATATGCTGACCTATCTAGTTGTTTCTTGCATATTTATGTCTAGGCTGAGTGGTTGCCTTACTTACTTGAGGCTGAGGGTGCTTTACTTTTTGGTTTCAGCTGTATTTCGGCTCTTTTGGGTGCTCAAGTGATTCTTACTGATCTACCAGATAGACTAAGGCTTCTCAGGAAGAATGTCGAAACAAATTTGAAACATGACGACATGCGGGGATCTGCGGTTGTGAAAGAACTGATCTGGGGAGATGATCCTGACAGAGACTTGATTGAGCCGTTGCCTGACTATGGTAATGGTGCTATGTCTCTTCTCCCTCAATTGATAAATCTTTTGTCCTTCTCTATGCGTTCTATTCTTGTATGAGAGAGTGCTATGTCTCTTCTCCCTCAATTGATAAATCTTTTGTCCTTCTCTATGCGTTCTATTCTTGTATGAGAGACATATTAAATTATTAATTTCTGTTTTATCTTGTATGGAGCTTTTCCTCCTACCTTTAATTCTTTGCACCTTTGTGCCTCTGCCTGGGTTGGTCTTGTTTGAGCTTTCCTGTCTTTGATGCATTTGCCGGTTTTCTCATTAGAGAAGAAACTTACTTTTCATGATTCAAGGATTTTCCCTAATTAAGTCTTATGCCTTTCCCTCATATCATTGTTTTCATTTCCTGGGGTTCAGTTCCAGCATTTACACAGAGGGAGTCCTTCAGCTACAAGAATTAAGTAATGCCTGCACGGCTTTCTTCAATGGATTAGCTTCTTACAATTGTAATTTGACCCATCTTTGAAAGAAGAATGGTTCTTTCGCAGAACTATAATTGTAATCTATATCTCCTTTTTGGAAAGGAAACACTATCTCTTGATCAAACGGCAACAATTCTGTTGCAAAATTGTGCGATTGGGAAAGAAACCGTACATATGTTCTAAGTTTCTCTTTTCTTGGTTGGTGATATTCTTAAAACCCTTCCTGTTCGTCCATAAGAACTGGAGGTTAGAAACTTCTATGTGACTTGTGCTTGCTTTGTCAGTCTTGGGATCCGATGTGATTTACAGTGAGGGAGCAGTTGAGGATCTGATGGTGACATTGCTGCAACTTTCTGGAATTCAAACAACGATCATTTTGGCTGGAGAACTTCGCAATGGTATGCTTTCCGTTTGTGTGCGTGCGCATGAGGTGCATTTTGGCATGCACGCGTGTATGTGTGTGTATATATATGTATTGATTCATCTTCTATTTGGCAGATAGTATCCTCGAATACTTCTTAGATGCTGTGATGAAGCATTTCGTTGCTGGGCGCATAGATGAGGCACAGTTCCATCCAGATTATCACAGCCGGAGAGTAGCAATGTATGTCCTGGTGAAAAAATGAAACCCATTGAAACTGAAGATGGCTGTGACTCAGGGAGTGAGTTCTGTTAGGAGAAGTCAAACAGTTTGGTATACCAATTCATTGTGATTTTGGATTGATGGAGATTGGCTGTCACATTTCACATAGATGAAGCAATTAGCGTGTCTAAACTTTTTGAAAAATCTGGCCATCTCTTGCCATCTAAAGGTGGATCGGCGAGATGAACATTTGCGCGTGTCAGACTCTCTCGGTTGTGTATTTTTAAGCTGTCAAGCCAAATTATCTCTCTTCAGCGTCAAAAGATCTTTGGGTTGAAGGCGTAAAACATGAATGCCGTTGCTGGGATTGTGAAAAAAGAATTGGCAAATGAACAAAGAGGAGCAGTACATGGAGCAGTACATTGTTCAGTCTTATACTTCCAAAGAAGGAAAAAATTTGAAATGGCAAATGAACAAAGAGGAGCAATAATTCGAAGAGCTTTTCTATAATTCAGAAGACGGTGGCCAGAAAAGATAAGTCACTATAAAAGACGAGTGAAATTTTTGAACGAGCGAGGATTAAAGGAAGTATAATCAGACACTTCTTGCCCGGAACAATCTTGTATTTCAGTCCAAAAAAAAAAAAAAACCGACCGGGCAGATGCCAGATCACTCTCTGTTCGGTCGGCCAAGGGGCCTCCTTCTTAGTAAGTTCAGAAAAATTCAAGAGAAGAAGCAGATGAATCAGTCCCCCTCACTCACCAACTACTCTCTCTCTCTCTCTCCCCTCTTCTACCTAACACCAAATGACGCTATAGAAACGAAATTCAACGTTAGGAAGAAGCTACGTTGAACCATCATCTTCCTTCCTTCTTGGCTTGCCTTCTTGTGTCCCCTACCTGACCCTCGCGCACAGCTCCCGCTTTTCAGCCACCATGTCGTCCTCACCCTCCATCATCACATGCAAAGGTTGGATCTTTTGTCTTTCCGTTTGAGAAATTTCTCTGCCTTTTCTGTTGTTGGGTGTTCATGTGTTTCTTGATTCTATGTCGAGAAAGCTGCGGTGGCATGGGGAGCTGGACAGCCTCTGGTGATCGAGGAAGTGGAAGTGAGCCCGCCTCAACCTCAGGAGATCCGAATCAAAGTCGTCGCCACTTCCCTCTGTGGCAGCGACGTCGCCGCTTGGGAATCCCAGGTAATCAGTTGTGCCCTTGTTCTTCTTCTTTCTTCTTTTGTTCGTCAACCTGAGCCGAAACCTAAAAAGGGAAAGCCTAGAGTCATCGTTCCTGTGAAGTTGGGCTGACAGCAAATCTGGAATTATGCTTAGTGTCTAGTCCAACCATCGTTATCTAAATCACATTCTTGAAAGAAAATTATCAAGTGGAGTGCGCTCTCAAGCTGCAATTTGAATCCACCAGAACCATTACACGCAATAATGGGTCTTGAGGATGAGAATTTTCTTAATCTACATTTTGTTCTATGCTACTCTGTAGAAAAAGCTTCTATTATCGATATAGGAATTTGAGAGATAGTAAATAATTTATGAAATGTAATATGTTGTATAATGTTTCTGCATTTCTATTCTTGTACTAATTAGTTGTTCCAATCTAGGATAACTTTATATATCATCTTGTGTTGTCTTTATGCCTAAACTTTTCATGCTTTGTTATTCTGCGAAATGCGGGGATTAACATACAGTTGTTGAATTTATTTGTGGGGACCATCGGTAGTTGGTACACGCAGTAACCTCTCATAATATAGAGCCCTGCTATACTGGTCTAGTGCAATAAGATCAGTTCTATTTATTGCATCGCCTCTAGTATCTGCCGCATCACTTATCGATTAAGTGCACACTGTTAGAAAGTTTAACTCCATGAGGGAGCCTATCTGAAAGTGTAGATCATCGTGAACTTCATATAAGCAAGCAAGCCTCGCTTATCTTTACATACACAATAATTTCCCAGGGTTACTGTTGCTTGTACAAGGGGAAAGAAAAAGAGACGCTCTCTTTGTAACATGTAAGGAAGAAAAACATACAGTTGATCTGAAAGCTCAATCTCAGTATGTATTATATATCAAGTTAAGTCAGAGATGCAGCTTGGTTAAGCAAGCCTTGAGCCTTTAGAATGAGGCAGATACCTTTTGCTGTACTGTGAAGATAATGCAAGTAAAATGACAAGAGAGTGCAGTAGTGTCTCGTTCCAACTGCCGTCATTTCAAGAGGTTAAGGGTGAGCATGATAATACTAGCATGAAATAAATCCATTTGGAAGTAATTTCAACTCAACCCTCCCAAACAGTGTTTCAAACCCAAAAACATACTATAACATATTTGGTAATGTAACTTCTAAAGCAAAATTCCGTTTGGTAAAAATTTTTATTTTTGAAAGAAATTTTCACTTCGAAGTTGTTTTTCCCCAATTCAAGAAGTTTAAAAAAAAATAGTTTCTCCAACTCAAGAAGTATTTCTCGCCTTAACCTCTTTTTATTACGCCCTCACTCTCTTTTCGATCATACCCACATCCGCCAACCTCCGCCACCGCGGACCATCACCGGCCGCCACCTACAACCACCACCAACCATCGTTTGCCCTTGCCCACCATAGACCTCCGCCGGCCGCTACCCGCCAATTGTCCCCGGTAACCAACCACCGCCGACTTCCGCTGGCTGCCGCCCGTGATCACCAACCACCGCTGCCACCAACCGCCAACCACCACCCACTGCCAACTTTCGCCAGCCACGATCACCGCCAATTGCCGATCTTCGCCAGCCGCGATAGTCACCAACTATCGACCGCCGCGCCGGCCGCGATAGCCGCCAACCATTGATTGTCGACCACCGCCGCCGAGTCGCCATCTCTAGCCATCGAGTAAAAGATAAATAATAAATTTTTTATTTTTAAAAGTTAAATAATATTTTAATAATAAAAATTAGTTTTAAATAAATTTAAAAGTTCAAAAATGAATTAGAAATTTTTCAGCCGCTGATAATAATTTTTCATAGACTATTTTGTGTTAATAATGCTTCAGAAATAGAAAATTTTCAACCGTTACCAAACGTATTTCTCCGATCAGAAATAACTTATGAAGTAGAAGTAGAAAAATCAACCTCTACTTCGAGGAGAAGTAGAAAAATCAACTTCTGGCCAAAAGTTGATTTCTAAAGCAGTAGTGTTGCCATGCACGCCCTAAGCAAGTGGAGGAAAGACTAAAGAGGGAATCCTTCTTTTTGGTTTATTTTTTCTGTTCATTCTGGACTCTGTACCATCTTGAACCACATATGAGGAAAGGTGCTCCCCTTGGAAAATGGGGTCATACTTGGCATTGTTCGGGCCCTCGTGCTGCATTCTGAATTCTGAGTTATTTCTTGCAGAGTAAAAACGCTTGAATAGTGAGTTAAAGGTGAATTCTGCTCTGGAGTTTTCAGAGAATTTTAAAGCACGATATTGAGGAGATGTCCATCGTTCTTGTTTTCCAATAAATTCACAAATCATCGTGAATCACATTCATGGCCAAGTCAGGACTAATACTCATTTAGTTGAATTTGACAGTGATATTCAGATACCTTGCACATTGAACTCCTTAGCTTCTGCCTATTTGAAATAAATTTTCCAGCAAGCTCCCCTTTGTTCTGATATTTGTCTATCAGTTTCTCGTCTTTGGTGAAGCAATCTGCAACGTTAAGTCTAGAGTCTCTACATTGATTTTTTTTGTTTGTTCTTTGATTTATTTATATGCTATGAGATAATTCTTTGAACTTGGGGAGCTACAAATATTCAGGAGTCGCATATTCACAACTCTTTTGATCCATCTTTTAGTTTTGAGGATGATATCCTCTATTCACATTTCCATGATATCTTCTGAAGAAACTTAGTACTTGACTAAACCTGGGTCTATTTTCCTATGCAGCCTATATTTCCTCGCATATTTGGCCATGAAGCAGCGGGGTACTATGCTTCTTCCCTCTTTCTTCTTGTGCCACTTCATTTTATTCTTCAGCTTGCAATCAATCACAGAGTTACCGTAGAGTCAAGAGATATGAAATTGCTAATCTCTTCGAGTTCATGTCAGAAATTATACGACTGCCTATTTGAACAGATCTTGGTCAATATAGCTCATGTTAGAGGCGGTACTTTTTTTTGGGTCGAATTTAGGGACAGTGGTTAACAATCTTGCTTTTTACAATTGATATACACCACGATCACGAAGACCTAATCAGGTTGAATTACCAGAGTAAACTCTGATTTCACAGGAGGACTAGTCCTCCACCATTGATTTCTTGATCAAAGAACAGATTGCTGAATTATGCAACAAGAAATAGGACAGCTCTAATTAGTGGTTTTATCATTGAATGATGTTAACTTATTATTAACTTGTTATGCAGGATTGTCGAGAGTGTGGGGGATGGAGTGATCGAATTCAAGGAGGGAGACCACGTGTTGACGTTGTTCACGGGCGAATGCAAGAGATGCCGGCACTGTACATCGAATAAAAGCAACATGTGCCGAGCACTTGGGTTGGAAAGGAGCGGCGTAATGCACAGCGACCGAAAGACGCGCTTCTCCATTAAGGGCAACCCCGTTTATCATTTCTGTGCCATTTCGAGTTTCAGTGAGTATATAGTGGTGCACTCGGGATGTGCTGCCAAAGTCAGCCCAGATGCGCCTCTAGAGAAAATATGTCTTCTCAGTTGCGGAGTAGCAACAGGTAACATATCTTACCCGCTAGCGCATGGAATCATGTTGGTCACAGCACAATAAGTTCTCACTGCTGACGTTCTCAAGCAATGAGATTACACAGGTCTAGGTGCGGCTTGGAATGTGGCCGACATATCCAAAGGATCAAATGTAGCAGTATTTGGTCTTGGAACTGTGGGTCTTTCTGTAAGTGCTTTGGCTTTTTGATAACTTTCTGTTCTTCCGTTATCCAATGAGCATCGCTCATTATTCTAGTAACTTCTCTTAAAAAAGGTTGTGCAAGGTGCCAAACTTCGGGGAGCTTCTCAAGTAATTGGTGTAGACATTAATCCTCAGAAGGGTGAAAAAGGTAAACAAAAGAAAACTTCTTTCATTCTGAGAACTCATCTTGTGCACCAAACTAGCCTTGATAGTGACTGTGCATGCTGGAGCAGCAAAAGATTTTGGAGTCGATGTTTATCTCAATCCAAAGGACTATGATGAACCCATTCATGAGGTATATTATCCTAAAAGTCTGATGCAATATTTATGATTCGACACCAAAACCAATCTCTGAAGATAATTAATCACTGAAATATTTAGTACTCAGGTTATCAAAAGGATGACTGATGGGGGAGCTGATTACTCTTTCGAGTGCACTGGCGATACAAGAGCAACAACAAGTGCACTGCAATCATGCTGTGATGTAATCTTTCTTTCACTAAATCTCCTTCATTTTCGTTAAGGAATCTTTTCAAAAGGACAATAGTGATACTTCTTGCCCAATGTTTCCTTAAGGGATGGGGTTTGACTGTGACCCTTGGCGTGCCAAAAGCAAAGCCAGAAATAACAGCTCACTACGGACTGCTGCTCACTGGAAGGACACTGAGAGGTTCCATGTTTGGAGGATGGAGACCAAAATCCGATATACCCTCATTGGTCGACAAGTACTTGAACAAGGTAGTGAGATTTTATACTCATCCCTAAGGTCAATAAACATGAAGTGGTGTCCCGTTGCGGCAACTTCCATTTTCCCTTTTGATATGTGATTGGTGGAAGAGCCTACATATTTTTTGACATGTTCAGGAAGTTGCTAATGAAGAACAAAATGTAAGTTATTACCAAACCTGGTTAAAAATCACCCACCACGGATGAAAAATCTATGTAGCCAACGGATCTGTAGAATTGTCCGTGATCAGGTATCAGAAAGCAAAAAGACTGCCCCGTTTGAACAATAGAAAATGCACCTTCGATGTGTATTAAGAACGTGCTTAACGGGCGTTGTTATGCAGGAAATCCGGGTGGATGAGTTTGTCACCCATAATTTGCAATTTGAGGATATCAACAAAGCTTTTGAGCTCATGAGGGAAGGCAAATGTCTGCGCTGCGTCCTCCATATGCCAAGGTAGACTGCTCGCTTATGAAGACGCCGGTATAGTTGCCAATTCCCGGCAACGCGCGAGGCTTAGAACCAATGTTTTGGAAGCCTATTTCACCAGGAGAAAGGCAGGAACTTAGGTGGCCAAAACCCTTTTTTTTCCCTTTCTCTCTTGGTCTCGATCTCTCATGAATGGGAGAAATGTAGCATTTGCTGAGATGAACTTTTGTAATCGAGCAGCCAAGCAGATTGACACTTCAAAAATCTGATACCGGTGGTGCTCATCCTTTCAGATAATGATTTACCGTTGGCCAGAAAAAATTAACCACTTATCTTGGACTTTGGCAATCATAAACAGCGTAACTTTATTGTTCTGTCTCCAAAAATTACCCATTTTTTCACGGTGATAGGTTTCAATTATTGCTCGTAAGTGTTAAAAAAAAACTGTTGGTAATATAATGGCGGTGACTTTGCTAGAGGCATTTATTTGGGGGTAAATATCAATATTTTTATGAACTTGCCGTCAATTATCGGTTTTAGCACTTAATTTAGAAAAAATTATTTGCATAATTTTTGAATTTGTGAACTCTTATATGAAATTACCAATTTAAATTAAAGTGATATATTTACCTTTTGTCGAGGTTACTAATTTACTGGAGTTATTTACAAGCATTTAGTTTATTTATAGATTTATCGACGTTTATTTGTCTTGACAATCCTCTTATGTTTAGTAACAACTATTAAAGTTTCCTCATATTAAGACAGTAACTAGGTTGGGTCGCCATTCCATTTGCATTTGAATTAGTACTGACGTTTATTTAGTTTTTTCAATTTCAACTTGTCTTCACTTTTACAAACTTTTATTTGCATTTATCTCCAACGCCTTAAATTTAAGTGCTCTTTTTTGGTAACCCAGAATTAATTGTAACTGAATCGAGAAAGTTGGTAATTTTTAATGGTTGGTAAATGGTAAGTAACGGAAGTAAGGTTAGTAAATCAATAGGAAAGCTGGCAAACTTCTTTTAAAAATCCAAATAATTTGTAGTAAGCAACTCAATTGAGAGAGTAAATCCAAAGTTATATCGAAACGTAAAGAAAGAAAATTGATAAATAAAGAAGAGAGAATGGCAATTTTGATAAATTGAAGGCATTTGTGAGAAAGACGGACAAAAAATTAATAAACGATAGCAAAGCTGATAAATGAAAAGAAAAAATCGAACGCTGAAAAGTAACTTAAATGCAACCCAGTTAGAAAAAAGTTACTAACTTATTCGAATAAATATTGGTTAATTTATTTTAGACTTAATAAATTCATAGCACTTGTAAAAAAGACAAATAAAAGGTGACAAGGATAAGAAAAATCGGTAATTTGAAAACAGTAAAAAAAAAAACACAGTGGTAATTTCATAAAAATGTCAGCAACTTATTAATAAATAACCTGAAAAATCAGGTACCATAAATAATTTTTTTTTTCCTAAGACAGTTTCGACACTCACCAACTTTTGAAAGGACTTATATTATTGTTTCAGTAAACCTCCGTGGACCCTTGTCGACATCTGACGTGTCGAGATGAAATCCCTGCCGATGCTTATTAACTGCTTCAGTCAACTTCCAGGGACCCTCGGTAACATCCGATATGTAGCGTGACTTTAGGTTAAAAGTCTTTGTATTTTCTCAAAAGTCTTTTATGAAAGCCGAACCAAACACATCCGAAACCCAAACCGATAAACTGATATCATCTCGTAGTTTTTCTAAGCGAATTGGCACCATAAATTGTTGTTTGCTAACACTATCATCCAGAGGTGATTATAATCAAACTTCATAACTTAATGCAGAAATAAAAACTCCAAGTTTGATAGGAGCGACCATAAAGAGCAGAACAATGCAGTGCTTATCAGACTGTAAATAGATGGGACTAAGAGAATTAGAGAGCAATGCACAATAGCTTATAGTGTCTCGGCTTTTACTAACTATCCAAACCTTTCTCAATCTAAACACTTTAAACTTTATACAACACCTCTCAAAAGATCTCAATGATAAGCTCGAGTAAGATAATTTAGAATATGAGTAGCCATCTCCAAATATGAATGATGAACTCTTGATCTCTATTTTCTACATTACCTTGTACTCCTTGTAAACTCCTCGACATCCAAGCTTCTCGTTAGATAGAATCAGCTTGAGGATCAATTCTAAACTAGCCGTTGGAAGATTAATAAACAAAGACCACGTAGCCGTTGACATTAAAAGATCGGATATTTGAGAGGATTTGTTCACCCATACAATTAAATCCTTGAATTCACAAATCAAGCTTCTAAAAAAGAAACTATCTCCGAGAAGATTGCCAATCAATCAAGATTCCTCATACGAAAACTTATGAGAAGATATTCATTACTTGCACAATCAAATATAACTTAGGAAAGAAATGCCAACTAAATCATTTGCTCATAGTGAGAGATATCATATCATAAGAAGATTGATAGAATATCCTTCTAATATATAAAACTTAGCAGACAATGGAATATGTTAAGAAGATATTCTCAAAGAATAGGCCTAATACCCAAAAAAATTTCAATTTTAGCATTTATGACAATTATATTCAAAACTTTTTTCTCTCACAAAAAACTTCAACTTTTACTTTTGTCCTAATTATATCGATTTAATACCCAAAAAAACCCTCAACTTTAGCATTTGTCTCAATTATATTAAAAAAAATTATCTCATAAAAAGTCTCAAACTTTTACTTCTATTTCAATTTTACCACTTGTTAGCCTTTCGCCCATAATCACCATTAGTTGATCTTATGTAACTCAAATTTTCTCACCGAACTTACTTATGAATCTTCGAAATTTAAAAATAGTAGGTTTCAAGGGCGGTGAAATTTTGGATCATTCGTCCAAATACCTCAATGTCTAGCACTTTTTTGGGCTATTAAGTGTTGAAGATAATACGAAATGTGCCATCTTAAGTGACTCTATATCTCTCGATAATATGTAGGGAAAGCAAACAACATAAGAGAAGTTCAAGAATTTTTTTCATATTAACTTTGTTGAGTTTTAATTCATCGACGACATGAAAACGCCACATAAGATTAACTGATGGTAATTATGGATAAAAGGCTAACGGTAGTAGAATTAAGATAAAAGTAAAAGTTAAAGATTTTTTATGAGATAATTTTTTTTTATATAATTCAAACATATGCTAAAATTGAGAATATATAAATATATTTTTTTTGTATTAAGCCCGTAGAATTGATACAAAAGTAAAAATTTGAGATAAAATCGATACAAAAGTAAAAGTTCAAAATCTTTTATGAGATAAAAAAAATTAGATATAATTATCATAAATGTTAAAATTAAAGGTTTTTGGGTATTGGGCCCAAAGAATAACACAAAGTCTTTTCAAGATACCAAAGTATTTTTGCAACTTCAAAATCTACTAGAAATCGTCAACATGAAGTACCGAACGATTTGACCCCAAAAAAAAAAAAAGTACCGAACTCATATCGTTCAAAATGTTGTTTGACACAATTGAATAGAGCCACTTGCACAATCCCAAGACAGTGTCCAAATGCCAAAACCAAAATTAGGTCGACAGCAAGAACTTTTGACGATTAGAAACTCCAGCGGGACATCTTACTTCAGTTTGTGTTGTTAACTCCTGTACACAACCAAATGAAACGATTGTTAGATGAACCACCCCACGCAAACTAGCCCTTGTTTTTTATGTGTTAGTAGGTGGGGTAGCTGGAGGACCTGGAGAATTGTGATCCTATATCCACTCTGAAGAACGAATCAACCAACTCAGCTCATCAATAAACTTGTCCAGGTAACAAAGTGCTCATACTCTCGGCAGGAATTTTGGAATGCATCGTCAGCTTAAGTTCGCTGTTCCAGAAGCAATGGCAGATAATCAGAGGATTCATCCGGTGGTACCGGTTGCAACAAGCGCCCCGGCACCTTTAGTGCCGACGTGCTCTTCTGTTTCAGAAAAAGGAACCCAAGTTCATCAAGCTTCTCCGTTGCAAGGTGGCAGACCCACGATTCCCCCGAAGCCAAGGAAACGAAAAGGCTGCTGCTGCAGGTTCCTGTGCGGGATCATTAGCCTCCTTCTTCTCATACTGATCATCATTGGAATAGTTGCAGCAGTCATTTACTTTGTCTTCCAACCCAAAATTCCACAGTATTCTGTTGACCGCCTTAAAATAAGTGCTTTGAGGCTCAACTTCGACCTGACCCTGTATGCACAATTTGACGTGAAGATTACGGCCACCAATCCAAACAAAAAGATCGGAATCTATTATGAGAAGGGTGGCAGATTAAGCGTGTGGTATGCAAATGATAAGCTATGCGAAGGATCATTGCCAAGATTCTACCAAGGTCACCAGAACACAACGAGACTCGACATTACCTTGACTGGCCAAAGCGAGTCTGGGAGCACCATAATGACGGCACTGCAGCAACAACAGCAAACAGGACAAATCCCTCTTGATCTAAAAGTTGATGCACCGGTGTCAGTTGAACTAGGCACAATGAAGTTGAGGAAGGTTAGAATCTTGGACCGATGTTCCCTGGTGGTGGACAGCTTGAGTACCAATAGCTTGATCAGCATCAAAGCAAGTAAGTGTAGGTTTGGGATGAAGCTTTAAATTTTTTAATTGTCATGAGTTACTTCTTTTTTCTTCAGTTCTTCCGTAGACTCAATTTCAATGTTCTCTAGACAGAGAAGATTCATTTCAATATAGATTGTCGGAAACTATGATTTGTCAGATGACCTATATACATTCCTTTTATGAATTTCTTCTCTGTCTGTCTGTCTCTGTCTCTGTCTCTCTCTCTCTCTCAGAGGCGAGCGCCTCAGGAACTGCCTTCCAACCATCTTAAACAATGCACATGAATCAATCCTCAGATGAATGACATTACAGTCACAAGAATTTATATGTTTCTGTCACTAAAAAGAAAAAGGGAAGTACAAATGCCATCAATTTTGGGTATTCGCCTCAAAGGAAACTCAATTCTATCATAACAATCCAAGAATCTGAAAATTGGGTATTTTTATAGTGCAAATAATGAGGTAAATAGGAAATGTATCCAACATATTGCAGTCTCACAGGAACAGAGAGAGAAAGTCCGAGACTTCTCGCATCGACACATTGTCCCAATTTGATCAAATTGAAAGCCCAGAATTTTTTGGTAATCTTCATAATACATCAGCATCGAATTTTAGGTCAAAAATTGCTTAATCTAATATTTACTAACCTTCTTTTTCCAAAATAAATTCTGCAACTCTACTAAGATTTTGTGTTATGCTATTAGAAACAATGAAGCGACAATATCTTACTTAATGTGCGATATCCGTCTTCCACAAAAGGAAGTTTTAAATTCCAGGACTTCAGACGGTTAAGTAGGCAGTGTGCTTACACTTTTAGGAAACTAAATCAGGCTAACAGGGTTGGGGTCAAGGCAGGTTTTTCTGAAGGCATTTTAACACAGAATTAACAGTTGAAAATATGTTCAACAGAAAAGTAACACATCACTCTGCTGGTAAGGTAATCTATATACAAGTCAAGATGCACATATTACCTTGAAGCACACTAACAAACACGTGTCGAGCCACTTTCAGAAAAAATTAGTAGCTAATTTCCAATCAAAGCACGCGGTCTATGCTCGATCGTATGGAGAGACATCCCGGTCTGAGAAACTGCTCTAACAAAAGCCATATTTGCAGTTAAGGTCGGCGCATGCCAGTAATCTCCAGTGCCAAAAACGACCTTGTTTTTTTTAGCAAGCTTTCTGGTGGTCGGAAGGCTGATCATGCGATCTGAAGGATTATCCGGAACAACACTGTTGCAAATCTAACTCGTTAGCTCAGTGAATTGCCTTTGATCAAGATTTCGTTTATAAGTAAAAGGCTAGAATGATACGGTAAATGTAGAGCAAACATGATGACTAGAAAATATAGAAGATTGATTTCACTAACACCGTCATCTTAACCTGAAAGTGAACAAGGGACCAACTTACATAAGCCATTTTAGCATCTGATCTGCTCTTAGCTTCTCCTTGGTCCCTCCATACATTGCTACTAACTCTTTGAACTCTGAAAGAACACTTTCACATATCACACCACTCTTTCCCCAAATTATTGCGCCCAGGTCTTGAAGGATTGGTTTCCGAAGCTCAGAGTTTGCCTGGAAATTGTCAAAGCTGACATTACTGATGCTGAACATAACACTTAGGAGAAAAAGGAGAAACCGATGGGTCCACACAGTAAAATTAATGTACCTGTGCAATCACAAAAGGCAAGTTCCCTTTGAACTGCTGCCTCAACTCACTTTCTGCCACATTCAAAAGTTCCTCCGCACCACCATTACTAATGTCTGATACAAGAGCAATTAAAGCTGTCGAATCAAAATTAATGAGGTCACCTCCACTTAGTACCTCTCTTGTTTTAGCAGAAGCCATATCTTTTCCTTTCATGGGAGGACTCGAACCAGAAATTAGAGTGTCAAAGGTAGTAGGATAATTCAGGTTCGCATTTCCATCTGGATTCTCTGTCTCCACAGCACCCAGAATTGATTCTCCAGCTCCCCGTTCTGGATCTCGAGCCAGTTTCTCAAAATTATCCACCTTTACTTCTAGTGCAACTGATTCTTGGTAAGACCTTGCAACTATATTTATCCACTCGCCTTCCATTTCCTCCAAAAAAGCAACAACGGATAGGGGGAAGTCAGCTTCCATTTTATACTTAACGGCCCGAAATTCGACGACAATCTTCTTGAGAATGGAGTCGGTCACACCACGTGAAAAGAAAAGAATAATTGATGAAGGCCTCAGCATCGGTGAGAACCGAGCAGCAGCAACAACTTGCTGAATTCTCAATCTCAATCCCTTGCCTTTATGGCCATCGTGCCAGGTTACATAGTTTGGGTTCCTATCGGACACAACAACCCAAACCGGGTTTCCTTTCAGCGTGCACACGATATCAACATGGGCGAACTTCAACCAGAATCAGTTCTCCGCACCTTCCCGCTTGCAGGCAACAGAGGGATAGGCTTGCAAACACGTGAAACTCCCGTAACCGAAAGATGCCGGAGAATGTGAACGACAGCTTCAAGGTGTCCAATATTAACACTGCCACACATATTACTCAGAAGATTGCAAAACTATACCAAGATTTTTCTCAACCAAAACAAAGTTTTACTTCTACAAGTCAACCGAGGGAAACACTAAAGACGAACTCGACAAAGAAAAAACAGAGTTCATTCTGTTTCTTCGACCTCCGCTCGGTAGAGGCACTCAACAAGATACAACTCGAACTCTACAGGCAAATCAACGATCAAGTATAGCAACGATCGAATTGTAAGCCTCGGCGAAAAAGCACGGGCATGGGCGACTTAGCCCTATTGCACAGAGATTGAGAGCGCCAACAGTCCCATCGTCAAGACTACCATGAGCTATGAAGGACACAGGGAGACTGACCTGAGAGGCGAATCCGAAGAAGAAGAAGAAGCACGTCGAGAGAGGAAAGAGAGCTCGGACTCGGCCAGCTTGAGGAGCGTGCGCTTGCAGGAATCGGCGATCGAGGGAGGCAATCGCCCGATCGCGTCAACGAGGCAGACGCACCTCCTCTTCGCGTCTTCCAAGGGATTTGTCTTCTGCGCCATACCTGCTCTTCTTGCTCGACCGGGACAAGGAATGGCGGGAAGAGAATCGAGAATGACTGGGAGTGTGGATTGTGCGGTGGCGCCGGTGGGTGATGAAGATGAATCCTCCGATCTCTCGCAATGATTTCAAACGACCCGCCGAATGGATCGGGATTCGGGGGTAACTATGTGATTAATTAGTTCTTAATATGATCCTGACTTAAATTAGTGAAATGAATATATATATATATATATATATATATATATATATATATATATATAATAATTGTTCATTCATTTTTCAAAAATCTATAAAGGTGATATATTTAGGAAAATTTTACAAACAAAAGTCTTTTGACTTAGAGGAATCATACAAAAGTTCGCAAATTTAACCCTCAAATTTGGACGGTTACATATGATCTCCTTATCATTGATTTTGTTATGGACTTAACACTCGGATTATATTTTCCATGAGCATAGCAAGTGCGATGCCCGATAAAACGAAAAATTTCAAATAAGGCGCTTAATAGATTTTATTTCAAATAAAAATTTGAAATGATCACGTCACCTCAAATAAAAGGTTGAAGTGACTAAAAACGTCTCAAATAAAAACTTTTGGCTAATGACGAAGCATTTGACTACTCTAACAATCGGAAAAAGGATATTTTGGTCAATACTAAATTCTAAGTATTTTTTCCTTTTATATTCTTTTCCTTTTCATTTCTTTTCTTTCATTTTATTTTCGTTTCTTGTCTTTTATTTTTCTTTTTGCTTCTTTTCCCCATCGGCCATGCAGGCATCAAGTGAGAGCGGCCCTCGACCTCACCTAGCCTCGCTCTTCGGCCAAGTGAGGTCGATGTTGGAGTGAGCTGTAATTCTCTTATTTGTAGGAAATTTGATTTTTTTTCTCTTGATTTATAGAGAATCCTCTTTCCTATTTTGTAGAGGTTTAATCTATAAAAAAAAAGCTCGTATGATGATATGCCTATTGGTCTGTACATTCTTGATGAAACAACGAAGAAGAAAAGAAAAAGAGATAGGGTAAAGTGTTTGACCGAGGATGTAGACATATTGCCGAATCTCGTTAAATCGTGTGCTTTTTATGTTTTTTATTTACTTTTCAACATAGTATCGTAGTCTAGGGTTTACTTCCCGTGAGTACTATACATCAATCCCCGATTACGGCGGTCCAAATGATCGAATTCTTCACTGCGCCTTCGTCTCACGTCGGCCACCCAACGTTGTCTTTCGTCTTGCTCTCACGATCGACCTCGGACTTGTGGTGGATGAGAATCCTACAGGAGCAGGTGATTCCCCACCAAAATCAAGGGGGAATTTGACCACATAAGTTTTTTTGGAAAATCGACCACCGTGATTAACTCGAACTAGACTCCACCAACACCGATACCACCAAATGATTCACTTTCATCACATATTGCGGTTAAGTCGGATGAAACCAATTATGGCTTATGGTCTCGGGTTGTTGAGATGTATATCACGGGTAAAGATAGGTTAGGATACATCGGTGGAGACCTCCCTCGCTCTCTACCTATAGACCCTCAATTTCGAAAGTGAAAAACTAAAGACTCAACTGTAAAAGGATGACTGCTAAACTCCATGGACCTAGCTTTAATCGGAAACTTTATCCGCTTCCTAACTCATGCGGTTTGGGTTGCTATGGCTACTACTTTTTTTATGGGACTAATGCTTCTCGGGTTTATGATTTGAAGAGGCGTGTAACTCGAATGAGATAGCCTGAAGGACTTATAGAAGCCAACTACAACGGCCTTCAAAGGTTGTGGAGAAAGATCGATTTTCGCCGCCCGAACCCGATGGTATACCTAGATGATATTGCGATATATAATTCAGCCATTCAAGAGGATCGTGTGTACATTTTCCTCGATGGTTTAGATGATCGCTTAGATAAGATACGAGCTGATGTGCTACGTGATGCAATCATTCCCTACGATTGAGCGGGCCTATGCTCGAGTTCGCAGAGAGGATATGCGACAGACGGTGATATTGAGTAGTGAGAGTATTACCGATAGTTTTATAGTGATGTTATCGCAAGGAGACAAGCTTAGTCTAAAAAAAACTCAAGAGCCAAATTTACAAATGGCTAAACCCCGAGGTGGATGAACCAATACAAGCTTGAAACATAAAACTCCTCCAAGTGGTGGCTGCTCTCATTGTGGGAATACCAAACACACTCGAGAGACATGCTTTAAGCTGTACAGGTATCCAGATTGGTGGAAGGAGCTCAAAGCTTGAAAGCAAATGGAGGGAGAAGGGAACAGTGGTAAAAGGAAAGTGTCTCTAGTTATGGGAGAGTCTTAGTTGTCACTAGTGCCGCAGCTCGAACTATAGAGTAAGATACCCATAGATGGTGAAGGTAATTATGGTTTTGCTTTATTTATTTCTATACATAATGATTGTAGTCAATGAGTTATCGATTATGGGGCTACCGACAACATGACCTTTAATACGAATGACTTTACTAGTATTACAGTAACCTCGACGCCATAATATCTCGAATGTTAGCGAAGTGCCGTATCCAATGACTAGAGCTGGAGCTAGAGCTGTTAATATTTCCCATTTCCTCTCTCTGCCGAATATACTCATTGTCCCATCACTATTTATTAAATTGATTTCAATTCGGCAGGTTGCGAAGAATTAAATTGTGTTGTTCTAATGTATCCGCACTTCGTCATGTTCGGGATATCCTCACGAAAGAGATCATTAGACGTGGTACTAA
This sequence comes from Rhodamnia rubescens, assembly GCA_021437795.1. Taxonomy (NCBI): domain Eukaryota; kingdom Viridiplantae; phylum Streptophyta; class Magnoliopsida; order Myrtales; family Myrtaceae; genus Rhodamnia; species Rhodamnia rubescens. The sequence goes on along the minus strand of JAILYA010000005.1, from coordinate 6,622,704 downwards.
GAAAGGGGAGTCATTACATGGACAACTTCAGTTCTAGGAATGTCAATCAGATTTAAGAGTAGTCTACAAGTCGGGAAACACGAGATATGGCTCCGGCATAAGTGATTGGGGCATCCATCGTTTTGTTTACATGAAGAAGCTATTTCCTAATTTATTTTTAGGTTTAAATGATTATCGGTTTGATTGTCGGACTTGCATTTTGGCGAAAAGCCACCGGTACTTTTTCCCATCAGCTTAAATAAAAGTGCAATTCATTTCTCTTTGATTTATTTCGATGTGTGGGGTACTTCTCTTATTACTTCGTGTCTAGTAATCGATGATTCGCCCTCTTCGTTGATAGTTGCATTGGTTATATCCGATAAAGACTAAGGATGAAGTTGTCAATATGTTTAAAATTTTTCATACTATGGTGCGAACTCAATTTAGTGGGATGGTCCAGATCCTTTGCAATGATAATAGTGGTGAGTACATTAATCGAGTCTCAAAGAATATTTTCTACAGCTTGGCTTGCTCCATGAAACGTCATGCTCATGAACGCCCCAACAAAACAGGATAGCGGAAGGAAGAATAGGCTTATACTTGAGACAGCTCATTCTTTATTATTTGAAAATAATGTCCCTCACCGTTTTTGGGATAATTCGGTGACTACAACAGTCCACCTTATTAATAGAATGTCATCGAAGGTATTTGAATTTTAGACACTATTGGAGGCTCTCTTTTCTCATGTACACTTACCATCGGTTCTTACTATATTCCCTAAGGTGTTCGGTTGTGTCGCTTTTGTTCATATTCCCAAAATACAACACACAAAACTTGAATCATGTGCTTGTGCGATGTGTGTTTTTAGGCTATGGTTCACATCGAAATGGTATCAATGCTACAATCCATCTATTAAGAAGACATGTTACAATGGATGTGACATTCCTTGAGACAGAATCTTTCTTTCGAGATACCACTTCTTCTTTCCAAAGGGGAGATACGAGACAAAAAAAGAAAAATTGGTGGAAGACTAGTGGTGTTATTATCGCCCCAAGGGGAGTACAAATTGGTGGAGTGTCGGCATTGTCGCTGGCGCTTAGAGCAGAATTAGGCCAGAATTTATCGACAAATGTTGAGAAAGAAGACCTGAAATGTGGGCAAGGTGCTCAGAAAATTTCAGAACAAATGTCGATTTTCGAGAAGCCGAGTTTGTAAGATCAACCAGCTCTTCCGAAACAGCTATCCCCGTCTTCTTCAATACCCGACCCAACTCCCGAGATAACTTCTCCTACTACTTATTTACATGATGATTCTAGTATTTCCGTGGGATATAAATTACTTGCTAGGCATAATCGAGGAAATCCTCCAAATCAATACTCACCAAATGTTGGAGGAAAGAGAAATCTGCCTATCCGATCACTAACTATGTTTCGGTTGAAAAATTGTCTAAGCCATTAAGGGCATTTGTTTCGAATGTATCATCGGTTTATATTCTAGGAGTACAAGACGCCTTGAAAGATCCTAAGTGAGTTCAAACTATGAAGGAAGAGATGGAGGCGTTGCTTGAAAAATAATACTTGGAAGCTAGTGGAATTGCCCGAAGGAAAGAAAACAATGCGATGCAAATGGGTGTTCTCGATCAAGTATAAAGCGAGATGGGTCCATTGAAAGGTATAAAGCAAGGTTGGTAGTAAAAGGATATACACAAATATATGGGGTGGATTTTCAAGAAAATTTTCACCTGTTGCGAAACTAAATACTTGCGAGTATTATTGTCCCTTGCAAGCGAATTTAGATTAGTCATTACACCAGCTTGATGTCAAGAACGCTTTTCTCCGTGATGACCTTGAAGAGGGTATCTATATGGATATTCCACCAAGTTATAGTCCTTCTTCACAAACAGGACTGGTTTGTAAGTTGGAGCAATCACCGTATGGTTTGAAACAGTCTCCTCGAGTGTGGTTTGGACGATTTAGTATGGCTATGAAAAGGTATGGGTATGTTCGGAGCGATTCGATCACACCCTGTTTTTAAGGCGAAGTCGAGATAAAATAATTGTATTGATTATTTATGTAGATGATATGATTATCACAGGAGATGATCGGGAGGAAATCGCGAAATTGAAGCGGAATCTCTCAACGAAGTTCGAGATGAAAAATCTTGGTGGACTTAAGTATTTCTTGGGGTTAGAAGTAGCAAGATAGCAAGATCTAAGAGAGGTATTTTACTATCTTAGGGAAAATATATTTTGGATTTGTTAACTAAAGTGAGAATACTAGATTGCAAACCCCGCAGACACACCGATAGAAGTAGCTATCAATATCTCTCACAATCATGTCCAACACGATCGCACCAAACATATCGAGGTGGATCGTTACTTCATTAAGCAAACTGGATTCCAAGGTGATTCGGTTTCCATTCATAAAATCCAAAGAACAACTAGTGGATATCTTGACGAAGGCTATTTCAAAGCGGGACGATTTACAGACTCATTAGACAAGTTGGGCATGTGAGATATCTATGTGCCAACTTGAAGGAGAGTGTTGATATGAGCTGTAATTCCCTAATTTATAGGAGATTTGATTTTTCGTAGAGGATTCTCTTTCCTATTTCGTAGAGACTTGACTTGTAGAAGAAATCCATCCGATTTTATATCTATGGATTTGTACATACTTGTGAAATAAGGAAAAAGAAAATAAAAAGAGAGAGTGTGAAGTATTTGACCGAGGACATAGGCATATTGCCAAACCTCGTTAAATCGTGTGTTTTTTTATGTTTTTTATTTGCTTTTCAAAGATCAAGCCCTTCTTTGAGACCGGTATGGCCACTTCACACTCTTATTTCAAATAAAGTCCACTTTATGCTCTTGTTTGGAATTTTACCAAATTTTAAAGATAAGTTTTATTTTCATTTTATTTTTTTGAAAGAAATCTCTCTTTTATATTTGATTTATGAGAAAAGAATGAAAGAATGAAGAAAATAGAGAAAACCAAAATCTAACTATAACATTAATATCAGCAAAAGTAAATGTTAATGACACTAAGAAAATAAAGAAAAAGTAAAAAAAATTTGGCGAAAGCATTAGTACGATTAATTATATAATTTAAGGATTAAAAACACAATTAGAACAAAAAAATGTATCAATAATCAAAAGGTCAAGTAACAAAAAGTGGCTGTGACAAGAAAAAAAAATTAACAAAAAGTGGATATTCGGAGTACATTTTCATTACGATATATTAATACACGAAAAACAAAATGATTGATCCAAAGAAAGATGCCGATCATACATGATACAACATAATCCAACTCGCATTCCGCAACGGCCGCCTATCATATATATATGTATATGCAACTTAGTCCTCGTTCTTCACATTCATTCACAATTCTCCGATCGTTTTCACAATCAACAATACACAAGCTAAATTCTCCACTCGATTGAACTTTGTGATAGAAGACAAACCGTTGCGCGGAACAAAGCGATCGAACGATAAAATAGACAGAACAAGAAAATAAATCGGACACCGGATGTACGTGGTTCGGTCGTAGAGACCTACGTCCACGGGGAGAGCAAAGAACGAATTCCACTATAGAACCAGGCGATACACGGAGATTACGGACCAAACTCGATTAACTCAAACACCCTCGGTGTTTCTCAAGCCCCAATTACATCCAATAACCCACACGGTGTTTAGCCCTCAATTCCTAGCGAAATAATCTCTCAATCTCGCAAAGAAATTAAAACAAACCTTAAACTTACAAGATTTAATCGGCTCGACCGCTGATTTTTTCGATGTAATTCTGCGAATAAATCCAACGAAGATAAACTCTCTCAAGCACTCGATGACGAGACGGCGCTTCAAGGACTCTACCCAACGAAGACCAAACTAGAATATATATATATGTCGCACGAAAGGACGAGCAGGCCAACTTCCATTCGAATAAGAATATTAGAAAGAGTCGGTCAACCAAAAGTCCAACATGGACCTTTTTTTCATTGCACGTAACTCCCGCAAAACTTTTCTTTTCTTATCTTTTTCTTTCTTTCTTTGACCCAAATCTTTAACTTGTTCTCTAACCAAATCCTTATCTTGTTCTCCGATCAAAAGTCAAACTTCAATGAACATCCAAGTTAGTAACGGCGCAAGATCGTATGTTCCTACGCCAACTTAGAGTATATCCCAAAAATTCCAATTTGATTTCCATGACATATATATCGGCTTCCACAAATAATAACTTTATCTCCGATCAAATTTTATTCGCGAGCTTAAACTCGAGACATATTCTAACAATCTCCACCTTGGCTCGATGTTTGAGCTAACTCATAATCGCTTTCGCTAGAATCCGAACTTCACGTTACTATTCTCCCACAGCCCCAATGGGCTCAATCGCCACGAGACGTCTTCCAAGTTCAAGTCACGCTTGAACTTCGCCATAACCGTGGACCTCATCGAATACCAACTCCACATGCACCTTTAACGCTTCGCAAGAACTTTCCGATACAAGCTCCTTAATCACGGATAAAGCAAAACCACCGTTGCATCCATATCCGTCGGGAGATCGAATACGTACCTTGTCAATATTAGTAGTTACAAAGCAACCGTTGGCACTACAGGCTCCACCTCGCTACAAGCTCCATCTCGTGTCAATTAACACGCTAGTACCCGCTACCTCGGGAGTTTACGGTTGCAACTCCACCTCAAGCCGAACACCGTCCGGATCCGTATGAACACCGCTATAATCACTCCTAACCTGAAGTCTTGGAGACTCGTCAAAGGTAACTTTTCTGCTGCGAACAGGTGAATTTATATTCGGGCACCACAACCGATAGCCCCACTCACCTCGTGCATAGCCATGGAATATGCACCTTGCCCTCACATCGAGCTTACCATCACTTACTCGATAATAACACGGGCAATCAAACATTCTAAAAATAGAATAATCAGCAACGTTACCCGACCACACTTCTTCGGGAGTCCGATATTCGATCGCAATCGATGGAGATCCTGTTCATCGGGTAGCTCGTCATACTAAACGTATCCGCTAGAATTCTTCTAGCCATACCAAAGACTAGAGATCATTTTTCGGGCTATCTCTAGTAATGTTCTGCTCATCAATTCCGCAAATTGTTGTGGTCTACTAGCACTAGTGCGGTGTTTCACTATGCCCTTTGTCATGCAGAATTTATTTACCAGCTTCGACGGGACTCCATGCTATTGTCGGTTCGCACATGCTTAATCGACTCACCGCTCCGTTTCGATCAAAGCTCTCGATCGCGTATTCCCGACAACAAGATCAAACTTGTGCATCGGCACGAGACACCCGTGTCTTCCTCGAGCAATCGTTATACTCTCGAACAAATGCCGACGTCTCCGGAGCGAAACCCGTCAATGTCTCACCTTGAAGTTCATATAGGTTACCATGCTTGATTCCTTTCATTATCACCAAGGCACCTTGAACAATCTTCATAACTCCACTTTGTGAAGAATACCCGCATCCAAACGAATCTAGAGTACCCAAGGAAATTAAGTTCTTTTTCAATTCGGGAACGTGCCTTACTCCAGTCAATGTCCTCACAATACCATCATGCATCCCGATTTTAACATCACCAATACCCACAACATCGCATTCGGCGTTGTTCCCCAACCGCACTTTACTACTATCCGTGCACCGATAAGTAGCAAACCAGCTTCCTCGTTTGGTGTAGCATGAAAAGAACAACCAGAATCCATAATCCATAATCCATCCATCAAACGACGAATTCTCGGTGACAGACAAGACCCTATCGACACCATCGGAATCATCACCTACAGCTGCAAAATCATCCGCAGATTCAACTCTAATTCCCATGCCATTCTCATTTTTCAGCTTAAGGCAATTTCTTTTAAGATGCCCTCTCTTGCCACAATTCCAACAGACAAGACCACCAATCCTAGGATCGACCGCGTCTATTCAAATTCATACTACTTCTACTACCACGAGTATCGGTTCTTCCTCTATTTTCACCTACTAAAGCGGTAGATACATATTCGATGATTCTCTTCTACGGATGTCCTCACTTAAAATCAAATCTCGAATACCATCAAACGTCAAACTTGTTGACCCGGAGGAATTACTAACAAGCGAATAATAGTATTCCAACTATCGAGCAATGAGGATAATAAAATCAAAGCACATACCTCATCTTCAAAATCAATATCAACTCGAACTCAATTGACTAACGATCACATTAAATTCATTGATATGATTAGCAATAGACGCACCTTCGCTCATCTTCAAATTAAACAGACGTCGCATCAAATAGACCTTGTTGATCGCAGAGGGCTTCTCGTACATATCCGACAAGGCTTTCATCAAACCCGCAGTGGTCTTCTCTTTGACGATATTAAACGCGACGTTACGAGCTAACGTCGCCGAATAACACCCGGCGCTCGTCTATCCAAAGCAATTCCCAATCGCCTTGCTTCATCGTCTCTCGGTTTCTCCCCGGACGGAGGCAAGTGTGCAGCTTTATCCGATATAGATAGTCTTCAATCTGCATCTTCCGAAAACCAAAGTCTTTCCCCTCGAATTTGTCGATTTTCACTTTTACTTCTTCCGTCGCCATCGATTCGATTCAACTCGATAAGCCTAGCTCGATACCAATTGTTGCGCGGAACAAAGCGATCGAACGATAAAATAGACGAGAACAAGAAAATAAATCGGACACCGGATGTACGTGGTTCGGTCGTAGAGACCTACGTCCACGGGGGAGAGCAAAGAACGAATTCCACTATAGAACCGGCGATACACGGAGATTACGGACCAAACTCGAGTAACTCAAACACCCTCGGTGTTTCTCAAGCCCCAATTACATCCAATAACCCACACGGTGTTTAGCCCTCAATTCCTAGCGAAATAATCTCTCAATCTCGCAAAAAAATTAAAACAAACCTTAAACTTACAAGATTTAATCGGCTCGACCGCTGATTTTTCTCGATGTAATTCTGCGAATAAATCCAACGAAGATAAACTCTCTCAAGCACTCGATGACGAGACGACGCTTCAAGGACTCTACCCAACGAAGACCAAACTAGAATATATATATGTCGCACGAAAGGACGAGCAGGCCAACTTCCATTCGAATAAGAATATTAGAAAGAGTCGGTCAACCAAAAGTCTAACATGGACCTTTTTTTCATTGCACGTAACTCCAGCAAAACTTTTCTTTTCTTATCTTTTTCTTTCTTTCTTTGACCCAAATCTTTAACTTGTTCTCTAACCAAATCCTTATCTTGTTCTCTGATCAAAAGTCAAACTTCAATGAACATCCAAGTTAGTAACGGCGCAAGATCGTATGTTCCTACGCCAACTTAGAGTATATCCCAAAAATTCCAATTGGATTTCCATGACATATATATCGGCTTCCACAAATAATAACTTTATCTCCGATCAAATTTTATTCGCGAGCTTAAACTCGAGACATATTCTAACACAAACATTGCTTGGTTGTCATAGAAATTACACTCGCGCAGATACTTGTACAGTTTCAAAGGCCTCTCTCTCTTGAACTGGCTGTGACCGTAATGAAACCGAGCCAAAAACATACAGGAAAACCAAAACTTAATGGAGAAAAATTTCCCGTCATTGGATCCGAGCGAACTTCTTGGATGATCCACTTTGCTTCTGTATATTCCCTATATCCGAGTTCCGCAGCTGTCTTTCATGTAACACTTCATCTTGTGCCCTTGGGCTGGTTGGCCTCCAGCCTGCTTCTATCTGTCTTCTCCTCATTCCAACAGCTATGCACTGAAGGGAGTTGGTATTCATCGGGTTTTAAGGCCAAAGCAAAATCGGGCAAGGTCGGTGCGCCCTCCGCGGTCCTGCTACACAACAGTAACGCAGGTGATCAATCGGTTTGCTCGTGTCGAGATTCTTTCACGTTTTCTGTAGGCAGAGGAGGAGGACTTACTTATCTTGGGAGTACAAATCTCTGTTTATCCGCACTTTGGCGGAAGCATCTTTCGGAATTTTCTCGGAGATATACTTTGTGGCTCCCCAAAGCGGTGGGTTTCTGCGGCCAGAGAATGTTGTTAGGTCCTGTTTTCCAACTAGAGATAGCAAACTAATTCCGGTTGCTCGCCGAGAAAACAAGAAAACTAACAGAAAGCAGCGGACAGGAAAATTTTCAATTTGTCACCTTGACAGAGGAGGTGTTGCGCTGAATGCCTCGGAGAGCTTCTTACTTTCTTTGAGAGACTCAACCGCTACCTGCAAAGCAGCTGCTGCCATTCCATGGGACTTCCCCTCGTCGAGTATCAGACCATGGAAATAATACGCTGCAGCCTGGCGGAAATATGTTGGCATTGAGAAGATTATTATAGCCGAAACAATATGAGCTGTGATGCCCCCCAGATATAGAAGAATGAGCAATCATCATGTTGGGTTTTATCCGCTTATTTCGACCTAAATTTATCTCTTCCTGGATGTTCCCAAGTAAACTAATTAGTCTCTGGTTTGGCATGCTAACTTAGTATCTCCTATAGACGATAACGGGATCAACTAACAATCACCTTGTTTCATGCCTAGTCAATTACCGATATGAAGCACTAAACCCAAGTTTATATGTTGAATAGGGAGCTATTTTCTTTGGTTGTGCGAAAAGGCAATGAAATAGAGATTTTCGAACCAGTGGCTTGATAACCTTTGTTTGAAGGTCCATATGATAATGAATGCTGAGAACCAACTACAGTTCATATGATAGAGCATTTTCCCTGGTGTCTCTTGATGAGACCTCCGGTCAAATGAGCAAGCTTGTCCATTTGTGTGGAATAGCGTACAGGTAGCCTCTCCAAATAAGAATAACAGTTTCAAACTGATAATATTTTCTGTAAAGTTCGGCTTTCAAGGTGATGAACATAGCTTGGAGGCAGGGATTATGGAATGCATATGAAAGATACTGTGAGACAGCAGCAGTCCACGAAAAACCCAGATTGTTCATGCTGTCAGATATTGAACACTCAACTGATTCAACCTAGAATAATACGCTAAAGATTTGGCATGTTAAGGATCGCTTTCATCCTGAAAGTGACGCATGTGCACAACATATCAAGCAAAGGGATAAAAGAGCTAAGCAAGAGAAATCATGCCAATACCTTTGCTTCAACGTACTTCCATTTAACATATTGATAGTGCTTTTCTCCCCAACCATTCATTAACGGAAAGTTCATGAGTTTCTCTTGAGCCTTTAAAGCAAAAAAGAGCAGTGAGCAGCCCATTCATAAGTCAGACACCAGCGCCCAAATCAAAGAACACAATCATATCAAGAAGAAGACAAAAAATGGAGCAAACATTATTTCAAGATTCTATCAGGGCTCTAAGCAATTGGTTCAAAGTTGGCAAATCTTACCTGCTGCCAGTACTTTACCATCTCGCAGGCGAGCCTACGCTTCACCGCCAGAGTAGCTTTGGAACTGTCTATAGCCATCCCAAGTTGAATATCAGCAGCCTAAATCAATTCTTGCAAAACATTCTCCAATAACTTAGAGTGAAATAGCACGCGTTAAAAAACGAGTGGAAAAAATAATTAGGCCACTAATTCCTAAGGAAGAGATATCCTTAGTATTCCAAAGCACTTCAAACAGGGCGAAAGGGATCATCTGAACAAGCACTGTACTAGATTTCTCACCACACACAAATATTTGAGTTCATATACATTTGTTATAGGAATATCCTCCAATTCCTAGTCCACGAATTCACTAAATCTTTGAGTTCACATACAGTTGTTGTAGAAATCTCGCATAAAGCACTCAAACTGCTATCAGGTTTCGAAGGGTTTTAGCCCCTGCGAATGATATACAGATCACTGAATCTCTATCTAAACTGCCAGACGTTACCCTTAACACTACTCTCCTTTACAATAAGTTCAGAAATTTATGCGAATGCAGGATTTCTGAAGTAGAAAAAATATTTCAATGATGAGGGTTGATCTAAAGTTATTAAGCATTAGCAACTTGTATCACAAACTACATCCTCTTAGGAAAATAAATGGAATACCTCCCCCAATGCTTGGAGGCAAAGTGCTTGAAGAACTCCCTCTTGAAGGTCTACAGGTAACTCTCTCCTAAGATGCAAAAGAACCATCAACATAATTAGAACACATTCACTGCCCATAAAACTGTGTACTAACGTATGTTTGCCTGCAAACCTGAGTTCAGCAGGGAATTGCAGAAGAACATGTCGAACTGCATAGTCCAAGAACCCAGCTGCTTTTAGGAAAACATCGACAGATGCTCTCCTACATTCTGTGGCAGAGAGATAGGGAGGAGGTCAAACATACTATCAGGAAAGGAAGAAAGAAAACAGATGATAAGTGAGAGATCTGTTAGAAAAATCCTAACAGTTGTATGACAATATAATAATCAAACGCCAGTAGACAATATCAGACTACTTTATCAGTATGATCCCTTAACTAAATTTATCCTTTTGGAACTTTAATTGGACTTCGAATATGCAAAAGCTGTGCTCCAGTGAAGCTCCCATCTTTTTCTTTCATCCAGAATTTAAAATCATTTCTGTTGTTAATTCTCATATTATCTAATCCCCATAACTCATGCCTAAATCAGCTAACCTATGCTGAAAGTTCCAGTGGTGTCCCTGTCCAAATAAACAAGATCTGGCTCCTTGTCTCCGCATTCTTTTATTGTGACCTATTGATGATCTTTTGTCCAGGATATTCTCCTACAACTATGGAGCTCCGCAGGGGCCCAGAGTAGTTTAAAAGCCTAACGAAACTTGTCTAATACGACTGTAGTTCTCTATGATAAACATAACTACATAGAAGTCGCTATGCCATGACAGAAGCTTTTTTAGGTAATTTGATTTACGCATGCTAAAAGCTGCTTCTCATGGTGCTGACGAAGGCAGTATGAGACCAGACTGAAATCTTCCTTTCTTATGTTCTGGTAAGGGCTTAACAGCCACAATGCAGAATCTTTAGCAACTCAATCACCTTTTGGACCAATTAAAATGGACAGAAACATTCATGTATCATAATATCTGGATTAAGTCCTACTGATCTGATGATGTAGAACTATAGTTTATGAACCATAGAGAACAACAAGAAAAGGATATTACACTCCACTGCATTTTCTTCCATCCACCCAGATGTACTAGAAAATCATTGAAGCGTACAAAAGCAAACTTTCAGTGAATACTGGAATCTTGTAGTACCAACCTTCTGCGACTTTTGACTGAATGCCATCGGCTGATGTCTTTGGAAGGAGCATTGTGTTAGCTTGTAGCAGCAATGCCATTGCCATCATATGCAAAACTGACAATACCTCGTACCAAACATTAGATATTGTGGTTTCCTGCAGATTATAGCTCACATCAATCCACCATAGCCTATCATGGCACCCCAAAACAAGAATACACACAGTTAGTTCCTGACCTCTGCTTCATCCTCTTGATTAACCCAAACAAAGTGTACTTCGTGTATCAGATGGTTTCCTATGACATAAACATTACCAATAAGATCAGCAATTCTCATCGATTGCGCACATTGCCAAGAACACCAAGCTATTTGACATTTACCTTCTTTGACCAATCCCAATAGTACTGGCAAGTAATCTTCGAGAGCCTGCTGCAGATCAGTCGAAGTTGAGCATCCTGTGAGAAGTTCGACAATTGAGACCACAAACAATTGTAATGTGAAAGAGCAAACAAAGAAAAAAGGCTAATGTGTTGAAGGGTAGACCATGCTGAGTGGCTCTTTTTCTCGTCAATCTCTTGACTGTAGGGGCTCCTTCACCGGCCAGCACGGCTATACGGGTCCTAAGGGCAGTCAGGAGTTGCACCAAATTCCTCGATAAATTGCTACCCAGTGACTGAGAAAAATCGACTGGTTTAGGAATCCGGAGACCCGGAACGTAGATGGAGACCTCCCCAATGTCTCGTGGCGTCCTTCTCTTACCACCATTATCCTCTGGTGTTGACACAAAGCATCCCATATCTTGAAGCTTGGTATATCTGTAATGACAACGCAATTGATTCAATTTAAACTGTGAACAGATTGAGTTTAACATGTCGAAGAGACTCTCTCTCTCTCCCTCTCTCTCTCTCTCGCTCGCGCGCGCGTACAAAAGCATGACGTACTCAAAAGCAAGAAGCTCTCAGTTCATCAACTCCAGAACCATTTCCAATTAGAAGAGAAAAGAACGGAGCTTCTTCTTTGCAAACCCACCGTACAACTAAGAATCAAATGTTAATCAACGCGATCAACAGGACGAAATGCAGCAACCCCATAAGCGGAGAGAACGAGAAAACCACCGATGGATGAAGTAACTACATGGCTAAGCATTTCCACAAACAACAAAAGCTACTTTTTTTTTATCGAAGCAGCGAACATCGAATTTCAAAAGCCATGGTTCCGCACGCCAAGGCCTTGAAGCAGTTCTTTCATCACTACCTCAAAAGAATGCCGAAGCTCCAACAGCGACGAACCCCAACAAGAACCACCTTGTCGCGACGAAGGAAGCTATCGCAATGTTCGAAAAAGGAAACAGCTTTTTCACTCGCCGATCGAACTGTTGACAGAGGGAACAGAAAAATGGATTGATAGTTGAGGGGATGCAATATTTTTTTCTCCCATCCTAAAGTGGGAGGAGACCCATGTAATCCAATGACATACTGGCGACGACCCACCCGCCACCATTTTTAAAGCTCGCCCTCTCTCTCTCTCTCTCTCTACTGTTCGATCTTCTTCACGTCCTTTTCATTCCCCTTTCCTCTGTTCCCATCACGGTCATATTCACGGAGGGATGTATTTCCTCGTTTCATTTTACCTAGTCAACAAAACCAGTCACATCTCCCACGAGCCGTAAGAAAAATAAAAGATTCGGTCTCCATCGTTTAAACTTCACCGAGGTTGTGTTTCTTACGAGAAAAAAAATAGTTCGCAAATTTGTTTTTTTTTTTGTGAAAGTTATTATCAATTTGCAGTTAAAGAAAATATTTATACTTAAAATAGAGAATATGGATTTTCTATCCCGAAAAAAAAACAATTTTCTTTATCACGACATTTTTCAAAAAAAAAAATGCACCCTTAAACTCATTTTCCCTTTGTTTGCATCTACTTTCTAGAAAGATAATAAGAATAAATTCGGAAAAATGGTTAATATTAACTATAGAAATACTTAAATATTAAATCACGCATTTATCAAATAATTTAATATCTTAAAATAGCTGCTAATGGCCTCATATTTGTCTTTCTCTTATACTCTTTTATCATATATTTTCACGTCTTAGGCTAAAATACAACCTACGCGAGATGAGGAATGTCGAAATATTTACTTATGAACACTTCAGAATTAAATCGCCCCTCATGATCCCACGGAATTTTACATTAATTACACGGCATTTGCGGCATTGCTATTTTTTTTTTTATTATTTTTGCAATTATTTGACCTTTTAGTTTCTTGCGTATTTTAGACCACATTCCACGTAAACACACTCGGATGCCTATGAATTTGAGGATATGATACAATAATTGATCCGAAAGACTATAATAATGGCCAAAAAGAAAATTATAAACACGTAATAACCACACAAAATTGAAGTAACGTAGCAAAGAGTCTTTGCCTCGCGATTTTCTTTTTAAATTCTCGTGGCAAATTATATTACCATTCAGTATTAATTTCAAATTAAACGTTTTAATATTCTTGCGATGGACGAGGCAGGTCTCAACCATGTCCAAACCCTTTTAATTCATGAGAAACGAACATATGTTTATATGATAAAACTCGACTAATAATCTCGCATGACCATGCTTTTTCAGAAACAACGAAATCACTTGACCAGCATTCCCTAAAAGTAGATTATTACAAGAATTAAAAATAATTTGACTAACTAATTAAAACAAATTGCATAGTTAATAACCACACTCATAAATATAATAAACGTGCAGGGAAAATATTTTCTTTTTTTAAATTCAAATAACCAGTGTCTAGTCTACCCTCGACCGTTAACAATAGTGTCTGTTTCAAATTACTGTCGGAGAACGACAACCCCACCGAGGTCAAATTTCCTGTTTCTGACATGTCGTGTTGCAACGGGACAGAAGCAGTAGAACCGACACGTGGCAAGGTCCCATTTTGTTCCGGGGGAATAGCAATGATTAGTGAGGAGCCGACCCATTTTGCTGGACACGTGTCTTGCGTGTGGAGTCCATGGCCGATACATCAGAAGACCCCACCGAGCACAACGTTGTTTTGATGCTACAAAACCAGAAAGATGTACCATAAACTTGTCGTACAATCTTCCCAAAATGCTGAATTTGATTCACCTGTTCGAATAATTCGCGCTCTCAATTTTGTAGAAGGCTATATATAAAACCAATCTGTAAACTAAATGATCACCTCTTGGTCGACCGGGTTGGAACGATCACAATTCTTTCTTTTCTCTTTGTCAACAAAGATCTCGACTAGCATAATAATGGATTTTTAATTTACCGGTCAATAGTATTGTATGTCGTTGGCTCCCCACAGCCACAAGTGATTAGACGGTTGCCAATTTTCTACAATTATACTCACTTTTCAATGTAATTAAAGGAGATATCGAAGGTTATTTTGTACTATCACATGTTTATCCCGTCCCAAATTTTGCATAGGCAAGTAAAGACATCCTTGAATTTTTGTAACGCCGTAAAATGCACGTTCGAAGTTAGATAATGATAACATCCAATCGCGATACCTTAAATTATTGTTGATTCTTTGCTTTTTAATGATGAGAATGTCTACCACCAAGACACGTAAGCTTCGTGTTTATGGAATATTTTATTGATTAATTTCACAAACTGGGTCCAAAGTCTGAAGCATCGACTCAAATTTATCAACGTGAATCTTATGCATTCGGTTGGTTAGTTCTTATAAAGTGGAAAATATAAAAAAAAACATTTATCAAAAGCCTCTAAGCAAAACTTCAAATTGAAAATACCAAATCGCTTGTTCTTACATAATTAATCTAGTAAGTTCGAGTAATTTGCTTTTCAGTTGATTATAAACGCGACATCTTCAAAAAAATAAAGAATAATTAATGTGAATTTCGAAAGGTAAAACTCTTTCATAATATGTAAATTATTATTGTCGAATGTTCTCACCACGTGATGAAAGATTCGAGGACCACTTCCAAGCGAACAAACAAATCTCGACTAGATCACGAGCATCCAGGCATCTTCAATCGAAACAAAGGAATAAAACCCGGGGGAAGGAAGAGGATCCAATCGCTTGCTTTTTGGTGAAACCAACTGGTCGGGATCACGACGCGCGACCGAAAAATCTTCCAGCCACGTCTCGGGGGATTTGCGACGCGTGGGGCCCGCCTGTGCCCTGAACCCCACGTATACACGCCACCTGGCCACCGCCCAACGCTTTCCGTCCTTCCACGTACACGAACACGTGGCTGGGCCGGTCCATGACGTCACTGCTGCGCTGTCTGCTCGGGCGGATCTGAATCCGGGCTCCGATTGGTCAATTACCAAAAAGGACGGTGATATTTTTGCGAATTACTACGATAAGGGAGCGATACGGAGCCCGACACGCGTCGGGCCTACACGTGGCGGGCTTTGGTTCTGATCTACAACGCCAGGCGAAATTACCGTTTTAGGCCACTAGCTGACGTCACGTAGCATTTGCCGCCAAACAGGGCTCGTGATCATTGAGGTTTTTTTGTTTTTTCTTTTCTTTTTTTATAGTGGGGCCGGGGTGGGTTGGAATTCTGTGTCCCTCCGGAAGGTTGACTGGAACGCACTGGACGGCCGGAATACTGCCACGTGGAAGCAGGTGCGACGTGCTTGCAGATCCTTGCTGTTTGCAAATGTCGTCTCGCTCGATCAAAGTCGAGGTCCAGCTGGATGGCCGAAGTTATGCCACGTGTGGTCTCTCATGGAAGATCCGTTTCATGACAATCATATTCATTTCGACAACAAAAATTAAGAAAAGATATCAATGGACGCCCCGTTCATGCTCACGTGGCCTGCCAATCCAGTTGTTGTCCGACGAGGATGGTGCTATTAGGTTGACTTCCTCGTTGATGAGTTGATCTTTTTCTTTTTTCCCTCCCCCACGTGGATTGCCAAAAAGCTAAACACAAAAATTCAAGATACATTGATTCAAAAAGGATCATTTTTGTCAAAAGTAAATTTTAGTCGAGCGATCAATGTGATCGGCCATTTTATTGAATGGATAATTACACAAACAATTTCTAAATTTTGTCATGGATTATATTTATGTAATTTTTTCATAAAATTTGAAAAAAATGTTCATAAAGTCATAAACTTATGTGCGGCGGCCCATGCAGTTATCAAATTTCCAATTCAACCAATGAAATCCTAAACCTTTCGACAATTTTTCAATGCAATCGGTTTGTCCAATTTAGACGGGAGCCGACATAGCGGTCCGTCCGGCGTCTATCATTCTACATGGCATGGCCGATGGCCGACCTATCCGATTTTAAATGAAACAATGTCGTTTTGCATTTTTTTTTATTCTTATTCAGTTTTCCTTTTTTTATTTTTTTTCTTTCTTTGTCTTTCTTATTCTACTATTTGTCTTCTTCTCCGCTTATCGAGGCCTTCGCGATGGTCATCGACTATAGGCAAGTGGTGGACGAAGGCTTCGAAATCCCTAGTGCCGGCCTCGTGTGACATCCCGCCGAGAGGGTGTGCACATCTCTTCGTCCCACATTGCTTAGGGGAGAGTCACGGGCTAGCTTATATGGTCTTGGGCCCCCTTAACTTACAAGACGCATTTTCCTGGAGGTTGTTGAGTGACCATCGTAGAAACAAAGCTATGAGGACTGTGCATCCAAAACGAACAATATCTTGCGAGTGGTGGCCCAAGTCGTTACAATTGATATCGAACCGACTCTTGATAGCGCGTGAACCGGTGGTGGCCGGATCATTATAGTTGGTATTAGAGCCGACTCCCAATAGCATGTGAGCTAGTGGTGGCCCAAGTCATTATAGTTGGTATCGGAGCCGACTCCCGATAGCGTGTGAGTCGATGATGGCCCGGGTGATTATAGTCGGTATCGGAGCCGACTCCCTACGGTATGTGGGCGCTTGCGAGGGGAGAGTATGCGACATCGTGGTGGCCCGGGCCATTACGGTTGGTATCACAATCGACTCTCGATAGCGTGTGAGCCAAAGTAGTGATGGCCCACGTGATTACATTCGGTATCGGAGCCGACTCACGACAAAGATATGAGCACTTGGCCGAGGGGGAGTATGTGACATCGTGGTGGCCCAGGTCATTACGGTTGGTATCGAGAGCCGACTCCCTACGGTATGTGGGCGCTTGCCGAGGGGGAGAGTATGTGACATCGTGGTGGCCCATGCCATTACGGTTGGTATCATAGTCGACTCTCGATAGCGTGTGAGCCGATGATGGCCCAAGTGATTACATTCGGTATCATAGTCGACTCCCGACAAAGATATGGGCACTTGCCGAGGGGGAGAGTATGTGACATCCCACTACGAGCAAGAAAGTCCGCAAAGAGTATGTAACATCCCACTAAGAGGTATTTGATGCGCTCGCTGGTGGAGTATGTGACATCCCACTCCCGACGACTTGCGCTCGCTGGTGTACGCGTACACTATCGGCGACGGGAGAGTATGTGACGTCCCACTCCCGACGGCGTGTGAGCATGTGGGCGCTCGTTGAGGGAGAGAGTATGTGACATCCCGTTGAGGGGGTGTTTGACGCGCTTGCTAGTGTACACGTACGCCGTCGCCGGAGAGGGTGTTTGACGCTCTCGCTAGTGTACACGTACTCTGTCACTAAGAGGGAGAGTATGTGACATCCCATTCCCGATAGCATGTACTCCCACTCCCGATAGAGTGCGGGCCCTCGCCGAGGGGGAGAGTATGTGACATTCTAGTAAGGGGATGTCCGACGCACTCGCTGGTGTACGCGTATGTTTGTCGCCGGGGGATGTTACACAGATTAAGCAAGACGTGTTTTTCTAGGGGATGTTAGGCGACCCTTGGAGAAACAAAGCCGCGAGGACCGTGCATCCAAAGCGGACAATATCGGCCTAGGTTGTTATAACCGCCGACCGTGAGCTTAAGTTTTTATTTTTATGGCTCGGTGTAGTTAACTGAATGGTTTTTAGAACTGAATTGAACTGAAAATGAACGAAATTTCAGTTCAGTTCTTTGTTCAGTTTTGACATCCTTACTGGTTGCAACCCTCAAGAGGCCAGATCTGAGCCCGGCCATCATCAAGGCCCTGGCGACCTCGGCAGCCGGATAAAGCCTCTAAAATCTGGTAGCGCTAGCAATGCCATATACACACCATCGCACCGGATAAAAATTATTGGGCCTGGTCCAAGCATGATGGCCCAAGTCTGTTTATGTCCATTAGCAAAAGTGCGTCGCAACGGTCGAGAAATATACCTGGCGGAAGTAGAAAAAGGAGTGCGCGTAGCATGACAGTTTACAGTATCTACGATCGTCGGGCGAGGGCAGTTTCGTCTGATAAAATCAGTTTCAAAGAATCTTCGTTTCCTTTCCCTCTCTTCCACTTCACGACTTCAGTCTCTCTCTTCACTCAGATCAGACAAACCTAGGGTTTCTCACAATCAGGCAGGTCCTCTTCCCTTCAATCTTCTACACATTCCGCAATTTGAGATCCTTTCGCTTTCGATTAGCTTCGGTTCTGTAGAATCGCGGTTTAACGATGGATCAGAAGAAATGCGAGACGAGCGGAATGGTAACGAGCTCGAAAGAATCTGAGTTTGCGTTGCAGACGCCTAGGAAGATCGGCGAGCCTCTGCGAAGCCAGACTGAAGTCGCAGATAAGTAAGGACCTAGACGATGCGTTTTGCTTGTTCTGTCGAGGATGTGTTGTATTATTTTATTATTATTTTTCTTTTTATTTAGTGAAGATGATGGCGATGTTTCTTTTAGTTTTAGGTACGAGACAATTGTGGGGCTCTTTGATCACATGACCTGCTCGCTGAGGTTGCTTAATCTGTGTAAGAAGTCTCCCACGTTTTGGAATGTCAGTGCTCAGGTGGAAGTTCTTGCAAAAAGGTAATTGCTTAGCAATATATCACCTTCACACTTATCGTCATGCTGTCGTCCAGTCAAGGCTGTCGTCATTGAAGTTCTGAATGTAGTGAGCATGTTATCTTGTCTACTTGATGTTGATGATTTTATTGTAGTTTATACTATAGTCCCTTACATGGTTCTTTTTCTTTCCGGTCAAAAAGAGGGAGGAATTTGATGAACATGTGTGATTTTCAATTTTCATAGCAACTATTATTGGGGATCTTCTCAGTGCATCTTTTCTTTACCTGCTGACAATGTCTTCTCTCTCTCTCAGAAAATTTCTATACAGCCATCTTGCACAGATTAAATACATACTTCCTGAAGCCATACAGATTGAGAAGCTCCTTATATACGATAAGAAAACCTTATGCATGAGGCCAGATATGAAAATCACAGTGCAACTTGATGCCATAGAGATGCGCCATGAACAATCTGGCTTTGTGGAACTGCGGGAACTTTTCATGTCGAGGCTTGTTGATTATTTTACTGACCATCCGGAGGTACTACTCTCCTTTTCTTGTAATTCTTGTTTAAGATCATTGTGAAAAGCATTTGAATAAGACAAACTTTTGACAAATGGAATGAGACAAGCTTTTAACAAATTGAGAGTGGTTTTGCTCTATTGAATTGGTTGGGAATGAGAAGTAAAGTTCCATATCATCTGAACTGAAGTCCTTGCACAAATTATGCTGCATTTATAGCTTTGACATTTTGAGAGACTAAGAGAGCTTTAGCCCACAACATAAATCAATTGGTTGACTTGATTATATATTCTTCTGACTCTACTAAGGAAAATGGGTTGACTTGATCAAATAAGATGGTCGTATAAACAAAATGCTTCTGTTAGCTCCTTATTTGAGTCATTATTGCTTTGAAGTAGAACTACAACTTCATTAGCATTTGTGGCAAGGGTTCTTTTTTCTTGTAAAATGATTGTTTTTATGCCAGATTATACAATGTTGTATGTGATGTAGGGAAAACCCTGAAAAAGTGCCCTAATACCAATTGATGTTGTCGGAGAAGTAAAAAATAGCAAAAGGATCAATACAGGGCTAAAATAGAGTTGATTTGAATAAGGCAACACTATTGACAAAAGACATAAAGACCTATTTGTACTAGGGTTAAAGACGTAGGGTGATCTCAACCCTTGATCTATTAACTACTTATAATCTCAATGATCGAGCGGAATTAAATACTCACATGACCACTTATAACCCTAAAATATATGAGAAAAGACTAAATAAAGAAGAAAAACACTTAAAACTACTAAAATAGGATTGTGCTCCTGCATCAGTATGTCAGGTTGAGTGTACTGTCTAAATTTTTCTGGAATTGACTTTCTTTATGTGCTCATTCAACTTCTGGTAAAAAAATGGAGAGTTGAACATTTGGTCATTCACCAGCTATTGTGTTGTGTCCTCCACCAGGCTTCTGTTGTTCCAGAGGCCATTTTACCTGGGCCTTTTCACCAAGGCAATGAGATCATCGATGTCCAAGATACTCTTGGAGATTCTGTGTTCCACCGTCAGTCAACAGTTGCTGGTGGTGTAATATTGTCAGAGGCATCTGGTTTACCTGAGTCTTTCAGCAGACACTTTTCTCAGAAGGTCCTTGTATCAGAGAATACTCAACTTTTAGCATCACCAGTTACCTTTTCTTCTTCCTCATGCACCAATCCTACCAATCAGGAATTGCAAGGAAGACAAGAGGGACACTTAAATGGCGTATGCCCTGAACCTATAGGTGAGATCAACCACAATATCAATACGGAGGAAGAAGCTTCTTCCAGTTGTCGTAGATCCACCTTCATTGTTCCCTCTGTTGAATCGCCTTATCCAGTCTCATCTGTTGACCCCATCACCAAGAAAAGTCCTGCTGTCAGGTTTTCCTCATCTTCTGGAAATTTAACGATTGACACACCAGCACAGATGACACCAAAGAGATCAATATCTGGTTGTGACAGCAATATTAAATCAATCACTAGCAAACAATGTCAGTCATGTCAGAAGCCTGCAAAAAGGTCTTTGAACTTCTCTTCCCGAAAGGTGAGAGAAGTTCCATAGATAGATCAGAGACCTGCAAGCATGTCCATGATTACAGCCCATGCTCTCTGAAACTTGTGGAAGAAAAAAATCTCTCAGGTTTTGCAGCGGTATCAAATCAGGTGGGTAACGCAGTTACATAGTTTGCTTCACTCTCATTTCTTTGTAGACACAGCATCGAGGCCAAGTCTAATATCTGGCGAGGCTGCAGGTTTGTATCGTGTCTGCATGCTTGCATTTATGACGTGGAGTAATATGATAAAGTTGGACCAGCTTTTCCTTTTCCCCTTTTCCTCAAGTAGAAGTTGAAAATTTAGGACAAGCTGACATGGTGCCCCTCAAAGTGCTGGTCCATAATAAGATAAAAAGCTGGTCAATGATGATGAAACTTCTTAAGAATTGTTTGCTAAAATGCGGGATTGAAAAAAGTTATCTTCCTTTTATTAGTTGAATCGTAGCAAAGAATTAAGAGCTTAAGTAAATAAATGAACTTATCTGTATGAAAAGAATATAAAGGTGAAGTTAAATGGTAGATATTATTTTAACAAAAAATTATATCAGGAGTTTATTACATGAATAGGATCTATGGTGCTTTTGTAGACCTTCCATTATGCTTTTAAGGATAATAATGTGCTCATTTTGCCATTTTGTGCGGTGATGTTATTTTTTATTTTTGCACACTTATCTTAGAGACAACTCATGCTTGTCGCTTCCCAACAGTGTTGCCCTGACATTTACAGTCACAGGAGAATGAGAGCAGTCATCTTTCCAAGGACCAAATTTCGACCAAAAGAAGTTTAAGAATGTGCCAGGACCTTTCTTACTTGAATGGAATTGCTGCCACAGTAAATTATGTTTTCCAGTTGGTTGGCTGCTCTTCAATCACAAGGGAAGAGCTTGTGCACAAGATAATAATTAATAACTTTGAAGTTCTCGAGAGAAGTATGTAAAATGCTCTTTAGCTCTGTAATTACTTTATATCAAGCTTCAATTATTTTTTATCAAACTTCAATTTGTGATTATTGTAATATCTTATCTACAGAGGAGGTTGAAGAGCAGGTCGAGCTTCTTGAGAAATTGTTTCCTGATTGGTTCTGCCGCAGATCAACACATAGCGGAGATATCGTGTATAGGTGAAACCCTAATGCTTTCCTGTAATTACAGCACAAAACTGTTGTTTGCTTGTTCTGAATATACACAGTTATTGGGTTTAAATTTGGCAGAAGAAACATAAGAAAGTGAAATTTCAAAGTTATCAAGTTGCTTACGCAGATGACCCAATCTGACTATTATGGAGTTGTCGGGTAGATACAGAGAAAGCCTTTGTTTCTGAGGTTAGAAGGAGCATGGGATTGTTTGTGGGAACTCTCTAGTGCTGTAAATGATGCCAGGACAATATTCGCTGATAGATTTTGTTCTCTGAGTTCAGCTCATCCTTTCAGACCTCCTACAAAGACTTTCCTTTTCATAAAGCTCTCTTCAGATTCCCTTCAGCTTGATCAAGCAATTCATATTTCAGAATAAGAGTTCTTCTCCCTGACAGCTTGAGGTCATTGCTGAGATTTATTATCAACATTATCACTACTATCAATAAAACATCATTACCTTTTAAACCTTCTGTTGCTGTTACTGTATTAAATCGCGAATCCACACTTACATCATACTTCATGCCATTTCTCTCGCTGCAATGCTGTGGCCATATCTTGAAACTCGTCTTCCTTTTCGGTCACCTGCAGCATTAAGGAAGGGACAAGGCTGGAATCAATTACGTCAAGGCTTATTAGTCGTTGACACCGTTGGGAAGCTACTGCAACTTACAGCAGGTATTTCATTTTGTTGCAAATTAGACTAGGAGGAGAAAGTGCATTAAATGGTTCAGTTGACATTGCTTGCATCTCCAATATATAGTGAGAGGTTGTACTTTTTGACGAATGCAACTGATTCCGTGATTACCACCTAGTTTTAAACAGATGCAACAAATTCCCTAATTACATTGCACTCGGTCCATATACGTTCTTGATTTTTATTAATTGCAGCTGTACGTTTTTTCATATGCATATTTCCTTATAATGCATTCTAGTATAAGTAGTTTTTTAGAACAAGTTTTATGTTTGATCAGCTTTAATAATTGGGAGACAAGTGACCACCGTCAGCTACTATTCACATTGACTGGGTACCTCCAGAATGCTTTATGGGTTTCAAAATTTTACACACTACCCAGAAGATGGTGTTTTCAATCTCGGCTTTCTAGTTTCATTGTGGGTTGTGAATCGGTGATCCAGATCGATATTCGGACAAGGCAACGTGCAATGGACTTCTTTTTGCTCCATTGATCAGTTATAAGAACAATTCCATTCGGTTTTTTTTCAACTTCAATCTGTCTTCCCGACACACCAGCTAAAAGAGACAGCTCAAGATCGGATCATTAGAGGCGAAATTTGTCCCGCTTTGAGCTTGCATTTTTTTGTCGGATTTGCCTCTTACATTGCTTGTTTCATATACTCGTGACGAGGTCGATAAGTTGTTCTTTCCAGCCTCCGTCTTTTCTTCAAGTCCGCAGAATTTTGGTGCCCACGAACGATGTAATAAATCCGAGCGGTGTACCATGTTCTCATCCGCTCTATATGGCAAGTCCCCACGTGATGTTGAGGTCGGAGGATTTGTCATTTGTTTGACCGAAACACGTCCGAATCGGGAAAGGTTCATTCCTATACGGCCAAGGACAAATCTCTTATCAGATTGATAAGAGACGTCGACGTTCTGCAAATCACCTTGGACTTTGTCCTTCCCTCCATTAATTAGTCCGACCTTCAAGAACCGATCAACTCTCAATCCATGGCAAATCGTCCTCTTATCACGTTAAGTCCCCCAACGTTATCCTTGTTAAGGGGTTACTAGTTAGCCGCTTTCAATGTCGTTTTAACGAAGTCAAACCACATCAATGCATTTGCAGTCTCACCCACCTCGCACCATCTGTTCTTCCAAATCCTATCCCACTCCTATATATATATACATCGACTCATCCACCTTTCTTCCACACCAATCAGTCACATCACACCATGGACATGAAAACTTCACTTCTCACCCCACTCTCTCTCCTCTTCCTCTTGCTCCTCTCCTTCTCCCCCAAACCCTCCAATGCATCGTCCCCGGTCCTCGACACCGACGGCCACAACCTCCAGACCGGAGTTGGCTACTACATCCTCCCGGTCGTTCGGGGCCGAGGCGGCGGCCTCACGCTAGGCGCCTCGAGGAGCGGCACCTGCCCGCTCGCGGTCGTCCAGGAAAAGCACGAGGTCTCCGACGGCCTCCCCGTCAGGCTCTCCCCTGCTGACGCCGGCGCCGTCCGCCTCTCGACCGATCTCAACATCTGGTTCGAGGCGGCGACGATCTGCGTGCAGTCCACAGCATGGAGGCTCGCCCCTTACGACGGGATAGCGAAGCAGTACTTCGTCATGAGCGGCGGGGTCCTGGGGAACCCGGGACGTGAGACCGTAAGCAACTGGTTCAAGATCGAGAAGATGGACAAGGATTACAAGCTCGTGTTTTGTCCCACGGTGTGCGACACTTGCAAGGTGATATGTAGGGACGTCGGGGTTTATGCGGAAGGTGCGACGCGGCGTTTGGCCTTGAGCGACGAGCCGTTTAGGGTCAAGTTCAAGAAGGCATGAAGCGCGTGTGTTGTAGCGAAAGTGCATGCAGATTATGCAAGGCATATTTCAGGCAACACGCAAGGGAAGGGAATTTTAAATGCCAAACAAATCCATACTGGAATTTATCTTATGCAAATCTGATCTTTGTAATGGTATTATAAATGTGTAATAAGACGCCCGTGAGCTGAAAATTCCATCCCTCGAAAGAAGAAATTAGAAGTGACATGTGTAAATTGAGAAAATTATAAAAAAAAGTTCTAAACCTTTTTTAAATTTTGCCAAATCGGTTCTAAACTTTTTAAGTTTATCAATTCAATCTTAAACATTTTCACATTTTGTCAATTCGGTTCTATTGATGGAAATCGCCGATATGAACACCGGCCATCCTACGTGGCATCGACGTCGATGACGTATATAATTTTCAATAATATTTTAATATTTACTTAATATTTTTATTTATTTATTTTCCTTTTTTTATGTTTTTTCCTTGTCCTTTTTCTTCCTTTTCCTTCCTTTCCCTCCCCCTTTTGCCAGGCCTCAACCTCCACCGGCTCTACTGAGGCTGGCAGAGAGAAAGAAAAAAAAAGGAAACAAAAAGAAAAATAAATAAATAATATTTGAAAAAATTTAAATATTATTAAAAATTATCATGTTAGCGTCGATGGTGCTTACGTCGGACTTTTCGGTATTCACGTCGGTGATTTTCAATCAATAGGACTGGATTGGCAAAAGGTGAAAATGTTTAAGATCAATTAAGAAACTTAAAATATTTAGAATTTAATTGGCAAAATTTCAAAAAGGTTTATAACGTTTTTGACAATTCTCCCCATGTAAATTGACCGAACACATTCTTACATTCCTTTAGACTGCTTGTGAAAGAACAGGTCAAGTAGTTTACGCTCGTTATTTCTCGCATACTTTATGCTTTCACGGGCTTTTGGCAGAAATGAATAGATCTCTCTGAGTTAAAATAAGTTGCTCTCATCGTAATCATAGATCCTAACATGTTTGTTCTTGAATAATTCAAGAAACAACATTAACTGCATGGTGTTCGATTTGAATATACTTTGCATAATAGAAAGCAGTCACATATATTGCACCCATCTAAAAGTGCTTGATGCTAATAACTCAAAATTGGATGTTCTGCTACAGTGCATTCTTTTCCACGCCCTGCATCTGAGACACATTTCACTAGAACAGAGGAGCTCGCAAATCTCACCAGGTTGAACAAGATCATCTCTGTTGCTTCCCTTTACATTCTATTAGCCACTGTCATGGCCTTCTCAAGATTCTTGAAGGCCTTCTCGTACCTCAGGAACCCCATGAACCAGAACTCGTAGTCATCTTCGGTGAGTATTTCTATGTACTTCTGAGCTGGGTTGTTCACGTTCTCGCTCCGGTTCGCTCGCTTTATCTTCTCGGTCGGTATCAAAACCTGCAAAGATTGCGGCGATCGAACACGTCATTCGTTGATTCATTTCGCATTTTACGTGTTCCATCAGAGTTTTTCCAGTCCCCGAAATGGAGAAACTATCATCTTGATTAGTGTTTTTTTTTTGGAGTTGTACCTTGTACGGTGATCTCACTAGCTTCCCATTAGGGGAAGGGAAGGTGATGGATCTCTCGCTGCAGAAGGCAATCTTCTTGGTGGAGATGAAGAAGGAGGCCTGCAATTGGACCGGCGGTGGTTGACAGGTAGCACTGCGAGGCCTTGAGGAACTCCTCCCCTTCCTCCATCCCAAACACGTGCTTGAATATGCTGTCTCTCCCTCCTCCTTGCACGATCTTTACCCCCAATCTCAGCTTGCCCTTCACCGTCTCCGACAACTTCGGCCCCAGCTTCACTGCAACAATTAAGTGTCCGCTATGAAGGAAGATGTTTCATTTTTTAAGGAAAGTGCGTGAGTCTCACTGTACTGCGAATCTCAATATGTATATGGTATGATACCGTGGTCCCGGACCCGGAAGGCGAAGCTGCTGCTCTTCCTGCCCAACTTTCTCTGGTGCCCCGGGTAGGTCTCCTCCTCATCTGCACAGGCCGAATTTCGCTAGTCATGTTAAAAACATAGGATTCGAAGACAAGATTTCTCCTTTCCGGCATCACAACTTGGTAGGAGGTCATATGAAACCCCGATTCACCGCGAGATCTTAGGCAATTACCAAAACTGGTTGCATATAAAGCAAAAGATTAGCACGCCTCATGGGATAAAAGGGCAGTTGACGTTGATTAGCAGACTATTCACTGTGCAATAACATACTTTCCAAGGGACAGAAGAAGCGATTCCACTGATTCCAACACAACTAAAGCCGCCATCTTTGCCTACTAGCGTCTGTAAAAGAGAGAGAGAGAGAGAGAGAGAGAGAGAGAGAAAATGCATGACAGTTGCATACCGATCTTGAAGGAGTTGAAGCCATCCGAGGAAGAGGGGCTTTGGAGCAGACTGACTGGTTCGGACACAGAGAAGGGTCTCTCTGGAGTGCTCTCATATGACCTCATCATCAATGGACTCCCAATGATTTGTTCCTTCATCTCCCTCCCCTGCTCTCTCCCTTCCCACAAAAGCAGCTTCCTCTTCCGTTCTTGTTGTTCTTGTCCCCCTGCAAGAGAAAGTGAAGTTATGAAATATATAAAAGGCTGCTCAGGGACTCTGTTAATTCCACGTCACTCTCATTCAACCAAAACCTTAAAAAAAAAAAAAAAAAAGAGGTTTTTACAACACGGGTACCCGAACCTTTCGATTTTTCACTAATTCGGATGCGCGTATTCGACCGTGCACATGAATCGCATAATCCTCCACACGAGGGTGCTTCGCTAAATCAAAAGCTTATGAGCGAATGATAACCATTATGTTTTCGAGAGTTGTTTCGATCAGGAAATAAATTTTTCTTTTTCTATTCATTGGATGAGTTTGTGAGTAAAGAAACGTGTCTCGACAACGGCATATTTGATAACACCATTAAATTTCTATGTTTGTTGGTCGCAAGGCCTCATACCGCGGACGCCGAGTAGCGATCGACGGATGGTGGCCGGGCTATAACCGCGGACGATGACCATGGCCAGACGATTGGCGGTGATGGAGACAAAAACTCGAGAGAGAGGGATTGAGCGATGAAAAGAATTCTTATTTTTATTTCTACTTTCTAGAAGAGGAAAAATTTTAGAAATTTTTTACTTTTCAATTTTTTTTCCAAACTTAATTTTGGATCAATAGAAAAATAAAATTATATTATCAAATAAATTTCCGTTCGGAGAGTAAAAAAAGAAAAGAAAAAAAGTATACAAACATAATAGTTATTGTGCACGACTTTGACTGCTCAGCCGACCCGGATTAAAAGATGTTATGATGTGAACAACACTCCTCATCAAGGAAGACCATCGGCGGGGGCTCAGGGATTTTTCCAACTTCTCGTCTCTCCGTCTCCGCATCTTATCTCAAGATTCTCAACAATTTACTAATTTTTAGTCACGAATCGAAGCTTCTGGTGTGCGGACCGCAGCTTCTCACCTGTTTCTCATGCTTGAAAAACTGATCCCTCCCCTGGCTGTTCCCCGACAGGCTCCCGAGTCAACATTCGTGGGCGGATCGATCAGTTCTCGTTGACTATTCCCGCGGGTTGCGATTTGGCGAGATGGGGATGAAGGCATTCAAGACTTTGCGTTAGGGCTCGTGGGATTTGGTGGAATTTCAGGACTTGGATCTCTACGTCATTGTTTACGCGCTCGAGCTTTGAACCGAGGAGGGACTTGCCAAGTCTGACTTGGACTAGAAATTTCTACTGAGCTTTGTGGGGGCCGTTGATGTAACTGCAAGTGACAACTTCGATCTATGTTCACATGTGATGTGACCTAAAAAAAAAATTACGTGATAAAAGGAAAATATTCGGTAAAATTATTCTTCAGAAAATGGGTTAGATGATATGAGATCAAAAATGTCTTTTGGTGTTTGGATTTCATTCTGAAAATGATTTCAATTTCAAGATTTTATCTTGAGAGAAATTATTTTTGAACTTTTGAATTTTATTTTATTTTATTTTACGGGACACCGGTCTAGAAAGAAGTGAAAAAGACAAAAAAAAAATGGAAATAAAAATACTAAATTAATTAAAATATTGAAAAATTCGAGAGATGCAATTTCGGAAAGTGTTTTCATCTCTTTATAGTTATGAATTCGCATTCTTAATTCTATGCATGAATATTCCGTCGATCAAAAACTATTTTCGATTGTCATTTTTGACGGACCAAACGAATGAAAGTCCGAAAAAACAAATAACTAGAAAACACTTTCCCTCAAACAAAAGGTCATTTTTGTAAGGAGAGAGTTGCACTTGCAACAGTTCTAAAATTACTTGGACTTGCATGCGATTTTCACAAATTAATCGCGGATTGCCAATTTGACGATACATTCTAGATTGTGTGAGAATTTCATAACGATGGCGCGAATTTCATCAATACAATATTACTATGCTTAGCGATTCTCCAGCATTTTATCACTATGAAATTCGTTGCTTTTGGGAAAAATCAATCAATCAATCTCTAAACTTTTCAATTTTATCCATTTAATTCTAAATTTTTGTGTGAAATTTCAATAAAATCATTCCAATCAATTTTCGCCATAAATCACCGACGTGGTGGTCTAGTCATCATCAACATCCTAGATGGCGTACCATCACGTTGACGATTTCTCGCGAAAATTGATTGAAAGACTCGCACAAAGTTTTAAGAATCAATTAGCAAAAATCGAAAAGCGTCACATTGACTTGACAACCATATAATAAGACTATGACTAATTTGACAATTTTCCCGCTTATTTATTTGATGCACGGCATAGGAAAGGAAATAACAAACCGTGTTTCATTTTCATGGTATCATCGAGAAATTTCCATAGGAGAGGCAATTAGGGGTGTTCATGAAACATTTAAAGCATACGAACCGACCCGAACCAAATTGGTAAGTTTGGTTTATCGATTTGTTAGTTTGGTTTTTGATGTTGATTTTTGTTTTTTTATTTGTCTAATAAAATAGTAATTTCCCTTTTAACCGATAGAGTTTGTACTTTAGTCTAACCAATTAAGTTCTTTCTATTCTTTGAAAAGAAAAATTAGGTTCTTTCTAGATTTCTCTACACCTTACGCAAGATTGTTACATCTATTATTTGATTGATTTGTAATCTCAGATGATACTTATGGAATTTTATGGAATATATTGGTAATCAAATGCAAATTGGGTGGATAGACCCGTATAATGATCCGTCTCGGTCCGATTCCGATGGATCCGAATATCGGGTCGAAATGGGCCCATCACATTGTGAAAATAGTTTGATAGGATGGGCCCGTAGCCCACGATCAGCCACAGAAAGCGGTACATAAAGACTCCGACACGTACCCCGCAGCTTTTTTTTCCAAAGCAGATTTGAAGAAGTCTCCGCGGCTTCTTCGCTCAGCGCTCGCACCGGAAAAGCCCTAAGAGAATCCATGGACCCTCAGCCTGAACCGGTCAGCTACATCTGCGGAGGCAAGTCTTTCTTCTTCTTCTTCTTCTCCGAGTCATCTCGCTTTTGATGCTTCAGTGGTTTCCCGGTTTCTAGTTGGGCGATTTTGTGCTTTTGGTGGGTTTTGATTTGCATTGAGGTTGTGGGGGTTGATAATGGCGTTCAGATTGCGGGATGGAGAACACGCTGAAGCCCGGGGACGTCATCCAGTGCAGAGAGTGCGGGTACCGCATCCTCTATAAGAAGCGAACCCGCCGAAGTAAGCTCACGTCGCCCTGAGTTTGCTCGACCATGGTCTTTTTAATTCGCACTCTGTTCGGGCGCTTTATGTTATATATGGGCTTGTGTTTATCTGGATGACTCTGTGGACCGCGATCGTCGAACTGAGGGAGCAATTGCCTTTTGGAATAGATAGTCTTGGTTGTTGATTTCTAAAGCTAGTTGGGATGTAGTGAACTGGGTTCCGTTGTTGTTCCTCGAACTGAATTAGCTCAAGTTCGATTGGTGCTGACTCGGCTTGGAGCGACCTTCTTGTATTGGTACACAGGGTTTTGCTGTAGATATTTTGAGCCTGAATGAATTGAGTTTAGCAGTTTGTAGCCATCATGGAAATAAGATTACCCTAGAGGATATTGCAAGGTCCCATAGCTAAGTTTCCAAGAATGAAACTGTCTAAACTTGTTAGTATGAGGAACTTCGGTAAGTAGTTTGGAGCAACATCTTATCGAGAGTTGTTG
This sequence comes from Rhodamnia rubescens, assembly GCA_021437795.1. Taxonomy (NCBI): domain Eukaryota; kingdom Viridiplantae; phylum Streptophyta; class Magnoliopsida; order Myrtales; family Myrtaceae; genus Rhodamnia; species Rhodamnia rubescens. The sequence continues at coordinate 6,591,717 of JAILYA010000005.1, read as the reverse complement.
CCCCCTTCTCTTGTTTTCTTTGAAGGAGTGCTCGTTGTGTCTGATAGATAACAGATGACGAAATGAGACCGGTTTTGGAGGATCTTTTTGTTGAATGGACTTGTCTAAATCTAATACTAGTGCCCAGAGTATCATATTCTGTGTTTGAACAGTCAGGTTAGAAAGCTTCTAGAATGTTTAGATCATTAGCTTTTTGTCGGGATCCTAGTGGTTTTCAATATTGTATGTACAGAAAGTCAATTTGCCTTAGTTTTGTGTATTGAGCTCTCTATTTTAAGTAAACCATTCTATGAACTAAGTAGCTTTGTTTCTCTACCTTGTTAAAGTAGATTTACCTCATCAAAGAAGAAGCATATTTGCAAGGTTTCTCAATCATGATTATCTAGGGGTACCTTGCAAAAGCCTCACTGGACAATGGGATATTACCACATAGGCACATACGCAAGAAGGATCGTTGATTTCATAATAAAGTTCGAACACGTCCTGAATCTTTCTGAAGTTTTTTTGTTATGCACCATGAGTATATTTCTGCTTGAATTTGTGAAGAATTAAAGGCGATTGCTTTTTTATTTTTCTGGTTGGAGAAATTATAAGCTACCCTGTCTAGGTTGTACCGCTTAAGATCATTTCTACAGAAAGAGGGTCAACCGCTTTTTATTATTATGAATCTGCAGTGAAGGTCCATGCCTTTAAAGCTTTTGAAACCTGGACTCTGTAGAATTGATGACTTATGGGCACCTGAGTCTGATTGTAATAGACTCATAACCCCTCTATTACAGGATCTTTTGTCGGTTTTGACACAGTGATTTTGGTACTTAGATCTATCTATATTCATGATCGAATGTGCATGATTATCATATTCAGACAAGTTCAGTTTGAAGTTCTCTAAAAAGAATGGACTTGGGGACATACTTCTTGTAGTTGATGAGGTTTTGCGGAAGGATACACATTTACCTTTAAACATTCTGCAACTTCCATGGACCCATGAATGTGATATGATTGTTACAGGGCTGAGTATGCTCTCTCTAGTCTCTTAAATACTCTAGCCCTTCTTTAATGTTCTTGAACTTAATATTTCTCTGCTCTTTCTACTTCTCTTTCTTAGAACAAGCCCCCAAACTGCTCTCTCGTATTTGTTTGTTTTATGAATGCTACTCTCTACTATAGAAGTGAGGTTGCGGAAGAAACTCTCTATTATAAAGAAATACTTCATGAATGGTTGGGAACGAACTTGGGTGGTTGAATCAATGAGAGGCATGGCCCCAATGCCAAAAGTACCCCATCACCAATCAAATTAGGGATTTTGCAACTGCACAAATGCTAGCCCAGGCGCGCGCTAGTGCCCAGTTTTAGGAAGAGCATCCCATAAGTGCGTAGAGGCAAGAACCCTCTCTTTGAAGAATTCCGATCAGAGATTATTGTGTTTCAGAATATTTCACGCTATCTTCATTCTGAAAGCCTTTGCATGAACTCCCTGCCCTCAAAAGTTGAAAGGCATCAGACCTTCTTCTTCTTTAAGACCTTGCATCCAAGGATCATCAACCGTCATAGACTCTAAAGTGGGATCAGAAGCAAGCGGTCCTGTATAAAATACAGTATATATAGCAGGACTTTCTTTTCTTAGATGGCGGATAGATAGAGAGAAAAGTATGCTTTTCGAGCTGAATCCGAAATACACATTTACCTTTAAACATTCTGCATCTTCCATGGACCCATGCATGTGATATGATTACTTTTTCTCTCTGAATCCAAAATACACATTTACTTTTAAACATTCTGCATCTTCCATGGACCCATGCATGTGATATGATTGTTACAGGGCTGAGTATGCTCTCTCTGGTCTCTTAAATACTCTAGCCCTTCTTTCATGTTCTTGAACTTAATATTTCTCTGCTCTTTCTACTTGTCTTTCTTAGAACAAACAATTGCTTACCTCTTTTGATTTGTGATTCTTGCAGTTATTCAGTATGAGGCCCGTTGAAAGAACTTGAGAGCCTGGGCTTCAATTTCCGTACAGACTTCTTAGTCGTTGCGACTGGGCACGTGGTATGTCTTTGGATGGTAGTTATGACAAAATGAGAGGTAACTGCTATGCAGTCTTGTGAGCATTCTTGGTGCCAACTTGTCAAGAGTGCAGATAATGTTGATATATTTTGGAGCCCCTGTTAAATTTGTACCGTGACATTGGTTTGTTTGAATTCTTTTTCGAGCAGTTTTTGTCTGTCAATTAACTCGCCTCATATAATCCGGTGACGGAGGTACACGTGAAAAAATTGATGCAATCAAATCAGCATCGAAATATCACATTGGTTTGCGCTAAATCTTTTTGCAGTACTTACAGCTGCGGGGGATTAAGAATGCTAGAGTGTTGTTTCAGAAAGCATTTGAGTAGTAAATCTCGAAATGATTTGTGCAAATGTTGGGGCGAATGCCTCTGCTTTCCAAGATTTTTGACAAATTTGAATGAAAATCTGTGAGGGCTCAACTTCTTCCTTATGTTAAAATTAAACCTGTTTAAAGCGGGTTGAAAATGAGTTTGGTCTAAATTGATCCATTTTGCCGATATTGACCCATTTTTGGCAACTCATACTCGGCCGAACTCGGGCCCAACCCGTACTCATCCTAACCCGAGCTCCATTTCTTAAAACTTCTTCTCGTGAACAATTCAAAACCCCGAATCATTGGACTCCATTTCTGATTTTCTTTGTCTTGACAACTATGCGAAACTCAAGGAGCCCAGATATGTTCATGGAACCACAAGGTGGCTCACAAGAGGGAAAATTGTCCAAAAAATTTAAATCTACCGTACTGTTTTCAATTTAGTCTTGAATTTTTTAATATTGTCAATTAAGCCTATCTAGCTTTTGGTTGGAAATCGTTGACTTATATATGGCTGATGAAGATGTTGATAATTTTTAATATTATTTAAGTAATATTTTTGCCTTTTTCCCTCCCTCGGCTAGCCTTAGGCAAGGGTCGCCTTTGACCAACCTTGTTGAGGGTCGAATCGAGTGGCCCTCACTAGCCTAGGCCCGAGCATCCCTCGACCTCGGGGAGGCCCGTGCCTGGGGCTTGGGACCTCCGTTGGCCATCAACGAGGCCTTGTGATGGCCGACGGAGCGGGAAAAGGAAAAAAAAAGAAGAAGAAAAACACAAAGAAAGAAAATCGAAAAAAAATAGTATTAAAAAATTTTCACGTCAACACCGGTAATGCCATGAAAGATAATAGGCGTCCGCATCAACGATTTTTGGCCAAAATTGATTGAATGGATTTAATTGGTAAATTGTGAAAATATTTGTGATTCAATTGACAATATAATAAGTTTAAGATCGAATTGATGAAAATGCAATAGGTGTTAATTTTTTTGGATAATTAAAACACCATATGGTTAAAAATTAGCATACATGGCTCCCTACGAGATCATATTTAAATGGCATCTTCATGAGAATCACCATCTAATAATACATATTGAAAAGAGATTTTTTATTTTTATTTTTTCTATCTTCTTTTCTAGGTATAGGAGACATTGGCCTGGGCTCGATTCGAACACCAGCGTCGGGAGCAACGATGATTGAAGAGAGAAGGGTACACGAATGCTTTGACTTGCCGAGAAAACTGAGAATTCCTCTGACCCTTTCAAACGGAAAACGAAGCTGGCTAGAGAGATCGGCGAGAACAGGAGAATAGAGAAGAGGACCGTCTCGGTTTGGGCTCTTTGAGTTGCTTTTGAATTATGTCTCCAAACCCGTTTTGGGAGAAAATTACTAAAAAAAAATCATAAATTTATTACAATTATGTCAATTCAATCGTAATTTTTTTTTTCATCATTTCAATCATGAATCTTTTGCATTTGTGCTAATTCTATCTATCCGGCCAACTTTGGTCACCTGGCGTGACGTGGACGCCGACCGATGCTAACGTGGACGCCAACGTCTACGTGCATACTTTTTAAAGAAGTTTTAATATTTTTAGGAATTATTTTTTAATTTTCTTTATAAATCCTTTTTTTTTCATTTCTGTTTCCCAGCGAGGTCGGCCCTCGCCCACCCATGACTAGAGTTGCCCTTGCCGGTGGCCGGCAAGGTCAACAAAGTTAAGCAAAATGGATTACTGAGACAAAAAAGAAAAATAAAATAAGACAGTACTAAAATGGATCATGATGGGGTTGCTTAAACGATTCATTTTTCAACTCGTTCAGTCTCTTGAAGATGCTCACGAGACGCTGCTCGGCAGACTAAAAACGGGAGGAGAGCTACCGAAAAAAGTTCTGCAAGCCTATTGCAATTAAACATGAGTTGCAATACTCAGGCAAACTTGAATCACGGCCTGTTTATCAGGATCAGGGCTCATAGGGGTCAACAAACAAAACCTTTTTGATCAGAACTTCTTTATCTTTGACTAGCTCCGGCGCTCCACGGCGCGATCCCCCTAAAAAAAGACCGAGTCCGATTTTTCTTTTACGATTGCGGTCGGATACGTGGACAGCCTCTCGAAGATGAACGAAAATTTCGGGTTGGTATCTGCACGTCCGTTTTGTCTTTTTTTCTTTTTTCTCTGATTTATGGCCCCACGTCCGAGCAGCTTGCCGTTCGGAGCGAAACTAGATTACGACTCGGGGTTCGGATTGTCCGAAAACATCCAAGCTGCTTGAGAACCACCTCTTCTTTTAAGAAAATACCGGTCCTTGTTTGTTTGCTGCCGTGCTACGCAAGGTTACGACCAGCGTGGTGTTTTGATTAAGCGAACAAATTGTGAAATTCTTGCTAAGGAATAGAGCACTAGAAAGAAGAGTTCCCCTTTCTTGCTTTACATCTTTGTTAATGAAAGTGTCCAGAGCTGTTCGAGCATCTGACCAATCTAATCCAATCTAATCTGGAAGTTAGGGCATGCCCGGCAATATTTCTATTTTGGAAATCGATTTATGATCGGAAATTAATTATTCTAATATTATTTTTAGCATAAGTTGATTTTTCTATTTTTGAAAAGAAGTAATTTTTTTAAGTTATTCAAAAGGCTCCAAAATTACTTTTGAAGCGAAAAAATACTTTAGGAATAAAAAAATAAAATTACCTAATCAAATATATTTTTACTTTAAAAATTACGTTATTAAACGAATTTCGGATTCAGAAATATTTTTGAAAAGGGAATTTTACTCCAAATACGTTGTAATGCGTGCCTAGTACGCGCGCAAGGAAGCCGACCGTTGCGATTGGTGTGAGAAACGGCGGGTTAAAATGATTGTGGCATCGAAACATTTTCCACTGCGGAGTCGAGGTAGAGTTCAAACTCATCGACTCTCAACGTCGTCTTCCTCACGCACCAGCAAGAAAACGGCATCAAGATCCGTCCTTTTCCAACATCATTCGCCGTTTCTGCCGCTCTCGACCTCATCGAAGTCAAGCAAGCGACGAGGTGCCGCTGTCACGGTTGTGAATGCCAGAAGTAGAAATGGTGGTCCAACCAGAGTCCAGCGATGGCGAGAGCGACCGAGTTTTGGCTCCCAGCAAACCCAGCAGCTCCTTAAATTCGGCGGCTTGTTTCGCATTGCGTCAATCGATTCCGCGCACGGGTCGTTGTTGCCGGGAGGGATCGCTCGCCCTAGAACTCGAACTTGGGGTCCGACTTGATCGGGAGCTGAGTGCAGTCCGAGAATGGGTCTCGGCAAAGACGAATCGGAGATGGCGGAGAGAAGCGATCGGTCGGGGGACGACGAGAATCGGGAGGACTCGAAATCGAAGGCGAAGGAGGAGAAGAGTGCGAGTGGTGGGGAGCAAGACGAGAGCAACGATCTTTCGGTGGAGAAGATCTTCGAGAGCCAGGAGGTGCCGTCCTGGAGGAAGCAGCTGACTTTCAGGGCGTTCGTGGTGAGCTTCGTGCTGAGCATCCTGTTTGCCTTCATCGTCATGAAGCTGAACCTCACGGCGGGCATCATCCCGTCGCTGAACGTGTCCGCGGGGCTCCTCGGGTTCTTCTTCGTCAAGACGTGGACGAAGGTTCTGGACAAGTCCGGGCTGCTCCAGGTCCCCTTCACGCGGCAAGAGAACACGGTGATCCAGACCTGCGTGGTGGCGTCGTCTGGCATCGCGTTTAGCGGTATGTTGGCTTGGTTCCACTCTGACAGCATTCTGATTTGTTTGAACTGTGAAGCGCTCAGTTGTTGCATTTGTCTGCTGACATGCTCTGTCACTTTTTCTTGGCTGCCGATTCCTGAAGATTTTAGTTATTATAATGACGATCTGTGTTTCTTGAGCTGGCTCTACTTCATTGACTGTTGAGTGGAGAATCAATCAGGATTCACAAATGGGGTATAGACTTCTGAAAGTTTTCCTCCTTAGTATGTCTTGCAGTGAATAGAAGTTGACGAGTTCGCACTCGAGGTTCCCTCATGCTGTGGCTATCCTTTCATTTAGTCTAGGGTCCACCGTGAATGGTGCTCAAACTAAACTGCTCCTTAGTCCAAAATTTAGGCTCTTTGAAAGCGGCACAGTCCTTGGAGCTCAGCACTCATATCAAGTTCAATTACAGACTCTAGTTGTTAAGCCAGAAAATTTGGAAGAACTCATAATTAGACGGCGAAAGGAGAATTTTAAAATGCTAGCCAAACAATTCTTTTGCTTTGCCGTAGTTCGGGGACTTCTGTCAATATGGAGGTCTAAGGGCTCCGGGAACGCCGGATGTTTTAAGTCAAAGGGAAGGATTGGCTATCTCTTAACCCTGCCAAATCAATCTCTATCCACATCGGGTTTTATCTTTGTCCATCTCTTTCATTTCCTTGGATGATGTAGACGTCATTGACTGACTTCAACACGAAGAGGTTGGATTGTTTTATTCGATTTCTTTTCATCTCCTCTAGCTGAAGAAAGAAAAGAAACTAAATGATAGAATGACGACAGAACTACCAGATCGTAGCAAGAGGTTTCGCCTGATAACTCTCATATTTAGTATTGCTGTTTTCAATGATCTCTCTATTTCGAAGTAAATTGTATGAAGCAAATTGAGCATGGACTAAGTGGGATCAAGACATCAAGCAACTTAAATGAAAAAGACCTAGAAGTTTGCCCATTGATTTAAGTCTCTTCTGACCTCATTTGCACGGAAACACCCATGACTCAGAAATTTGCTAAGTTCATGGACTCTAAATGAACCATACTGCATGCAAAGATGACATGTAGAATGATAGTTGTTTCTATGTAAACAACACAAGGTAGAGTATTTGGCCATAACCATGTTGAAGTTTCATGTGCATATTTGAGGTCATTTGTTTCTCGGAACAGATTCCGTGATAACCAATGCCAATGAGCTAAAGGGGCACGCAGAGATAATTTTGAAGTTTGCTTTTGAAGTAATTATTCAGATATATGGATGCAACTATTAAGAAATGAAGGAACCTTCCGTAAGTTTGAGTGCATGCTCATTTGCTAACCATCTCCAATTGTGGAGCCAGATCACTGATTGTTCAATCCAAAGCGTAGTGTCATGCGTATGGTGTCATTTCTATTACATGCTTGAATAGCATTTCAACTGGTAGAATAGACGAATATTTCGGACTGGAAAGTGCCAATTAAATCTCTGCTTCTCTCAACAAAGAAGATTGAAAGACCCTTGCTTCTCTTTCATATGGAATATTTTCAAGTAAAATAGTCTGTCATTCGTCATTGACCGCCATTTATCACATGTTAGGAATAACGTTGACTTGCTATCCAATACTGACCTCCTTGAATTTGATTGAATTGTTATTGGAAGGAAGTAATGATAAGAGATGTAGACTTGTATGTCATTTTTGGATGAGTAGCTAGAGTTATTTACCTGAAAATCTGGTGCTCTGTTATTTTGTATGAGCAGGAGGTTTCGGGAGTTATCTCTTTGCAATGAGTGAGCGAGTTGCTGGTCAATCAAAGGATCCCCAAAGCACTCATGATTTCAAAAACCCATCACTGCCGTGGATGATTGGTTTTCTGTTTGTTGTCAGTTTCCTTGGCCTCTTTGCTGTTGTGCCTCTCCGGAAGGTACTCTTTACATGTTGGGTTAATTTTCTGTAGCACTTGTCTTGAACATGTCGTAAAACATATTAGTAATTCCCAACTCATCTCCATAAAACGTTTCACTTGAAAAGATTCTCTTTGGCCACGAGGAATCAAACTGCAGGTGCTTCCATGTACTGTCATGAGCGCTTCACTCACGCTTGCCCTTCTCTGGTTTCAGATTATGATTATCGACTTCAAATTGACGTATCCTAGCGGCACGGCGACTGCTCATCTTATAAACAGTTTCCACACACCTGAAGGAGCCAAGCTAGCCAAGTAAGACTCTTTAAGCCGGAAAGCCTTCTCATTGGCGTGTCAATAAATTGGCTCTCATGAGCTTCTATTTTTCACCTGAAGGAAACAAGTGAAAGCATTGGGAAAGTTCTTTTCCTTCAGCTTCTTGTGGGGCTTTTTCCAATGGTTCTATACAGCTGGAGATGGTTGTGGTTTTACCAAGTTCCCCACTCTTGGGCTCAAAGCTTTGCAATACAGGTGTATAAGCTTAACAAACTTCCACTTTACAGCTACTTTGTGTTATAAGCCGGCCTTCGCTTTGATGTCATGCACTCTAACATGCAAAATCATAGCTGACTCTCTTACATGGAAAACGTGAAGGTTTTACTTTGATTTCTCCGCAACATACGTTGGAGTTGGGATGATTTGCCCGTACATCATAAATATCTCAGTGCTACTCGGAGGAATTCTGTCCTGGGGTTTAATGTGGCCACTAATAGAAACCAGAAGGGGTTATTGGTATCCAGTAGAGGAAAGCGCAACCATGCATGGCCTTCAAGGTTATAAGGCAAGTCCAGTTATACATGCAAATGCGCAAGTTTGTTTATGTCCTTTGTTGATTCTTTTAATCATCCAATACCAATCTGTCAGGTTTTCATTGCCATTGCCATGATATTGGGTGATGGGCTCTACAACTTCTTCAAGGTACTTAGCCGAACGCTCTCTGGCTTGTACCATCAGCTCCGAGACGGAGAAACGAGCCATGTTCTACCCGTTGCGAATGGTTCCACTCCCGAGAACCCTCAAGTGTCTTATGATGACCAACGGCGGACACAGCTTTTCCTGAAAGATCAGATCCCAACATGGTTTGCAGTGGCAGGCTATGTCACCATAGCAGCCATATCCACTGCGACTCTTCCGCACTTGTTCCACCAACTCAAGTGGTATTACATTTTAGTCATTTATCTCTTCGCTCCAACCTTGGGTTTCTGTAACGCCTATGGCTGTGGGCTAACTGACTGGTCTCTTGCCTCGACCTACGGGAAGCTCGCCATCTTCGTGATTGGGGCATGGGCCGGTGCCTCACATGGTGGAATCCTCGCCGGTTTAGCTGCCTGTGGAGTCATGATGAATATTGTGTCTACAGCTTCAGACCTGACTCAGGACTTCAAGACAGGCTATCTGACCCTGGCTTCACCGCGGTCCATGTTTGTGAGTCAGGTGATTGGTACCGCCATGGGCTGCGTTATTTCTCCCTGTGTCTTTTGGCTTTTCTACAAGGCGTTTAAGGATCTTGGACTCCCAGGAAGTGAATATGCCGTCCCCTTTGCAACCGTATATCGGAGCATGGCTGAACTTGGGGTGGAAGGCTTCTCTTCCTTGCCCAAACACTGCCTCAAGCTCTGCTATGGGTTTTTCATGGCGGCCATCGTGATAAACGGGTTCAGGGACTCAGTCGGTAAGAAGTGGGCCCGTTTCATCCCGCTGCCGATGGCCATGGCAATACCCTTCTACATAGGGCCATACTTTGCCATCGACATGTGCGTCGGTAGCTTGATCCTGTTCATATGGGAGAGAGTCGACAAAACCAAGGCCGACGCATTCGCGCCGGCAGTAGCTTCGGGTCTGATTTGTGGGGATGGCATATGGACACTGCCCAGCTCGATACTCGCTTTGGCGGGGGTTAATCCGCCGATTTGCATGAAGTTCCTATCGAGAGACACGAACAATAAAGTCGACGCCTTCCTGGGATCTTAGTCCTGCAGTTTTTAAACTCACGAAGACGGCGTGAGATCTCGAGCATGTCGGAAGTCTCTCTAGATGGACTGTCATGATCTGCTCTATCTTCTGTTTTTCTCGCAAATCTCCCGTGTCCCTCAACCAAGCATATACTCCAGATCCCAGTGACGCAGTCGTAACAACTAAGAGCTGCGAAATTACTCCGTACGTAATAAATGTGTATAGCATTTGTCTTTTACGCTCCTCTTCACGCCTCATAGAATCCACAATTCTGGCCGTAGCCAATTATATTTGCAAGTATTACCATTGACAATATGAAACCCTCGGGGAGATTGAGCTGCACTGACCCCATATCCCTCTTCATTTCTTGAGTTATAGTTCAACACACATTGTCCCCAAGACACTCGGGAGGGAAATAGTGGGGGAGCTTGTTTGCCAATGGTCCAAAATTCTAGCTTTATTATAGTCTTCGAATATAAGAAACAAATCAGTTAGGTGCAATTAAGGATGATGTAGCTCCGAGCCGACACGATTTCGAAACGGATGTGAGCAACAACAGAAGCACCTCCAGTGGAGGAGGTGATTCTTGATCCGTGACTCTCCTTATTTGCGCTCGTAATGATTTCGGCACAAAAGATCCGAGTTACAAAATTATTTTATACGGAGAGCCCATTTGGCCAAAGAAACAAACTCCCTTTCCCGAAAATGAGCCTACTACATTTCTCTAATCATTTTGATTAAAACTCCAGGCCCTCAAATTTATGCTCCATTTATATCGTGAACTTCTATTTTTTCATGTTACAATAAGTATAAAGTCAACAAGTCTAGAGAGAGAATAAATTCTCGATTATAATGATGCGTTTAGTGATAAAAATCAGGATAATGGTAGATGTTCATAATATGTTAAAGGGGATATAAAAAGGGTATAGCTTGAATAAAAATATCCTAACAAGGGACAAAATTTCAAAGAACAGACATGGGACAATCGGGTTTTGTTTTCAAGAATACTAAACTAAGAAAACAGGGTATCTTGAACTTGACGGGGAAGAAGAAAAACACCAACAAGCGACGTCGTGTGACTCGTATCAACACTTCCATTCGCATTTTTGCGTCCGATGAACATTCAGTTGGCTTCACTTTTGGATCTGCAGTTTCAGCGCAAGGCCTCCTCCGTCCGCAGTTGACTCTTGAGTCTGCTAGTAGGGTTCTCTCCCTCACTCCCATAAACCCTCCAGCCACTGGAATCGACCCACCGACTTTCTCAAATTTTCCCGAGAAAAATTCAGTCTTGATGAAGAATTAACCCCACCCACACTCCCGTCTCCCTCTCCCCCTCGCAGTCTCTCGCCATGGTGGGCAAATCGGAACCCGTGAACGGCACTGCCAAATCGCACCCGACACCCACACCATCCCCACTAAGCCCCAAATCCCCAGATCTGCTCTCCAATTACTTCTCCTTGAGGACCCTCAAGCTCAAGACCAAGCAGCAGGAGCTCCTGATACGGGTCTCGATCCTATGCCTCGTCTACGTCCTAGCCTTCATGACCCGCTTGTTCAGCGTCCTCCGCTACGAGTCCATGATCCACGAGTTCGATCCTTACTTCAACTACAGGACCACCCTGTTCTTGACCGAGAAGGGCTTCTACGAGTTCTGGAACTGGTTCGATAGCGAGAGCTGGTACCCGCTCGGCCGCATTATTGGCGGCACGCTCTACCCGGGTCTCATGGTTACTGCTGCTGTGTTGTATTGGGGCTTGAGGTTCCTGAGGTTTGCTGTCCACATCCGGGAAGTCTGCGTCCTGACCGCGCCCTTCTTCGCATCGAACACGACCGTCCTCGCCTACTTCTTCGGGAAGGAGATTTGGGATACGGGAGCGGGGCTTGTTGCCGCGGCGCTGATCGCGATTTGCCCCGGTTACATATCAAGGTCTGTCGCAGGGTCGTACGATAACGAGGGCGTGGCAATCTTCGCGCTGCTCCTGACGTTTTATCTGTTTGTGAAGGCGGTGAACACGGGTTCGCTAGCGTGGGGGCTGGCCTCGGCTTTTGGCTACTTCTATATGGTTTCGGCTTGGGGTGGTTATGTGTTTATCATCAATTTGATCCCTCTCTATGTGCTGGTTTTGTTGATAACTGGCCGGTACTCGATGAGACTGTATGTGGCGTATAACTGTATGTATATTCTGGGAATGCTGCTCGCTATGCAAATTCGTTTTGTTGGGTTTCAGCACGTGCAGTCAGGGGAGCATATGGCGGCCCTGGGCGTATTCTTCTTAATGCAGGTTCGTTCTTCTGTCGAATCTTCGCTTTGGTTTGTTGTTGAGCTTGTACTTGTATTTTGCAGTTCATTCAAGATCCGATATTGAAGTAGCAATCAATGTACTTGATTTTATCAATGTCTCTTACTGAAAAAATATCTCTAGTGTTTTCATTTTTGTTGGGAATAAGTACTAGAATCGTTGTTTCATACTTAAAATGACCGTCTTTGTTTAGATAGACAGCATATGGAATCACAGCGCAACAAAAAACCGTCTTTTATGGCTTTAACTCTACATAGAGCGGCAATTGTGCGTTTTCCTTTCCATTTCCCCTCCCCCGCTTCTCTTCTTCAAAAAGCGAAGGTGTTCACATCCTTTGCATTTAGACAACACCAATTCAGAGTTGTCGTAGAAGAAAGTCTGTCTCTTACTCATATGAGTCAGGTCTTACTTTAGGCGAAGTCTCTTATAGAACCGAATTATTTGTGCAGGTGTTCTACTTCCTGGATTGGTTGAAGCACCTTCTAAGTGACACCAAGTTGTTTCAAGCCTTTCTGAGGATGACTGTGACCTCTGCGGTTGGTATAGGTGCCGTGGCTCTGGGAGTTGGCACAGCATCTGGATATATCTCTCCATGGACTGGCCGTTTTTACTCCCTGCTTGATCCAACGTATGCCAAGGACCACATACCTATTATAGCCTCTGTCTCTGAGCACCAGCCTACAGCATGGTCTTCTTTCATGTTTGACTTTCAGATTCTTCTCTTCCTCTTCCCAGCAGGTCTCTATTTCTGTTTCAAGAGGTTGTCAGATGCCACCATATTCATAGTTATGTATGGCCTTACGAGCATGTATTTTGCTGGTGTTATGGTTCGTTTGATTCTCGTTGCTACACCTGCTATGTGCCTCATAAGTGCGATTGCGGTGTCGGCCACCATAAAGAATTTGACCTTGCTGTTAAGAGCAAAGACAAAGGCTTCCCAAAGTGTTTCCAGCAAAGGTGGAAGTAGCGGCAAGGCTTCTTCTAAGGTGACAAATCCTTTAGGCTAGTCTTGCTTTCTCTAATTGGTCGAGTGCCGAACTATTTCTTCAGGAACTCCTGAGTAATTGGCAGCAGGGGAGTTTTCTTTGATCTAGGAACTAATCTGTGAGCAGTTAATTCCAAATGCATGTGTAGGTGAGCAACAAATCTCATGATGAGAGTTACTTAGTTCTCTGAATGAGCTAGCAACTGAAATGGATAATCATGCTAGCTTTGTTTTATTTGACTGTGCTGTTTTAGGCTGGGGAGGGGTGTAGGGGCATTGGCAGCCTAAATTTTCTTTTTCATCTTTTTTGTTTTTGCATTACTGAAGAGGGTTTCTTGGCGATTTATTTTGACGACTTTTGTGATTTATTTTCCTTTTCCAAAGCAGGGCTCACTTGATCAATCCCCCCTTCCAGAAAAATGGTGCTATTGCGCTGCTTTTTGGTGCTTTCTATTTACTGAGCAAGTACGTTACCCACTGTACTTGGGTCACGTCTGAGGCATACTCTTCCCCTTCAATCGTGTTGGCCGCGAGGGGCGCTCATGGTAACCGGGTCATCTTTGATGACTACCGTGAAGCATACTTTTGGCTTCGCCAGAATACCCCTCCTGATGCTAAGGTGATGTCATGGTGGGATTATGGATATCAGATCACTGCAATGGGAAATAGAACTGTTATTGTCGACAATAACACCTGGAACAATACACATATCGCTACTGTTGGACGTGCAATGTCGTCTTATGAGGATGAGGCATATGAGATAATGAAGTCACTTGATGTGGACTATGTTTTAGTTGTTTTTGGTGGTGTTACTGGTTATTCTTCAGATGATATTAACAAGTAAGCCTTGACATCATCTCATCTTATTCAGACTATTGATGTAATTAATTGTGGAAAATTGTCCTTAAACCTAAAAATCGCTGTCTGATCGGAAGCTTCATATTTACGATGACTTATTAACAAAAGTTCACACTGAATAACCTTAGTAAATTTTGCTACAAAAGGTTTCTGTCATTAAAACGGCAGCATGCCATTGAACTCTATGAGACTATTATGTCGGGGCTGCAAAAAGTGGAATCCCTGATTGTGAGTACTTATGCTATAAAATGAAATTGATTGAGTTTGGGTACTTTGGTTTGCTTCAAGTCGGAGTGAGTACTAATGATTAAATGGGTCTCATTTTGAGAATTGATTGGATTTAGGCAATCATTTCCTAACACTTTTTTCTGTTCAAAATTTTCACGCTTGAAATGAGTAATCTTCTCATAGTCTCTTCTGTTTGTTTGTTTTGTTCTTTTATTGTGCTAGATTTCTCTGGATGGTTAGAATTGGCGGTGGAGTTTTTCCTGTAATCAAGGAGCCTGATTACCTTGTTAATGGAGAATATCGTGTTGATAAAGGTGCAGCTCCCAAGATGTTGAATTGTCTCATGTAAGTTTCCTGGAATCTTTGCCTTGTCTTCGTATCCGTGTCATGTAACGTCCCTCCACAACTCTGTCATATAAAAAGAAGAATGTACTAAAAAAAGCCTAATTAAATTCTCTTTCACTATTTTAAATGATGGAGTGCGCCTCAAATGTTTCCACTGTGATGGTACTGGATAATTATTGTTATTGGTTGTATAATGAGAAGTCAGTGGTGTTTAATTTTGGCAGTCGAGTTTTCTATTCTGTTAGTGATGAGATGGTTGAGAACTCAAGAGCGATCTAATGAGATCACTTGTTAGATTTGTTTCTTTATGGACTGATGTTTGATTTGGTTGAGTTGTAATTGCATCACTAATGAGATCTGGAAGTGACACGGACACTTGACCTGTCTTATAGTTGAGTTCTCTTGGTAATCAATCATCGTGATCCACGACCTTTAGTTAATATCATAATCCCCTTTCTTTGTTGTAGGTACAAATTGTCTTACTACCGATTTGGAGAGCTGACAACAGAATATGGCAAACCTCCTGGGTAAGTTGAAGATCGTCCTTTTCTTCTCATAAGCTGCTGGAGATCCTTTTATCTTCTACAAGCACATGAAAATGCTTGAAAGCATACATGTTGGAAACTCGGTAATCAATCATAGTTGGAACATCTAGCGCAGTCTTTTTGTTATAATTAAGGCTTAAAGGCAAATTTCAAAAATAGAAAAGATGAAAAAGATTGCAGAGACTATGTAACCTTTTTGTGTTTTTGATTGGTCTTTGAATTCCCCACCCCCTTAGGAGCCCTTTGTTGCTCTTTATATATGGTTGGGCATAAGCTTTGTTATGCTCCACTCTTGCCTATTAGATTAACCATTAGTTTCTATTTGTAATGTCAGGTATGATCGTGCAAGGGGGGTTGAAATTGGGAATAAGGATGTAAAACTTGAATACCTGGAAGAGGCATTTACAACATCTAACTGGATAGTTAGAATTTACAAGGTCAAACCACCAAAGAACAGGTGGTGATATCCATACTCCTTCTAGTCTTACCTTCCGTTCCGGACTCTCTTTTTCTTTTCTTTAGAGGACAGAAAAGCAATGGTAGGACTAGACTCTGAGATTTGAATCTTGGATTATAGCGACAGACATGGAGGTGAAGCGTGTAAGAGAATGTAGCGTTGGTACTATTTAATCCTCTTTCTCCCCCTTGGTAACTGCTCTTGCTTCTGAAAATGCCTTCATGAAGATTTTGTAATGCAGCGGACTTCATTTTCTGAGGCTGTGTTGAGTTTGGTGCATAAGATGTTGAGCTTTTGGCAGTGTAATTCTACCGACTTGCTGCATTGAATGGTCGTAACATGTTTCTACTGACTCTCTGCTATTATATTGGGTCGTTTGGTGCAGCTGGTCTTCATGAAATATCCATTGTCCTTATCGAGCACAGGCTTCAATAGCAGAGTACTTGTTCATGTGTTCTGTTTAGATTATCTGCCCCTTCTAGGTTTTAGTTGCTGCAATTGCCCTATGGAAGAGTTGCGCTTCGTAGTAAGACATCTTAGCTGAATAAACTTGGATGGTTTCCTGTAGTCTTTAAAGTTTTCTTTTGGGATATTTAGGCAGATCTCTGCCTAGGCATGTTAATTCTCTACTCGACTATTTTGTTTTGTCATAATATGACCAAAAAGTTGCCTGAAAACTTCAATTTATCGTGAAGTCTATGGAGATGTTATATGAATGTTTGAACATGGACCCGTCCTCTGAAGTTGAAGTAGGCAATCATGCAACTTTTGGCAAGCACTTTAGAGAAGCCAACTATTTTAGGAAGCAAGAAACATGTATCAATAGTAAAATTTCTTCGTTTTGTTTTTTTCAGTCCACATCTTATGCTCATTTCAATTTGCCAAAATTGGAGCTTTAGTTTCTCTTTTCTAGCATCTATATAGCCAGGAAGTAATGATATATCAAACATGTCAAGAATAGGTTGAACAATGTACATTTTATGTGCCCTAATCAAGGGCAGCTTTACTCCTCCATCCCGAAATCGTTGTCGGCAATGCTAAGCCATCGAGAATTGGCCCTGTGAGGGATGCTGCTGAAAACAGTGGGACTTCTGGTTTCAAGCTCCACTTTGATGTTCGCCAAATTGATGAGGAATTGGTTTGAACTAAGCTCGACAAGCTCGAAGCTTTTTCTAATCCAGGATGTTCATTAGCAATTATGTCTTCTTGCGCTCCTGCTCGAGTTGAGTTTGTCCAGTTTGACTGTGCATCGGTGGCCACTGATGTTCGGCTGGCTGACTTGGCTCTCAAAGCCAAAGCCTTCCCTCTAGTTGCCATGAAGCTACCGTTTTCTTCTTTCAACAGCTTCTCCGGTGTGGCGTTTGGGGAACCGGCCTCGGTTTCTTGACAACTCCTTGTAGGTTTTGTATTACATCCTTCACGTTCACCATCTATGACATCAAAGATAGATGCGTAATCAACAATTGAACCGTCCTTTGCCGAGAAACCGGTGCACATCTGTCGATTCTTTGAAGTTGAATCAGAAGCTGGCAACTCG
Source organism: Rhodamnia rubescens (assembly GCA_021437795.1). Taxonomy (NCBI): domain Eukaryota; kingdom Viridiplantae; phylum Streptophyta; class Magnoliopsida; order Myrtales; family Myrtaceae; genus Rhodamnia; species Rhodamnia rubescens. Next base: position 6,574,463 of record JAILYA010000005.1, on the reverse strand, counting down.
TGAGCCTTCAGTCGGTTGCTGCGGATACAGCTAATCCCTATATCAAAAATAGTCATTTTCGCGCCTTGGGATTTGAGATTTTAACCCCGCGGTATCTTGAAGAGGTGATAAATGGAGAAGCTTTCTGTTGGGATGACTTACATTTAAATAGCTCCGATGACTTCGACGAATTGCAGTGGCCTGTACTTGATGATGCTTTTTCATCACTCTTGTCCCTACAAGAAAGCAGAAACTGGAGATCATACTCACCAAGGATACGTAGCCCATCTTCAAACTCTGCTTGTCAAGGTTCAGAAACATGAGAGGATGTAAAAGATTGATCGCAATTATTGTGCCATTGTTGTTAGATTGAATCTAAGGGTGCTGGGCATCTAAAAATGATCTCCAGCAGAGCAGACATACCTGCTCAACAAACATGCTGAACTAAACTTATCCAGAGTCAGAGATTAAGGATGACAGATATGTAGTTTACCCTGAAGAAGCAGCACTACTAGGCAAAGAGGCTGAAGGGGGATGCCTTCCGGGTAAAGGTATCCGTAAGGTCTTCAAGGCGAAGATTTGAAATTCCGTGGCCAACCCGTTCACTCTCTTGATGTCGGCCACCTAAAAGGTATCAAATATGGACGTTAGGAGAGAGCGAAGCGCGACGATTCTAGACATTCATAAATTGCCATGCCCTGCTTCTGGCATGGAAGAACTCGGTGGAAACTTAAAAGCCCTGTTGATCAACATCTCTTGCCATACACTGGTTAAAGAGATGGATGGTGCTCATGTCTCTTCCAGACCATGAGTAAGAAGGAAGATACGGATCCTATTGACATATTCTGCATGATTTTCAGGACCAATAACACTGGATGGGCAATTCACATGAATCCGGAAATCTTGACCAAAAAAAAAAAAAAAAAGCCTGAATCAACTGGCCAAGTTTTTCGCTTTCTTTTTGCATCCGTTATGTGAATACCGTACAATGCATGATACAAACCGGAACGGACGGCCATGTTTAATCGGTGTGCTTATATGAAGCCAATCCACCGTAAGAAATTACTCGTCATATCTTTCCATGAATCATATTGCAGCAACCTAGACACCAGATGGAACTTGTTGCTTCGACATCGTTATGGTCCTCGTGAGTACTCCTTGAATCAGCAGCGTCGTCTTTACGCCCACAAGTGAACAAAACAGTTTGAGGGAACAGATCAACCCAACCACTTGGAAGAAGAGGGAATTTACCTCGACGCCGTACTTGATGGCAATTCCGGCCGGTGTATCCATCTTGGACACTTGGTGCTCAATGTAACCATGGCCGTTTGCAGTTCCTGAAGCATGCCCACAACTTCTGCTTGACGGGGACATCTCCAGATATGAGATTTCACCGGAAAGATCATCAAGAACTGTCACACACAAAGAGAGAGAGAGAGAGAGAGAGAGAGAGAGAGAGAGAGAAGGATGAAGAACAGCTAGAAAAATCGGTTGATCAGAGGATGGCATTCATGTCATTCATAGGTTGTAACCGTACTCGAATCTCGAAGTACTAAGTTTATATTAAATGAAAGAATCATAGCACAACGATGACTCATGAACATGATGCTTGAATTTCAAGCAATTACATCACGAGAAAAGTTAGGTATATCGAACGAAAATCATTGTTTTTCTTTATTTGGTTACTTAACATATCTCGTAAACACACTTTTGGATTCCAAATAAATTATTAGGATTTCTTTCCACATAAAAAAGGGTAGTAAACAAGGAAACGCAATGGAACAAACATGGGTTGCTTCAAGTTTAGGTCGGGTCCTCTCATGTAAACTCTTTTCTTTTTTGGATAAATTGTCAAAAAAGCCCTAAACTGTTCGCACTTTTGCCAATTCAGTCATAAACTTTTTCACCTTCTCGCCGATTCAGTCCTTTTGACCGAAAATCGCCGACGTGGACCCGATCGTCCTACCTAGCACCGCCGGCGTTGACGTTAATAAATTTTTATTAATATTTTAAATTATTGATAAACAAATCTATTTTTCCAATATTTTTTTGTTTCGGCTTCAGGGTGGCTAGAAAATATTTTAGGATTGAATTGGCAAAAGTACGAAAGGTTTAGCACTTTTTTGACAACTTATTCTTTTTTGGTTGAATTCTCATGTAGACTTTGAGGAGGGACATGATGAGCTGGTACTTGTACATTGTTTCTTAGTTTTGTCAGAGTTTTGACCACGACCTTACTAATCTTATAGTATCAAAATCACATGGCATGACTTATGGATGATTGCTAGGTCAACTGGAGATCACAAATAATTGAATTTATTTTGGAGATTCTTTCTTTTTTTCCTGCAATTTATTTGAATGTAGGTCAAACCAGGGAGCTGTTGAGTGAACCATAAGCTCTGGGAAAGATTCACATCATAAGCTTCGTAAGCTTCGTCAACCCTATGATTTCGAGAGCTTCATATGCACTAAAGCCAGAAATAGTGTACAATCAACTATCCTGAAAAAGGTTAATGATCATTCGATTGCATCGCTCACTTGAATATTAGCTCGCGTACTGCCGCATCTATGAGATTGGTGAGGAGTTTTATTAGTTGGGATCGGAAAAATTACCAAAAAATGTCTTAAATATATTAAATTTTGTGACAATTCAATTCTAAACTCTTTTTCTTTTGCCAATTGAGCCCTAAACTTTTTGCATTTATACTAATTCATTCTATCCGGGTAATTGTGATCATAATTCACTCGACATAGATTTGCCAATTGAGTTTAGAACTTTATGTGGCAAAAAAAAATTTATGGGGACAACTACGAAAGTTTAAGACTTTCTGGTAATTCTCCCATTGAAATTTTCCTACCTTAAGTGGTTGTGAAACCTTGCTTTCTTATTCATGCGTCTTCACCTTGAGCCCCTAAAAAGGTAAGGAATCGAACTCCTCACCTCCCCCTTTTTAAATGAGAAGGATGGCCACTGGATAACACCCAGTAATTGCATCCATATACATTAAATGATGCATAATCGCTAGTTAATTTTGCAATATGGGTCATGCGAATTCGTTTTCGCAATTGATTAGACGACGATAAAGAGAAAAGAGAGTATCACTCTGTAAATAAGAAAAGAGAGTATCTGAGTGATTTGACTTGTGCACAACCTGACAAACATGCGACCGCCAAACTTAGCAATCAGCAGCCTCTCTGGAACGCTTGATTCTCACCGACACATGAGCGGACTACAGTGGAATACGGACACTATTTTACTTTTAAAAACCTGGTTTTGCTTCTATCTTGTGATGCTACTTGTGTTGCTGTAATTTGGTAGAACTGGGGTCACTCCGACAAAACCCAATACATTTAATTGATGCGCGAAATGAAGTCCTGTTCTTCCCGAGAAAACAGAGTTGCGCATCGAGAAGTATCTGTCAAGCAAAAATGAGCAGCTATAGAGTGGTCAAATGTGGACATTAATGCAGACAGAGTAGTTCCAGTCAAGACAGAAGAACCACGAAACATAAGATAATATGATCACCGTTTGACTCCAGATGATCATAATGGAAACCAGAGCCACATTATATGCACATTAATATGGCTAAGAATGATTAATGACTACTGAATAAAGCCCCGGTTGGAGTTGCTCTTACACATTTCATTTGACGTCTTAGACATATGATCAAAAGTTCATGCACACATGTGCAGGAGGGAGAGAGAGTTTTACGTTCCGTCGGATGATCTTGGACTGCCTCCTATGTCAAGTTCAGCCGACCTATGCCCATTTCACTTGGTAATTGTTTCTCCTAAGTGCACCCAATTGCTCATATCAGCGTCTTTCAGCAAATGAATCAAGTAAACTTCAATCCAGTGAAATAATGGCGGCAAACTGCTTGCCTTTGTAACAGCACTAGCATCATCCTAGAAGTCTTCTCCTTCAGATGCCTGCTATTGATTCTTTCCGTTTCTTTCTGGCACTATTTTGGTATCTTCTGAGGGGTGGCTTCCAGATAATATGACAAAATCCTATGCCATCTGCAGATATACAAACCAGATTTTGCACAGTGAAACATACCTGCAAAGAGATGCCAGTCATGGAGTATCTTGCTCTAATTCCTAAACATGGTGCTGAACAATGATCGTGGCGTTGAAAACCCATGTGCTTATAATGGCCACAAAGATCAGACCAATCAACACGGTGAGAAGTAAGACAGCGAAAAATCAACCATCTAGGACCTGGAGCAATAGGCATACCAAGACTAGTATATAAAACTAGCATACTAAGTGATGTGTCAGACTACTAATGGGACTTTAAACAAGTCATATTTAACATCTAGTAACAGTGTATATCACTTAGTATACTGATCTATAGGTCGGTCTCAGTATAATCAGAATTTCTCCTTGGAACTATCCTTGCTTAATTAGAATAATTACCATTCCTTCAATGCCATCACGTTGCTTCACTGCTAAAGACTGCAATGCTCCATCAACGGGGCTTTAAGCCCAGGCAAACACCAAGTAGAAGTTACCACCATCAGCCTCATCATTATCGTCATCTAGCCATCAGCTAAAGCTAGCGGTCCATTTTTCTCCTGACTGATCCAACTGGACCCAGGCAATTTCCTTACATCAGAAGTCTCCATTAGCTCTCTCATCATCCCAACCCCATCCCAGTTCCTCAAACCAGCAAACATATTTGATAGCAGCACATACGTTGAAGGGTCTTTTCGGTCCAATTTCAATGCATGGTCAGAAGCGCGCTTCGCAGTTTCCATATCCCCATGAACAAGGGCAGCTCCAAGCAGCGTCTGCCAGATAAGCACCCCTGGTTGAAATGGCATGCTCAAAATCAATCCCTCAGCTTGTTTAATTTGTCCATTACGTCCAAGTAGATTAATCATACATGCATAGTGATCTTCTCCAGGGGAAATGCCATGATGCTGACTCATTGAGGAAAAGTATTTCCACCCTTCGTCGACAAACCCATCCTGAGAGCAAGCATAGAGAACACAAACAAAGGTGATGTCATTTGGTTGTGCTCCTTCTTCAACCATCTCATCAAAGAACTTGAGAGCCTCTCTAGCTTGACCATTTTGTGCGCATCCAATGATCATTGTTGTCCATGACACAACTGAATGCTCTTTCATGGATAGGAAAACACCTCGTGCAGCATCCACGCATCCACATTTCATGTACATATCAATCAGTGCATTTGCTGCACAGATATCAACATCGCTCCCCAGTTTAATCCTAACACCATGAATTTTCAACCCTTCTTCCAAAGAAGCAATGTTGGCACAAGCATTTAGTGCAGTAGAAAGAGTAAATTCGTTTGGCATTATCCCGGCTTTTCGCATTTCTGCAAAGACCTCAAGCGCTTTGCCTGGCTCTCCACACAATAGACAACCAGCAGCCATTTGGGTCCACGACAAAACATCCCTCGTGCACATTTCTTCAAAAGCTCTGAATCCTTCATCTAATCTAAGATTTTTCAAGTACATACCTACCAAAGAATTCCCCACACAAATTTCACTTCCATGGCCACATTTAACAAGATGTGCATGAACCTGCAATCCCATTTCAATATCGGAAAGAGAGGCCAATGCAGTGAGAACACTCGAAAAGGTATACTGATCAGGCTTCACCTCTCCTTCACGGATCATACGACCCCAGAACCAAGGAACTTCAGCATAAGATAACTCCAAGTATCCTGCCATGATAGCATTCCAAGACACAATATCCCTAAGCGGGCACTTCTCGAAAACTTCCACAGCCTCCAACAATCGACCATTCCTTATCAAGGCCGTTGAGAACGCATTAATCAAATACACATTGCACTCGAATCCCAACCTCACAACATGCGCATAAACTTGGTGAGCCAAACCTGATTCCCTGAGCAAAGAACAAGCGTGGAGCGTGCTCACGAGCGTAAACTCGTTAGGCCTCGCGGTCCCCTCGCGGTTCATGCGGCGAAACAAGGAAATGGCACCCTCGGGACGGCCCTCCTGCACGTAACCCGTGATGAGGGCCGACCAGGACACCACGTTCCGCTCGGGCATTTCTTCGAACAGCTGGAGACCGCTCTCGAGGCTGCCGCACTTGAGGTACGCGTTGAGCATGTGATTCCTGAGGAAGAGGGAAAAGGGTACCGACCCTTTGAGGAGTGGCGCGTGAATCGCTCTTCCATTGCGCAGGTCAGAGGTTCGAGCGCACTTGTGGATCTCGCGAGAGTAAAGCTCTTCTTCTTCCTCTGCCGCTGATTTTTGAAAATCGGTTGGTGGGAAAGCTGCAGCGACGGTTGGATAGTTCGAAAGGGATCTCCGAGCGCGATGGAAGGTTGGGCCGAGCATGAGTGCTGGAGTGTTTCATGTCGGCTTCACAGTTAAATTATCGGGCTGTTAGAAGCCCCATCAATGATGAAGTTTTGCAAATTTACACTTCGACCTCACCTTGAGTAGGTTGAATATGAACTAGAATCACTTTTATATAAATTATCTTTCCCTTACCCAACACGCAGGCGGGGATAGCTCAGTTGGGAGAGCGTCAGACTGAAGATCTGAAGGTCGCGTGTTCGATCCACGCTCACCGCATTTTTGGCATTCCTCTTTTTAAATTTTTGGCCCTCGGTTTTTTCAATTTTGTCCTCGTCGAGGCATCGTCTTGCAAACCTAAAATCTGAGAAGCGTGCCCACTCTTTTCCTTTTTATGCTCCCCGTTCGATCACATTCGCGCAGAGTGTTGGCTTCGCTTCGCGTTCGCATGGCTTCCAGAGCATCGAGCGCGATGCTATCGAGAGCCGGCAGGATCAGGTCCAAGCTCCAATCCTCGCTCGAAGCGAGCGTCTTGGACATTGAGGACGTTTCGCACCAGCACGCCGGCCACGCCGCTGTCGTTGAGAGCGGCGCCGCAGAGACCCACTTCAACGTCAAGATCGTGTCCTCCAAGTTCGAGGGGAAGAGCCTCGTGAGCCGCCACCGCTTGGTCTACGACGCTCTCGCCGACGAGCTGCGGTCGGGGCTCCACGCGCTCTCCATCGTGGCCAAGACGCCACAGGAAGTTGCCCCCAACTAAATTATTAGGTACCGATCTCATTGTCTGTGATGGGTGTCGGACTTGGAATCTTGAATTGTTGGAGACTGGGAGCATGTTACCTGTTTGACGAAATGGCTGAACGGGATATAACTTGCAAATCCTCTTTAAATGGTATTGCATTGTGATTTATGGGTTGAATTGTATGTTTTTGGCTGCTGTGACTTCTCTTTCAAGGCAACTGCATAGGTAAGCACTGTACTTCGTGAATGGATAGTCCATGTCCGCATGATTTTTAGCTAGATTGAGTTCCTAATGGTCCGAATTCTCACATGGGGGAATACAGTTAATGCAGCAGTTAATTGCAACTGGTTACCAACAGATTCTGTGAGAGAATAGCCGAGCCAAGTTCTCCCTCTTACTAATTCACCATCAGTTGTCCGTCAAAGACTGGCTTGCAAGTCTAAATATTCTAGCCTTGTGACGTGGACATTCCAATTGTGCCTGACGAAAGGCTTTGTTAATTTCATCTAGCTGATGGACATTTGTATTCGGCCCTAGCTTTCTGCATAGATAGTTGCCATTTAACTGGTGAATATAATATTGGCAAGGGGGCATTAAGGACTGTATGAAATTTGGATTTACACTTCTTCGGAAATAGATTGACGTACATTTCTAACTATCTTTGGTCTATGACACATTGTTGAACTTGCCGGGCCTTTAAACTCTATGCCAAAGATTTAATTGCTCGAAGCTCTCAAGAATTCTCGGATATACTACTAGTACTAGCAAGTGCATCAAACATGCAGTTATTGGTTCTATTCTTGCTATATGCTCTAGTAACGAATCATTGTTTTAACTGAATAACCAACTACAATAGATCGACACACTTGTTAAGCATCTAAAGAAGTATTTCGGCAAGTAGTTGACGTGAATAATGTGGTATCTGCACCAGCAGAAAACTATGGCACCCATGAGCATTTTTTTTCTGTGTATTGTAGGGTGACCTTTGTTGCCAAAAATTTTAGCTGTTGGGAAATGGGTTAATTTTGTTATATAGTATATTTCTTAACAGTCTCTGTAATGTTTAAACCTGACCTTATCCATGGAACGAGACTGAATATGGATTAAATCTCACACACGAAAACCAAAACAAAACGCAATTACAAGAAATTAGTTAATGGGAAATTTAAAGGGTGTTGTAGAATTCCAACTCTTGACCTGTGCTCTTTTATCACAGGAGACAACAATTTTGGCAAAGTTGTAAGTTATTAGGATACGAGTCCTTATATATTTTTATCATAACTCTTAACTCATGCTCTGTTTATGAGCTCGGCAGATTTGGTTACAATTTGATGTGGGCTTTAATCAGTAATGTATTCCCATGAGCCTTTTCTGGAGGTGCTCTAGTCTCAGTAAGCGCTCTCAAGCTTCAACCAACGGCTGCTTTCATGCCTTTATGCCCCGAGTCATATCTGGCATTTGGTTGAAATGTATATGCTGTCCTCCCCTGCAGAATATCAAAAGGGGAGGTTTTGAACCTTGAACATGGACCTGGCCACAATTATAGCATTTAGCTATCTGTTGGTCTCAGAGCTTACTGGGCTACAAGACAGTATAAGACTGAGCCCTTACATTATTATGGTGTTACGTGAGTACCTGCAGTGTATGTGTCTCACCTAAGTAATCGTAAGTAAGTGCTTCCATCTTAAAGCACCATATTTGGGTCCACAAATTGGTTATTATGCTGCTTGTGCTATTGTGAGCTGTTGATGTGGAATATCCATCATGGAAGCATTAGCACTTTGTCTAGAGGATGTCTTCTGCACTTAATTCCTCGTCCCATTAATTTACCTGGTCACAGTGTGGAATTCTGGTCTGAACATTGACAATTAAGCCTTTCTGCATGCTTGCCATAACATTTACTTTAGCCTTTATGGATCATCTAACATTAATCTGGCTGGAATGGCCCAAAAAATTTGAAGAAAGAAAAGAAAGACATTCGCATGTTAATCTGTTCCTTAATTACTATATGGCATTTCTTGAGGATTTTGAGAGTTCCCCAAAATGTATAGGCAGTAGATGAAAGTTGTGAGATTGAAGTTTCAATTGTAGTAGTGGCTAGCTAAACTGCCAATATTGCCCATTTCCTATAAAGAACTCTTGTACGATTTTCGAGGAAATTCAATGCTTCTTGACAGCTTTTCCTGCACAAGGCTTATGCATATTTGTTTCTCGAACAATCATTGTTGCACCTGTGAGGTCAAATGTTCTCACTTCCCCTCTGATCTGCGCAGTGGACGACATGATAGATTGTTGGAGCTTTCTGCATAGATTGTAGATCATGACTGCTCAGTTGCTATAGGTGCAGGCTCTGTGGGAGCTTGTTATGATCTGCATGGCACTGTATTGGTAACAGTGGCAATGTGTTGTTCCTCCTCTATGTAATTAGTCTCTAACTTCTCCATCATGCACCAATTGGAACTATTGCAATTGGTTGATGATCTCTTCCGGCTGAAGTGTTTTTGAAAGTGAATATTTTGGCCACCATCGACATTCTATAAGAACTAGTAAGTACTCAAGGAAATCATCTATCTTATGGCCATAATACTTTTCCTAGCCATCTATCTCAAATGCTTAGAAGGTGCGGCATTACACCTTTGCTCCGTGGAGCATAATAAGAAAAGCTTCTGAGGTTTTATCTTTTCCGCCCCATTCGCCACCATCTAGAGTCACAGACGTATTTTGTGCCAGATGACTAGTAGATGTCGAGATGATCGAATCAATTTATGTGTCTCATTCTATTCTAGGACCTTCTGAGTGCGGATGTGCCATTGCCACGGAAGCTTAAAGCTAAAGTAGCTTCGTTGGACCTTGACAAAAGAAGTGAGATAACAGTCTACGTAATGTACCTTGCTGTCTTACATTCCAAATGTAAATAGTGCTTTCACTTTGTGAAAAGCTCATGGAAGTGGAGGAATTATGGACTCACAAATCCGAGAGAGAGAGATGCATCGTCTTCCAATATTGACCCATCTTCTTTAAATGGATGCCCAACAAAAGAACTCAAGATGAATTGAGTTGTGTTTCTTCTTGGTATTTTTTCATCTGCATATTCAGTTCTGAACCACAAGAGAACAGAGTAAATATTTGCTGGGTTTGGACTATTTGGCGACCTTGCCTTTAGTTGTGGAGGCATCTTTATCATTGCATCATTGTTTTCTCCTTTTGTCTGGTATAAAATATCGCCCAATTATTTCAAGATTCATGACATGACATCTCAACAGTCCAGTGTGTTCTGACTTGTATCCGTACCACTGTACGTTGCGTTTAGAACAAAGGGTAAATGAGTCATGGTTCTAAAGATGAGGAGAATGATTCTATCTCTATGGTTTTGGTGTCACTCTCAGATATTTGGGCTCTCAGTCAACTGATGATTTTGTCCACTCTTTTATATGTGAACTCATATGGCGTAATTCTCAGAAAAAAGGGAAGAAAATATGAAAACATTGTTGTTTCAATTTTTTTCGGTTTCGGTTGTGATGCCCAAAATAAATTTTCTAGTTTCTTTTTCTCTTTTATAGTTGATGAAATCATTAAGAATTATGATTGCCAACCTAATGATGACACTAAATTCTTCAAGATGGGAAGTTCTATCGAGTTGATTCATTGGTGGAGAAATTTGGCAATATTTAAATAGGCCAGATGCATAATTCAGCAAAAATACAAGTGAAACTTGACCTCAGGTTCTGGAAAACATTTCTTTAAAAGCACTTTGGCAATTATAAAAGACCCAGGAGAGTTCAGTGAAGTAACAATTGTCTCAAAGACGGAATGGGACAAGTGCTCTTTCTCATTTTTTTAGTGAAGACACAAGCGAAACTTGAGTTGCACTTCTTTCTGATACCATGTCCGCGAAATACCTTCTAATTGTTAGATTAGAGCTAGTGTCACAACATCATCTTCCTTGTTTGAACTCCTTTAGAACATAGCAGAATAACAGTCCTTGTCAACAGCCCAGCAGCGCCCATGTGACTGTGGGTTGGCGTTTGAATGAAAGTAGGGTTCCTTTACTCTAATAATGTTCATTTTCTTATTGAGATGGAGACGGATGAACCGGAGCCCCATTTGATTTAAAATAAAGCGCCAGCTTTGATATTTCCATTCTCATCTGTTCTTTTATATAATTCGCCCTTCTTCTGGTTGATCTTTTGGTGCCACCCGTCGCCACTTCAAGCTTCGCCTCGCGAATCTAAGAAGAGCACGGACAAATAATTGTGAATCGACTTGATAGAAATTATGTCGAGAGAATTAAACATTGTAGGACCCCATTTGTCCTTTAATTGTTCTTTTTCTTTCTTCCTCTCCCCCCAAAAAAAAGCTCTATTCTATGATGGCCGATGCTCTTCCATGGAAGTGCAATAACTAATAGTTTCCTTTTGCTTCCTTTCCTATTCTCTTGTGTTTTTTCCTCTCCTCCCTCTTGGCTTCCACCAATTTCAAATGGCCTTTGTACTTTTTCTTGGATGCCTTCATTAGATTCTATTGCAATTTATGAGAAGATTTAGCAGCACTAGGAATAGAATATGACAATAACAACCCTCTTGATCATTGTCTTGGGCATTGCATAGGAAAAGTTAGTCAAAGACTATTGCTTTGGTGTCCAAGATGAAGATAAAGAAGACAGAAGAAGGAAGAGCATAAAGAGGGATATTCCCTCTTAAGGCCCTTACAAGCGGCTAGAACCCTCACTAGGAAAAAGGGATAGCATAACAAGTAATCAACATCTTCGAGTCGATGAAATTTTTTTTAAACAATGGTCATTTGGCAGATTGTAGTTTGAAGCTACATTGACAGTATAACAGCTGAAGATACTTTACCATCCGGAGAAACAAAATTATCGGTTGGTATCCTCACATGCATCAACCAATTCCAAAATGAACAAAACCGCTGTTATTGGCGCCTGCAATTTTTTCTCTTTCCTTTCGGACGGCTCACTGTGATGAGCAATTCATCAGTATGAGTGGTCAATTCCGCGTGTTATCAAGAATCACACGAACAACCTAATAAAACATTCGAGTGGTGTTGGGGAGTAGCAAAGAGATATATGGAAAGAGACGGATGCTTATGTTGAATTACTAACAATTATCAAAGTCTGGAGGGTCCCTTATCGACTAATCTATGCCTTCTGCACATGGTTTCAAGTATCTACTGCTCCTACAAGAACTCTTTCTTAGTTTGTCATCTTCTCTCATTGTTTTGTCTGAGTTCTTGAGAGATGCTTCTTTAGCTCATCCACCCACAATTTATTAAGTGCGTGGTGCAACCTAAACCTTTTTCCATCTTATCTTTTCCTAGATATCTTCTTTATTCCATTTCTCTACAAAAACTATTCGGAATCGGCCGATGCCGGCTCTTTCTTTCACCTCTTCCCATAAAGATTTCGAAGATGCTCATGATTCTCCACCGAGACATTTTTCCCATTTGTTTAAAAGCACACGCAAAGGTAAAAGAATGGAAGTTTAATAGTAAGAAGCTTTGGTTCTGCATTGTTTATGCAGATTTTCGTCGTTTAATTCCAAGGAACCGTGAGCAAAGACCTTCTAGAAACCAAGACCATAGACAAGCCCTGGTTGATTCTTCTCCTAGCAACAAGCAAAGACCTGGAGGTGTCAGAAACTGTCCAGTTTAAAGTAGACCAAGCTAGTTCATGATGAGGGGGAAAAGTCTGATTTTTAATTCACCGAACACAGTCACAGCTAGAGGTCAATGGGGTTTGAAGGAATCACTGTCCTTTGGGATTGTCCTGTTTTTGGTTATCTATCTGCGAAAATCATGATCAACTTATCACCACATGCCTCTTAATGCTTATACTCTTTTTACAGCCACAATTTTTGATAAAAGCCCCCGGCTTTCAATTTCCCTTTCCTTCAAAACCTCATCCCTCAACAGTTCTTAGCTCAACGTGCCTGTTATTTCTCATTATAGAAGCTATCAATTTCATGCTTCATTCTTTCTAGTTGCACTATGCGTATGGCTTTTGATCTCTTCGATCCGCAAATTGCTCAATTCACTACTTATCATTCCAAAACTACCTACCTTACCAATTTTATGCGGAAACCTATCTAAAAGAAACTTAACTCGATTGGCCTCATTGTCTGTGCCACCCCCACAAGAAATATCCATGTCGCAACCCCACGGTCGAGGGATGATGCCATCGGTGTTTGTGGTTGCATCTTATTAATTCGCGCTAGTTTCGCTCTATATGGTATCTTGCGGGTAGCATTGTGCTATGTACTGTTTGATCTTTCTACAATCTTTGAGATTGACATGCACATGAAATTTGAAGCACACCATAGCATCATATGAACTTGTACACCCAAAGCTTTTCCCTTTCTTGATGAGGAAAGATGGGCCACAAATCTCATGCGCATTTGAATTTGCACTTGTATGCGTGAAATGGGTTTCAAGAGAAGCCATTCAACTTCTGTGCAAGATTCAATCAAACCTTCCATAGTGCTCAAGCCGAAGGACCCATGGATAAGTACTAGAAAAAGAGCTGCAAAGGTGCACTAAGAAAAAGTTTTGCATACGTACAAATTATGTGAATCATAGAGAAAATGGGGTTCACGAAATGATGACAGAAGGGACCCAATCAATTCCATTGAGCCACACTTCACAATCCATAGCTTAGCTTGGCAACAAAGCGTGAACCGCCCCAGCAAAAAATGGTGCACTAACCTTCAAATTCAAGCAAGCACTAACCACAAAGCATGCCCTCTTGCCAATTCAGGCCAATCTAAATGACCCCATGCAGCAACAAAAGAAAAGGGGCTCTCAAAATGCTAGATACCCTTTTGAAATGACCCTTCCTACTATGAAAAAAGAAAAGGAGAGATTTTCCCCCAAAAAAATGGGGAAAAAGAAGGAAAAATTAGTAAATTTTAGAGCGCCGTCAGGTGGAGCCACCACCCCACTACCGGCACCGATCTTGGACTGCAGTGGGTTACACAGTTCGGTTTTTGGACACTATATAGCCCCCTAAACCGTGACTCCTCTTGGTGTCTCCATCTGTAGGCTCATGACCAGTCTACGTTGAATAGGAACACTTGCATTTTCATCTCATTCATTCCCTTGGGAGCAAACTTTGGGTTTTGGCTAATACCCATGATTTTGATTTTATCCAATCTTGTTGATAACCTTTCGAGCAATGAGCTGATGGTGAAAAGTTAATGGAGTCTTGCCAAGATTGCAGATGCTGCAGATCTTCCACTTAAGAATTTTAATCTGCATGTGTCTATCCCCTACACTCTCACATGTTGCTGTCTGCAAAAATGATACTATAATGTGTGGTGGGTTGGTTTCAAAAGACACAGGTTTACTAAAGAAGCACAAAAAAAAAATAAATTTGTTGATGTCAATTTAAAGCAGCGTCTGATGAATTCACAAGATAATGATGCGTGCCCTTATTTTTCCTATTATCCTGATAAACAAATGCATTAAAGATGGATTGATCTGATAAAATACAGGAAAAAGTCAAGACTGGCAAAGCCCACATACTCAACTAAGCTTAGATGCAACGCCAAGATACAAGGCTTTCTTGCCAAATTTTAAAGTGCCCTAAGTCAGCAAAGCTTTTGATCCAAATTTGGTACGGAACTTGGAATTGCAAGAGCAAAAATGAAGAAGGAACCACTCAAGTACGTGAGAGTACATAGAATTCTCCTTGACGGAGTCAAAAACAATCATTTGCAGGTGGAGCATGCATTAGATGATGCCCTAGCTGTTAATTATGTTCTCTGTCGTCCCCTCAATTTCGCACTTGATTTACTTCCCTTTAAGAAAAGAACTCACTTTTGGGCGAATGATCCAGAATTTTTTCGCTCTTCTCAATCAGATTTTAGAACCGCGGGATGCCATACAATTACATTTATATCTCGACGTCAGTATACCATCTCCCTTTTATTCATCTTTCTGCTAAGGGAATTCAGCTAAATCAGTGTCCTAACATATGTCCGTATGTTCCTACAGACAGCTCAGTTGAATATAGTCATGAAAAAATTGAGAATTTTTCTGGACAGTGCAAAAGGTGAAACTTTAGGATGGTGGCAGATGACATTGGTTTTGGATACACCCACATTACAAAGGCTCATGCTGTTATCAATTCACTGTGAGACAGTGACCTGACTCTAGATTCAAATTCAGGAGTGCTCCTCTGAATGTGTAGTGTCCTTTATAATTGAAAGAGAAGGATCAACGAATAGCTGATTTTTTTTTTGTTATTTTGTATTTGTCTTGTATCGACGCTGTTACTTCTTTTAGGTATGAAACGCCGGTGCGGAAGAATAAAAACTTGAAAGTATTTAGTTTCCATCATAAAATAAGATGACAAAGGCAGTTCCCATTTTTCAGGAACTTAATCTTAAATGTGCATCTTTCCTCAATTTCCTTATACGACTCATTTTACAGATAATGGATCATTAAAGTTGGTAACTTCTAAAAAAATTAGACGAAAAACTCAGACATCATCTCGTTCATTTCTAATTTAACTTTTTTAGACCAAAAAAAGATACAAATCGGAAACGATGGCCGCTGTTGAGTCTTTCTTCTTATGTTGCAGGCTGAAGTTTCTCCCTCCAATCTCATCCTCACATGCAGATTTTATATATGGCAGTGGCATTTATGAATGCGTATGGCTCTTGAACTTGTTCGAATACCTAATCAAGAAGAACACGAGTTTATCCAAAAGGGTAGTCACCGAACTCTGATCCAAAACATGGAAGAGTACGAGAAAGTCAAATCACTTTCTGGTGAGCCTTGCTGTTCGTTAAGAGTCTGGTATACGATAATGTAATAAAACTAAAAAGAACCGATAACCCATCCTTATTTCTTCTAAGCACGAGGGTCAGTGAAAAGGTCATTGACCTAACAAAAGAGCGAAGCAAAACAACTTTGAGAAGATGGAGGCAGACACCAGAAAAAGAGAGAGGAACTGTAGCAGAACCACGAATGACGCAACTGAGATAGCTACTTCAATGCCAAACTGGATAGAGACCCTTCTTGATGATCAAATCTCGACGAATAATACGATGACGATTCGGCAGCATGATTGATATCGTATGTCGATTGATCCATGACCCCGATATATGATGAGACTTAAAGGGCCCTGATTATGCGAACGTGCATGCGTTTTGAGACGCTCGAAACGGGTGAAGTGGAGGATGTGCATTTCAGACTTCTTTGTTTTTATCAATTGACAAAGTGGCAGAAACCCTAAAAAGGGAAGATTATTCAATCATAGACAGTCCATTTTGATCCCTCGAAAATGAATTATTACAATTGCTATCGTACCCGCGTCGGTCGATAATATAGAAATTGAAATGGGCGATGGAAAGAGAGAGATCCGAGATAAGCGATAGGGCACTACATGTACTCCGTTTTAATTAGTTCTTTCAGCAAACCATGTCCAATATTCCAATTTGGACATTGCAATCCTTTCAAAAACTACTTGCCTATATATTTGTTACACTAAGGATGTTTCTCTATAGGTGAAAAAAATGAAGAGTTTCCTGAAAGAAATAGAAAGGGAAAAAGTGTGAGAAGAAGGTTGTGGTGGCTGGGTTGGCAATGACCAAGCTTCTCATAATTCTTTGGTTCCATGAGACTTCCCTATCTGCTCCCCAGGGTCAGACAAGAGACCCCATTTCCCCATTCTCGCAATATTGGCCGTGAATGACTCAAGACATTTTTCCCCTCCAAATATTTTGAAATAAGCAAAATAAAGGCACCGAATTTCTATATAGAGAGTCTAGCCGAGTGCCTTAAAAAGGGAGTCGGTCAAGACCGGCCAAGATGGTTCGATCGAAAGGGGTAAGGCTCACCTAGTGACACGAGGGTTCTCATGGCGGTATGGTCTAGACTATGATGAAACTTTCAGTCCAGTGGTTGGTTTAGCTCTGAGCCTACGTGCCTATGATTTTGTTTCTCCTGTTTAATATATATATATGTGTGTGTGTGTGTGGATTTGGAGTCACCTCACATCAAAACCACAATTCTAGAGGCATCGACTACCTTTAGTCATTTTTGCCAAACCCAGCACCAAACAACTTTGGATCCCCTCCAAAAGTCACCACTCGTTGATTTTGAAATGGTCTTGATTCATCTTTTGTCTAGGGCGCGTAGAATTTATGGCATGATATTTGATTTATTAGCAAATAATTAAGGGGGGGTTTCCTTTTCTAGCTTAGCATAATCAAGGTCCATCTACCTTCTCTTGTCTTCACATTAGTACCCGCATTACTAAAGTCTTTTCAGTCAATGGGAGGTAGTATATATAGTAGAAGGTAAAAGTTAACAAAGCTGTTGGTGTGTATCACAGATTATCAACCAATTAGCAACTTTGCTTTCACTAAGGCAATAGTGCTCAGAAACATTCAAAATACAGCCACCCTTTTTTTTTCCGTTCATGTCGAGGAATGTTGATAGGTTCGAATCGGGAAAAATTGTCCATAAAGTCTTAAACCTATTGTATAGCGGCCAATTCGATCCTAAACTTTTTAACCGAGTCAATTTAGTCCTAAACCTTTGGACGATTTGCCAATTTAATTATAGACTTTTCAATTGTTCCAATATAGTCCTAATTTTTTTATGACTTTTCAATTTAGTCATAAAACTTTTAACCATTTGTCAATGTAGTCCTTCCATACCAATTATCCAAATAATAGATTTAGGACTAAATTAGCAAAATTTCGAAAGGTGTATGACTAAATATACATGATTGAAAGATTTACGACTAAATTGGAAAATTGTCAAAAGATTTAGGATTAAATTGACACAATTGAAAAATTTAAGGTCTAATCGACCGCCGTATAATACGTTTAGGTAGACAATCTTCTCGTTCGAACCGAATACGCATTTCGCCAAGTGATCGACAACTTGAGAATGGGAGCTTTAGCACAAGCAAGGCGACTGGGTTATGAATCTTATGATCGTGAAGAGGGAAAAGAAAATTGCAAAAATCTAGAAAAAGAAAAAGTGACCCCTAGAATTATGAGTGAGCATGATTCGGGTGGGTAGGTTCCAGATCTATAACCTAAAGCCTACCCAATTATAACCGGTTATCGGTATTTGGAACCCGAAACTTGCCATTTTCTCCTGGAACTTGTTTAGGAACCTATCATATTTTTTTTGTCCGATTTCGAGGTCCGCTTTGAGAACTTATTTTTCTCTTGTTTCTTTTTCCGATTTCATTTTTTTTCAACAAAATAATATGAGTAGCAATAAAAAGATTCAAAGTAAAAGATGACTAATAAAATTCACTATCCGTCAAAAGCAACAATCCATCATATGAGCAATAAAAATTACAATCCACAAAAAAAAAAAAAATTGAGGTGAGGCAAGCGAGATTAGGAATTTTTTTTTAACAATAGCTAAAAATCAGCTCCAAAATCGATCCTGTTCCGGGTGGGTCTCCACTTGGAACCGGATCGGTTCCAACCGGTTTCCAGAAATTAGAACCTATTCTCGACAAGTTTGAACAGGAACCGGTTCCCAAACTTGTTTTTTGGTAGTTTGGTCCGGTTTTCGAGTAAACCCGGTCCGGTTACACGCCCCTACCTAGAGTAAGAAATAAATGAGTATCCATCATATAGGATAATAGTTGGAACAGTCCAAGTAGTGTCTCATCTTGTCTAGAGCAATGAGCATACCAAGCGAGAATGATGTAATTGAACTGTACAAAACATGGACGTGTCTGTATATCGACACCATGACTTCGTCAAAAAAAAAATGACATAATACATAGAAAAAGAAGTGCAACATCCCAAAAAACTCGAGAACCCATCAAGGGGAACCAAAACGACAAGCCGTTGAAGCAGCATTATAGTGCTTCATGGTGATAAGGCTGAGGAAAATTTTAGTATCACACCATTGCCTGTCTTCCACTGCGATTAACATATTGTTTATGTGGATATAATGATCGATGAACTGGTGATCTACTTCGTTATTTCCACAGCTAGAGTCACTCATTAGTGGACAACGCTGCATGTTGGAGCGGCGTTAAATTTGAAATTTTGGATTGGGTCCTTCTGTTTAAGCCTGTAAAATATGATGAATAATTTGGCTTTGAAACTTTTCTGATTAGTCAATGAACCCCACTACAGAAAAAAATAGAAATTGGGAAAATTTTCCTCTTTAAACGTCGCACTCTTCTGGTATGCGGGATCCGATCGAGGGTGGGGATTTGTTCAAAGAGGAAGAGAGTCGTTCGATGTTGAAGCATCTCGCACGTTTATAAAGCCCCCCCCTTCCTGTCTGAGTGGTCCGCTGCTCTGGTGCAGAGGAGAGGGACAGCTTGTGTGTGTCTTGAGGTGTTTGGTGGTTGGTCTTGGCACTGTGCGGGTTCTGCAGAATTGGTTGAGTTCGAGAGGACAAGAACATAGGGCGTATAAAGTTGCAGAAATGTTCTTGCTTTGCCTCTGCATGTTGCATTAGTTCATCTTCTTTCTTCTCCTGAATCTCCATTTGCTTCTTTTTGCTTTCATTTTGCCTTTGCCTTTGCCTTTGTGAGGAATCTCCTCCTTATATTGTTTTTGGAGGTTTCTTGTCCTTTTTCCCTCTCTGCCCAAGAATTTTGAACTCGCTTGCAGTGCAGGGGTTGTCGTTAAGGTTTACGACCTCTCTCTTTCTCTCTGTCTGTGTGTGAGTGTCTCTCTCTCTCTGAATTGGCTGGAATATGTCCGTTTCATCATTTAAAGACACTCTCTGTGTTTGGTGTCTGAGGAATTGTCTTTTGTCTTCCTGCCCGTGTTTGGTCAGTCAACCTGTAGTGTTTGGAGTTGATGAGTTCTCCGGGGAAAATGGCGGTTTTTAAAGCTGTTTCAGGGCATTTAAATGTCTTCTCATTGCTAAAACCAGACGGTGGTGGCGAGCAGATTTCCAAGTGCTTTTTCATCAGAATCTCTTGAATCTTAAAGATTTCCAATACCCTTTGCTTCACTTTGGTTTTGAAAATTTTCGAGAAAACCACTGTTTCAATAGCATCGAGATTTATAGTTCTTAGGACTGAAAGAATGGTTGATCCGCACAGAAAATGGTCGCAGAAAAGGGCTACAACATTCGAGACAACGATCTGGGCTATCAAGATAGCACTAATCTGTGTAGGAATTGGGTCCTGCCTAATCCTGTTCAAGATTGCAGTGATCCCATACACATCGACCTTCCTCGTCTCTACTATCCCCAGCTTCTGGAGCTCCATCAAGGCCTTCCTCTCCCCACCATACATTTACATCCTCCTCAACTTCATTATCGTCGCCATCGTCGCTTCGTCCACCTTCCACCACCCGAGCCAGATCATCAAACCTATGAAACAGGCTCTCCTCCGCACAGAAAAGAGCCTGAATCTGAACTTTGGTTTCAAAAGTGAAGAAGATGAAGCAGCAGTCTTTGAGGTCACTGCTTCGCAAGGAGAAGCCGCCAAAGAGTCCCGTCTTCAAGATCAAGAATGGAAAAATGTCGCCTTTACACAAAATCAGGGAGAACAAGAAGAAGAAGTGATCAAGCCCATGGTGGTGGCGGCGGCGGCTTCTGTCGACAAGAACGTGGACCCATCGACGGAAACTTCCGTCGGCGAGGCTTTCTCGGGGAAATCCGGCGAGATTACAGGGGAAACCGACGGGGAAGAGAAGGCGGGCTTGCCAAAACCCGAGGAACCAGACGACTCGCTGGACTCTGTTTGGAAGGCAATCATGGAGAGCCAGGGGAGGCCGGCGACGTGGAAGCTGAAGAAGAGCGACACGTGGGATTCACCGCCGAGGGTTGTGGTGGCGGCGGCGGCTCGGGCAGTGGCCTTGCCGGCGCCGGCGGCAGCAGGTCCTTGTCGGCGCGAGCTGCGGAAGTCGGACACGTTCAGGGAGAGGGTGGCGTCTGCAAGGGAGAAGTCGACTAATCAAGACGAGTTGCACCGGCGAGCGGACGAGTTCATAAGGAAGATCAACAACGACCTGAGATTGCAGAGGGAAGAATCCGATCAGCGCCACATCGAGATGGTGAATCGCGGCGTATATTGACCGAAAGAGGTCTTGTGGGGGCGAGTCTAATCACAGAGTATCGCTAGGTACATTACGAGCTTTCGAGTGTATCCCAACATCGAGCGACTCTTATCAAGAACTTAGTCAAGACTTTGTTATGCTCCTGTTCATATTTCCCGTTTCTTCCGTCACCTGTCGTGTCTATCATCTCTCTCTCTCTTCTCTTCTGTTGGGTTGCATAGATAGATGCTAGCAATGTACTCAGTCCCAGCTTGTACTATGAATGAAGTCTCTGTTTTGTTTTCTGTTCTGTCTTGTCTGAAAACGATGAACACCTCTTCGAATTTTCTTGGTTTTCTTTCTTTTTCCAAGAGAGACAGAGAGAAGCTCACTTTCAGATTCCATGGCGCATCTAATTTTGTTTGCTGTCACCTCCATGGACTTGATTGGGTCCAGAGAATCGTCTGGCTTTTCTCTTGGGTGTTTCCCAGTTGCATCCCAATCAAAGCTCAAAATGGTTGCTCGTGCTCACTCCCAACTCCAGCATAATGAAGGCAGGTTGACATGAAACACCCAACTTTCGTATAATGTCATAGTGGGATGATCGTTTTTTCTCTCCCGTTTGATCATTGTCATTGCACGACAGTCGTGCGAATCTGTATTCCTGCCCTGTCTTTTTTGGGCTTTGGACTTGGAATTATATGAAATTAGATAGAGTGGGACATTGAAACTGTTAACCAATTTCATTACTAGCTTTGCCACCTAATGTAAATGCCCAATGATAAGAGCACGGTGCTATCTATATTAGATTGGGATTTAGAGATATGTCGTGAACAAACATAAATCCATATTGGGGTGCAGCTCATATTCTTCATCGACAGGAAAGATAGGTTCACACTCTCTCTTGAGCAGGCGGGGCGGGGGGGGTGTGTTTACACAGGGTAGCAATCCGTGGACCGTATAGAACTTTTATAGTTTGAACATGTATTTTAGGGATAGTTTTGACTCGGGTCCATAAATAGCTACTACTATATATATAATATCTTTATGTTGTAACATAAATGTGAGATGTGCTAATTGCATTGGAATCTTATGTTGGATGTAGTCTTAGTTCAAGAGTCAATCAAAATAAGCCTTGTGCCTCAATTTTTCTTCTCCGCTTTTTCTCTATGTTCCGTTGTGTTTGTGTGTCCAATCCCAACAATCCCTGCTTAGCACATTCGATTGTGGAGCTATGTGACGGGGTAGCTCAATAGACAACCGATTCTTCGTCGGCACCTTGAGCCGAACAACCAAGCGGCGGGTGAGCTAACATGGGAAAGAAACAGGGCATTGTTTTATTAGTTTTGTCTACCAAACGATTAGTCAAAGGTGATTAAACAATACCATTGATCTTCCAGAAAATAGGACCATGGTTGAAACTTTACATGCACACGAAATCAACAGTAGACATGTAAAATAATTCTTTGACCTATTAATAAATCATGAGCAGACGACTAGCCCGAAAGAACATGGTATTGGACCGGGCCTTAGCCGGTTTCTTCAGAATGCTTCTCATTTGCTAAGGCCCAAAATCACTTGCAGGCCGTAGGCTCATCCGCACCCTGCCTTGAAACCATCTGACCTGCGTTAAATGACTATAAGTGAAGGGAATCGAGTACGAGTTCAATCTGACTTCGAACTTGGGTAGCAATTCGACTTCGCGGGTCGTGTTTGTGTCGTGTCGGTACAAGCCTATGCTGCAAGATAGGTCGATCCGAATAGGACAAGCTAATCGTACCGACACGACTTAATATGAACATAGCGCGAATATTAGTTGACACGATACGGTCTCTGGAATAAAATTAAATAATGGGTCAACAAGATAAGACATTTCTTGTCATCCTCAATCATATGCTGAACTCCATTTGCGCCTCACCAATGAGGTCTTCCCTCCGCCAAATCTTCAATTATATATGGTCACATGTCGACATGAGCATACATTGTAATACTCCTTTGTATTATCGTAAAGATGTTCGAACACGTAGCAACAAGTGAAAAATGAAATTCAAAACGGCAGAAAAGAGTGGAAAACATATACACATGTAGCCATAGGTTTTGCAAATTCCTTCATTGAAATATGATACATGCTCGCTTGCGTTCTTTCTTCCAGTCATCCGCGGTATTTTTGCTCGAAGCTACAACATAAGAAAAGGTACACGAGAGCTTTCATTTAAACGGTCGAGAATCATGCGGAGATTAAAACTCGAAAAATTTCTAGTTATTTTGATATGTTATAACGAAGATTACATCGTTCTTTTTTTTTTGTGTCAGAAGATTACATCAGTGTATTAATCAAGATATTATGGAATATCTAATGGATAAATTGCTCTAAATAGATCTTAATCATTTCTAACATAAGCCGTTAAAAATGGCATTGCCAAGTGATAATTGAATACAATTCGAGTGCATAAAGGAAACTGTCTACGGAACTGTAGGCTGTAGCTACTGAAATCCTCTCTGTCTCTCTGTCTCTCTCTCTCGTTTTCCCTCTTGAAGCAAAGCTTTGAAAAGGAAAATGAGCAGCGCTGTCCGGTTCTGACAAAAAAGCCGCGCGACTCAGTCTCATTCTCCGGATACTCCCCAATCTCCAGAAGATTTTCTTCCTCCCCCTCCCTTGTCTCCCTGCGTCGCTCGTAAGCCCCGAAGAACATGTCCTTGAGGCTCTTTCAACAGCGGAC
Source organism: Rhodamnia rubescens (assembly GCA_021437795.1). NCBI lineage: Eukaryota > Viridiplantae > Streptophyta > Magnoliopsida > Myrtales > Myrtaceae > Rhodamnia > Rhodamnia rubescens. The sequence continues at coordinate 6,550,723 of JAILYA010000005.1, read as the reverse complement.
TTCACTACTGTGAGTTTCTTCTTCTTTCCGACAGTCGCTCCACAGTTCTTCGTTCTTTTAAAACTGCCTATTCTCGTGCAATCACATGTTATGCGTAAAGATGTTAGATGGGTTTTGTTTTTTTCCTTTTTCCTCGTCGCGCGTTTGCATCTTCTACTTCTCTTCGCCGCTCAAGAAATGAACGGAACAGAGCCAAGATAAAATTTTTAGTCATGTCAGTCTTTCAGGAATACAGAAACGTCAAGTTGAAGAAAGAGTTTAGTTCAATCCAGTTTAATTTTCTGATGAGAGAGAGAGAGAGAGAGAGATGGGACAAGACAGGTTTAAGGTTTTTTTTCTTTTCCTTTCACTTTTCTTTTTGTGTTTACAGAGTATGAAAATTATTGGCATGGGGATGTGAGAAGGAACTGTTTCAACGCCGTGAATGTTCAGAGTTTTGCATTCCTTGGCCAAAATTTAACCCCTCCCCCCTCTCTCGAGATCTGCGTCGTCTTCTTCCCCCATCACACGCCATCACACGTACAAACACAAACGTCTCTTGTCAAGCTTCCCATTTACGCATATCTGCACTATGTGGGACGCTGTCTCCATTGTAGTTGCACGGCCTTTTCCTTGACATCTCATTCATTGCCCTACGTGCCCTGCGATGTCCTTAAAAAGGACAAGACATTGGAAACCCATAGAGTGGTAGACCTGAGGAGGGAAACCAAATAATGAGACTACGATTTTCTTGGTAAGAATTGATTTTTTTTTTCCTTTTGATGTGGTGTGTCGTCTTCGACTTTGGATAGTGTTTTGAAGTCTTTGGAAAGCAATTAAAATTGGCATCTTATGGTGGATGTGGGGGTTGTCTTTGGTTGAAGGGATTTGAACAGGGAGGGTCCTTACGGGGTCCAGCGGAGAGAGATGATGAAGCAGCTGGACAAGGGAGAGGAGAGAGAAGGAGAGAGTGGCGTTGGTGTTTTTTGTGCTATTTCCAAGACGGAGATGCAGTCGTCTCCTCCTCCTTCATTAACCTCAAGAAGCTCCACCACCACAACCCCCACGCCTTCATGGCTCCTCTCCTCCATTGCAGGTAACTTTTGACTGGCACCCCATTGAAACTTTGACGCAAAACCCATGTTCGTTTTCACATGCTTGGAAGATGAAAATCATAGTTATTTTTGCAGTGCTCATTGTTCATGCAAGTATCAGCCTCTCTCTCTCTCTCTCTCTCTGTCTCTCTCTCTCTCTGGGTTTTAAGTTTGAAATGCTTTTGGTCTCTCAAGCTGGCTTTTTCTCCGAAAGCCATATCTAAGAACCAAATGATTTCAAAATGCCAACTTTGCGAAGTGAAACTGCGTCGTGACATCTGATAAAAGTAAAAGGCGATGGTTGCTTGGTACTCAGAAGAGATTTGCATGTGTTAACCCCTACATGAAGTGCAATTGCTGCTATAAAAAAAAAAAAAGGCGTCTCTTCTTAGGTTTGTCAAACTTAATTTCAAATTATTGCTTTATAGAGTGCCTCAGTTGCTGAAAGCATAGTCTTTTCGTAAGGCTGAACCACTTTTTATAATGGGTTGACTTATCCAAGAAGCTCCTTAAATATGGATTTCCTTGTAGCTTACTTCTGTTCTTTCTATTTCTAAATCGTACTTAATGATTTCGCAATCACCCACAAACTATTTAATTAATTAATTTAATCCCCACTTATAAATAATCTAGATTATAAATATGAATACATAAAGGGGAGCTTTTGAGTAGGACAAAATGAATTCACAACGGTGTCCATGGACGCAGGAAGAAGTTACCTTATGATGGGTTTCTTTCCTACTGCCGACTGTCTTCTTCCGTGTCAGTGTCTCGTCCCTATTTACTGTTCATGGCATTATAAGCCCCCTCCCTGGTGGTTTTGAAATTTGAAACTACAGGCAAACAAAATGGGAAAAAAAAAAAGCAGAGGAAAGAATCTCTTTGCTCTGCTTTGCCCTGCTTCCTTGCTTGCTTCACCTTCCAAATGATCTTTTGGTTGGGATTGGCTGACGGCGACCTTTCTCCGATTTAGCTCGATTTCGAAACTCGGAATTCGGATTTCGAAAGAAGAATTTCCATGCAAAAAATTGTGGGGAAGTGGTTCACCAGGACAAGCTTGTAATAAATGTCCTGTGGCCCGGAGGAGAAAATGGTTGGCCTTTGATGTGACGGTCCGAGGCATACTTGACGTGCGGACTTGACGCCGTTAAACGCATAATTCGACGAACGAGAGCAGAATGCAGAGGGAACAAAATCAAAAATGAAAATATAGGGTTTATTGAGGCAATTTTGGAAAGTTAGTATTCCACCTTTTGGGCGTCAATCTTAATTATCGGAAACATACGAGGTCGATCTGAAAATTCCAAAACTCTCAAAGTTGGAAATGAGATTTCATTTTTTGGTTGTTCTGTACGCAGCGTTGAATTATTTCAATCCTACTATGGTGCTGTACTGCAGCATCTTCAGGAATTTGTCCTTATTTGGCTAATTATTGAGTCCTCTGATAGCAGAATACTGCAGGGTGTAGCATGTTTTGTGCCCATATGTTGGCTACATTAGGAGACATAGCATGAGACATTTCTCATTATGGCTTCTGAAATGGGTTGATGATTTGAACCGGATAAAACTTGTTTAAGATTTCATCTCGAGGTTGATTTTTTTTTTTTTACTTTAGTGTTGATTATGGTTGTCGATCGGAAGTCTCGGATGCCTAATCAATGCCGAGACTTGTGTCTCAAATCATTAGTTTGCAGTAATGTCCCGTAATGTTCTTCTCTATTCTCACTTAGAGCTTGATCCTGTTGTAGATCTGGATGAAAAAATGGAAGCCGCGCTCGGGGACCCTGACGAGGACGGAAGTGGCGACACGCTGGCGAAACGTGCCGAATCCTACTACCAGAAGCGCCCTCAGCTCATCGCGCTGCTTCAAGATCTGTACAAGTCCTATCTCTACCTATCCGATCGTTACATCCGAGCCCTCTCCAGAAACAAGAATCGCACTCACACCCGACAGTCCTCGCATGTGTCCGCCCTAACTGACCACGACTACTCCGAGAATGACAAGGAAGAGGACTGCTGGGCGGTCCAGATCGATTCCTCAGATGCTGAGAGCTCGCTCTCATACCAGAATCCCCTTCCACTGGCCAATCTTGGCTATGTAGCAAGTCTCGACACCTTAGTAGCCGACCTCGTGATCAAGAGCGTGGAGTGCGACATCCTCCTGGATGAGGTGTCCGTCTCTGAGCAACGATGCAACGACTCGTCGAGGAAGATTGAGCTGCAGAAGAGCCTCCTCGAGGTCCTAGAGTCCGAGAGGAGGATATTGCTCCATGAGAACGCAAGGTTGGGGTATAGAGTGAGCGCGCTGGTGGAGGAGAACTGCGAGCTGGCTTCGGAGTCAGTCTTTGTCAAGAGGAAGGCGGGCGAGTTAGCCCAGTGCATGATGAAGATGAGGGAGGACCAGAGGGTGTTGCTGCTGAGCCGCAAGATTGAGGACCTTCAGGGGCAGATATATGGCTTGGAGAAGCGGAACAAGGAGTACTACGAGCAGCTCGTGAAGAGGGATCAAGAGGATCACAAGATCGATGCTAAGAAGAAGAAGAATGGCAGCGAAGTAACTCTGGAGGCTTGCCTTCCAATCGGGAAGCTCAAGTTGATGAAGAATGGCAACGAGAGTGTGAAGGGTGATGGCGGAAAGAGGGTGACCAAGTGGTGGGAGAGGGTGAAGAACATGGACATATTCATGTGCGGGATGCAGACAGATATCAGCTAAACTTGATGCACGCCTTTTGCTATCTTTGTTCGACATGAACTGTGGCATTATCAATAGTTCTAGACTTGCCCGCGGTAATTTGTTGCTCGTCCTTTTTGAAGGTTGTTTGGGTGGCAGAAGCATAGTTCTAACGTCTCCTCGTATAGTGTAAGAGACTTGGATGGTAGAAGATTGAGGTTGTCAAAAGTTGTTAAACTTGTGCAAAAGGCAACCACGTTCAAGGTGTTTAATCTATCTTAGAGTAGGAATGCCTACTCTTTTGCTATGTTGTAATCTGCAAAGAACGTTGTTTCCAAGTTGGTTTGGAAATTCTCAGCGTGTAAATTTCGGGACTGTAGATAACAATATTGGAGAAGTTAAAATGCCCAGGAAAACAGAGCAACTTAACAGTTGAAACCGATGTATTTCCAAATCTCAGTCAAAGCATAATGCAAACAGCCCGAAGGGTCATTCCTCAGACCAGCATGGAACTTGTTGTGCGGAGGAGATGGAGCATCCAATATAATTTAAGAAGATAAAGCAAAGCTAGATTTTGGATTAAGCCCATCACCCACATATAACAGCTTCATCTTTATGATAACGTAAAACTCAGAGACCTAAAGGATCCGCATCTGAAACGCCAATACTTGATCTAGCCAGACAAATATTCAGCGATTTGAGTAAGAGAACTGCTCAGATTTCACAAGGCTCACGAAAATAAAACAGTTCGTTAAAAAAGTAAAATGGTAAGACAGACAAAAGAGAGAAAATAAGGATTTTAATAGCACTACAAGTATTGAAATGAGAATAACAATCCCTCTCTCTAGGAGGCCTGAGTAGCCTGAGTCGCCTGAGTACCCTGACCCTCTTCAGCGGCAGCCTCAAAGGTCTCGCCAGGTACAAGCTCGGGGACTTCGTCGTCGTCGTCGTCATCCTGCGTCACAGTGGCACCAGAACCAGTAGCCGCAAGAGGCGCCTGCTTCTGGAATTGCTCTGCCAACTTCCTCAGGTTGTCCAAGTTATCAGGACCTGCATTATCTCCCCCAAGGAAAATTAAACACACACAGACACAAAAGCAAATAAACATCTATTAGTAAGAGAACACAAGCATTACCTAATTGGTTGATGATGCCAGGGAGGATATCCTGTAGCTCTGCACGTACGAGGAATTAAAGTCAAGGCATGTCAATACCATGTGCAAAACTCTGGCATTTTCAAATCCCATGAAAAACTCTTAAGATAAAACTATAACACAAGCAAAGCAGGAGAAAAGGAGAAATACGTACTCTTGGTCTGAGGAGAACCACTAACTACCCAGGTATTTGCAGCAATAGACGCTTGAACTGCATTTCCAAAGTAGAATATCATTACTTGATCCTGATGAAACATTATTCGAGTTCACAATATGAAAGGTATCTCACCTTTGGGATTCATAAACTGGATAACTACATCATCCTTGAAAATGTTAACTTCTTCAATCGCAGGGATGGCATTCACCCCAATCCTTTTCAGGGTGCTTTGAAGCCTTTTATCATCCGTTGTGGTGGTCTTATGGACAGCCTTCTTCTTTCTGCAGTTGAGACCATCAAATGAGTAATGACAATCAGATGGCATCAGATCAGAGATCTATATAACCAAGCCACAATCCAACGAAAATGCATATTAAAAATCCTATGAGGAAGGAGACCCTGTCACAAAGAAAGGAGATCCTCTCTTCACGTGGCAAACATAAAGTAGCATTTTCCTAAACTCAATTAAAAAATTCAAGACTTATAATCTGCCAAATGGATGTGAGATGCAAAAGAAACCGCCGTATGTTTGTAGACCCAGATATAGAGACTTCATAGAAACATCTAACTTATGAGTAGGACCAACTTCCAGACCTTCTCACAGTACCCTTTCCACCAGTGCGGACAGAACCCGCCATCTTCATAAGCCTCTCCCTATTCATCTGCATGGTAAAGAAGGGCTAAAGTAACAGTAGAACTACTTGAAGCCAGAAACTCGCAAAATAGAAGTTGATAGAATTGTGGAAAGGACTTGACAAGAATCAACAAAACACCAAATACAGATTTACTGGAGTATCCAAAAAACCCAAATATAAAGGATTGAAAGAATAATGGCAATGCAGACTGTAAATTAAGATCTCAACTCCAACAGCATTCTCTACTGAAAACCATTCTACTTCGTCCAGAACATACGAGGACGTGCAATTTCATGAACAAGTAATATATAACTGCCAAATCATTTCTCAAAAAGATGACAATGTTTCTCGTTGCCCATTTACTAGTTAGTAGTTTTCATGACTTTCAGCTAGGACGGGACACAAACTCCACTTTCTCAACTCTACCGCCAACAAAAATGCAAGATAATCAGATCACAAAGAAGGGCCAATGTCAATCATGTTCTTCATGCATAACTCAAACTTATGAAATCAGAGAATGCATCCTGATTAAAAAAAAAATCCACACCGTATGTATTTCTAACTAGGGTCAGCCACAATGCCAACAACACAATCAATGATACATGCAAAAAGGAAACAAAATTGACACCGATAACAGATGAACAAATTAGACCGAAAGCAACAGAGACAACAAGGTTAAGATAATCACTCCAAAAGTCAACCATATATGAAGAATCCGAAACACTCAAACATGGACCCACAACACAAAACAAAACCAAGCACAAATCTAACCTACACAACTACGCATAACTTAAAACAAAAGACAGCTATAAGAAAAGCCTCGAAAGAAAAAACACAATATCATAAAATGATATAGCCAATAAGCTAACAACACTCTGCCTCTAACAGTAAAACACTAAAAACTTTTTAAACAAAGCCAGATGAGGATAAAAGGCAACAACTTAAATATGTAAATTCTACATCATTTCAATTGAAAACGCGGCCTAAAGTCTTAGACTAATCATACATAGCAACCTTTCCAAAGGGACTGCTTTGACACAAAAACAATTATGTTGAACGTCTACCCACTCTAAACATCACAGAACACGACACCCTCACTTTGACACTTTTAGAATGCTACCAATTGCAGACCATATTATTCAGTTTCCCAATGCCCAAAATGCCATTACAGTCCCTACACCAAACCCTTCCTCTACTGAGCAATAACAGCTGACTCCATGCCCACAAATATAAACCACCTCAATTGCATCCATCCAACCAAGTTCAACCCACCCACTCAGCGACAAAGCAAACAAAATATACAATAGGGGACACAAGGCTAAGTGCGTTTGTTACAAGCTGAATAACTCTTTGTATTTTTTTTTTCCCCACGTTCACATTACATACATAACCCAAGAAAAAAAAATATCTAATACTCGAGCCAAAGTGCTCGTCTTCCTCCACAGATTCCGCATCAACCAAAGAAATGAGCAAGGCAAAGTGCCATAAAGAGAGGATATAGAGCCTACACACGCTTCCGACAACAAAGGCCATATACACACCATAAGACCCCCAATCTCCAAAAATCTCCAAATAGAAAGAACAAGACAACAACAGCAGGAATGCAAAAGATATTCCAACAACCCAGCAATCAGAAGTCAAAACCCTAATCACAGATCGATTAACGACTCAAAAGGATACCGATCGACGAGAATGCGCCAAGAACACAAGAAGGTCAAAAGCATCGAAGGCAGAGTCAAATTCGAGGTGAAAGGAGAAGTGTGCACCTTCGTTAGGGTTTTTGGGTCCGACTGAGGAAGAATGGAAGGTGGGGTTTTGGGGGAGAAGAAGATAAGAGAGAGCGAGACTCCTTAGACGGCGCACGCTTTAATTTATGGATTGCCCTTCACTTCCCAGCAAGGTTTCCGACTGTTACGTCCGATGTCTTTACTGTGATCGGACGGCTGAGACAGGGTCCTCGCGGACACGTGTCCCGATCGTGCAGGTCCTTGTGAGGCTTTGTTTTTTGGTCAGAAGTCCTTGTGAGTTGGTGTTGCCCAAATAGGTGCAGCAATTGCACTCGTCTAGTTAAAATGAAAAAGTTCATTTTGTTTAGATCTAATTGTTCTTGTAATGGCAATTTAAATTTAATCATTATACTCACAAATTCGAGTGGACGAATTGAAAATCCCTAAGAAATAAATTATTCTTGAGCTACAAAACTAATTTTTTTTCTCGTGTGTATTGCTTTGATATTCATTTCATTTAAAATACATGTTCATCCGAGATTGCTTTTTTCGTTGTAAATTTCATTCGCAGCATTTATTTTAAGCTATACGTAAATTCAATTGCCTCGAATCCAAGATAATATCCGGTATGTTGTTATTCAAAAATTATTTGAAAACTGCATTGATTGTAACATATATACTGGGTTGACGATGCTCCTGTTCTACTAATAATATACGTGTTGGCCGGGACAGTGGTGAAGCGCAGAGGTTGCAAGTCCTAGGAGACCGGTAATGCGCAGGTGGATTGTTATGTTGTTGATGTAGGTCGGATAAAGTGCATTTGTCGGTGAGCATGCCCGAAATCGATCCAGACGGTTCCAATTCCTCCGCTGTTTAGGATCTTGTCGTCGTTCGGCGCTCTCGAGCCTCGATGAAGTAGGGCGACGGCAATTTCTGGTGAAGTACCGTATGAAAGGCCTATAAAATGCAGGCTTGTGAATTCTGCAGCCTAAAAGATTGGTTGGTTCCGTCTGTGACGGAAACAGTACATCAATGCCGGCGGTTAAACTCCGAGGCTTTTTGTCCCGGGTACATTCAGGGTGGTTCTGATCCATGAGAGACGTGAACCGCCGTTCTTTTCAGGCTTCAGACACATCGTTATGGCAGAGTTTGTTCGGCCGTTGAGGCTCCGGAGAGCTAATTTCGGTAAATACCGCCGCCTCAGAAATGAGCGAAGAAACTGCAAGTGTCCGTCCGGCACTTTGCCTGTAATATTTCGAAATGTGCTCTGCAGAATCGGTCGATAATTCAGCTTCATAATCATAACAATCGCAATCCAATCCAATGTCGATATACATTTCTCGATGGCTATTCGCACCCCGGTTTATATGAACATCTTCACAATGATTAGAGCTTTCACTTAATGAAGCTACAACATGAAACAACTATCAAATATTTTACATTTAGCGTCTGATCCTGGTCATCTGGTGTGCTCTGGTGTGCCCAGACTCTGCAGTTTCTGATGCGCAATGTCTTGCAAATTGAAACCGTCGCATGATCATGTCGGTGGGCTACTAACTTCTGACCTCCTTTCCAAGCTCCAAGCCCGGATCATCGGATACGCAGCTCAGGATTTCCTCCTCTTCTTGTAGTTTCAGGGTCTCGTAGAGAGGAGCATTCCTAGTCTCGGGAAGCCAGAGGCTCAAAACTCCGCTGAAGATGGACAGCGAGCCGAACACGAGGAACGAGAACGACGGGCTCAGCCGGCCCACCGCCACCAGCAGGGGCGCCATCGAAGCCCCCAGCATGAGGGCTTGGCGCAGCATGGACACGGCGAAGTTCCTCACGTTGGTAGGGAACAGCTCGACGCAGTAGATGTACATCACGTCAAACGCCGTGGAAGCGGCCATGAACCCCACCCCTTCAATGATGAGTTGCGCCCAGCTCCCGCCCGGTTTATCCGCACCGCCGCCGCCGCCGCCGTTCTCTCGAGAGAAGACGATGCAGAGGATGCACGAGACTCCGGCTAGGATGGCGGACTGCGAGAAGAGTAGGCGTCGGTTCATGAAGCTCAAGAGCACGCTCCCGATGAAGACCGCGGGGATTTCCAACACCGCGTTGAGGGCCACGGTGAAGTAAAGATTGAAGTTGAGGTTCTCGACGTTCAACTGAATGCCGTAGTAGACGAACCCGACCCCGAAACCGGCTAACATGACTAGCACCATTCTTTGTGCAGCCCATCTGGTCTTCCACAGGCTCTCCTCTGCTTCAGCTGCCATTGATCCTCCTCCGACCTCGTCTTTGCCGACCGCTTTCGGCGGAGACGGATTGGAGAGGACTAGATTCGACGGCAGCTTCTTCCCGTTGAGTCTCGCGTACTTCTTCAACACGTCGAGCGCTTCTCCATCGCGGCCCTTGACAAGAAGCCAGCGCGGCGACTCGGAAACAAAAGGGACCAAGAGGAAGCAATAGAGCAGGGGGAAAACGGATATTATCTTGTACAAGTCCCTCCAGCAACTTCTCGTCGGATAAGCGATCAAGGGGAGAGAGAGGAACCCCACGGTGAAGAAGAAGAAGCCGTATTGCCCGACTTGCCCGCGCCATTTGCGGCCGACAGCTTCCGTGGAGAGGACGAGACAGCAGATGCCGATTCCCGATCGAGCAAACCCGTTGGTGAAGCGGAGGACGGCATACGTCCATACGTCCGGTGAAAGAGAGGTGAGGAACGCGGTCAAAGTTGTCAAGACGCAGGCAATTAGCACCGTTCTCTTCCGACCCAGCCGCGCGTCGGCCAAGTGACCGTAAACCGCTGATCCTGTGAAGGAAAAAGCGAATTGCGATTCGAAACGGAACCCATGAGAAATGAAGATTTTGAGCAGCGGGAAAAGCATGCGACTTTGTGAGCATGTTCAAGAGGAGGATCAATCCAACGTACCTAATAAAGAGCCGAGGAAGAAGAGAGAGGCGGGTACGGCGGCGAGGAACTTGCGGTCGCAGATGAGACCCCACTCGGCGACCACCGAGCTGGCGTTGCCACCGACCCACTCCCAAGTCCCCCCCTCCAATCCACAGACGGAAGCCACGGCGCCTCCGTCTCCGCCGGCATCTGCACACGACCCCGGCGACTTGCACCTCCAAGATGACGGCTGCGCGTCGGTGAAGATCGTGATCAGCGTGCTCTGGGAATCGAATATCCACGCCAGCGACACCAAGAACACGTGCAGCAGCTGCGCGAACCCGAACGACCCGACGTACTCTTCCACGACTTCATCCACGGTCAGCTCCAGCTTCTGGGGCGGCGGCAATTCACTCCGTGCCGGGTTGGTGTTCGTGCGCACGAGCCGCTGTGCTTCTTCATCGCCCATTGTCGAAGGGGACGGAGTTAAGAGGCAGGGGATGAATATTCGAAAAGCTTAGACCAGCCAGATTCTGCATCTGCCCTCTGATTCTGTGCCCATTATATAGAAGAAGGTCCGGCATAGGTTAAAGCATGCATCCTAGACCTTCTGAAAATAATGTACCTTGTAAAACATGATTAAATATGCAAAATTATGTCTGCTTTACAAGAAAAAAAAATTTGGGAATGGATTTTTAACTATGCGAAATGGTTTATGTATCGCAATACGCAATAACATTTTCGACGAGAGAGTGATTAGGCATTCAATTTCCTGTCGCAACATGCCATTCGTATGTCCGCCACAACGAGAGTGGTCGGGGCGAATCAAAGTCGCACGCCTCGGGATTTTAATGATCTGCCACCCACTATAACCTTGGAACGAGAGCAGAGCACTCTTCAACTTCAACTGTCGAAATCACTGCTTTAATGAGAATGGATGGGTTTTCATTGTTGCTAAGCATCCACCATCTCAACAAGTCTGCTCTGTACATTTTTCTTTTTTAGCAAAATTCCACGCCCCGATTTTGCATCGCATTGATTGTTTCCAAGCCTCTTTTAGTTTAGCCATCCGCTGCTTTTGCATCCTTTTAAAATGAGAATATTCCCCTACAATATCATAAAAGCTAATAATAATAATAATTATTATTATTATTGTTATTATTATTTGACTGGCCACATTTCCTTTCTATCGTCGGGATAAGTGTCAAAAAAGTCCTAAAACTATTATATTAGTGCAAATTCAGTCATAAATATTTTTTTGTGCTAATTCGGTCCTAAATCTTTTATATTTGTGCCAATTCGATCTGAACCATTTACTGGTGTCAATTCGGTCGTAAAATTTTTGCATTGGTGCCAATTCGGTTCTAAATTATTTGTATTTATGCAAATTGAGTCAATCCGATCAATTTTGGTCGGGAATTGCGACGTGGACGTCGATGGTCTTACATGGCACGGCTACGCTAACTTGGATATTTTTAAATATTATTATAGTATTTTAAATAATTTTTAAGCATTTTTTGGTTTTTTTAAAAATATTTTTAAAAATTATTTAAAATATATCAAAAATATATATTTTAAAAATATCCACGCCAGCCTAATTGTGTCATTTAGGACAATCGACATCCACATCAAGAATTCCAAATCCAAAAATGACCAAATTGACTCAATTTGCATAAATACAAATAATTTAAGACTAAATTGATATCAATGCAAAAGTTTAAGATCGAATTAGCACCAATAAAAGATTTGGGATTGAATTGGCATTAATGCAAAAGATTTAGGACTAAATTAGCACTAATACAATAGATTTAGGACTTTTTTGACACTTTTCTCTTCTACCATCTCCCTAGCCACGCCCGGTAGGCTACAATCCATGCTATTGGGTCCCACTTGTGATCCCCCACTCAACACGGAATTAATTCAAGGTCGCGTTATTTGAAAAAAAAAAATAACAAAAGCACCACAAACTAATGTCGCGACCTAAAAAAATAATAAACAAGTTATCATTTTCCGGGCTAATGGATTATCGGGTTAATTAATTAACTAACCTAACTCGGACTCTCCCGAGTCCATACCAAATCGCAACTTAAGGTTCGAATGATTAACATGCAATGTGATTTGAATTTGGAGTCGCCACTAATCATTTTTGGTAGGTCGATTAGAAACCTAAATAAAATAGCGGGAGAAAACTATCTTATTTCTGCGAACCGGAGATTAAGAGTCCGGGGACTTGGTTACATTAATTATAACTAATGCCCTTTCGGTACCTTAAAATTCATGAAAAAATAATAGATTTGACAAATTTGATGAATTCTACTTGAAGATCAAAGAATCAATTTTTTTTTGTTTTTCTTCCCTTGACATTTGTTTGAAATAAAGAAATTACATGGAATTAAGATGAAATAGGTTCAAGATTACTCCCCATTTGAACTCGTGCACCAAACTTGTGCTCCGGGCTTGTCTTGACCATTGGACCGATTTGGTGACTCGTTAGATCGAGAAATCTCTTGGTCCTATCTCTCTCATTCACGCTTCTTTCTCATCTCGCTTGGAATTTCATGAGACCGCAATCCGGGCGTTGATATTTTCCCCTTTTTGCTCTCCTTCTATTCTTGTACCATTGATGTCTCATCGTTGATATGCAAGTTATTTAACATAAAAACATAGAGAAAAATCGGTGTAGAGAATCCAGGGCTAATTTGTATTCGAAATTAAAGGAAGTTAGGAAATCACTTAGCTTTCTTTTCTTTGCGACGAGTTTGAACGATCGGGATGGACCAGTAGCTTGTGTTGATCGGTGCAAAAATTGGCAATAGTAGTATCGGGCTTCAAAACTCTCATACCATCTCAAAACTCTTTTCAAATTTTTTTCTCAAGAATTCTCTCCATTCTCCTCCTCCAAAAAACTATTTCAATTCTCTTCCATTCCAAAAACTCTCTCAATTCTCCTCTTTCAAAAACTCTTTCAATTCTCTTCCACTCCAAAAAACTCTCTCCATCCTCTTTTCCTCCCAAAAACCCTCTTCTCTTCAAGAACTCTTCTTCTTTTATAGGCAAAGTTCTTCATCCTTCATTCTTCATCTTCATTTCCCCACCTTCCATCTTCATCTTCTCTTCTTCATCTTCATCTTCCCTTCTTCATCTTCATCTTCTCTTCTTCACCTTCATTTCTCCATCTTCCATTTTCATCTTCTCTTCATCTTCACCTTCATTTCTCCATCTTTCATTTTCATCTTCTTTTCTTCACCTTCTCTTCATTATCTTCTCTTCATCATCTTCCTTTCTCCATCTTCTCTTCATCATCTTCTCTTGGTATCTCGCAATGCGATCCACGAGGTTCTAGTATTTGCAATACGATCCTTGAAGTTCTAGTATTTGCAATACGGTCCCGAAAAAAAAAATTTCTTTCAAACCCAAATATTCTTGGTACATTTTCACCCTATGTCTAATCTAGGCGCCTTGTTAAATTAAGCTTAAATTATATGCCAATGCTATGTGAGATGATTTTTGTTTAGAACTAAAATTAGTTCTAATTTTTATGCAAGAAAAAGGTTAGTCAAAATTTAGGCGTCAACAACTAAACAACAAGAATTCATTGCATCTAAGATGACGACGTAAATGCTACTTTAAGGTCGATTATTCATGCATATCTAAGTAGACACAATGTAATACGACGTTATCATTACAACTAGTGTTGGAAGTGGAACTTTCGCTTTATTTGTTTTGCGAAAAATTGATGATATGAAAAAACGATTCCCTAAAAATGATTATTTCATAGACGACAATTACAAATTATTATTTTCAAATTATTTGAGATTTTTTATGATCAAAAAAATAATGTGAGATAAATTTCTCATAAATATATTAATTTGAAAATTTTCGTGATTTTTTATGATATTAATTTTTTTAAAATTATTTATTTTTTTGCGAAATAAAAAAAATTTAAACTTTGGAGGTGATCGTGTTGCTCTCTCTCCTATCACAATCATGTAAAGTGGCACACGTATTGAGGCGCTGAATGGCCTAAAATGCTCCTTTGTAAGTGGTGACATTCCTCTGTTAAAATAAAATAAAAAATGGTGACAGTCCCAGCAAGACTAGTGTTGCTGACGCCCGCCTTCATTCGAGGTCTCAAAGGTCTCTCGCTTCTTCACGGTTCCTCGGAGAGGATGGTGTCCCCGTCTCCTCTTCTTGTCGGGATCATGAAGTTTCTGTTCATCCCCACCTTCCGTGGACGAACAGCTTTGGGTGACCTCAGCTTCTTGCAAAGGAGATTTTCTGCCTGTCCCGCAATTTTTTTCATTCTGGAAATTGGGTGAAAGTCAATATTGACCTATTCGGACATCGTTTCCACGTGGGCGATCGATCCCATACGAAAGGACTCGCAGCAAGTAGTCGAACGCGCAGAAGTCGCCCCCATCAAATGGTCGACTCGGACCGAACAACTCGTCCAAAGGTAAAGAATTTCAGACACCCTATGAGACATGAATCCTTTTCCAATTTTGAACCAGGAAAAAATAAAAACTTAGTGTGGGTGCTCTTCCCATGCAGGACCCAAGGTGGGACGGGTGCTTCTTCAATGGGAAGGACGTGTATGCCACTTCACATACAAATTATAGTGAGTGGACATACTTAAAAGTGACAATAAGGGCACAAGAAGCTTGTGGCCACAACTTGTGTTTGACAAAATTGATGAATCTTTTCTTGCCTTCTCCTAGAAAGAGATGACATGCTAGAATCTTATAGGGCGTGATAAGTTGTGGATGCAATTTAAAGCAAACTACTGGAGCCAATGGATGGCTCAACAATAGGTTCAGTTCCCACCATCATCCTACATCAGAATTCAGGCCTGAACGGTGTCTGATGTAAAACTTAAAGTGCTCACTCTCACTTCCAAGATTGTAGATGAAACCTAACCAACAGACATTCCAAGAGGCCTATGTTCAGAGCCAATCCAGTAATCAGACAGCATCCCAGTGAAGTATTAGTATTTAGCTAACACAACATTTACTTGAAATAAGCATGAAGAATTCTCACCCTTAAGGAAAGTGTGGAATGCTTATATTTATCTTCCGACAACGTTACATCCTGTGGCGTCTTGACTCTTCAGAGTGGTTAAATGAGATGAAAAGGCAAAAAGGGACAGTTGGACACAATACAACAAGGGCAGCCTCAGAGATGAGATTAGCTAGCCCGAAAATCCAAGAAGAGACGCAATTTCTGCAAGAGAAGATCACGAGTGCCAAATGGAGGCTTCGCATTGATGGTCCATTCCTTTTCAAGATTGCCAGACTTGGCACTGGCAAGCATTTCATCGTGGAAGGCAGACACTATTTGGTAAATGGATGTCCTAAGAACATCAGCAATAGCATATGCTTTTGAATGCAGAGGAGAACCTCTTCTCTTACCCACAGTACTGGACGGAAAATACCTTCTTCCAGCGTTTGGAGTCGCCCATTTAATACCACTGGCTCCCATAAAGTGGTGCTGGGATTGCAAGTGGGTCCTCTTCCCCATGAATGATTCAACCGCGACGAGGCAAGACAATAGGGTAGATAAAACAGCAGCATTGCTGCCAGAAAGCTGAGCAACACCGTATCTGTCCTCCTCGTGTGAGTGCACGGTCAGAGAGGCAGCAGCTCTGGCACACCACGCATACAACTGTACAAAATCGAGAATATACAAAACATTGAGTCATCAAAACTATAAGCCATCATGATTCAGCTATATAACTTTAGTTTCATTGCTACATCTAGTTAAAAATGACAGTCAAGTAACATGGCAACCTCCGTCGAGAAAGAAGCTCAAGTTGTTTAGGCTCTCTACTGTTATAGGCACTCGAAAATGAAAAGCATAAGTCCTAAGCTCTTTTGGCTTTCCATCTTCTAACTATTGCTCCGGAAGCTCTCTTGGGAGAGAGTAAAACAACCACCTCCTTTTTTCTTCTCCTTTTCAGTACACATTAATCTCGATTCGCAAGTTGACAACTGAGATTACTAAACTAAATAAATAGATTACTAAGTTCGATAGGCGGTGATCAGCACTCAAACCCAGCTTTCTCTGGTTGCCCACTTACACCAGTCAATTGTAGTTGTGGGAAAAGGAGAGAGGGGGCGGGTTGGGGGTTGTTTGGGTTGGGGGTTTTTTTTTTGTGGGGGGGGGTGTTAGTTGTTATTTAACAGCCAAGAATCCAAGCATGGCTGACATATACAGTGGATTGATTTGCAAACAAAGATTCTTTTTTGATTAATGCTCACGTCACAAATGTGAACTGCAAAACATAACCGTCTCATCGATTCCAGAATGCCAAGTTTTTTTGAAAAAACAAAAAAAACCATCGCTACATTAGTATCTGTAATTCTGCAAATGAAGTACAAGAGGAGAATTGCACACAATACAAACACCAGAATACGTGCAGGAAGCAAAAGGTGACAAGGACGGAGAGTTTGCCATACCTGATAATGATGTATTGGTTCATAGCAAGATGAATCTAGCTGAAGGTCCGCAGGGGAGAGTAACTGATTTGAAAGTGGGTAGCTCTTATCAGCAGAAGTTTCTAGACCTTCAGCTAATTTTGAAGCAAGCTTTTCCAAAGGCCTCAGGCATACCGCTATAACTCTTTTGTAAGTGTCACCAGTTTCTTCAAAGGAAGCAGCTCGCCGCCAAGTGTCCACATTATTCTCACAAACCATGCAGAGATCGAGATAAGCAAGATAGTGAACAAGAGAACTTGGGTGACTTTCCTCCAAGGCTGCAAGAAGTGGTTCGCTTGGATTTGTTTCTGCTGCAGCCGACCCTCTTGGGGGAGCAAATATGAACCTCTTTGTATGTAAGACCTGAAGCCACATGAAAGATATCAGACAGAAGGAAATCATATAAAGCTAATAGGTTTGGCAAGGAGACATGTAAATAAGGAAACAGCTCAGCAATACAGATGAGGCAACTCCAGCAAAGCCTCCACCACACGAAGAAAGACACAAGAAAGCAATATTGATTACAACAATGAAACATGATCATTCAACTTAGTACATGAATACACCAGAACAAAAAAGAATTTGTCTTTCCTTTTGCAACTGTCAACAGACCAACAGCTTTCTCCTAACAAACTTTTTTATCCCACAAGCGCAGATGTATTAAGGTTATAACCTTTGCCTTCATCTGTAATAATATAAGATGAACTAAGCACAAGGGCTTCAGGAAGCTACCCGCCAACTCTTCTTACTCAGAGATTTATCTTCTCCGAGCTGTTTTCTTTATTTAAAAAAAAAATTCATTCTTCATGAAAAAAGCTTAAAATGAACAAGTCTACCAATCTAACATCTTCTTGGCACTAAATAAAGGAAAAGGGTTCTAAAAGATCACGTAAAACTCGAGAACGCTGATTAAAATTGAAAAGAACAATTTGAGGCTTGCACGTGGTGATTGCTCATAAAGAATGCTGGTTCTCAGTTCAAAAAAGCTCTTCTTGCCGGAATATATAGCCAAAGGTCAAAGGTTAAACATCAACATCAACATCAACATCAACATCAACATCACCTTTAACCCAAACTAGTTGGGGTCGGCGGTCGATGAACCCAAAAAAGCAAGACCGAAAGAGCTATAAAATAAAACAAAATACAATAACATAACTATAGCAATATAAAGAAAACAAATGGCTAGGACTCAAACTGCGATCGGGAACATAGGAATTTTTGCCCCTCCACAATGTTAATCGCTTTCCTCCACTGTCCTAAGACAAACAAGACGCCAATCTATGTCCCACTCCAACAAATCTTGTCTTACTACTTTTCCCCAAGTAAGTTTCGGCCGACCTCTCCCTTTCCTCATGCCATGCTCCCTATAACACACTCTGTTCTTACGGAGCATTTAGGGGTCTTCAAGAATATGTCCAAACCATCTCAAACGATGTTCTCTCATCTTTTCGACCACCGATACTACTCCAACTTTTTGTCGAATATCCTCATTTCTTATTTTATCCATTCTTGTATGGCCACACATCCACCTTAGCATTCTCATTTCTCGCTACTTCCATCTTATGCTCATGTTGCCTCTGTCTTGGCCAACACTCACTCAGTAGATCATTGCGGGTCTTACGGCATTCTATAGAATTTTCCTTTTAGCCTAAGAGGGATTTTGCGATCACACAAAAATCCCGATGCACCGCGCCATTTCATCCAACCCGCTCCGATTCTATGGCTTACATCCTCATCAATCTCTCCCCCTTTTGCAATAAAAGGTCAAAGGTTAAACATAATAGAAAAAAACAGATTAACAATTATCAACACGACTTAACTGATTAGAATTAGCCCCATAAAACCCTAACTTGTCTTCAGTCACTTCAGGATCATGTTTCATTTTTGTAGAAATGAATGGCAAAAACCATAGCTGGAAACAGAACACAAGATAAGAAGTCTCACGTGCCTGTGAAGTTCTACAGTAACTATATTAAGTATTTGGAGAGTCGTTCCATAAGAGAAATGATAAAAAGGAAATTACCATATGCACCACCCTACACGCAATAGCAACCGTGTTTCCTATAGTGACAAGCACTCACCTGGTGCAAATGATGACTCAATTCCCAGCAAAGGAAAACAGCAAGAGTCCCCATGTAAAAGATAATTTGCTCAAGCAAGAATCTTCCCATGCTAGCCCGAACATAGCGATGATCAGGGAGAAATGCTAACAGCAGAGATGAAAATACATAGGCAGCGCCGGAAAATTTAAAAGCATTTCTGGCAGCAGTAGGCAGTCCCATCTTGAAGCTGAAGTATAGTGTCCGCTGTTTGGTAGAAATCAATGTCAGAAATCATGTATAGTACTTAAAAGAATATAGAGAAACCAACCTACTAAGTAACATTCGGAAATCAAAATTCTGTAATAGATAAACCAATAAATTCCACAATTCTACTTGTAAATCCTATCCCAATTCACCAAGGCACTTTAGTAAACCGCTCCGATCATATGTTTCACAGAACAGGTTGCAATCACTTATCTAGGGTCCCACTGAGAGTTAACTTGAGTAAACAAAAACTCTGCCAATCAATTCAAAAGCCACATCAGCATCGGTTTATCTGGCAGTTTGCAGTTTAACTTTTCCACAATTTTACACTTGAGGCAATCACTGTCTGCCAAGTAAAATAAGGTAGAACCTTGATGCAAAAACCATTAAGTTGCTGTTTCAAACCTCCCCAGCCATAGGTCAGCCACACTGCAACTAAAGGTAGCCTAACGGCCAGTGCTCGTGTGTCCAGCCATGCGAAGTTGCCAATACAAAGTACTCTTGATGGCTTGACCCATATATTCCCGCCCATCCCAGAGGTAGATCTCTACATTAGCACTTAAAATAACCTCTTTCATTAGCTGACAACAAATTTAGGCTATTTTGCTCCTTCAACAACAGGGAGGTAATTGCATTCATTCTTCATGATTCTGTCATTAATTCAATGTGTCCATGACTTATTAGCATGTCTTAAGAGTGCTAATCAATAATGATGTTACATCATGACAGTTTTCTGAACGCTGTGGGAGTGCACTTATATCCCTCCACATTGACATTCTATAAGTTCACTTGTGCTCCCATCTAATCCCTGGCGCGCCCTCCCATGATTATATCCATCAGCTGACTACTTCTGCAGTTTAGAAACTTAACCAGACACTTATCTCATAAATTGTGGTAATGGTCTTCTTTTCCAACTAACACAGTTTTTACACATTAGAACCATATAAAGGATAAACAAAGGCAGTGAGGTAAGACATTGCATAAAACACTAAACTTATGCAATAAATTTGAAGCTAACCATGAAGAATCAATCCAGACTTTTAACAGTAAAATAATGCTTGACCAACCTGAACAATGGGAAACTTCAATACCCATCTGCGCTTATAAACATATAACACCCCATACAACAACCCAACTACGAAACCTCTAAACCCCACTACTCTCCCAATCGAATCCCCCGAACTCACCCCCCAACACACCGCCGCCACCGACAAGAAACTCGACACCGCGCACGCCACGACGAACGTCGCGATGGTCAGAGAAACCCTAGCTCGCCGCCGCAGCTCGGGCGACGCCGGCCGCGACTCGACCACCAACCGGACGAGCCCGAGGCCGAGCTCGAGCGGCGAAGCGGGACGATCAGGCTGCGGAGAGGAAAGGAAGGAGAGAGAAGCGGAGAACAGGAGCTGCGAGAGCTCGAAGGAGACGAAACAGAGCAAGAAACCGAGGATCGACGACGCTCTGCTGGGGGGCGAGTGGTTGGGGCGAAAGCAGAAATCGCGGCTTTGAAGAGGAAGAAGAGAAGCGTAGTGGGTATCGATTGCCATATGAGAAACCCTAAGAATCTCTTCCTGGGGATGGTTTCAGGAGGCAAAGGCGGCATCTTTTTCGCGGAAGAGAGCGGGGCGGGGTGGGGTGGGGTGGCTTTGAGCAAGACGATGGAAGAAGGGAGTAGCGAGCGGGAATTTTTTTTTCTCTTTTTGTCTGCAGGAGTTCTGTCTGAGAGATTGTTCAAGATTTGGGGTTTTACGTTTTTTGGACGGTCGGATAAGAGCTAAGGCCGGCTTGGTTCCATTTTAATTTCCAGAATTTTTTTTTATGAAAATGTTTTTTTTTTCATTTATTATTTTTTCCAAATTATAAAGCTTGCTTTTATATTAATAAACTGTTTTTTTATTTATTGTTTTTTCCTTGTTTCAACATTATATATGTATCATCAGCTTTATTTTTAATCCATACGTAAATTTCAATGGTGTAGTTAAGATTAATATAATTTACCTTCCCAATTTTAAAAAAAATTATAATTTTTATCTTCATCATTCATTGACGGTACCATGAATGCAAAGAACAAATTTTTGCGTACCGAACTCACAAACAATATACGTGTTTTGGAATAAGCACATGTAAAACGTAATTAGACAAAAAATCTTTCGATAAATTCGAGTAAAAAGAGGAAGGATGAACTATTTTCTTATGGGACTCCTTGGAGAACTTTGAATTGTGGGCTGCCTACAACTAGAAGTAGAGCTTCTTTCGCCAGGCTCATGATTTATCTTTTGTTCCATCATTTTTTCCTCTTTCCTTTTTGGTCAAGGACAAGCTGCACTGCAGCGTACGCACTCGAAGATCACATTAGCAACGATGAAGATGATGTTATTGATAACCATGGCAAGACGATCCGCAAGTATGATTATATTACTCCACGGAACAGACCATAGCATCGCGACAGTCGCTTCAGTACAGTTTGCCGGCGAAATTGAAAAGAAAAGGACGACGAGATTTGATTTGTTGCACCTGGGCATCATTCATATTGAGTGCAGTCTTGGACAAGATTTGATTATATTACTCCACATGGAACAGACCATAGCATCGCGACAGTCGCTTCAGTACAGTATGCCAGCAAAATCGAAAAGAAAAGGACGACAAGATTTGATTTGTTGCATCTGGGCATCATTCATATTGAGTGCAGTCTTGGTATGACTTCAAATGTTTAGCATGTGTCCCTGAGGTCAATCTGAGAAACGGTAGAGCTTCATCAGGGCATAGCAAGAGAGTAGAACGAATGCCAAGGTGAGACACCTCCACTTCGAGGGGCATGGTGCTCGATCCTTTCCAGTTGAGACGAGTCGTTTTTCTGGGAAATCTTCCTCCCTGAGAATAAAAACCTTCTTAGCTCATCATAGGTTCTTTAATACTCATTTTCTTTTCCTAAGTTCCCTCAAACTAGAACGAGAATTAAGTGGTTTGTAGGGGTTTGTGTCTCCGTGTGCATTAGATTGCCAACTGCTCGAGGCAGTAAGTTTCTGAAGAACTTCAATGTGCTTTCATACTTTATGTTTCAGTTTTGCATTTGTGCGCAACAGCGTGACGCATGCTTCTATGTTGTCATTTTACTTTTGTCATTTGCCAACAAAATCACGTTACTTGCCTTGGTTCTGATGTTGGCATTGGAGGTGCGGTCTCTGGCTTTGGAGCTGCTTCTGGGGATTTGGTTTCCAGCATTGAGGTTTGTTCTTGGGGTTCTTCGATTCGGCCAGGAATGTTGTTCGCCTATTTTCAAAGTTTAAATGAATCAAAACCTTCTTCTCCAGTCAGAAGCCTTACAAACCTCAGAACTCAGTGACTTACCAAGTTCCTGAACAGGAGATTGTATAGCATCTGAATGTATCTTCTCTTAGCAAGTTTCTGTTCCTTGTTCATTTGCCTCCAAACTCCATATCCGCACCCCATGTTCAAAAGTTTCATTGCATAGATCTTCCAAGTATAGCTGCCAAGAAGCACAGTCAAGGATCAAATGAAAATTGTGCCCAATGAGTTGCCTTGTTTATTTAACTTTTCATACGTAACAGCAGTATATGCGGTAGAGCCTGGCCATCGAGATGCTATTCCAATATTCAGGATCCTCTTTGCATTTCTTGAAGAAATCAGCGATCTTGTTGCTTGATTCATCACCATTGTTGGGATCAATGAGAAACCCTGAAACACCATCCTCAATCATTTCTGCAGGACCCCCTTGATTAGTCGCAAACGTGGGCAATGCACAGTTCAGTGCTTCAATAACCGTTGGACCAAAACCTTCGTATAGCGCAGGCTGCACAAATGCTCCCCGTGTATCAGCAACACAGCGGTAAAGCTCTCCTTTCCGACATGCGTCAATTTGACCTGCTATCCATCTTAACTGACCCTTGAGCTCGTATTTTTCTATCGAGGAGTGCATTCTTTTTATTTCCGCAGCTTCTTCCCTATCTTTGATTTTGCAGGGTCAAAGGATCCTGATAAAACCACCAGATTCACCAAACTTCTCAGCCTTTTGTTCTTCCCATACCACTCAGTTAGACCAGTGATATTTTTTATTTTGTCGAGCCTTGCCATTGAAAAAAATTATTGGTTTCTTCCGATTGACAAGAAATCCCTTGTCCACATATACAGGAGTTAGCAATGTATGACATCAAACGCCAATGTTCCCTCCCTAAATAAACAGATCAGGAAAGGGACTAACAGATGCTCGTTGTTGTCCTCCTTGTTGTATAGTAGTTCCTCAATAGCAGAGTGAACATTAGTCAGCGTCCTTTGTTTCTTTCTGAAGGGGAAGTACACAGAATTATCGGCCCCCGGGCAAGCGACGTTGAACTTTGGTTCAAAAACATTGATGCCAGAGACCACCCGAAAAAGCCCGGGCATAGTAAATTCTCTGTAACTTTCATATGCCCCAGGCGTAGATTGGCTGGAGGAAGATAACTATCCTGATCAACATCATTGAAAATAAGTCGCTTAACAAATTTGATCTGGTTTGAAGGACCAAAACTAACCTTCCTGCAATTTCTTGGTATGTGCTGGTTATGACAAAATCCGACTGATCCATCGCAATCAAGTCTGCAGTAAATTGACATGAAAAGTGGTAATTTGAATCAAGGTCCTTCCACTTAGTGTCCGAGTCCTCATACTTGGTTTTCTTGGGGACATGAGCTATAGAACCCTGGATTGGATGCAGAAGAAGCCAACATTCAGTAGCACAAAAACAGCTCATAAGATTCTAGGTTTTCCATGTGCTTTGCAGAATTAGCCGGGAACGAGAGGGAAAAGGCAGAATCTTTGAGATTGCCAAACCTGTGTTATCTCTAGTTTGCTAGCAATAAGTGATGCCACCAGGTTTCCATCTGAATAGTTTCCGATTACAAGATCCGGCTTACAATCCATGCGTTCCATGGTCTTTGCAGCCGCATCCTGAACAAATGAACATAAAGACAATATGCACGAACCTCCATGATACCTAAAAACTGCTGATGAAGCAAAAAATTTCAGGATGAATGCCTCAGCAAATCTTTCTAGGAAAGGATAGATGTCGAAACGGGACACCCATTGGCGTAGAACGACTCCTGGTGTCTTGAAAGGGACCCAAAGAATGCAAGAGTGTTCTGTGTTGAAGATCGGCTCCAACTCCTGGTCACCCTTGGTCTGCTTTACGTCTGGGATAAGTCATGTAACCTGCATAGTGGAATTGCAAAAGACGAGACAGAGTAATCTTTCGATTTGCAGATTATTGTGCCCTAAACTAGAGAACTAATCTCCATGGCCTTGAGAGTCAATCACCATGAGCATGTTAGGCTTCACTGCAAGGCCTGCTTTCTTAATTCTCTGGAGCAGCTCTTCCTCCAAAGCCCTCACTTGATCTAGAATGTAAACCTCCTGCAGAAATTGTGCAGCATCATAACTTTTTGTATAGTCAGATTTGTGCTATAAATAATTGAAAATCTAAACTGGTCATAAATGGAATTTCCTTTTATAGTTTCCTACATTTGAACGATTTGCAATATTTATATATTTAGTACCATGCCACCTGTATCTGGCAACCCAAGGGCATCTGACTGGCTAAAGTAGCCACAAGGAGAGATTACGACAACATTGAAAATCATAGGAAGCTGCTAATGAACAGGTGCATTTCTTGCGGGCCTGGAGCTTGAAGCAACTCGGACAGCATATGCATGGTTTCTTTCACTCTTGCTGCAGTAGCACCCCAAGCTTTTTCAAAGCCTAGTTCCTTAATCCTGGAAAGAAGATAATTGGTAAGCCAAGTTTAATTGCAATACAAAAAGGAGTTAATCAGTTTTCTTTCCTGCAAGTGAGAACAAACTGATAACCTCTGCTCAAAGTTCTCTATGGGTTCATTTTCCGGAATTGTGGAGATGAATGCTTCGGCTGCTATCAACGCTGCTTGAAGCTTCAGAACCGTATTCAAGTTTTGGTTGATCATTAAATTCTGCAGTTCGGAAAAAATAAAAATCGAACTCGTTCATTTCTCGCAGTTTCATAGAAATTATTGCATGGTTGATGGTTTGTTCTGCTTTCTTCCTTTACCAATTCAACAATTGAACATGGGTACCTCTCCATGATGGTTGAGGGCCAGCAAGAATTCAAGAAAAGACTTCGCGCTTTGACCGTCAGTGCTGATCCTAGAGGTCATTAACTTCGTGATAGAGTTCAATCCCTCCCCAATAGATGAATGGAGTGTCATGCGAGGAGCGCTGAAATCAATGGCTTCAAAATCTATTTCCAGAGAACTGTCGTCGTTTGCCCTGCATAATGAAATAAGCCATTTTGCGTAATGAGAGAGAATATCAAGTTGGGGCTATGTCACTATAGCAAAGAACAATCACATAAAAAAGCCACATATGGCGCTTCAAACGAAGTTGTTGATATAGATGAACTGCATTAATTACTATTTTCTGGAAGGTAATCTCTTTGAGCTTCCTTGATATTTAAAGCGCACACCAGTTCTCATCAAAAACCGCCTCCTTCAACTTCAAGTACTCCCTAGCCGTGGAAACTTCTACTTCAAGTTCACCAGCATTCACCTTCACATATTCCCAAACCCCGGGTATTGGCCTAATTGCCAATGCAACATATGGGGAATTACAGCTGCCTCCTGCATATTCTCAAAAGACACAAAATTGGACAAAATCTCCAGCAGCAAATGTTAAAGACTAGTAACAAAATATACAGTCATGAGAATACAAAAAAATCTGAGGCTGTTTAGGAACTGCATCAAGCTCTGCCATTAACATTACCCAATTATGCTGACATGGAACATACAAAACAGCCATCTCAAGTAATTTCATTAATCTATAGCGTCTATACTTGATAATCAAGATTTGGGCAGTTAATAAAAGTCAGACAAATCTGAATATCTGAGAAAAGAGCCCTCATGTATATTCTAAAAAGCTAGCATTTTGCTCGCACACATGAGTGAGTGAGAGAGAGAGAGAGAGACCTGAGTGGAGCTGAGAATGAACCCAAGCTGGCCTTCAAGAACCTTAGCCCTCTCAACGTTGTATTCAATTGATTGCTCCACTTCTTCCTCCCGATGTTTCATCAACCTCCTCCCAGTTGCCACAAACCTTATCCAACCGAGAAACAAATCAAAAAACGAGTGAACCAGACCAGACCCCTAAAAAACCAAGAATCAACTTTCAAGCACCTCGCAAAGCATTTCTTCATACGACTCCTACTTGACTTCATCTCCTCCTGCATAATATTGGCCACCAAATCCGCTCTCTTAATGCCTGAACCCGGGGACATTTCCGCTATTCAAGAAGTGCGAGAAAGCTCCAAAACCGACAAGACTTGGGATTCTCAAAGAAGTTCTTGTTCCTTCTTGCCTTGATGGGAATGTGCATATATAGCGAGAGAGTCGAGGAGAAAGAACAATCTTTGCTGAAATAAGTGCGGAATTACAACTATTTAATATTCCCCAGATACCGTCATCGCTTATTCTCCGGGGAAAACAAGCTCACGACCAGAAAGGGAGTTAATGTCGCAGAGCAAACCTCTTTCAATTCTTCTCTGTCGCAAGAAAGCCTTCTGATTCTTGCCTTCTCCGGTAATTTTGAAAAAGAACATTTAGCGAAGTCCCTTAACTCAATCTGTTCTCTCCTCTTGACCTTGCCGCCACAGCTCAGGCGACGCCGGCGGCAACTGCATCGCCAAACGGACGAGCCCAAGGTCGAGCTCGAGCGGCGAAGCGGGACGATCGGGCTGTGGAAGAGGAAAAGGAAGGAGAGGGAGCTGCGTGAGCTCGAAGGAGGCGAAACAGAGCAGAGAACCCCAGCATCGGCGACGCTCTGCTGCGAACGCGAGTGGTCGGGCTGAAAGCAGAAACGGCGGGCTTGAAGAGGAAGAAGAGACTGCCATGAGAGAAGCCCCAAGAAGCTCTTCTCTTGCGATGGATTCAATTTCAGGAGCTAAAAAAGGCGACATCTTTGGCAGAGTGAGGTGGAGGTTTTGAAGGTGCCGTTTTGAGGACGATGATGGTGCCGCAAGGAGCGAGCCGGGGAACAGATTGAATTGTCTTCAAATAAATAAATAAAACACGTGTTTTTCCACTTGAATATTAAACTAATTTTCAATGCGAGATGGAGATTTCGCATAGCTAAGTAAATAACGACAATCTTGGAAATGTGGGCCTGCCTCGAACTGGAAGTGGGACTTCTTTTGCCAGGCTCATCCCATCATTGACCCTCGGCTCTCTCTTTTTGCGCTTTTTCTGTTAAGGACAAGCAGTACAACCGAAGATCACGGCAGCAACTGTAAGAACGAACTTCTTGTCTTATTGATCATCATGATGAGGCAAACCTACAAGCGTTATGATCTGTTCTTTACAGGAAACGCGCTTTACATTGCAACAGTTTTGTCTGATACAGTTTGCCAGAAAAATCGAAAAGAAAATGACATGTTTTTTTATTGTTATTGCGTCTGAGCACTATTCTTATTGAGTGCAGTTTTGGTATGACGACTTCAATGCTTAGCCGTGATGCCCCCTTGAGGTCAATCTGAGAAATAAAGCCTCAACAGGGCATAGTATGACAGCAAAATGAATGTAATTGTGAGGCACCACCAATTCCAGGGGCAAAGCACTCGGTCCCCTATCCTCGAGACGAGCGGCTTTTCCTCGAGACCTCCCGCCCTGAGAATTAAAACCTTGTTAGCTCGTCATAGCCTTCTGGGTTCTTCTATACTTGGCTCCCTTAACATAAGTTCCCTGAAAACTAGAACAGAATGATGTGGTTTGTGCATTTGGTTGTGTGTGTGTGTGTGTCTCCGTGTGCATTAGATTCCTCGGTAAATGGGATCGCTGCTCATTGCAATACGATGGGTCAGGCAAAATTTCTCACCTTTGAAGCTCTGGTTCCGGGATCTTCTGGTCACTGAAAATTGCAAGGTGTTAGTTTGCATTTTAAAGAACTTCAATATGCTTTCATGCTTTATGTTTCAGCTCTTCGTTGTTTAGTGACGGTGCACGTCATGCTTCGATGATGTCATTTTGGTTTGCCAACAAAATCATGTCACTTGCCTAGGTTCTGGTGTCGCCTTCAGAGGAACTGTCTCTGGCTTTGGTGTCGGTTTTTGGGGCTTGCTCTCCACCATCGGCACTTGCTCTTGGGGTTCTTCGATCGGGATTGGAACGTTCTTCGCCTGCTTTCGTAGCTCAAATTAATGGAACTGCATTTTTCGAATCGAAAAGAAAGCCTTATAAGTCTCCAACTCAGATGACTCACCAAGTTCCGGAAATGGAGACTGTACATCATATGTATGTATCTTGTATTAGCGAGTTTCTGTTCCTTGTTCATATGCCTCCAAACTCCATACGTGGACCCCATGTTCAAGACCTTCTTTGCGTAGATTTTCCACGTATAGCTGTGAAGAAGCACAATCAAGGATCAAACAAATGTTTTGCACGATGAGTTGCAACGTTTTCTAAGTTATGCTTACCACTCGTTTATGCGCTGAAGGCCTCCTGTTGAGATCCTATTCCAGTAGTCAGACTCTTTTTGCATTTCTCGAAGAAATCAGCGATCTTGTTGCTTGACTCATCGCCATTGTTGGGATCAATGTGAAACCCTGAAACACCATCAACAATAATTTCTGCAGGACCACCTTGATTAGTGGCGAATGTGGGCAATCCACAGTTCATCGCTTCAATGACAGTTAGACCAAAAGCTTCGTACAGAGCAGGCTGCACAAAAGCTCCTTTGGTATCAGCAATACAGCGGTACAGTTCTCCATTTCGATATCTGTCAGTTTGAGCTGCAATCCATCTGAACTGACCCTTGAGTTGGTATTTCTCTATCAGGGAGTGCAACTTTTTAATTTCCGCAATTTCTTCCCTATCTTTTGATTTCGCTGGGTCGAAGAATCCTGCTACAACAACAAGATTCACCAAACTTCTGAGCCTTTTGTTCTTCCCATACCACTCGGTTAGTCCAGTGATATTTTTTACGGTATCGAGCCTTGCCATCGAGAAAATGATTGGTTTCTTCCGATCAGCAAGAAAACCCCTGTCCACATATACAAAGAGTTAACACTGGGAACATGCCTTAGAACCCAAATGTTCAAACCAAGATAAACTAATAGGGAGGGGACTAACAAATGCTCGTTGTTGTCCTCCTTGTTGTATAGTAGTTCCTCGATGGCAGGGTGAAAAGCAGTCAGCCTCCTTTGTTTCTGTGTGTAGGGAAAGTACACAGATTGATCGGCACCCGGGGCAGCAATATTGAACTTTGGTTCGAAAACATTGATGCCAGAGACCACCCGACAAAGCCCCGGCATAGTAAACACTGTGTGACTTTCATATTGTCCGGGCCTAGTTTTGCTGAAGAAAGATAAATGTCTTTAGCATCACTAGAAATTCTTCGACCTACAAAATTATCAACTTTGAAGGATGCTAAAACTAACCTTCCAGCAATTTCTTGGTATGTGCTGGTAATGACAAAATCGGTCTGATTCATCGCAATCATGTCCGCAGTAAATTGACATGAAAAGTGGTATTTTGGATCAATCTCCTTCCACTTGACGTCCGAGTCCTCGTACTTGGTTTTCTCTAGAGCATGAGCTATGGTACCCTGGATAGAGAGGAAGCCAACATGCAGCAGCAAACAACAAATCATGAGAATCGCAGGTCCTCCATTCGGCTTTGCAGCATTAGTCGCCAGAGAGAGGGAAACGGTAACCTGTGTTATTCCCAGTTTGCTAGCCATAAGAGAAGCCACTAGGTTCCCATCTGAGTAGTTTCCGATTATGAGATCCGGTTTACAATCCATGTGATCCATTATCTTCGCAGCCGCATCCTAATGAAATTACAAATGCATCAGAAAATTAAGCACCAACAATCATACAAACTAAAAGCCACTGATGAAGCAATGAGATCTAGAATATTTTTGCCTGAGCAAATCTCTCTAAGTAAGGATAGATGTCAAAACGGGACACCCATTGGCGGAGAATGGCTCCTTTTGGCGTCTTGAAAGGGACCCGAAGAATGTAGGAGTGCTTTGTGTCCACGATAGGCTCCAACTCCTGGTTGCACTTGGTGTGTTTTGCATCCGGTATGAGTCGCGTGACCTGCATAAGAGGAACAGCATAAGATAAGATGAAGCAGACATTTCTGTTGGTAAAATTTTTGACATCTAGAGGACTAATCTCTCTGTGGGCTTGTGAGTCACTCACCACAAGAATGTTAGGCTTCACTGCAAGGCCCTGCTGCTTGATTCTCAGGAGCATTTCTTCCTCTAAAGCCCTCACTTGATCTAGGATGTAAACCACCTAGAGAAATTGTGCAGCATAAGATTTCTCTTTATATCTTAGTCAGATTTGCACCATGAGAGTCTAGTCCACTTTTGTCATGCATGAAGTGCCTTTGATTTTGCAGGTTTCTACATTTGACTCGAAATATCCACATATTTAGTACCTGGCCACCGGTATCTGGCAACCCCAGGACGTCTGACTGGCCAAAGTAGCCATGAGGAGAGAATATGACGACGTTGAAAATCATAGGAAGCCTGCTAATGAACAAGTCCATTTTCTCCGGGTCCGGTGCTTGAAGCAACTCGGACAGAGTATGCATCGTCTCTTTAACTCGCTCTGCATTATCTCCCCAACCTTTTTCAAATCCCAGTTCCTTGATCCTGGAAAACCAAGAGGAAAAAACAGTAAGCCAGGTTTAGATAGCACTGTGATATGGTAGCATAAGAAATTTTTGTTCCGCAAATGCGAGAATAAAGTAGTAACCTCTGCTCAAACTTTTGTACAGGTGCGTCTTTGGGAAATGTGGAGACGAATGCTTCAGCTGCTATCAATGCTACTTGAAGCTTCGACACCGTGTTCAGGTTCTGGTTAATCATTAGATTCTGAAAATTGGGACCACAATAGAAACTGTCAATTCGCGGCGCTATCATTGGAAGTGTTGCATTCTCCTTGTTTGTTTGCTCCATTTATCACCAAATTGGCAGCTGTAAATGCTTACCTCTCCGTGATGGTTGAGGGCATGCAAGAACTCAAGAAAAGACTTGGCACTTTGACTGTCCTTGCTTATCCTAGAGGTCATCAACTTTGTGACAAAGTTCAATCCGTTCCCAATAGAAGAAGGAAGTGCCATGCGAGGAGTGGTGAAATCAATGGCTTCGAAATCTATTTCCAGTGCATTGTCGTCATTTGCCCTGCACAAAGGACCAAATCTTTTCGAGTGATGAAATAAGACATTGAACTTGGCCACACCACTATTGCAGAGAACATTTGCATTACTTGTGACACGGCACTTCGCATAAAGCCACTGACATAGACGAAATGCATGATGTAACTATTTCCTGAAAGTGATTCTCTTTGGGGATTCCTGGAGTTCTAAAGCACGCACCAGTTCTCATCAAAAACCGTCTCCTTGAACTTCAAGTACTCCTTAGCAGTGATGCCTTCTACTTCAAGATCACTGGCATTCACCTTCACATATTCCCAAATACCAGGATTCGGTCTAACCGCCAACGCGACAGATGGGGGGACCACAGCTGCCTCCTGCAAATTTACAGAACAGTAAATTTGCCAAATGTTTGAGCGCCAAATGACAGGAATCAGAGATGCTATGCTACTTTGACAAGTTCACACGTAAATTTCAAACTCTTCAAATTGCATCAGTCTCTGCTATTGCTATTTTAGGGACGTGGGTTAAACTGTGGTGTCTATTGAATATTCATCAATGCATGAGCGGAGTCATTTAAAGTAAAATCAAAGAGAAACTAAAGTCCTCGCATGACTGGCAAAAGGACTTAATGTCCTTTCAAAAAGCTAAGATTTTGTTTGCCCATTAACCAAATTACGAGGATAGTAAGTCCAATTTGCGAGTGATCGGGCGCAGGCGAGCGCACAGCAAGAGAGAGAGCGAGAAGCGACCTGAGTGGAGCTAAGAATGAACCCGAGCTGGCCTTCAAGAACCTGAGCCCTTTCGACCTTGTCTTCAATTGACTGTTCCACCTCCTCCATAATCTGCTGGCGTTTCATCAACCTCTTCCCACCCGCCACAAACCTTCTCCAAACAAGAAACCAAATCATCAAACCAAGTAAGCTTCGCATATATCCATTAGATGCGCACAAGCAACAAAGAAAACCAAGCACCCATCCAGACCCCCCACAATCACAAAAGTACCAAGAACCAAGTGATGATTACCTGGCAAAGCATCTCTTCATGTGGTACCTACTGGGCTTCATCGCTTCCGGCATGTTGTCGGCCACCGAGTCCGCCCTCTTAAGCCCCGAACCTGAGGCCATCTCCGCGATTCAAGAAGCGTAACCCCCACAACGGATTTGGACTTCACAAAGGAGCTCTTGTTCTCGTTCTTGTTCTTGTTCTTGTTCATGCTTTGCCTTAACGGGAATGTGTATATATAGCGAGAGGAGGGCTTGGGAGAGGGACGAAGAATGGATTGGGAGGAGAGAAGAGGGAGGAGGAGAAAGAACATTCTTTAATGAAATGAGTGGAAAGTTTGGAGGATTTAAACCAAGAAAGGAATTTTGGTGTGGCAGGAAAAACCGGCGTCAGAGGTTTTCGGACTGTCGGACGATATTCGAATGTTGGAGGGAAAAGAATTTGTTGGAACGTGTTCGTTTTTCTTCTGCCCCTGCAATGGACGACAATTTGATTCTTTTCTTCGCCTCTCTCTCTCTCTCTCTCTCTCTCTCTCTCTCTTTGACGGAGAAGAACGTGAAAGAAGCAAAGAACGACCGTTATGTCACTCACGTATGAATTTTAAGGAAATGAGACATGTCACTGGTGGTTTTGGGGGCGGGAGGCAAATCGTTAGGAAAATGCTTCGATGGTTGCAACGACAAATCAATAAGTATATTTTACAAAAACATCATGATGATTGATGATCATAAAAAAAGGACCCCGAAAAGGAAACCTTAAGCTACGCATGCCTTGTTGGATAATCGTCTAAGAAACAGAGATTTATTCAATAATCGCTCTAAAATCAGTTAAAATTGTAAGTGCATGGACAATGCAAGAAGCAACCGACAATTCTTAAATGAATTGTTTCAAAGTTCAATTAATCGATCTTGTCGATTAAGGGCCACTAATAGCTGATTAATATCCCGTTTGACAAAAATTTAATGCTCGCCAGAAAAGTAGAGAGCATCGCATGCATCTGTACGCTTGAGGTCATGAAGAACATCAAATCACGGTGGCAGAAGAAAACAGTTAGGTTACGAGAATTACGCGAACCATTCAAATTGTGGGATGGGCAAAAGTCAACGAAAAGTATAATCAGACAGCATTGTACGTCTTGCGATTGGCAGCATACAACGCATGATATAAAACAATTCTAAGTAATACGAGAGGAAATTATAAACAAGAGCTTAAGTCTTAAAACCACCGGCCTACGCCATCTCGTCACCACAAACGGACTCATACAATGAAGGAAAAAATCAAGACAGAGCTAGTTTGGAGTATGGGTTTATAGAGTGGGTATGGGTAAAATATCAATAAATATCGATATAAGTGAAGTCATCACCCCCCCCTCCCCCCCTCTGAGTTTACTCGCCTCCCTCTCAACTATGGACGGGAGGGATTTCACCAGAACCCTTCCCCCCTCTGGTACTTTCTTTATTGTCTCTGTTTCTTGCTTACTCCCCAATCTAGATCGAAGCTACGATGTTAAATTAGAGTTTTCCCGACCTACTCAGATTTAGGAGTCTAATGAAAAGTACCATCTCTAACTAGGATTCAAGGAGCGCCATATTTATGCGCAATACGTTTTGTTAGAAGCTTGCACATTCACGAAAGACTGCAACATATTTTGTTGTACAATGATGTTGGGAATGCGAAAATGAGCCAGCAAAATGGAAACACCACTTACAATAAGATGATGGATGAGATGGCTAATCATTTTTTAGATGCAATCACAATTGTTTTAAGGACGACGTGTCACCTAACTAACCATGCCAAATAACATATTGGATTTGGTTTATTTCAGGTTTGTAAGCTTACTTTGAATGATTTTTAAACTCAGGATTCTTCGGGCATTTGAAAAAAATTTAAATAAGAGCTGCATTTTCATTTTCTCAATAAGACTCAAATAGATTTGTTTTAAAGCTAAATCTTTTTTGTTTCAAAAGGCTTATTGAAGGATATATTCGTCTTTAGCTTTTTAATTTTTTTTCTTTTGCTGCTTTCCTTTTTTCTTTTTCTTTCCCTCCCCTTCCCTGTCCATCGTCGGCCTCAGGTGAGGGCCGCCCAAGCCGCTGTTGGCTGGGGTCGCTCTCGCCTAGGCCGGCCTCGCCAACCTTTACCCTAACGACCAATTTCCAAACGGACTGGAAATCAGAATCTGAGCTTGGTGAAGAACCACCTGCTCTTCCCCGTCTTGAACGTCTCCTCGAGCCTCGCAGCCAAGTGGTGCCCGTCGCTGGACTCGTTGTTCGACCTCGCGGCGCTGCTCTGAGAGAGCATCGCGAAGCGGGTCTTCCCGCGAGGACCGGTTCCCTTAGTACGAGGGCATCGAGGAGGCGCACTACGGGTACAGGGTCCGGGACTGCCTCTGGAGGGTCTTGGACCTGCTGGAGGTGTACATGAGTGCCGGGCGGTGGGGCGACATCCCTTACAACCGGGTCCCCTCCGTGGCCAGGAAGCTCCTCAAGGACAAGCCACAGTGGCTGCCAGCGCACTGCTCCCTCGCGAGATTGTCGCCTCACTCAACGACCCCAACGGGGGCGAAGTCTTGAAGCTTGAGTCGAAGAGGATGGTGGAGGATCTATCCGAGGAGGGGAAGTTGAAGAACTGCATCTCTGTTTCCAATGTCTCGGGGAGCATGTCGGGTACCCCGATGGAGGTGTCTGTTGCGCTCGGGCTGTTGGTGTCGGAGCTTAGCCGAGAGTCATGGAAGGGCAAGGTTATCACATTCGGCAAGCGCCCTCAGCTCCAAGACCGACTTCATGAGAAGGATGGAATTGGTGATTGATTGCAGAATCCGGGTCAGTAACGAGTTAGGAGCAGTCAGGGGTGATGACATCCTTAAGGTCAACGTCGAGGGTGCAGTGAGTGGGCATCAGGTGCCTGTAGTTGACGAGCTTCACGAACGTCTTCGCGCGACTTCTTAGCCGTCTTCTTCGCGGAGCCCTCCTTGACCACCTTACTGGGGTATATCTTGATCCGGGCAATGAGGCAGTGGCCCTAGGCGAGGCCGGCGTCGTGTGAGGGCTTTCTTCGCCAGATCCGGCGAGCCTCGCCTGACACCAGCCTAGTCGAGGGGGTCGCCGGACGGGCCGACCGCAGCGTGGGCAGCCCTCGCCTGAGGCCACAGATGGGTGGGGGTAGGGAAAGAAAAAGATAAAGTACAAAGAAAACAGTAAAAGCAATAAGGAAAAAAATTACATTTTAAAAAACGAAAATGCCCCCTCGATCAAGCCCTTATTTGAATTAAAGTGAACAATTTAGGCTTTTATTTGAAACAAAATCTACTTGAAACTCTTATTTGAAAAAATGATGACATTTCAAATTTTTATTTGAAATTTTCCCATTTGATAATGAATCGGAAATGTATATATCAAATTATTAATCATCTTTGACGGGCGTGTGCTTGCTGCTGCCAACCATGATGACATACATTGATCATTGAAAGAGATGAATTTCGATCCAACCCAACTTCACAAGTCTCGCCCTGTCTCAATGCCGCAACCCCGTGCAGATGAGCAACGCTCGGACCCGAGAATAGGGGCCGATTCAGTTTGCTGCTGCGGACACGTCTAACTCCCAAGCCAGATTATATTCAGCATATCTTTTTTCTTTTCCCTTTTTTGTTACTACTAGCGAGGTGAGTAGAGTCACATGCATCGACAGCGCAATGAAAAATTGGATTCTCGTGACGCCAAAGAGCATCATAAATAACTCAAAGAAAGCATTGAACAAAATGCCTGAGCTGAGCAAAAGCAATGACGTAGCCCAGTTCAACAGTACATAAACGTCTTGTGGCGTGTGGCCAAATCAAATCGTATCGTCATGACTAAGATTGACACGGTATATGAATGGACCGGGTAGCATGAGCTGAGCAATAGCAATCAAGATCATGACCAGAATTGGGGGCTTATAATTATCTACTTCATGTGTGGGCGCAGATGCCTGTAACATTCTGGAAGGAAGGAAGCTCAAAGAGCTACAAATGCAGCCCCAGCGACGACAAGACATGGCGATGAACCACCCTTTTAAATATGATTTTAACTGTCGCTGGCTAGGCAACTGGCCAGCCTCTCATCCTCAACATTACCTGAGCGACGATTGAGCTTTCTCCGAGATCCTGTTTTAGCTATATAAGCTAAAAAATGCGTAAAGCACACATTAAAGATCCAAAAAATTCAAATATCACTGAGGTCAGAAGAGTTTGTCCGGATACTGTGGCATGAGCATGACGCACATACACCTCATATTTCCCAGCATAGAGTGAAATTTGGGAAGCAGATGAAAAAAAGAAAACTCAGCAGTTACGCGAGAGACAGACCCACCAAACTTAGCAATAAAACATAACCCTCTTGACGTTCTCTTTGAGGGCAGGCAGTGGTCTGACAGCAGCACTGGCTCCCGGCACGCGAGTGCTCCGTGAACCAGCAGCACCCATACCAGGAGCCCCACGTCCTGTGGCGAATCCACTAGTCACAGAACCGCTGTCCGACGTCTCTGGTTCCATGTAGAAGCGAGCACGGAATGCAGCAAGATGAGCATAATACGCAGGAGGCACTGCAGGATCAAGAAATCCATCAATTCCAGTTCAAAACTATATTCCTATTTAATGTGTGTGGGGCCGAGAGAGAGAGAGAAAGGACTCACCGATAGAGACAGATCGAGTACACCTTGCATAACTGCAAAATTAAGAAGAGTAAATCAGCTCTGATTAGTAGTCACTAGTACAGTTACTGAGAAAAAGAAAAATCTTATCTTCTGACATAAGAACAGTTGGCAAACAGAAAACACAATGATTTGCATAATCCCAAATGTAGATGGGGCTTAAAATTCACTAACGCGAGAGAGATAAAATACTAACGTGTAGCAAAGGTTATTAGTCAGAGACTGAAGTCCATCAGCAGTAAATTTGTTCTCATCCCAGAGGACATGATAATGCGCTGGACGGCTGGTACCCTACCAATATCCATCCAAGTGTTAGTGCATCTTCTAAATTGAGGTCCATAAATGAAAGACGTAAATCTGGTTTATCTATGGCACATGGAATACCTGAATACCAGCATGGCTGCACAGATAGAAGTCAAACTCTGTAGGATGGCAGATCTTGGAGTCCACGACAGTGCCTGCTCAAAATTTGCAAATTGTATATTCAACAAATGACATAATGCCAACAAACAAAGCTAGTTCAGAGGTAAGCCAAAACCTTACCGGGCAATATATTCCCACTCCTATCAACTGAACCGCGGTCACGGTGATTACTAGCAAACAATCTTGTGTGGTGTCGCTTCTGAACAACAACAAATGTCACAGGAGGCTGATAGTTTGGTTCCAGGGAATTACAAGCCTGGAATTACAAGCAATATGTTATGATATCAGAGAAGTGCTACTTCGTGAACTATTTGGAGTCCACAGCATGAACATATGAGTTGCTATTGACTAAAATATTTAGAGTACGAAGTAGTTGTTGCACTGCAAGGAACTTTTACTTGAGAAGGGGTTACTACCTTGCGGATAGCATCAAGCTCATAGAGCAAGACCTGATAAAATTGTCCTTCGCTTACCCCATCCCTACATGTAAACCGGACAAAAAGTTGAAACACCATACCAACTGCCAACTGTTGAGTTAAGACGGGACGAAATAAACCTGTAGAAAATGA
The DNA here is from genome assembly GCA_021437795.1 of Rhodamnia rubescens. Classification (NCBI taxonomy): domain Eukaryota; kingdom Viridiplantae; phylum Streptophyta; class Magnoliopsida; order Myrtales; family Myrtaceae; genus Rhodamnia; species Rhodamnia rubescens. Next base: position 6,512,792 of record JAILYA010000005.1, on the reverse strand, counting down.
TGCGCTGAGGTTTCTGTCCCGTCGCTCTGCGAAACGATATAAGCAGTTCCCTGGGAAATATAACACACAGTTTGATCATCCAAATGACGATACTGACATTTGACATGTTCTGCAGGGTTGGAAAATTGGTAACCTTTACTGCTTACATGCAGGCCCAATTAGTATCAGATGCACATAAAATATGAGAGAGAGAGAGGGGCAGCATACTTTATCATGCCACCAGTCACAGTCCCTCTAACTGGATCCTGCCAGGTCTTGTACAAATCTTGAATCAGCTCTTGTCGATGGGCTTGAGCACATACCAAACCAGCATATTTGGTCACTTCAGGCCAATCCTGAGAAGCTACGACCTAAAAATTGAAAGAGGAGAGACTGAAAGTTATAATAGGTAACATGGACTCAGATTAAAATAAAACAAATTAACCAAACACGTGATCAGATGAAAAAAATAGGTACAGCAGCTATGGATGGACTAGAATCCTCTCCAGGATGAGGATGAGTGACATCGGCACCGAAGATAATTGTAGGCCGATCACTGACTAGAGGAATTCGCCTAGACAGTGCATCAACAAGAACCGTGTTCCTCCCTCCAACCTTCACATTGATCTTGAGGGCAACATTTGCCAGGTACTGTTTACTTTTCTTAAATACATGTTTTGTCAAACAACACTGAGAAACAAGCCCAAGATCTGTTTCACATATTCGCTTTAAATCCCCTGCAGGCAAAATGAATATAAGATATTATGAGTGAAGATCAATTTGAGAATCGAGGAAGACAGATGTCATTGAGAATCTCCTACCATAAAGTGATCCATTGTTATCAGGAAGAACGACGATAAGGAGGTCAATATCTTTGCCCTTAGGCTGGATTCTTGTCATGGCCTCATGGTATCGAGTTTTCAGAATCCTCTCAACTTGATCTGGACGGCCACTTACGGGCGGAAGAATAGGTTCGGGATTGAAGGCCTTAACAAACCATTAAAAGGTGAGACAAATCACCAAAAAATTGAAGAAGTCAACAAAGTCCTATCAACAAATTGTAAAATGACACAATCAATCAATACCATGCCAGATATGTAGCACATATGAGCAAGCTCATGACAAAAATCACGTGCCACAGTATCTTGAACGTTCCTCGAGAAATTGATGCAGAACCAATTGTTAACTGTGCCTCCATTAACCATTTTCTGCAAATTAAGGTTAATGCAATCAAATGCCTGAAGAGGCGACATTTCAAGGGATGCAAGGGAATGCAATAGCATGGAAAATGTCGTAGAAATGCGACAAGGAATACAAAATAATGTCCAGGCAGAAATATTTATGAAGTATTATCCACCAAACAACACACTGAACTTGTTCCCTCACCGATGTATCACAAATGAATGGACATGCGAGAAAGTGAAAACAGAGAGAGAGAGAGAGAGACTTTTTCAGAGGAAGGGAGTCATTTCACACAAGCAAATGCAGGCAAATATGAGCGCAAATTAAAGGAGCAGCCATAATCTAAAACTCTCCAATCAAGATCGCAGCACCTCCACCCCAAGATATACAAGCTGATCAAAAAGCTAAAACAACCATGTCCAACAAAAAAGCCATTAAGTCTGAGCTGCAAACAAAATACCACGAAAGCAAGACCACATCCTAGGTCGCTGAACCCCTTATTCCAAAGCTTCATAAATCCCATAAAGATTAATAACACATCAATATATTGATTGTTAAGACAGCCTGAGGCACTTAAAAACCTTTCAAGCACAACCCAGCTTCAGGAAGTAAAAGTACACAGTACTTAAATTGGGTCTCTAGTCCAACTAACAACTTACCTTATTCATCATATTCCAGCAGCCAACCTCAGGCAGGCAATCCTTTATTCTGCCCGAATCGTGATACTTGAGCTGCATAGAGGGGTAACAATCATAAATAAGAGTGATTTCCTAAACTATTGCAGATGTTAGGGACAACAACCAGGTGCACAACAATTTACCCAAGGAGCGGGGAGAATGCGTGCTTCCACTTGAGCAAGTTTCTCACTAATTTTAATCCCAAACTCCTTAGCATAAGGGTCCTCATGGTACGCATTATGATGAACAGTCTGGATGATGGAAACAAACGGAAAATTATCACCACCAGGCAGCACTACCAATATTAATCTGACTTGATATGTGTAAGCATATCAAATTAGTAAACAAAGTATTTAATATTGACAATATAGTGCAAGAACCTCCATCGACAGTACCAGCGTATGACTCCTGGTCTAATATTAATCTGATTTATCAACACCAGGCAGTGTTACTTAATGTGTAAGTACACCAGATTAGTAGATAATCTATCAAAATTTTGACAATGTAGTGCATGAACCTCCCATGACAGTACCAGTTTATGACTCCTGGTTTAAAGTCATGCCATAGTCGCACCAAAAGGATAAAATCGATAAAAACATGGTAGGAAAACCAAAGAAAATGTAGATTATGAAAAGGACAGGGGCTGGCAAAAGGTATGGCCCTAGATCTATAAAAGCAATCAATATTTCAATTAGCATCCAGGAAACATCATTTTCCATTCAATAAAAAAATGAAGGGCGAGTGGAAACAGAAATTGAAGGGTAAAAACAAAGCAACAAGTTTTTGAGGACAACTGAGCAGATTCAATCAGCTTTGTGCAATAGAGACCTTAAAGCTCAAACCAAATAAAAAAAAAAGGGACTCCCGTTGTTACAAGCATAAGCCAGCGAGTTGCAGCAGAATGAACAACTTTCTTAATGTAACTACACATTAAGTCCATACGAAAATTTAGCACTTTCGGTATAGCTATCATTGAGACTGCTAGTGAAAAATTCTCTTTTGTTTGATATTCCAGGATTAGGATATGGTCATTTATTGAGACTTTTAGTGAAAAGTTTTCTCTACTTATTTGATTCCAGGAGTACAGTGATGGAATCGATTGCACAATTTAAGATACTTATATTAATGTGTCGTTTCATTTTTCTTTCGAGTTTTCTCCTCAGCCACAAGTATCAACTAATGCATACAGCAAAATCATATGCACACTTTACCAAGGGAACAAAGAAAAGTTACTGAATCCTAATTTTCATAACTTTCTGTATCAACAGGACAGAAACTGAAAGTGCACAGCAATCAGAACACAAAATTGAAATCACAAAATGTGAAGGAAGCAGATGAAGAAACGCAAACAGAAATATTTCTACTATTTCACTAAACATCATGTGAAAAAAAAAATTGACATGTTTCTTCAAATTTCTCACCTGCATGATGTCTAGCTCTCTTTCCTGAGGGCGCTGACAGGTCACCTTAAGCAAGGCCGTAATCTGCCTCTCATTCAGCCTTTTAGAGTACCTCTGACCCTCCACAATCTTGCATACCTGAACTTAGAAATGGTAAAATCAGATATGACGGACAACAAAGTGACGACAAAAATATCAAGAATATAAGTTAAAAGTAGAGCAAAGACCTCCATTGGCAAGTAATTTGGTCTATTCTGATTTCCCACTTGTAAACAAGGCCATTGGGTGTGTTGGATAGCAAAACCATAAGTCTCATAAAAGTACTCGACCACAGATTTCATAGTGCCTCTATCATCAACAGGAAAACTAAAACCAGAAACCATTGAGAGTAGTCAATATTGTCTTCCAAAAGACATACAACAACTATGAACAACCAGATAGGCTCCAACGAAAGGGAAGTTAGCCAGACTATTAAAAAGTACTTACTTCAGCTCCCGTGTCGCCTGAGATGTCAAACCTGAGATCCGGTACTTCCTCCGCATATTACCACGGTGGGTAACTTCAACTTTCACTCCTCTGAGAGCCTTCTTTATCTGCTCAGGGTGAAAAATCAAAATAACATAACTAAAAGACACTAAAGCATGCAATTATCAAGACAAAAAACCGCAGAATGCCCCCAACCTTCACACGATCAGCATCAGATAATGGTCTGGAGGATACGTCGCGATTCAGCAACTGAGTCACAAAGTCGATGACTGGTAAGGGCTCAATAAATGCAGTGGAGGACATATCTGCAAGACAAAAAAAACAAAGTTAACAGAAAACAGAACAATGGAAATTACCAGAGAATGAGTGTTTCAAGCTAAAAGAAAGATTCAATCTTAAGGACGAAAAAAGGTGAAAGAATAAGCAATGTAGCAGTTGTACTCACCAATATTCAAAGAAAGGCCCATCTGAGTTGGTCGAATACTCTGATAGAAACCTCTCCAACTTTCAAGTCCCTCGCCAAGCGGCTGCCTTCTCCCAAGATCAGGAGAATAAAACGATCGACCCACTGGGCAATACCTGGAGAAGATTTTGACGCAACATGATTCTGTGCATGGAGGCAATATTGCCTATAAAGAACATCATTTTTTTATACCTATCTAATATTAGGCAATTCAGACACACACAAAAGATAAAAAAAAAAAAAAATAAAAAAATGTCATTCAGAACTGCCCTTTTTTCGCATCAACAAACATATTCATACCTACTAGTGGGCAATTCACGCAAAACAATGTCTAGAACTTGAAGAGCTTCCTGAGGTGCATCAGCTTGCCTTCCTTGTAAGAACAAACCTAGATGATGTAGGTCAGCACGAGCAGCCAACTTGATAACTACTTTAAATTCTCTCTCCCTCCTGTATGAAAACTGAAACAGTTAGAAACATATACAAAGATGCAGTTGGAATGCTAATCACACACTGAGTAGAACGACAACCTTGGCCCACCCGTCCCTTCATCATCATCAATTAGAGTGATTCTAAATTCCTTTGACATAAAAGGCAGAGGCCCTGCAGTATAAAGTGATTTGCGACCATCATAAGCTGGAAGTCGCTTCCCCAGATGAGATTCTCTGTACAAATCCACTAGCTTCTTCATGACTTGGCGATTGACTATTCGTGATGAGACTTCAGGTGTTATGGAAACCTAGTTATCATTAAGAAATTAAATGATGAACGTAAAGGAATGCAAGCGTCTTAAGTCAATACATCCAGATAGTGCACGAGGAGCAACTCACATCGTACTGGTGCAAATCTTTGTCTGGTAACTCGGCAAAAAAGTGGTTGGCCTTGACAACACACTTTGTACCATAGCTACCTTTGCCAGGACGAAGAGGGAACGTCATTGATTTACTTGAGGGTGGTGCATGTTGTGTAGCACCCTCTTGCTGGATGGAAAGCTGCTGAATTTGCTCTGCAATTTCTGATGGTTCACTTGGCTGTGATGATGAACCGGCCTCCATCTGCTGAGGAGTCACCCCGGCTTGATATGGAGCCTGGGTAGCTTGGTGCAGCTCGGGAACTGGAAATCTGGATGGGCCACCAGGAGGTCCGCCTTCACTGCTACCTCCCATGCTGCGACTGCCGCCATACCCACCCCGGCCACCATGTTGAGGAGGCCCACCCCTTCCTCTACCTTGATATTCAGGAGGGCCACCGTAATGCTGCTGCTGCTGCTGCGGCGGCGGCATCCCACGGCCACGTCCTCCGCCATAACCTCCATGACCTCCTCTCTGACCCTGGGGACCCCATGCTCGACCACCCGGATGTCCCCCTCCTTGTTGAGGTGGAGCACTTCTTTCAGATGGGCGTTGAGAACCACGGCCACTACCCCCACCTTGCTCTTGGGTCTCAGAGCTCTCACCTCCACTTGAACCTTCAGATCTCTTCTTCCTCACCATTGTGACTCGAGATCTGAAAAAGCAATTCACATGAGCAAACTATAAATTTGGAGTCACCAACACCAATTTAGGTCAACCAAAAAACCTAGAATGATACTGCCATGTTTATTTGCAGAGCATTAGCAATAATTCAATTAGAATAATAAAACTTAAGAATTATTTCCTACAATTTCAGAATAAATATCAATATCATATGTGGCAGACAGGAACAAGTTTTAGTATTATTTGAGGACTCCCTATGATCCCCATAGAATATGCTTCAATATCGCTCATACAAATTACAAAGAAAATGGACAAAAACTTACTATGCCTAAATTTGTAAAAGAAGACTTCACAAAACCACTTAAAGCAATTTACCCCGTCATCACCCCCGGAGGAATTAAACACCAAGCAACCACATTAACAAAAGAGATGGACTAAAATCGGCAGAAATATATCAATAACAGCGTGATGAAAGTATGGACAGGCTTGCCATGATACCCAATAGTTAAGGAGACACAGAACATGCAAACTACAGAATAATCATAATGTTAATTGCCAGAGAGGTAAATGCGTCAAGCATTTCGATAACTGTCTGCAACTCAGAAACAGAAATGAACCCTACCAAGCTCGGATTTCAATAACAAATATAGACAGCAACCCAAAAGCCAAGCTGCAGAAATCCCTCCCTTAAGAAATGATTGACGACAAAGAAATCAAAAGGCCAGTGAACAGTCAAAACCCAGCATCAGAAGTGAAGGAAAAACGAAACCCTAAGAGAAAAGCTCTTTACCTACGGAATCTGTCTACTTAAGGCACTAGCGCTCCCAGCGAAGATCGACAGACCAAAAGCACCGCAAAAAAACAAACCGATCACCGAAAACAACATCCACAACCTAAAACACAAATCCAGCGTCCGAGATCTACCGAGCTCAAAGCGAAACACGACCAAGCTAAAGCCCAAAAGGCGACACTAAAAACTTCACAAAACCGAACAGATCAGCACAACCAGCCACGGAGAAACCGCCACAGTCACTCCCGGCCGAGAGCGAAGCGTGCCAGATCCATTTGCAGAGCGGGACGGAGAAAAACAAACGGCGACGGCCACAAAAGAAAGGCCGCGCAAAAAAGGCCGAAAAACGGAAAAAGCCCTAGAAATGCAAAGCAGCGGCGGTACCTCGAAATCGGCGGACGGGAAGCCGCACTCCGGCGACAATCGGCGCGAGAGGAGGAGGAGGAGGAGGAGGAAGGTAAAAGTGTTGAGTGAGCTGTACCAGCACCACCGCTCTCGCAGAGAGTAAGAGAGAAGCAAGACAAGCAGAAACGTGTATAGGTAAAATCTACAAGAATGCCACCCAGGGGCAGCTTATAAAGCAGAGGCTGGTGCTTGAAAATGACAACTCTGTCCCTACTCTCACCCTACAGTCCTCTTCAGTCTCCCCCCCTCCCAAGCTTCTCTCGCTTTACATCGACAGAATAATATTTTCCGTTTAGCATAAGCCCCTTCTTTAATATTAAAGATGTTTGGATTTACTAAAAAAAAAAATTCCTTGTACCATTTTAAGATTTCCCAGAATTGCGCTTGATTTCTTTCTCTCGTATTCAAAATAATTAAGGAAATAACATGAATTTCCACGTACAAAACTGAAAAATATATCTCGAGGTCGTTTGAATAATATATCCACCGTGATATGATATCACGAAAACTTTTTTCTATCTCAATATTGATTGAAATACAAATATGTATTATATTTCGATTTGTAATAGGTTAAATTAAAAGATTTCGGGTGATTGGAATTAACCTTCGAATTATAGTATATTATTCATGGCATCATTCTTTTATTCTTTTTCTTTTTTACTTTCTTTCGCGGGCATAATCTTGCCCCCATAGGCGATCGGCAGCGACGATGAAATGACCACGTATTATTCGACGTGCATTTTAAGAAATGACATTTTGCATTAAACGATGGATATGTTTTATCCGTAACGGATGTTTGGATCATCGTACACGTAGATTTCTTACCATTTCGAGCTTTGCAAGATAGGTAGGTATATTATTATTAACATTACTCGAAATAACATAAAAGTACAAGTGAACTACAAATTATGTATCGTGTGAAAAAAAGGAACAACATTTTTGCTCGTGTTTAATCAAGAGCTGTGTAGGCTGCATAGGATCAAGGCCCACGCGAGGGATAAAAGAACAAAAAGGTGGACAAATAAAAAAAAATCCTAATTATTAAATAACGAAAATAAATTGCTGGTGAAAATACACAATATACACGAGAAAATATTGTTATAGCTACGGGCTAATGGACCAATAAAAGTTAGCAAAACGAGACATATTTATTCGGTTCACATGTCTCTTTAATCCATGTATCTCTGCGGTTTGTGCATCTCTTCAGTACATGACCTTCCAAACTCTGTAAATTGAAATGAAACTATTCTCCGTTAAGAAAGAAGAAGAATATATAATGCATCTCTTCTCTTCCAAACTCTATAAATTACCGGCTCGAGGAAATGTTCGATTAAGTCCCGTTTGCATAGTGCTAGTCCAAACAGTTTTGAGATAATGTATCTCGGGAGGCACAGTTCAGAAATCTACGAAGCACCATTAGCAAGAATTAATTCCTTGTGGAGGTTCCGTAATCCATACCTTATCTCATGTCTCATTCTAGCACATTTTATAGCGACTTTGCAAATCCATATTCGATTCGCTGTCCAATCATCTTTACTTGTTAAGAAATTCATTCAATATATTTATTTATTGACATGGTCTTTATTATATTTGTCATTGCTTTCTTGGGGTTGTTACACCTATTCAATTTTATTGGTTACAATAAAAACGTATCCAACAAACGTACAGTGACGAGTGGAATGATAGAGAATACTTCCAAAATTCGAAACCTTTTATGGGGAGGTTGCCGTTCCATATAAAAAAAAAATCTAATTTCTAAATTAAAATTACGGGAGAGATTATTTAACGGTTATTGACTTTGCGTATTTACCCATGAATTCGATATTCGCAAAATAAGTAAGACGTTTCTCTAGAAGATTCTGGAGGCAAAGTTGATCGGGCGGGCAGGAAGCAGCGAGTTGTGCATTGGCTCGGTCAAATCGGACCGTTGGTGGGAGGGACGAGACTTTAAACGAGAGCGGTCCGATGGGTGGCGCTTTTGGTACAAACGGATAACTGTCCAATCAATCCACTGTTTTTTTCGACCAAAAAAAAAAAGAAAAAATCTTTTCTTTTTTTTTTCATTTATCATTATGGCCATTTCCCTTAACTTTTCGTTCTTCCTTTTTCTGCTACCGGTGAAAATTGGCCACGCGTGTTAATAAATGCGAATCCAACGCGCCACTTCGCTCGGTCCTAAAAAAAAAAAAACAGGGAGAGAAGAAGCAAATGCTCCGGGCCTCCGGCCAGTTTACCGACCGGACATTCGGGGCTGTTCTTGATTCGGCCCGAGCGTCCCGCGAAGCCAAAATCTTACGAGTATCAAAATCAGATGGCGGCCTTGTGTTCCGTAACTGGATACGAACGTCACCCGGCTATGTGGGACGGCGGAAATGGAGTTAGCCATCTGTTCGAAACCATCCGGAAGAGGTTCGGACCTCGATCGGAGAGAAGTTGGTGCGAAACGAAAGGGGCTCGCGGAGCCATCGATTCGCACATTTCCGCGTAAACCGACACCTCCATGGCCCTTTCCCAGGGCGTTAAAAACACGGGGTCACATGTTTGCAACTTTACTATAACTTCGGTCGATGACATGAGCTCCCCGCGTTAATTAAATCGCTAAATCTGACGAAGCACGACATGTTCGGAGCAGGTCCAATCAAAAAGACAAAAACGGAATGACTGAACCTTCCCGCCCCGCGTGACTTAACTTCCAATGGGGAGAGCTGTTTCAAAGCGAGGGCCAGCGCAGAAAAGGACAAAGCCGTGACTGGAATCGTGATTCTAAGGCCCTTTTTCAACGCTTTTGATGATAATTGCACCCCCTTACACGTCACGCGATGTTGTGACTGGAGGAATACATGAGAAGTTGTCTGATTTAGGGAATATATTTCTTGTTGGTGTCCGAATTTGGCTCAAAACCCCTCTTCCGGGATATCCTAGGCTAGGTGGTGGAGCGATTTGCAAAGCAGAGTGTAATTCAAGGGCGCTTTTGTTTCATGAAAAATTCGAAATTTCCGAAAAATTGCCTTATGGAAAGATGATTTAATTACATAGATTAGAGAAATTGGCCAATACGAAACGAATGGGCTAGTGGAGCCATCGGTTTGGACTCCTGCGCGTAAAAGTAAAACCACGCCTCCGTGTACCTCTTCCGAGGCATTAAAACATGGGTCACATGTTGCTACTTACTAACTTTGATCGACGACATGAACTCACGGGATCATTAAAATCCTTAATTGTACAAGCACGACATTTTTCGAAGCCGGTCAAATCAACGGCAAAAATCAAAAGGCTGAACCTCTGCGCCTCGCATGACTTTGATCTGTTTGTTTCGTGAAAAATGTGATATTTTCGAAAAATAATTTTCCAAAAGTCATTTTCTAGTGCATGGCCGAGACTTAAAAATGTATTTGAAAACGATTTCCGTCATTTGGCATGGAATTGATTTTCCTAAAAAATATTAAATAATTTGAATTGTTAATTATTTTTTTATTTTTTGAATACAAATTTAAATTTTTAATTATTTATTTTTTAATTACTATCTTTTTTTTCTTCTTTCTTTTTGATTCTTCGCCTGCCGGTTGCGGACCATAGGCGAGGTTGAAGCTTGGCGAGCTAGATTCGGCGAGGCGGAGCTTGACCGAGCCGATTCGACGAGGCCGAGCCTCACTTGTGGCCAATCGCCGATGATCGGCTAACGAAGAAATTAAAGAAGAAAGAAGAGAAAAAAAATTAAAGAAATTAATTAAAATTCATTTTTCAAAATTTTGAAAAAAATAAATGAAAAATGATAATAAAGTAAAAAATAATTAAAAATAAAAAATATATGTAAAAGGGAGGAGAAAGGAAAAATGAGAAAAAGAGGAAAATATTTTCTCCATTTGTAAAAGAGGTTTTCTGACGAGGGCAAAGTATTTTTTGGGATTAGCTTATTTTTCATGAATTAAATATATAAAATATAAAAAAATATTTTTTGCGAAATAAATAAAACTTCAAAAGGCAATTTTTAACTTCTGTGTGAGGGCCAGCGTAGATAAGGACGAAAGCGTGGCCGGCAATCGTGATCCAAGGGCCATTTTTCAGCGCGTTGACAAGAATTGCACTCCCGGACAAGTTACCCGACATTGCAAATGGAGAATTACATGGGAAGATAATTGTTGGGTCCGAATTTGGCACTAAACCCCTCTTCCAAGTTACTCTAGCCTATACGGTGGTGGGATTTGCAAAACGAGTGCAATTTGAGGGCTAGATGATTAATTACATCGATTAAAAAAGCTTTTTTTTTTGTTTGTCAAACGTCGATCAAAAAAGTTAATCAACGAGAAATATTCTCATCATCGATAACAGTTTATGTCTCGCTATTTTTGTGGATAATAAATATATTTTTCATTCATTTATCTTCGTATGCGATACGAGCCATCGTTTTTCAAAAAAATGTTTCCCAAAATCTCAAACTCCCATGAAACAAACGCATCCGAAGGCTCCATTTATTTCATAAAAAATAAATAATTCGGAGAACGTTTTCTTGGAAATGATCACTCATATGCTTCCTAAAATGAATGGATGAAAAATATTTTCGTTGTTCACAAAAACGTCTAGACATCATTTTTTTTATTGGCTAATTATTTTGAGCGGCGCAAGCAACCATTTTCAAAACGATGCTTTCGGAACCATTCATTTTCAGCGATGATCCGCACAATTTTGAACTTGAAACCTTTTTTGCTCCAACTTCGTGTGTAATTTGATAAAAGGCGAGGCGGCTACTTCGTAGAGGATGCCATAGATCGTGCTAAGTAAAAAGTATGTCTTGAACGGCAAGGCAACTTTAAGGTAGCACTTGACCATGTAATGCACGGTTATATGTGAATATTCAGTTTCTTTACAACCAAGAGTCATCGTATGTACCAAAAGGCATGTTCATTCGCATGAAGTTAAAGAATTGATCGAGTCAACAATTTTTATTTTTATTTTTACTTTAAATTCTTCGAATCTACATTAAATTTTATTATATCAAATATAGGGCTAGGAGTGATGGGTGGGAGAGCACACTCGCTCCACCAAAAACCAACGCATTGCCTTATCAAAGATTTACTCTTACGTCTTAGACACCAGTGTGCCTCGAGAATGATTATTTTATAAGACTAAATCTGACTGCGGTAAGTGTCAATACAAGATGCCAATTTGCGGTATCATGTTTCTCGTCTTTTTTTTTTTTTTTTTTTGCCGAAATAACATTTCATTCATATTAGCACAAAAAAAAAAAAACCAGAGTCAAACATCGCAATGTAACCGCTACAACTTCAACACAGAACAAACCACGGATATCGGGATGAATCACTAGATTAAAGATAGGGCTCGCATACTAAAAAAAAAAAAATCTATAACTTCTTCAAACCAAGATCGGCCGCCTTTCACGTAATCCGTCTTCGATAATAAGTACACATCGAGATCTTCATATGTTGCTATGACTCGCCTTTCGGCAATGAATGCCTAAGTTCGGTGTCCACAACACCATCGTCATGCGGTATAAAAAGGTTGAACGAGCACGGATCGAATAGTGAGAATAAAACCTTCACGAAACTCTTCCGATCTCCGTTGAAACCGGAACTTGTACGCCAACGAAATCCAAGGGAAGCAAAACCTCGAAAACATATACTAAGAAAACTTAAAGGAGAGAAAGCTTCCATATCTATACTAGATTGAAAGAAAACGGCTCATCAAATGGGAGAAAAGCAAGAAAAAAGAATAAAAAAACTAAATCCGTCAACAAAGAGAGGAGGGGTGGGAAGGGGAGCGAGAGATCTTGTGATGTGCCAGGCACGTCACCTCGGGAACGCGTTTTTCTTCTTTCTCTTTTTTTTTTTTTCCTGAAACACAAAAACGCAACATAAAAGCAACCCAACTAAGCAGACATAACAGCTTCCAAAACATTTACAACCGCGCGTACTATTTATTATATGTGTCATATTTTTGATAGTACAACCTAACCTCCCATCTTATATACGATCAAATTTATGGAAGGTGGAGCCGGCGACTATGATTCTATCCGATCCCTACCGCTACCGTTAACCCTTATTGGACTTTTCCTCCTCCTCTACGGTTCAACCTCCGCTCTAAGGCGTCATTCCGGCTTGAAAACCCCACGGCCCATCAAAGTTGCATAGAGGACGCATAAGTGCGCCATCAATATTTTGATACAAGGCGACAAAGGCAAGGGGAACCGTCTTTGCTCTTCCAATATCTATCCATTTAACAGTCATGACTCTAATATACGTGGTATTGTTCTCCACGTCCACTACATCGCGATGGGAGAACTTTAAGTGGGTAGGCAAACAAAAGAGCAGGGCGGGCGGCACATCCATCTCAGTTTTCTGAAAAATAAAAGAACGAGCAAATAGCCCAAAAAATGAAATTACTAGGCCTAAGTCAATGCGCCAGCCTAACATTCAATGTTGTGGTGTTAGTAACATGCTGAAAACAAAGCTGTCCTATGATCTACTGCAAAAAATATCATGTGTCACTTGGTATCGAATATGCAAACGTGCAATGATTCCATAATGTAATCATGCATAGGCTCATTTACTGGCTCATTTACTCGTAGGGCCGTGAGCTCGTAAGCTCTTTTCTTGTAATCTCATTTCTCGTCATTCGTTCCCGGGAACACTTTCTCATAGGCCCAACGTCGCTCAAATTAATGACGTCTCATTCATGCTACCACCTCAAGGGAACAACGGCTCGTAATCATTCTTGTAATCAAATAGTTTCATAGCCAATTTTGAAATCACGCCGCTCCCTTAGGCCTTCAAGGGAACAACAGCTCGTAATACTTTCTCGTAATCAAGCTAAATCATAGTCAAACTTGTAATCATGCCCCCTTGGGGAACAACGGCTTGTAATAATTTATCGTATTTGCACACAATCACACTTCTGTAAGCGCATGTGCCGATTTATGATCTCTTCTTAGCATGTACAATGCAAGGTTGGTTCGACGGGAGTGAGGCTCAACTCAATTCATGCCTGGGCGGCACTTGACTCGACTTGGGCCCGACCGGTAGAAATATTCCCGATTCGATCATGGGACGGGCGAGGGACCGTCCGGGCCAGCCTTGGTTCGGCGTTAATGGTCCCGGCGAAACCCGAGTGTGACATCCCGGATTTTCCTTGCATTAGAAATAATTAGAAAGTAAAGGAAATTTTCTCGACCATTATTTAATGAATTTTTTTTATAAGTGGTTGCACCGTAACTTCTCAAAAAAGTTATTTAAAAAATTTTCAAGAAATTGATTGCTTAACTTATTTGGGAATTTTTCAAAAAATTTATTAGAAAATATAATATGAAGAAATAATTCTTAAATTGATATTAAGTCAATGGTAAGTCAATTTTCTAAAAGATAGGATCAATGTCATTTTCAAGCATTTAATGATAGAATAAGATCAATGTCATTTTCAAGCATTTAATGATAGGATAAAATTAATGTCATTTTCAAGCATTACATGCTAAGATAAGATTCAATAATAACCATACAAATGGACCAATCAAATTAGGATACATAGCTACTCTAGAAACATAGAATTAATAGCTTAAACAAGTGGACCAATAGAATACCGATAAGTGGAATCAAGAAGGGTTTAAGGTGGACTAATAAGATTTCAATAAGTAGCTAATCTACAGTAGGACGACCTATAGGGTGCAAGGTGGCCTAATAAAATAGAGCTAAGTAGCTACTCTAAATATAGGATGACATATTGAATAATAGGCTTTTGAGGTGGTCTAACAAGAATAGGATAAGAAGCACGTATATTAATGGCATAAAAGACAAAAACTTTAGGCTATAAAAAGGAGGATGATCTCCCATTTTAGGACCACAAAACCCCATCATTTTCCTATTCTTTTCTCTCTCTTTACCGTCGACTCTCTCTCCCTCTCACCCCACGCCACCGACGCCGTCCGCCTCTTCCTTTGGCTTAGTTTGGGTTTCGTTAGTTAATCGTAGTGAAATACGATAATTTGGCGAAATGTAAATGGGATTATTAGATCTAATGCAAGAACGTCCGTCCATTACTTAAACAGTATTGCATTAGATTGACATGTATTGTGTGCATTTCGTGTGCGATAAATGTGTTATTGCATCAAGCCATGACGATATTCTCTTGCATTAAAATGATTTGATGCATGCGCCCGCAAGAATGTGTTTGTGCGGATCATCCGAGGAACGACGTATGGCCGATAGGCAAACATTCCCTTAAAGTCTCAAGAGTTCGTATTGTGGGTATATTGAGCCATCATTTCGTGAATGTGATTATGCTAAACGTTCATCGTTTGGTAACGTTTAAACCACAAGTGAGCGTTCTCGAGATACGTCTTACTAATTATGGCCCGAATAGGCAACTATTATGGCCATAATAGGCAAATATTTATGGCTTGGATAGGCACATATTGACGAGCCAGGAATGGATGTTTGATGTGACTTCATGAATTAATGTGTCCATGGCATTTGAACAAAAGTTATGTGGTGAATTTCATGCATTTGATGATTTACAAATGAAGATTCATGCGCATATTTACAATAGATTACATGATAGTTTTATTGAGTGTAAAGTCGACATTCCTGTTTTATGCCTAGTAATTTCATTTACTAGGCCGCTTGCTCATCCCTTTATTTTTTCATAAAATTGATGGACCTACCACTAGCTCCTCTGTTTGGTTGGTCCACCCATATGCATATGTACCAAAGTGACGTTGTTGACGTGGAGTTTTGAGATGTGGGTGTTAGTAGCTAAGAGAGATAGAATATAAGAGTGAATAGTTAACCTCCTTCTATTTTATTCATAGAGTAATAAATGGGAGATTATATGATGATTGTAAGATATATTGATGTATATATAAGATTATGTGTGTTTATGTATGGAGGTTGCTATGTCTCTGCTACTTCAATACACCTACCGTTAGAAATAAATATTGGCGTAAAATAATAAATTAATTAGAAAAGAGGTATAATAACGGGACAAAGGTTCTAGAGTCGTTACACCGGGACGGACTGTCCCGCCTCGGTTGGCTTGGGGCCGAATCGGACTGGCCCGCTTGGACTATATTAAATATCTTGTGTCTCCTTCCAATTGGTCCAAATGTTAATTTAGTTTAGGTGAGGTGTCCCTATGATCTTTAGACTAGATTTGTCTCTTTCTAACTGATCCACTTGTCAAAATACTAAATATCTTAGAATGTAATCATTGCTCGATAAAATATCTTAGCTAAAATATCTAAGGCTAATGATGACTTTAACCAAAATATCAAAGAAACATATCTTCTAATGTAATGATGTATGTTAAGCTAAATATCTTCGATTTAATGGTGATTGTCAAGCTAAATATCATCTAGAATCATCCAAAATCGAATCAACCCGCAATTGATCTCGGGCGGTAAGGATGGATCGTGATCGAATCGGATGGTTGCGGTGATCCAAACTTGCTATCCTTGGTCGCCACCACCCGGGCGGCACCGCCCTTGGTCGGTGACGCGATTCTAGCATGATTGCCTCGGTCCGTGTGGGCCGGCCGCGTGTCTCCGCTGGCTAGGTGCGGGGCCGATTCTTGGCCGAGTGTGCCTCACCCCGATCGATCATCGATCCCGCTTGTTCGTTAACCCCACTTGGTTTCCGATCCATCGCCGATTCCCTTCGATCAATCCTTGATCCATTCGAGGCCGTTACAAGGTTTATGGCCAACTCGTGACTTGAGGCCAATTCATGACTAGTCCATCGGATTCATTCGATCCGAAGTTGATTCAAGATCGATCTTCGCAGAATCCATATGACCGATTCGGTTGTCTCGTGATCGGTCCCTTTTTGATTCCATGGTCATTCTTCGATTTCCTTTATAATTAAGGTGCGGATGTCGCCACAAGGGATAACTTCTTTAACAAGTTAAGGGATGGCTTCCTTGATAAGCTAAAGGATAGCTTATTCAACAAGTTAGGGGGTGGCTTCCTCAAGACGCTAAAGGGTAGCTTCCTTGAGAAGCTCCTTAGTGGCTTGTTAATTAAGTCGAAAAATATCTAGATATATCACTTTATAACTAAGGTCCGGATGTCGCCACAAGGAATAACTTCTTTAACAAGTCAATGGATGGCTTTCTCGATAAGCTAAAGGATAGCTTATTCAACAAGTTAGGGTGGCTTCCTTAAGAAGCTAAAGGGCGGCTTCCTCGAGAAGCTCTTTACTGGCTTGTTGATTAAGTCGAAAAAAATCTAGATGTATCACTTTATTGCTGAGTTTGCTAATACGATAAATTTTTGGATGTCACGTATCTAGCTTAAGCCCTCCCCGGCCTAGAGGTAGAAGAAGGAAGATGAGAGGGAGAGAAGAAGGTTTTGGGCGGTTAGGGTTTTTGAGGGGAGAACAAGAATATCATATTTGTCTTTCAAATTCGTGAAGTTAGTCACACCAATCATTTTTGGATTTTCGTGCCTAATTTATCATTTGAAAAAGGGTAATGTTAACGAGTGCCTCTTGATATTGGCTAAGTTTGCATTAAGAAAATATTTGGATTATACAAAATACATCCGAAGTAATGCAATGGAAATTTTCATTATTCCTTAAATGGGTGTTTGGTCTCCCTGAGCATTGTGGATTTGCCCACGTACAACAACCCAACAAAGCGATATAATTTGAACCGACTCGGTCTATAACGTGATAATTCTTTTTGTTTTCTTAAGCAAAAAAATCGATTATTGATCTTCCAATCAAAACTTAAAATTACTCAAGTTTCAAATAATTATGAAAAGATTTTATGTGATTTTACAAAGTTAAATATTTTGAAGGTATTAATTGTTTCGTGTTAAAAAAAAAAAAATTGTATAAGAAGTTTCTTGCACAATAAATGCAAAAAAATTGCTATTCCAACATAGTGATTGTTCTCGTGACATGTACAATCAAGTTTTAGGAATTGAACACTTTCATCGTTGTGGATATTTAACAAGTGCCCTCGGGCTTTTCTTTATAAAAAAACGATTTCTATTTTGCTCTTTCATCATTGGCATGATTACAGCCGAATAATAGAGTAAGAAATATACCCGACCACGAGCTCAAATGGCACATTCGGGCGAGGTTTGGACAATGCTATTTATGCCCACCGCAGCTCGACTTGGACCGTACACATGACGTTATTCTTATGAACATGCTTCGATAACAAACTAGGCTTGAACTAAAGGCCTTGCCTAGACTCGTCCATTCATCGTGCCGGAGGGCGAGCGGAGCGAACGAAGTGCAAAGGCGAGTGAGAAACCGAGCGAAGAGGTGGAGACGAGGGAGTGACCGGAGCGAAAGAAGTACGAGAGAACTAGGGTTTTAATTTTGAGGGCAAAAAAAGTAACTAACCAAACTTCATTAATTGGTAAAAGTAGCTTTTCGAAAATGTCGAAAGCCCAAATCCAAACCTGTCTTGGACTTTTAGTTTTGTCAAGGCCGATGTTTGGTCGAATGGGTCTTGAAAGAAGTTCCTAAGCGCTAGACGTGGCCGGTTCTCGGGCCGGTTCGATTCCGTTTTTTAAATTTAATTTTTAAAATAATAAATAATAAAATAAACATAAGAAATTATAAAATTATAAATTATAATCAAATTGTACATTGTAATAAAATTTGGGGAAAAAAGAGAGAGAGGAGGAATGAGTTTGAATTTAATGAATTATCATTAATCGCCTACATATCTTATTGAGGATTTAGAAGAATCAAAGTCCATGTAGTTTTTTTACCTTTAATAACCCCAACTTACCTCATCGTCAATCGTCGCTACCCGTTGTGGTACTTGTGGCGGTGGTATATCCACAATCATCACTAAAGAATTTGTGTTCTCGATCCAGCTCTTGGTGTCGAAATCTAGTTTCGTCCAATCGTCAACACAAGCTTGAGCTTTCACGCACTCCGGACTTAATCTTGAACGGCGAGAGTCCAAAACTAATCCTCCAAAGCTAAATGCTTGTTCCACCGCAACCGTTGAAGAAGGGGTTGCTAATATCCGGCGAGCAATGAGGGCGAGAACCCGGGTAATCGTTTGAGTGACTCTTCCACCACTCTAGGATTTGGAAATATGTACCGTGTTCGGCATCACGAAACGCAAATTGAGTAGTTAAATATTTTTCTAATTCGAAATACTACATGTTGCCCATTTTTATTTTTTTTTTGTTTACTCTTAAGCATATCGTACCCTCTACTAAGTGAACTACCACTTCGTTTCGTGAGACAATAGATTGTAAAGATCCACAATAACTTAAACCATATCTACCACAAAATTCTCCATATAATACTACTATAGATTCTTTAACCTCTTCTTGTATATTTGAAATATCTATTACATCTTCTAAATGTAAACAATCATAATAATACACATTCGGATAATCTAGCAAACCATCTAATTTAATATGTGGATAAAAAACAATACTAACTAAATAGACAAGAGGAATTTTGAAATAATAATACAACCATTTTTCTCACATTACTAAAATAGTCCGAGTTAATTCAGTGAATTTTTTCATATTCACTAAAAACATTACCAATATTAACATATTCTATTAAAAATAAATGCGTAGTAGGATAATGAATATCATATAAAGCATTAGTAGCATCATTAAAAATTTTCAAAAAATATAATTTTTTTTGCAAACATCCCAATGTTGAGGAAGTAAAGTAATTTCGGGAAGATTTTGCGAAATAAACATACACAATAAATCTTTGAGAGTACTTTTTCGAATAGTTGGTGCTTGCGGAACCAACTCAATATTTATCAAATATTTCAAATTAAAATTTTCACCAAGTAGTAAACGGAGTATGATCAAGGGCAACATATTCAGCTAATGTTTGTTTATAAAGTGCATCGATGTAACGGAATAAAGGATGAGTATTAGGATTGGCGTACCCGAAAATTTGTTGTTGCCTAGTGTCGATCTCCGCTTACGTTTGATGTTTTTTTGTCGGATGCCGACGGAATGTTTTGTAACCGTCTCCTTTAGTAAATTTGTACGTTTGCGAACAATATTTACAATTTATATTATACTTACCTTCGCTTTCATCATATACTTTGTCGAAGATGCATGCCCACAAGTCGGATGTACTCTCTCTCGGCCCTTCCGTTCGGCTCATTGGCCGTCGACCTTTCTTCAACACCGGTAGGAGGATAAAGACTTTCTTGTGTTGGGACGTGCTCGACGTTCGGAATGGGAACAACGTTGATATTATCGTCGTCGTTTTCCCAATATGTATACTCACGAGGATCATATCCAGGAATAAGATGTTCGGAATCTCCCATCGCCATCTTGGCCTTTCTAGTGTTTCTACTTTCACTTGCCATTTTTGAGAGAATTGAGGCGGGATTGAGAGAATTTGAGAGAATTGTTGAGATGATTTGTGAGAAAAATGAAAGGAAGAGAATATGTATTTATAGAGAAGGGGAGAGTTATTTAACTTAAAAAAAGTCAATTTTTTTTGTCAAGCAATGGCCAATGGCCTTTGCATTGCAATGCAACAAATAAATGGCTGCTGCAAAAAGCCGTTGCAAATTGCAATAGCTCTTTGGGCGATTGAGGCTCGGGCGCCCATTTTTTTATATAAAAAAACGGGTCGGAACCAACTCGAACTAGCGATTTCGGGCCGGTTCCGACAATTTAGGAACCGTGGGCCCGGTTAACGGGTCGGTTCCGGGCCCCGATTTCATTTGGCCACGTCTACCAAGCGCCTCAAATTTTGCCCCAAACCTCTTGAAAAAGCCGAATCAAGCGCAATCCAAGTATTTCCTCCCTCGTATCTCCTTCAAACCCGGGGCAGCTTTTGCCAACGCTTTCCAAGATCACTTGGCGCCTTTTTCTACTAAACCCCAACTTAAACAAAGATGCACGTGCAATAACTTGTGGCTCTCTTTATCATCATTCTATTTTCTTACGAATTCCTCCGCGGCTTATTATCTTCATGATTGATAGAAGTCGATTAGTGTTACAATTGACTTTAAAATTTCCCCCCAAAAAAATTATAAAGCTCGAGTTCAAAAACAAAAAGAAAAAAAGCAAAAGCATTTTCATACTCAAATGGGTTCGCCTGCCAATGCCACCGTAGCTTTGTGCAATTAATGCAAATGGCTCCTTCGACTTTATAGCGTCACCATCGATTCTCGGATCGAATCCCACGATGCATCACATGCCCCTGCTTCGCAACACCTGTGATCCTAATAAAGCGAGGCGATGCCAAATCCGGCTCTCCAAACCACGTCATGCTCGAAAGGGAGGAAATTCTAGTTTGGTGCAACTCTTGCTTTGGTGCAATTATTGATTTCTTCCCTCGAGGGACCGAAGTCAGCCGTTGGAATTCAAGACGCGGCGGAAAATGTTTCCATCGCGACGACGATTCGTTCTCGGGAGAGAAAACGACGTGCCGTTTACCCGTCGTTTTTCACAGGGACGTAAATGATCATTTGCTAGGAAAACCCTTTTTCGGTTTTTCACCGAAATAACCGGAGACGACAAACCCGAGATTCGCCACCTTGGAAGCACCGAAAGGATTAGAGTTTTCGGCTGTCCTAATGTCTTTATTGCTTTACATCACATTCGAAAATATGCCCGTCAAGAAAAGAAGAAGTCGTCCATATGAGCTAACCTCGGCAAGACATCTTCTGTTGTCTTTCTAATATACGGTATGAGAATTCATGTAGACCTTTTTTTTATAGATGATTTTCTCGAACAACTACTGTTTCTCCGTGATTTCAAATGTAACTCGACGCGATATGCTCAATCCGAGTATCGATACAAACGATATGAACATCGCAAGCCGCGTTTCTTTCGGTACCAGCGGGTCGAATCGACATTTGATATCTCAGCACCGATATCGACGAGTTACACGAGATTACCGATTGCGAGCCTTGCGAATACATACATAGATCCTGAAAAATTGGGGAACTGGGTTTAATTGGAGTTGCCACCGTGTGCTGATCCTTCATCTCCCATTAAGGTCGCTTTCGTTATCCTCTGCTAATAACATATTATGGAGATGGAATGCATAGGTGGCCACTGATCATATGATCTCAAAAGCAAATTTTGGACCAGCCATTTATCTCGGGTTGCTTTGCCCCTACTAGAAGTAGTCTTCTTCCTTTGGAGGCAAAGCTTGATTTAACAAATAGTCCATCTTAATATTAGATCAAAGAGGACATCCTTCCATTTTGATATTTGCTCCTCCTAGAAGCAGTCTTCTTGTTTGTGGACGATGAGAATATTTTTCGTCCTTTCTTTAGAGACTTTGGACAGTTCCCCTCATTCATTTTTTCGGAAGCCACACGAGAGATCATTTTTAAGGTAATGTTTTTCAAATTAATCATTTTTTTTGCTAAATAAACAGAGGCTAAATATCACATCCAATATATGCTAACTTGGACTTGTCGTGTCAAGATAGAAATTTTTGTTTTTTCATTTCTTTTTTTTTTTGCTTGATTCCAATTTTGCGACTCGACTTTTCTTACAAAGCAACACCCGAAACTTTCTCAACATACAAAATTTCGACAAGTAGATTTTCTTAAATGAAAGTTCCGCTTAGCGCTAACCTGGTGCGGGTAATCATTTAAAATTTATCAACGAACAATTAATGCCCTTAAGACATCTAAGTACTTACATTTTGGGGCAAACACAACACAGGTGCATGCTCGCGGCGTGGGCAAAACTTTCGTTGTAGTGAGCAATTAACGGCTTCCCCTAGGACAATTTCAAACGAAAATTTTGTGCAGAAGGAATAGAAGAAGGGATTTCTTTTTGTGAAAGTCCTAAGAATCGCTTTCTAATTTCAATTTAGTACTTAGGGGTGAGCATTTGAACCGAAGATCGGATGGTGGTATCGGTTCCCAATTTCGGGGACTAGGGACCATACTAGATACTTGGAATCAAGGACGGGATCGTCGGTCCCGATCCGGTGCCAAGCGGTCCAATGAAACCAATCAAAGATTTAAAATAAGTGAGTTACGCTTGCCATTTTATAGCAAGTCATTCTCTCTCATTGTGTCTCCCGATCGATGTGGGACAATAAAGTGATAATAAAAAGAAAGAATACCTTGCTATAAACTTGCCAAGCTCGTTGAGTCTCCTAGTTAATGTGAGACACTAAGAGCCTGTTTGGCAACAATTCCGATTCTCTAATTACGTTATTCGGAGCAAAAAAGGATGAGAAATCCGTTCGATAATGTAAATGATTCGAGATCCTAAAATTTTCCGACTATGTTCACGGGAACACATTCGGAGCATAAACAAGAATAAAAAAAAATTTGATTCTTTGTTCTAGAATCACTTTTGAGAAATAAGACGAACAAAGTGAGAAGGCTCTCACTTTGTTTCGTCCACCGCCATCGCTCGTTATTCGTCGCCAACCGCTGCCGATAATAAAATAAAAAATTAAATAATTTTAAATAATTTTTTAAAAATAATATAATTTTTTATTAATACAAATAATTTTATGATAATAATAAAATAAAATAATTTAAAATTAATTGTTTAAAAATATAAAATTTTAGAAAAAAATGATAATATTTTTTAAAGAAATAAAAAAAAATCCTCTAGATTTGTATTGCATTCTTAGCAAATTATAAGAAAGGAATATGCCATAATTTAGTTAAATATAGAAACAATAATCGAGTCGGGCATGAATTTAGTTAAATATAGAAGTGTTTAAGTGCAAATTCGTGGCAAACGTTTTCGAGGCGCTTCTTTATGCTTCATGAATTGCTTGTGATATGAATCGCTGATCATTGTTTGAATGGTAACCCTAAGTCATAGCATCTTTGACCATGGTTATCAACCCCATATTTGACCTCGAGTGATTTGCAGGGACAAAGATTGAAGAAAAAGATAAAAAAAATTAAGGCTTTCAATAGAAGATTTGAAATCCATTTTTTAGGGCTAAAGTATACTATAAGTGCCAAAACTTGTATGCGACACTCACTTTAGTGCCAAAAACTTTCAAAACGATCACCGAAGTGCCATTTTTTTTGAAAAACCATCACTTTAGTGCCAAAATTTTTCAAATGATCATTTAAGTGTTGAATTTTTTGAAAAACGCTTACTTTAGTGCCAACTCCGGCGAGCCATGTTAGCTCAAATAGGACTTGGCACCGAAGTGAGTGTTTTTATAAAAAAAAATCGACACTTAAGTGATCGTTTTAAAAGTTTTGGAAATAAAGCGAGCATCGTACATAAGTTTTGGCACTTATAATGTACTTTAGTCTTTTATCGGTGATGCTATATAGGTTGAATTTATAGTAAAAAATGTAATTATTTGACTGAAACAAAAAAATTAAGAAGAAAAATTGTTCCCAAGAGCATAAATTTTATATAGTTACCAAACACATTTCTTTTTCGAGAATAGAAATTTTGTGCAATTATTAAATGCATTCGATTATCTATAATTCATCCAGGGGAACAGAATCGAAAAATTTAATTTTAATCGGATCGAATCATTGCCAAACACACCCTAAAGAGAATGACTTGCTATCTCTCTTTCGTGCTCCACATAGGAAGCCATTCTCTCTCATTATGTCTGGTGGTTAAAGAGAGAATGAATTGCTATAAGCACTTCGCCCACCCATCCTTTTTTCAAGCTGAGGTCTAGTGATACTTCTTCTCATCCACAAAGATGTGATGGGTAGAAGGGTAAAAAAAGAGGCTAAATTAATTTTATATTTGTATTTTAAATAAAAGATATTTAGGGAACTCGGACGGTCCAATTCCCTCATTGTACAAGGAATCGGACCGATGATAATCGATTCCAAGAACAGAATCGAAGGCCGATTCGGTCCGATCCGAGTGATTCTCGATTTGATCAATCAATTATGCTCATCCCTACTAAGTACCACCCTTAAGTTTCAAAATTCCACTAGTATCGTCTTCATTTTCACCATGAATTCCAATTTATTTGTAGGCCGTCACCGACCTTCGAGCCGAAGCCAGCAATGCCGCCGAGCTAGCTCAAGGACTAAAGGGTCAAGTTGCGGCCATGGCAAAGCTTTGCTATAGAGCTTGCGCGGCTTGTGAGCGTGTCGCAGAGGCTCGTGGTCGGCCTATGCTAAAGCCAAAGCTCGTATGGCCTTGCTATTGCTAGCTGCAAATAATCTTGCCGCTATAGTTTTGTGTTATTATGCGTGAGGAGAGAGAACGCGCGTCGTGAAAGAGAGTAGGAGAGGGATTTTGGGTGCAAATGAGTTTTTTGGGTCGAGGATGGAGTTGAATGGTGGCGATGGGTTTGTCCCGCAACTAGAATAACTTCCTCAAGGCCATTCTAGGAGAATCATCTCTTGGCAATCACCCGTTCGCTTGTAGCGAGATGGGGGACCACCCGTGAAGTCGATTATATAAGTTAAGTGATCCGAGAGGCTCGACGATAAATTCATTGAACGAGTCTTGACCGACGCGATTGTTTTTAAGACTATCAAGTCTTGCCAAAAGCAACTCCTCACAACCAATCAAGCATGTAGGAGAAAAGTCAAGAAATAAACATATATATATATATATATATATATATATGTGTGTGTTATATATAAACGTGTGATACGAGTTCGAGTTTCCCCGTCGCTAAATGTAGATATACCAAACGTAAAATCACCTATCTCTTGCAATCACGTTGCTCCTTTTGGTGCCTCAATAAATCTCGATGTCTTACTTTAAAAAAAAAAAAATCAGAACTCAATAAGTCTCGCTCGTTGATTCATGAAAACTGAGATTATCATCCACACACGAGATGCATCAAGACGCTAAAGGGAAAGTGGGGATCGTACGGGTTGAGCTGTGCTTTGGTATCATGCCATGGCCCACTTTAGTGGGCCATCTGCTTAATTGGACAACTCGGCCCATCCATTGCTTTTATATGTTCAATTTGGCCCATATTAGATTGGGCTAAATCCAAATCGAGACTTTCGGCCCAACAAGGAGCCCCGAAACCGCTTCGCCTTCCTTAACTTTTCTGTTTATTTTTATTTTCCGCACGCTTAGGATTTTCGTCAATTCCATTGCATTATGTGAAGTTGATTTCACACTAGCACAATGGGATCTTCAATCACGGTCTCCCTTTTATCCGTTTTGGGTAGCTGATTTTTGATGTACTAGAGATTGACCCGCATTGGACGATTTCCGATAGAGTTGTGCAAAAAAACCGAAAACCGCTCATAATTGGATTTGGCCGGAGCGGCCTAGAATCGGTGTGTACTAGTTAGGTTCTCGGTTCCCGGTTCCAAGTGTGGAATAATCTACCCGTTCACCCGGACCAAATCGGTATTGCATGTAATATGTACAATTAATAATTAAAAAAATGAAAAATTCCTAATCTAAAATTCACGTGTCTCATTTCAAACTCTCACTCAAATCTCGATCTCTACTCTCTCTCGTCTTAGACTCTTAGTGTCTCACTCTCACCTTGATTTCTTCATGTCCATCTTTGTTTCTTGACTCCCGTCCACTTACGGCCTCGACTCCTATCAACTCACGGTCACGCCTCCCATTGTTCATCACCTCGCTCTCGGTCGCCTCCATTTGCTATAAGTTCAAATCCCTAATCTTGGATCTATCACAAATCCTTAATTTTTAATCTCCAAAATTAATCGGTGAACCTTGGTGGGACCGATTTCATGGACTCACCCGAGAACCTGACCGGATTGACGGTTCGGTTCTCGGGTGGATAGATAGAATCAACAAGCGATTTCGATTTTAACATTTTGAAATCGATCTTTAGTGGGCATTTACTAGTTCTAGAGTGGAAACCGCTTTCCTGGACCATCTCATCCCTAATTTCTAACATCCTAGGGTGCAATAAAGACAAACCCAATCTAATTTTTTTTTTTTGACAATGAGAAAAGGGGAGATCTAGAATGCAATTGGCCTCTTTTTGAGCTCCATGGCCAAAGTAAAAAACCCTGTAAAATCTCTGAAAAATGAAGAGAGAGAGAGAGAGAGAGAGAAGAGAGAGAGTGTTTGTGTGGGACCGTGGGAGGCCATCAGAAAGTAAAGCAAGCCTCGAAGCCAAAAAAGAGAAAGAAGTCATCATCTTGCTGAGCAATCATGACGTAGAAAGTTAGGGCATATAAAGAAAAAGAGAGAAAAGTTGATTAATTGCAAGAAAAGAAAAAAGGAAAAAGAGAAAGAAAGAGGGCCTGCTGATCTCTTCTTTCTTCTTCTCGATGACGATTTCGCCTCTTTTTACCTAAAAAAGAAAGAATGGGGGCCTGGTTCAAGTGGGTCTTTGTTGGTCAATTCAAGCTCTTCATGTGCTTGGCATCTGATATCATCTCATAACGCTACACTCATGAGCTCATACAATTGGTTGAGGTGCATTCATACTCGATCCCAGATCAGGCGAGAGTGCCGTGGGCCTTGCAGGCCGACGGGTGAGGGTTTCGGGCCCTTGCTTGGATCTCGCCTTCACCTGTGGTCGGCTACATTTGTAAACTCATTACTAAAAACTGTGTACGTCAAAGCCCGGCCGTGTCATGTATGATGGACGACATCCACGTTAGCAATTTCCGGTCGAAATTGGCGGGATGGACTCAATTAACAAAACATGTAAAAGTTTAGGATTCAATTGACAAAATATACGAGATTCATGACCGAATTGACAAAAAGTGCAAATATGTTTAGGATTTTTTTATTAAATTTTCCCTACATGTATCGTTCATCACCTATGCCTTTGGTACAATGCATACATGGCCAAGAAAAATTAGTAACTAACGCACTCTTAATGAGTATTATATGCTGACATTGAACAAACACGCAAAACCCTAATCAGGCTTAACCTTTTAAGCTATAGTGTTAACTACGATCATATCACATGTGCATGAATAACAAGACTTGCAATGAATTTGAAGTGGGAGCGGTGCGGTGCATGCACGGTTTTACCTCTCTCGTTGTCTTGCGAAAGAAAAGGGCTTGAGCGAAACGTTTGCCCGGGAAGAGAATCTGTGAAGGGAGAAAAAGTGATCCATCAAATAGGAGAAAAAAGGAGGGGAGAAGATCAAAGAGAAGGGATTTTGAATCCTCTTCTATAAGAGGGAAAAGAGAAGAGAGAGAGGGGGAAACCGAGGCGATTGTTCTGAAGGAGAAGCCGGAAAAAAGAGAGAGAAACGGATGGCGCCGGTAGGTTTACCACCCGGTTTTCGGTTTCACCCGACCGACGAAGAGCTCGTTAACTACTATCTCAAGAGGAAGATCAATGGCCTGGAGATCGAGCTCGACATCATTCCTGAGGTTGATCTCTACAAATGTGAACCATGGGAATTAGCAGGTCCCTCTCTCTCTCTCTCTCTCTCTCTCTCTCTAATCAATGGAGATTTCAAATGTGGTAGGGTGCCATTCGGTATTACTTGAAGTTAAAGACATCCTCTTTGTCAACATACACACCTGTAGCAACTCTTGATAATTCGTCGTGCTTGCAGTCTAACGATCGCTTATGTTCTTGTAGAAAAATCGTTTCTTCCAAGTAGAGACCCCGAATGGTACTTCTTTGGGCCACGGGATCGGAAGTACCCAAACGGGTTCAGGACGAACCGAGCGACGCGCGCCGGGTATTGGAAGTCGACCGGAAAAGATCGGAGGGTGATGTGCCAAAACCGAGCGATTGGAATGAAGAAGACTTTGGTTTACTACCGGGGGCGAGCTCCTCAGGGAGTTCGGACTCACTGGGTGATGCACGAGTACCGCCTCGACGACAAGGAATGCGAGGATACGTCGGGACTTCAGGTACTTCAAATCGAACCCCTTTGCCAATAAGCTTCAGCATGCAAACTACATTGTGTTTCAAATCAAGAAAAATGCTGACGCTGTGATTATTAGTTGTGAATGATCATACGCATGTAAATACAAAAGCAAGCAGCAAGTCAGCCTCTCTTTTCACAATTTAGACATCGATACGAAACTTTCGTGTGCAAATTCAAAGTTTCAAATCAACAAGTCAGTCTCACATGCGTGCACAAAAATACACATTCTACTTTGTATTCATTCGAAATCGATTCAACGAAGGAAGAAATCACATATTTCTCCGAATACGAAAGAATTCCTCCACTTGGACTTTGTTCTTGATAACTCAAGGGTACAGGTGTAGGCCCCGCTACGCCATCTTGACCACCCGGATTGAATTCTCATCCTTCATTTTCTTGAATTCTGCTCTTGAACCTCTGAACCGGCGAAACCACACATCCATAGCACAGTTAGCACTTGAGCTCTGCGAAGCGCAGTCATAGACGCTTCTGCTGTCACGTGCATAAACCCGGTCATTCGGCGCCGCGCTTCTTGAATTACATTGTTGTGTTTTTATGCAAAACACGGCATTCTTCCGGCGATAAGTCCCACTCTTATGCATAGTTAACAAATGGCCAGATGAACATTTCTGGGCAGACTCGGACACTCAGGACTGGGTTGGTGCACCAAACCCTACGTTGGCACGACAAACACTTAGTGTATCTCAATTTTGAACCCAAAAGAGAGATCCTCTTCCGCATGTTCGGATGGCCCGAATCGGAGACCCTTTCTTCTTTTACCTTGATTTTCTCCTGAACCACGGACTCAGCTTCACGCCCAATCTGGAAAAACCAATGGGGTTGTGGTCGTCACTTTTGTTCAGCTCTTTTTCATCAAGAATGGCGACCCGGAAATACAAAAGCTAAAGTTGCATTTAGGGTTTTGCGATGGGCGCGACGTAGGTAACGTGGGGACGTGCATGAGATATTGTCATCGCGTCTTTGCATTCGATTTCATATTCCTTCCTTGGCACTTTGTCAGCATCTCCCCTAACTCCTAACTCCTAAGTGACGAAGTCTACCCCCTTCACTTTTGCCTTTTGTCCTCTTCTCCAGCAAGTGAGACAAAAGTAGGACCCTTTGGAATTTAATAATTCGGTTCTTTGGTCTTTCCTTACATTCTTTGATCTCAATTGTGGATTCTTTGTCTCTTAAGTTTTTATGTTCTTTTTTAATTTTTATTTTTTAATCTTCTGTTTTCCCCTAAGGTGAAAGTGCATGTTCCCATTGGCTTTTCTTTGACGTAACTAAGGTGTCGGCTGCTTTAACACTTTATTCTTCATGGACCAAGAACAAGACTCCGCACAGTATATTGTCCATGTTCACGATACATGTGCGTTTGGCCATAAGATCTAAGGAGCAACATCCGAGAAACACGAGTTGATTTCAATGCACATACTCATGGGGAGAGAATCACCAAACAAAAATCATAAACCATAAACTTATTGCTATTGTACCAATTTAGTCTTAGATATTTTATTTTTGAGTTAATTGAATCCTAAACATTTTATATTTGTGTCAATTCATTTGTGGTGTGGGCGAGGTCATGCCTCGCTCTCACCAATGGTGGCGAGGTCGATCTCGCCAAACTCGGCAAATCGGCTAAAGTAAGAAGGAAGGGGAAAAAAAGAGAAAGAAAATAAAATAAAATAAATAATAGAAATTTCACGTTAGCGACAACTGCGCCACGTCCGCGATTTTCGATCAAAATTAGCCAAATAGATCGAATTGGCACAAATATAAAAAGGTTTATGACTTAATTGACAAAAAAATATCTAAAATTGAATTGATACAATTATAATAGTTTTAGAATTTTTTTTAATGGTATTTCGTACTTATAGAGGTGGATGAACAATGCTACAAACCAATTGATATGCTTTAAGGTCTAATTCACATTAGATGGTTATTAGAAAACTTAAAAATGTTTGGTTTTGAGCATTCTGATGCTCTATCCTTAACATCGAGTACGTACAAACAGATGCAGCAAACGAGACAAAAGTACTTCGTCAGAGCATCACAAGATGTCATGTAGGAAGGGTTCTTAAGTTTTGGACATTCTCTTTAACTTTTCGCTTCTCCCCATGTACATGTCCCATCTTTCTGTCCAAAAAAAAAAAAAAACCCGACCTTTTTGACCTTTCATTTGTATTTTTCCTCGTACTATTTTATCGTATAAACGAAACCACCCCCTTGCTTTTGACCTTTAATTTGAATTTTGGCTTTGTTAGTTTGTAACTTCCATTGTGAAATGTTACTGGAGTTGTGTCTCCTTCTCTGCATCTAGTAGATCATGAACCTTGCGGGGTTACTGCCTTATTGGGCACGTAAAGTTCTTAAATGCCCTTGGTACATATCAGCCGAGCTCATGTGCATCGTTAAATGAGACGGGCCACACCTGCTCCTAAGCTCGGGAACCTCCTTTTTGTTCAATGTAGGATTCCTACGCCCTGTGTCGCGTGTTCAAGAAAAACGGGGTCTGCACCGAGGTGGAAGAGCCAGCTGGGCAATCCAGCTTGGCCTCGATAGAGACCTCGCCGGGGTTGACGAACGACTATGAGACGACCATGTCACCCGACACGCTCCTCGGGCAGTCCTCATGCTTCGACGAGGAGGAAAAGGACGACTCGTGGATGCAGTTCATCACGGATGACGCGTGGTATTCCTCAAGCGTCGGCCCGAAGGATGGATCAGAAGAAGTCTCGACGCTCTAACGGGAAGGGCATCCGCAAGTTGAAGGCTGAGTTATGTATATCGGTCCACGGTTGGAGGTTAATAACTCGATGAGCACATAGTTCACTTATACATAATAAGCCAAGTGATTTGTAAATCCTTCTTCTACTTAGCTTTTTACCGTCGGGGAAAACAAGTTGTTGCTACACACTCGCTAATTGCCTTTTAGTTTCGAATTCGTTTTCCCCGTAGCAAGGTCGGGAGATGACGGGTTGGAATGGGATGAGGCCTGAGGTCTTGGTCTGCCAACAATGGCTTCTTTGGGCACACAACCACATAAATAGGCCCATCTCTTACTGGCACACTACGATAAATAGGACAGAGAACATCGTACCATGTCTAGCCAATATGACTGTATGCATTTTGCGCCATCTGACAAAAAACTACTTAGGTTTCAATTTCAGAATGCACGCATGTCGTAGCAGTTTCTTAGTTATACAATATAATACATGAAGATCACAAGTCACTTTGATCAAACATCTAGGGATGGTGAAAACATGTAGCTTGAAATGCCCAGCTAAAAGCTCAAAAGGACTATCTATCTGTACCAGCAGCCAATGACATCGGAGCCAGAATTGCATAGAGAATTAAAGTCAAAATAGAGTCTCAAAGATCTTGAGCTGGAGCATAAACACATGACGGGTTTCGAATGAACGGAGTATTATTCCGTCAAAAAATGATAGAAACAAAAATCAGCCCAAGATTACAATCGCTGCGATTGTTTCTAAAACCCAAAAGAGGAGATGCTTTTAGCAGCAACTGTCAACTATTTATGCATCAAAGGAAAAGGTCAGAAGATAGGTGAGGCTCTGGTCGATACAAAAGGCGGAAACTTCTTCCAGTCATTCTTCTAAATGATCGAATATGCTTAACTTAGAAGTCAAAAACATTTGTGTACTTTGTCTCCTACCCCTTCGTATGTAGAGGAATATCACACAATTGCGGAGCAGAGGGGGCTCAAGAATCCCGCAGCCCAGGTCTAATCTACCAGATAAGATCGTATCTTACCGAGTAGGTAGTGCTATGAACACACCCTGGTTCGTTGTGCCTGACGTTCTTCAGAAACAATTACTGGAGACTTGACATCTCTCTCTGCTAAGCATCTTTTGTAAGGCACAAAACCTTTCTTGCGGTCGCCAGGAAGAGCTCTCCGCTCCAAGTGTTTTTGGCACTTGGGAAAAACACCATCTGCATTGTTATCTACATTATTATCGCCATATCCTTCTGTTCTGTCTGCTACCGCGTTTGATTCGCCGGATCTTTCCTTGAAGATTTCTTGTACTTCCATCTTTCGATCCTCGTGAGAATCTAAAGGTCCTTGAATCAATGTGGAGTCATATGGAGTGAAATAGATGCAGGGTGGACCTTGGTACAAAGGCCACCACTGCAAGAAACGATCAGAAGTAAACTCTGAAGGATCAACATCCACTTTCTGAAGTTTCAAGGCAGGAGCAACATGGGCACCAGAGTGCAAGGATCCATTGTTACCACAAGCTAGTCCAATAGATAACTGTGTGTCAAATTCTTTTGAAGGTAGAGATTTACCAACTCCCTCATCATCAGTAACTGAATCTTCTTCACCAGTCTTCTCTGCAGGTGATATTTTAGTGCCCGCATCTGCATGGTCTGGTTTTGGGATTTCGGTGACCAAAACCGTCCTTCCAAAGAGCTTGATGAAGGGGGCTTCAGTGCCTCCAATTCCCCCAGGACACGAATTTTTGGAACTCGAATCACAATTCTGGAAAAATTATGATCAAGATCACAAAAAACAAAGCCATAAGCCCATGGTAGCCTAGGAAAGAAGTAAACTAGTTCAAAGCTGAGATTTTACTGTACCAGCGAAGGTAAATTCCCCAAGGTCAAGCCACTTGGCATCTTAGTTGAGGAGAGACAACCCTTATCTTCTTCTTTGAATGAGTTGGGTTGCTTCTCAATTGCATCTAGACCAATAGATGGTACATCAGTGGTGCATGATGTGGGTGAAGAGCATCTATTTCGTTGATGCAAAGCTGCTGATCCCACCATGTCTGAACCATGAGCAGACAAAACTGAAGTAGGAGATCCAGTGTTTTCATCTGCTACCGAAGAGACCGGAGATGGAGATCTCTCTTGTTGATAGGACAATTTCACTTCCTTAGAATCAACCGATTTACGTGGATATGGATGCATCGGCTTCCGCTTTGGCCGTGGAGGAGGTATTTCGATTGGTTTAATTGCACCCCCGCTGCTGCTACTTAACCCACGAGCAACCTGGAAGAAAGGAAACCAGCATAACAAATATTTTAAGCAGTGATCAGCTATTCCAAGGGAGAAACAGAGAAACACATACACGTATTCTCAACATAGAGTTTTCCGATTGCCAAAGCTTAAAACCTTTGCATGCACTTGCACAAACAAATTACAAACCGAAACATGAGCTTTCCACCTTAGAGAAAAACTTTTGGGCATGACTTCGTATCTGAACCGCAGTTTTGGTTCCTACATGCTCTGCATACATGCACTAGTAAATACACTGGAAACTGATCTACAAATTGCATGTTCAGAAGATAAAAGAGGCATACAGTAATATTTACCTTCTATCTGACGCCAACCACGGCCAAACAGTTTTAAAGCTTCAAGGAACCTCTCATGCTCTTCGTCTGTCCACTTCTCTCTTTGCTTGGTGATGGTGTAAGGCTTCCTCACCTAACAGAAACAGAAAGAAACTAGGTCAAAACCAATTAAAATGCCGCTATTGCAACAAAAGTAACTTCTGAATGAAACTACCTTAGGCGTCTGGTCATTTTCCAGGGCTTGCAACTCTTGCAGATTATCCACAGCTTCCAATTGTGGCCCGACTTTGGAAGAATTATTGGGAACCGTGAACGAGGCACTTGATGCTGCACCCTCATTCTGTGCCTATATCCACTTTGAACAAATTAGGATGAAGATTCCTGATTGACGAACTGATTTATATTAGGATGCAAAGGAACGGAGAATCACAGATAAACACAAAGACAACAGGAAATAAGGCGAGTTGCCAATTTCGACAATCTCACAAGCCACAAAAGTGAACTTCAGACTAACACATACCAAAAAAGAGAACCATATAAGCTAGCCAGACTAATTGAAGTACGAATGAGACATTTAACAGCAAATAAAGCGCTCGTCTCATTAATCAAATCAAGCCACCTATTCCAGACTTTCAGTATATCCAACTTGGGGACAAACAGAGTTAAAGATACAGCAAAACCATGAATTTAACTACACATAACCAATAGTGTAAGGTGAACTCTGAATTCGAAACATGAGGTTAAAGATACACCATCAAATTACACCAGATCGTCTGAGTGGAAAATCTGATGAGCATAACCTCTACTCTCCAGGGTTCAAGCTGATTTCTACTTCGTTCTCTGCTTTTTGGGATAAGCTATCAATTCTTTCCCCTAGAGCTAATGCCATTTTTGCCTCAAACATATGCAGGGACAAGATTGTTTCAGCTTTGACTCATGCGTTGCTTACCTCACCAGCCATTTCAGCAAAAATCCTGACCTGTGCCCTGAGGAGAAAAAACAACAACATCGCACCTAATTCAGAGCAAATTCCAGAACACCACGCAAGAACACTGACCCAAAAAAAAAAAAAAAACCAAATCATCAAAAAACATAACCAACAGAAATTCTCTACAGATCTATCGAACTCTCCATGGCCATACAATAGAAGATTTTAAAAGCTCCCAGTGTCAAACTAAATCATCTTCACCTTGCATTGAGAAGAGTAGAATCAAAGTCCAAGCACGCACTTACCGAGCGCAAAAAGTCGTCCGAATCGATTTTCTCCCAAAGGGAAAAAGGGAGCGGAAACAGCAGAACGAGCGACTGCGTCAACGAACCGCCACAAGCTCCTGCAGAATCAGATTTCACTCCAAATCCACAGGAAGAGAGAGAGAGAGAGAGAGAGGTCCCGTCTCCCCCGCAGACCGCGAGCTCTAGAAAGTTCGACGGAGAACGAAACTCGAAGAGAAACCAATCGCAGAGCCCCGAGAGAGAGAGAGAGAGAGAGAGAGAGAGAGAGAGAGAGAGCTCCGCGAGGAAGAAGAAAATGGAAAACGAGCACGATTGCGGAGGACGATATACAGAAAAGCGGAGCAGACACGTCAGATTTGGGGAAGAGAAAAAAATATTGGTGCTTGATTTTTCCGGGGAAAAAAGATTTAAAGTTGGACGGAAAATTCCAGAAGGAGGCAGAACCTTGTGGCTGAGAATGCACGACGGGGAGGACACGTGGCGAGCTGCGGGGCTCTCCCCTGCCATCCACCTATTTTTCACACTTGGCGTCGGGTATGTTTTCTCTTCATTTATCTTCTACAATTTTTTTTTAAAATTCCAGCACTCATTAAGCATAGTTAATTAAAATTAAAATTATTAAAATTATTATTATTAATTTAGTCAATATTTTTTTTATTTTTTGTCATATTTTTACTTATTTAAAAATTCCTTTATTCATGTGTTTTAAGAGGGATTTTTTTTCTCCTTTATTTTTTTGTGGAGGTGGGGTCGTGGAAGATACGAGATATGAGAAGATACTTAGGAGAGGATGAAGATTTTTGTCGGGAAACAAATGCGTGGACAGAACTTTTTCTCTCGGGGTTTACCTTAACTTTTTGAAACAGAGGTTGTTTGAGACGGGGGTTGTCGGACTCCACGCGCGAGTAGAGGGGGCTCGCTTGGTACTCGCCGTGCTGGCCACTCGCGCTGTCGTCCCGGTGGGCTCGTCATGTGAGCCGTGACGGAATTTCACTCGAGGTTCACCTAAATTTTTTTTTTTTTGGTCAAAACCGTAACTTCAAAAGCTGCGAGAGCATCATTTGACCTTTTTTTTTGTCTTGTCTTTAAGCGGTACGAAACGGAGGACATGCTCCGGTACAGCCAGGAACGGCAATAGGATGTCGGGCCTACGACACGATCAAAGCCCTTGTCTATCCGAAAATATCTATACCGGTGACCGAAGAACTTAACTCGCGAACAGGATAACCGATCGGTCCTTGTTTAGAGAACATTGTCCGTAGACGTAGCCAAAAAGCCGCAGATATCAGGTCGGCTCGCGGTCGTGCCGTCGATCGACGCGTGTGCATCATCCCCAGGAGATTGATTTGGGTGGTTAGATGCTCGATCCGAAACAGATCTAGATTTGAATTAGCGGCAATCCCTCGTTCAAAATAGTCTTGAGATTCTAATCGTTGCTCTGTTGATGAGAAGACATAATTGGGCGACTCACGCCCATTTACAAAAATCAATCCTACGTCTCGTCCCGTGAAAACGAGAGATTGAATCGAGATGAATGGTCCGACGATCTCACCCCAAAAAAAAAAAGAAAAAGAAAAATCTAATTGCGAACATCATATGAGGTCCAAAGTGAAAATGGGTCCAGAACCCACATTTGACCCATATTTGATGTGGTGGGTCAAAAATGGGTTAAAGATTTAAACGGGCCATAAATTTACTTAAAACCCCATGTGCAAAAATGGTCTAAATGGGTCGAAATGGGTTAACAAAGAAAACTATCTTAAGCGAATCATAAATAAGTTTTGTGAATATTTTTTAAAAATTCTATTTTTAATATTTTAATAATTTATTTTTATAGTAATTTTTCTTTTCATTTTTTTATTTTATTTTCTTTTCTTTTTTCTCCCGCCTTTTCCGTCACCTTCCTTTGGTTGCCAATAGCCATTGTTAATAAGCATTCCTTTACTTGTCCGTCAAAATCCCAAATATTATTTGAAACTTCAAAGAAAATAAAAAATTTAAAAAGATTTTGAGTTATATGAATCTATACGTGAAATATACGCCCACACTAAGAGCGGGTAGAGGTGGTGGAGACAAGAGACGGAGGTGGCGAGGTGGAAGGCAAGAAGGCAGAGGCGACAGGCAGAAGCAACGGTGGCACACGGAAGGAGAGGTGCTATGCATAAATAATAAAAAATTATTTTTAAAAATAAAAAAATTTAAATTTTTCGAAAAAAATAAAAAATTCAATTGCATATTTTAGCAATATCATTTTTCTTAATAAATTAAAAAGAAATAAATATTTCATGATTTATTTAAATATATAAGTATTTAAGTAATGCGGGTCGGTATGGGCGTATGGTCGGGTCGGGTATCATTAAATTTGATTGGATGAATATGGCCAAAAACGGGTTAAATGGTCAATATGGGTGACCATATTCGACCCAACCCAAACCCGACCCGACCCACCCATTTCGACACATCCAGTCCAAATTTATAAGATATTGGTTGAATTGATGAGAATCCCTAGCCTTTAGGCATTAAACTGATGAGATTTTAGATTCGAATTTTTTGATCGGATTCTGAGAACTTAATCGTGGCGACATCGACGCTATTTTCTTATCATTTCGAAGAATAATTCATTGTACCTGGAAAATTTCGATTAAAAAAAAACACAATGTGAGGTCCAAAGAAGAAAAGTGGGGGCAAGATATCGGGGGGATCACGAAGGGCCGCAAGAAAACAGGAAGGGCGGACAACGACGGCTTGCCAAGTGGTGTGGATTGTGTGGCTCCTAGCGCAGCAGCGGCGAGAGATGGTGGTCCCCACCCTCAGATGCTTTTACGATACGCTTTTTTGCCACCTCACGATCTCACCACCACACGCGCCGCGCCGCGCTGGGCTCGTGGCCCCATGAAGCCCAAGCCGAGCGCCGCGCTCGTGGGTTTTCTTGAAGCGTCCTTCTCAAAGATTGGGTTGGGACAAAAACTCAAGCTCTGTCCATACGACACCCGAAGAAGATCCACAAAAATATCCAAACGGGTTTCCCTAAGACTAGAAAAATTGCATCGTCATGCCATTCGGATAAATTGATGATTTATTCTTTCAATCCGCGAAGCTCTTGCTGAATTTCCTTTTTCCTCCTCGTTTCTTTTTTGATCTCGAGCGAAATAATTAGATAAGAATGGGGCCCGTACGACGCCGTCCTTGCAATTCAAGAGGAATCCATCGCTCTGCGGATCGTCGAATTGGGATAAACTCACGGTAAATCAAATTGTTTAAGTAACTTTATCACGTCATTCAAGGATACGAGTGGAAAAAAGAGTCACCAATGGCTTATTCACGATCCTTCTTCTTCTTCTTCTTCTGTTTTCGCACTTTCCCTTTGAGATCAACAGTGAACACCACTTTTTGGGTGGGTTTTCCTGCAAAACGACAGCGCCAACCCCACACACAAATTCCCAATTATAAAAAAAAGAAAATAAAATAGAAAATTCAGCCCGGGAAAAATGGAGGCCACAAGTTTCTTTGCTTTGTTTTTCCTAGGGCTTTCTGGAACAGTTAAGACAGTTGGATTAGAAGAAACGCCTTTCTGGGTTGCTGCCACGTGGCCCCGCGGGACAAGCCAAGCTCATCAAAATGTGAGGCGGAGAGGATCTTTTATTTGAATAGTCGAATACACGTTTCGGGAGCTCCTTTCATTGCCCTTTTATTAATTTAATCCGAAAACTTTTAATTACATCCATTGAGTTCCATCCGATCAATTTAACAAAGAAACGACAAAGTAGTAGCACAATTGATGTGATTAAAAGATTTTTTTGATAATATTTCAATATGTTTAGAATTCTTATTAATTTATCTTATCTTTTTCTTTTCCTTCTTTGCTTTTTCTTTACGATGGCCGACGAGGGATGCCAAGTAAAAGTGAAATGGCCGTGCGAGTAAAAATGTGAAAAATGCCAATCATATTGCACAAAACTACCGAGTTCCATGTTAATAATTTTAGATCAAAGTCTCTCGGATATACTTCATTAACAAAATATAAAATTATTTATAATTTAATTAGCAAAATTAAAAACCTTTCGATTTGGATCGACAAAAAAAAAATAACAGATTTACGGCTTTTTTTGGGGCTTGTCTTGTCAAGGAAAGGTGCATGAATTGGGGTGCACCGGTATGGCCAAAAGGGCCAAAAAGTAAAATAAAAAAGGAAAAGAAAAAGAAAAAGGACATAATAAATATTTGCGTGGCTGAGAAAGATGAGCTCCGGTTTCGTCTGCTCCTTGGGATTTTGGTGGCCGCTCCGGCCCGTCATCCCTCGGCACCTTCTCGTGCCCTCTCTCTCTTTCACCTAATTCTATTCGTCCATTTCCAACATTCACATGTAAACTCCACAGGTGCCCTTGCATTGGTTCATGCTTCTCATACCTTTGTGCACGATTTTTGGGGTCAAGATATGGGCATGGTAACTATGGCGATAGTTCAAAAGATGGGTGGACTTCACTAATCGAGAAGGTTTCGTACTCATGGCTACTCCACCTCATTTGAATCGAACATGTAAACAAACGCATAACAGAAGACCGACGATGGTTCTATTGGGTTTAGACACACGAATGCAACGAAATAGAGATAAAGGAAAAGAGAAAACAAATTGAGACACTAGGTCTATCCCGATTTACTATTAAATTAGTGTTACATCCAATAAAAATTTCACTTTAATTAGCACCCCCCACTATTACGGGCTTTACAACTCCGAATTGTAAGAGGAATAAATTATACATAGACATTACAATAAAACCCTAAGGGTGGATCAAAGCTACTCATGCCTTTATCTAATCTATAAAAGTCTCATGCCTCCTCGTCGATTGGGAGCGAAATCACACTTCAACACGTCCCAAATCATATGATCCGTAATGGCATTGAAGACGTATTGACTCGTTTCCCTGTCCCACGAGAAAAAAAGAAGAAGAAAAAACTTCTTCATTATTTAAACGTGAAAATAATCTCGAGGAGGATATATTCAACTATATCCGAGGCAAAATTGATAGAACTTGTGAGAACTCAAAAATACCTCTATCGCTTTCACTCTTCGGTCAGGCAACTAAGCCAGTATCTTAAATTTCTGTTCGAAGGTTTGAGATGGATAAGAACATAGCGCCAACCTAGAAAAAAAAAAAAACTAATCAGAGAAGCTATGAGGATGAAATGACCAAAATCACCTTCAATGATTTATCACTTCCTTCCTTCATAAGCAGAAATGTAGGACTTTGACTGCGACCCTCGCTGCCCTTGCTGTCAATTTCCTAATTTTCCCTTACATGCGCATCTATTTATTTATTTATTTACTACAATGAAAAGGCTCGCGTCCACTAATTTCGCGATTCTAACAAAACGCAAGAGTCAAAATTTGACTAAATCGTTAAGAGTACCGAGCGTTGTGAATTCCTTTCTGAAAGAAGCTATTGAATTTCATAGTTGCAAAAACCGATAACCGGTCATAACGGGATAGGGTTCGTCGAGTCCAGGTCTGGAATTTGCCCACCCGAACCATGCTCACCCGCAATAATGACACGTAAGAGCAACATGGAATTTATACGGTTTCACCTAATTCATTAGGACAATGGTGATTTGAACTTCTCACGCCAATAAAAATCGATATTACAAAATATAGTGAGATAAATTATTTTCTCGCATTTTAGTCTACTTTGCTAATTAATTTTTTTTTTTTTCGTGTTTCGTCGCGAGTAAGTACTCTTCTTGTGGGATTTTCATTTTTTATGTTGAAATGGTGTATTTCTCTTTGATATGAAATGAAGATCTTTCTATATTATCTTACTATATTTTATCATAGAGGCGAAATATTGATTTTTTTTTTATAAATGTATTTCAAAATATTGATTTTTGCGAAACAAACCGCTCGAGGTATATATTTCATTGGATGGGGATAACTAATGGCTGTGCTCTTAGCCTGAGGAAAAAGTGAAGGGTTGATCTGATCAAAGGTGAATAAGCTCCGGGTGCGACATATTATTATTATAAATCCGCATGCGAAACTAAGATTACCCCTTGAAGCCAAGGCATACATATCAACATTGTAGAACAGATCAAAGGTGAAGTTTTAGACAAATGACTTCTCCGATTAACAAATTGAAATAAAACTCTAGAACTGGGCTCACTGATGATGAATCCCATTAAGAGATGAGATTAGTTTTGTGAACTTGTTACGTAATGAAATATTACAAACCAAGAGAGCAACAAGTTATTATTATTATTTTTTTGGGAAATGTTTTCCCGATAATATTGTTGGGATAGTATAATCTAAATTATAGATCTACACACAATCACATTGTATTTTGCATAAAACACTCATTGATTAGAAGATCGTGTTGTCATAAATAACCGACGATCATCAAATTGTCGCGTAATTCACAACATGATTGATCTTATGTCTACTAAATTAGTTCGTGGGACCGCTTCTATTGCAAGGTTAGGGGATAGATATTTAAGATTGTTGATCTTCAACGAGGAATTCTTGGTAGCTCACGGTGACAATGTCTTGCCCTTGGCGTGCACCTCTCGTAGCTCTTATCTACTGAATGGTTCAATGAAGTGTTTGTATTGCGGCGATGTGGGCCGGTTCACCGCTGATGGTGTTGTGAGAAGTCCGCTAAACTTTACCATTTAGAGGAAGGAGAAGTTGCAACAAGATTTCCATTGGTGGATCCACGTAAAAAAAAAAATCATTGTCGAATCTCGCCTAGCAAAATGATAAAAAAACTACGAACGAGGCTCATACTTGCACGGGTGCCTAGCGTGCTGGGGCTTTCTTGGCAAACACAACGATCTAGAGCTAGATTTAGATTTAGGTGTTCTTCTATTTTGATCTAAAGATAGATATGGGATTTACAAGATGTTTTCTGTGTTCTTTCAAGATTTGGATGTTTTTATGGTCTCTTCATGGTGATGGTATTGGGCACGCCGAACCTAGGTCCGCACCGCCTTTTGGCAAAATCATAGTTCTTTGGAAAGGTATTTCTCGGCGTGTGCTCATCATTGATGATAATGCGAGATTCGGTGATTAGCAGCCGTATGAGTTTTGATGCTACAATAGATCCGTCTCCGAGGAATGGGCCAATTTTAGCAAGCAAGTTGATTCACTTTTCAAATTTTCTTGTTTTACTTGCTTTATCGAATTCGGATATTTGTCTTAAAGTTACGTATCCTTTTGTCATATGAAATGAAGATTTTCGTTCCAAACCAGGACAAGGAAATTAATTTGGACACTTGTTAACTCTCAAGTCACATTCATGTAATTAAAGAAGAATCACAACAGTCTTCATTCTTTTAATAAGTACGCATCAACCACATAAGGAGGAGGACCTCCAAACACAAAAATTTAGAGGCAGAACCTACGTAGGATTTCTTTTTAAGGTCGATCCACGTCAACCAGCACTCAGATAGTACATGGCCTATGCCGTGGACAACTTATGAAAAGTCCAGAAAAGAAGAAACATCGAAGATACTGCCGCCGCCGTCGCCGCCGTCGCTGCCGCCGCCGCTGTCCATCACACAACGAGCGAGGCTCTGACCGAATTGTTGGGCAATGCCCAAGAACAAACCTTGCTCTGCCGCTGCCACCACCGAAAAAGCTCCAAGTCCAAACCCCATAACCGATGGCCTCATAGCGGGTTGCACTTGGTGTTGAGAACTCCATATATTCATACCGTAAGGGTTATGTATAACTCCTTGCATGTTGCTTTGCCCTAAAAACATGTGAGTTTGATATTGGTACTCATGGTTCAATCCCGAAGAAATGTAAGCCGATTGTCCGGCCACCGCGTATGATGCCTGTTGAGGTTCTGGCGGCACCACCTGAGCAGGCCTAGCCCTAGCGACAACGGCACATTCTAAATGTACGTCAAAATTACAGAAACTGCAGCGATACCACCATTGATTACCCCCGTGGCACCATAAACATTGCACTGAAACCCTCTTGTCTTGTACGGACAGTTAAAAGCAAGATGGAGCTCGTGACGGTGAGACTGGTTGTGGATTCGCAAGCGCTTTGATGCGCAGACTATGCGGAGATTGAACCTGCACTTGGCACAGTGGTAGCTGAAGCCACTACCTTGTTGGCGGCACCCATTGCAGATGAACCGGCCGGAGGGATAAGCGGGGACGGTGAGGAGCTTGAGAGGGTGCTTTTCATGGCCTGGATGGGTGATGAGTGGTGGCATACGGGTGCATGGTGCATGAAGGGCGAAGTTGCAAGGCTTGCATCAGTAGGTGTGTCCCGAGGCTCGGCAACCGCAACCCGAGCACAGTAGGTAGAGGGCGGCGGCGACATGCATCAGTGAGTTCGAGAGGTCGGAGAGCTCGAGGCGGTAAGGGTGGCCGGGGTGGTGGGTGTGCGAGTAATAGGTGAGCTTAGCCATTTCTCTCCCAGATGAAAAGTGGTTCT
The DNA here is from genome assembly GCA_021437795.1 of Rhodamnia rubescens. NCBI lineage: Eukaryota > Viridiplantae > Streptophyta > Magnoliopsida > Myrtales > Myrtaceae > Rhodamnia > Rhodamnia rubescens. The sequence goes on along the minus strand of JAILYA010000005.1, from coordinate 6,469,203 downwards.
AATGGATCCCAGAGGAAGAGTGGGAGGGTAATATGATCAAGGCAAAGAGGTCTACGTTGACCTGCTATGGCTGGGTTTTGCCAATGCCAAGTCCTAGTCATGATACACGTTCTTGACCAAGGAAAAAAGTGTCATGACACGCGTTAGCTGGAGACTTCTTCTGGGGCAACGCACTGATATGACGACTTCTTTTGGACATACAACATTCCCCCTTAATTCTGTATGACGTACTGATACCATGACTTCTACTGTGGTGACTTAGGATCTATATGTTAATCACTCTTATTCCAAAAGTAATTATAATTAAAATATTTTTTTGATTTTGTTCTTTGGATGAATTTTAGAGGATTAGAACGTATTTGGTAAATGCCATAAATTTCCGTTCTTGAAACGGAAATACGTTTGATAACTACACAAAATTTCTGCTCTCGAAAATAATTGTTTTTCCGAATTTTTGTCATTTTAAGTCAAATAATTACGTGACTACTTTGTGAAATTTCATCCTACATTTGAATTAATCAAATATTAATTCATATTGATTCTCTTGTACAACATATTACATATTGAAATGTAAAAATAGATATCAAGAATTATCGCGAGTCATTTTCGCCATTTATTGTAGGGTTCATCGACTCTTTTAAGCGAGCGGACAATCGACACGAGCGACACCCTTCTTTCTACAAGGAAAATGCACTGCATTACCTTGTATTGGTGTGCGTTTTTGGTTCTTGAAAATTAAATCTCAGCTTTAATTCATTGAAAACTTAAGAATGGGAGCTTGTTAAGTATTCACGATGATTAACTTTGTCTTTTTCCAAAATTTTCTAAAACTAGACTAAGTCTAAAGTATATAAATCTAGGCAAATCACAACTAATGAAATCAAGTACGCAATCAAGAAATCAAAGCATTGATAAATCGCATCATAAAACCCTAATGAAGCCCTAAGGGTAGCTTAAAGAAATGTGGTTCGAATTTAATTGCAAATGTGTTTATGATTTTTCTAAAAAAAGAACAAAATCTATAAAATCTAGGCCCAAATTTGTGCAAATGGGGTCAAACTAGCCTAATCTAAGCTTATTCTATTTTTAGGGATTTTCTCTTCTTTTTTTAAAGAATTTTTCGAATTTTTTTTATTTTATGCATTTTTCTTTGAAAATAAGACCTCATTCTGTTTTTAGGTCGAGGAAAATTGATGAGAGAATCGAAAAGGAAAAATAAGAGATGTGTGACTTCATTATGTTTTGTGATTTTTAAAAGTGATTCGTCGTCTCCTTGTTGATCTTGGTGTTGCCTCCTCTACTCCCATTCCTATTCATTGTGATAACAAGAGTACTATTCACATTGCTACAAATTCCGGTCTTTCATGAGGGTACCATGCACATCGACATTGATTGTTACATCACACATCATCGCCTCCAAGCATGCATCATTTCTCTTCCCTTTGTGGCTTATGCAGCCCAACTTGCCGACTCATTCACCAAATCTCTTACATCACAATGATTTATCGCTCTTTTTTCAAATTCTCGTTGGTTGACCTATCTTGAGTTTGAAGAGGGGTGTTAGATATATCGTATGTATTAGGACTAGGATTTTCCCTTTAGTGTATGTATTTACGTTTATATCCTTCCTTGTATGTATATTTATATCAACCTTGTGCCTAATTGTAAATAAATCATTCCATTATCTACTTCTCTAAATTCATCACTATTTACCCTCTATTTGATTTCTTGAATAACATTTTCATTAAAGACGAATATAGCCTATTCCGTTTTGCTCCTTTTTTTTTTAGTATTTCTTGCACAATACCCACGACAACACGAAAAAAGGTGTACAACGTGAAGTGGGAGTAAGGATGAGTAATTGTGTGACCAAGCTGTGAAGTGAAGGGAAAGCTTGTACACTTGAGTTTTCATCAAGAGGAGCCGTCCAATTTTAGGTTAATAGGTGGGCTAATCGGAGTGAAGTGGGAAAGTCATGTTGGTTGAGAGTAAAAGGAAAGGGGCTGGGATGGGTAGGGGAGACTCGATCACTGGTCACACATTTATGAGTATCACGGTCCGTTGAATTTTGATCCAAAATCAACCGCGATACATTTCCATGGACGTTATTGTGGGGCTACCCAAGGCTAAAGGGTGCCCAACGATCATGGTGGTGGTCGATCGATTTTCAAAGTATGCGACGTTTGTCTTGGCTTCAAAGGACTGCCCACCGGGGGGAGGTGGCCAAGCTATTTTTGAAGCACATCGTTAAATATTAGGGCATACTTGCGATCGATCGTGAGTGATCGGGATCCCCGATTCATGGAAAAATTCTGGATTGAGTTGTTCAAGTTATCGGGGATGGACCTCAAGTTTTTAACGAGTTTGCATCACCAAACCGACGATCAAACGGAGTCGGTTAATGAGCTCTTGGATGTGTACTTGAGGCACTATGTGAACGCGGCTCAAAGCAACTGGGCCAAGCTTGTGGATGTGGCCCAATTTTCCTATAACTTGCAGCAGAGTGAGTCCACTCGGCATAAGTCCCTTCGAGATTGTGACGGGACAACAATCGCTCACTCGAGCACGGTTGCAATGGGTTATCGGGGGAGTAGTCCGGCAGCATATAAGAGTACACAAGAATGGTAGGAACGTGCGGATTTGGCACGGGCTTGTGAGCATAAGGCGGCCGAACGGATGAAGAAATGGGTAGACAAGAAGCGCCGGCACGTCGAGTACTAGGTTGGTAATTGTGTGTTGGTGAAAATGCATCAAGTCTGCGGTATAGGGATGTGGATAAGGCCCTAGTTCATCGGTATGAGGGGCCATTCTTGGTGATCAAGCGGATTGGACCGGTGGCATATAAATTGGAACTACCGGCTAAATTGAAAGTGCACCCGATGTTTCATGTGAGTATGTTGAAACCATTCTATGAGAACGAGCATGATCATGATTGAGGGGATTCACAACGAGTGCCTCTTGGGGCGAAGACCTCATATGATCGGGAGATCGAGAAAATTATGGCTAATCGTGTGATACGGAAGAGATACTTGAGTGCCGAGACGGGAATACTTGATCCATTGGCGAGGTCTCCCGGAGAATGAGGCGAGTTGGGAACCCGGAGGAGGCCCTATGGAAATTTCGAGAGGAGATCAAGGCATTCCATGAGGAAGAAGGCAATGAGGGCCTTGCCAAACTTGGTGCGGGAGAGTATCACGGTCCATTGAATTTTGATCCAAAATTGACCGCGATGCATCCACCGGATCGACCAATGGATCGGTTCATGAGTCAAGTGGAATCGCGCCTAAGAGTAGCCAAGTGGATGAATGATCGATCGGCTAATCGATCTAAGGATGATCCGGGACAGCCCAGGATCGATGCATGAACGACCCCGCAAGTCCAGGTGATCAACTCGGGGATCAAGCGGGACGGTTGAGTGACCGATCGGTGAATGATCCCGCACGATCGAGGGATCGACCTGTAGATCATGCGGGCGACCAGGGCGGACGATCGAGGGATCGATCCATGGACGACGCCGTACGATCGGGGGATCGACACACGGATTGTGACGAGCGATCGACCGAACGATCCAAGGATAGATCCATGAACGGTCTTTGCCGATCGGGGATCGACCCGTGGATCGTGCAAGGTGACTAGACAGACAGCAATGAGGGATCATGAGGACGAACGATGTATGGATCATGTGGGGCAGCCGAGCGTACGATGCACGACTCATGCGGGCTGGCCGGGTGGTCGATCCGGTGCACCATGACGGATCAACTAGTAATCGACCAACGCTCAATTAGGCGGCCAAGCGGGATCATCGAGTAAGGTTGACATAGATTGCCCGGGCCCCACGGACCCACGTGACATCCAGCTATGACCGGGGTGGTTGTCTTGAGACTTGAAGCTCTCCAAAGTCTTCCGAGTTGATGGAGCTGGTAGAGGTGGCTCACGACTTATATGGTGACTTGGATGGGGCTCTGACGTGAATAGTGACCCGCCGACGTGAACAGGTGAAACAAGTAGGGCTGTTGAGGGATTTTGTGATTGACCGAGTTGACCCAAGGGGACTTGTTGTCTCACATTTTCTTGTATATATGGGGGCCGAACCTCTTGTAAAGGGGACTCTGAATTTGAAATACAAAAGAGCTTTCCTTGTATTCTCTCTTGCCTTGTGTGAGCTATTGAGTATGTGTGTGAGCTGGAGCATGAGAAGGCTGACTTGGGGATCGAATCTTGAGTGCCGCATGGTGTTGGGAAGAGCGCTAGATAAACCGACCCCGTGACATGAGGATGTCGGAGGAGGGAGTTGTTACATTTAACGCCGTGCCAGCTCCACAACCACCCTCATTCACTCATCTCGTAAGCAGCGCCGTCGTGATCCCAAATGAGCATTTAGACGAAACAAACATAGTGGATGTTGCGCGAAAATAGCTATGCACGCCATGCGTGATTGGGATCGTACGAACGGATTAAACATGGACCATCTTTAGGCATAGCGTCTTCAAAGATGATGGACAACGTCAATTCTCCATTCTTTGACCGGGTAAATATAGGCAAATTTGTAGCTGTCCTCAATAGACATTAAATTTGAGATAGCGATGGAAGTAGATGCTGCCCAGCGACCTCTTACAATCATATATTTTTAGGAAATGTACTATCCATTTAATCTTTCCCCCGCATAAGCTTCTCATGTAATTAACCATTGTCGTCACTGTTCATGCCATCCCAACCTTCTGTGTTATCCTATTCATACAACCAAAAATTCATTAAATGATTTTGGGCTGCAAGGTTTGCACAACGATGGACTCAATTCTTTCTTTTTCGGGACACATACTAGAACCTTAATATTCTCGCTTGGGGAGATTATCACTTGTCAATTTGAATGAAGACTTGGAAAAGTAAGTCAAGCATGACCAAGGGTTGAGACTTTCATAGTTCTGCTTTATTCAATCAGTACCCCCCACAGCGCACGCTAAACTGATTGACAAGGGGAAAAGACTTGATCTTCGCAAATGACATGTTTGGTAAGTTGAATGGAGAATTTCCTAAGCTAGTGAAAAAAAACATGTGAGAGACATCAATGCATGTGATTGATGAGAACATCCATCGAATCGATAGTCCTAATTTTGAAGGCATTCCTGGGCACATTCCTTGTGCTGTTTTGGTTTTTCAAATGAAGACTTTCAATTATAAATATGGAAGGGAAGTATCAAATTTCATCCGTAACACTTTCTGTAATGAATTTGTTTTTCGGCATAGGACCTTATGTTCCTTCTGGCTATAAAGTTGTCCACAACAACAAATATGTAACTAAGTAGCAGTTTAATCAAAGTAAAAAAACTTTAAAACATTCCAAGTGGGTTTGTGGCACATTCAGTTTTACAGATCCCTCTTCAAATCATTCATTTTGCGCAAAACAAACGGAGCCTTTGTTTCGATTCGAAAATCCGTTGAATGAAAAAAGCGATTCTCTCGAGCAGCATCACGCACGTTTTTGCTAGTGTATTTATATTGTACACCTTCCTTATAGTTCGCATATAATATGTATGTACTTTCTCACGAAAAGTACGATGGGTTAGACTAAATGAGTATTGAGGATCTACTAACGAAATCAACCCATTTTCCTAGCGCAAAAATCCATCTCCTAAATACGAAAAATGTTTGGATGACTCACGCAGATCGTCACCGAAGGGGGCGTTATGGTAACTTTACTTTCAGATTTCTACTCGTCAGCCAATCAAACTGCTCGTTAACTTCAGTCGAGCCTAGCTGGCCCAATCAAACCCGACCTTCACCAAGCCAACGTCCTCGACATGTGATCTACAAAGCTGAATGTTTCAGAAACCCTCTTGAAAACGAGCAAACCGAATTCTCAATCCGCTCGCTTTCTGAAAAGCTTCTTGAGTGAGAAACCAAGAACTAGACGAGAGTGATGGAGGTGTAGAATCATACTCGGACGGTGGCGAGGCAAGCAGCCAGGTTGATGAGAATAGAGGTTTTCTAAAGAATAAAATGCTAGGGATAAAATGCTCAATTTTTAAAATTGGACTACAAAATGATGTAGTCGACTTTTATTGGATATATATATATATATATCATATATATATATATATTCACGTACCTACGCATTACTTTATAAATTAATTTCGCACTCGCTTATAGCATGAAGTCGCTTCATTCTTCTCTTTATAAAGCACTCATAATCGGCATATGAACTTAAAAATGCAGATAATTGAAAAGCAATATTCGCATAGCCATTGCTGTTTCGAAAAGTAGTTTTCACATGTCCAAACAACACTTGCGATTTCTACGAGCACCAACCTTAGTAATTAAGGTAATAGCATCGTAGTTTTCGAGTTAAATTTCGTGGGGATCTAGGTTGTACATCCTTTAACTTTTATTTGTGAAATGGAAATCCATTTTTATAAAAACGTTTGTCAATGGATTTACGCCGATCGAAAGACCTGACCAAGATGAGAAAGCTCACGAATCGACCTAAATAACTTGTAAACGGAACTTTGAGCTGTTGACTAGACTCGTGTTCCGGCATCAGAGGAGGCCTTGGTTCCCTGGGAGTAACCTACTTATATTCTTGATGCCGCTTTGTTTCCTCGGCAAGATAGGGCAGCGTAAAAGTTACTCTGCGAAAAAGAGATCCGAGCTCTCTTCACAGACCAATCACTCCAATCTTTATCATATGCACGTCAAAGAACCATTTCACCGGAATTGACCATGGAAAAATTATGCACAATCAAAATTTGGTCGATTTCTTCTACAAAATGTAATCTTGAAATAGAAAATTGACACCACCTCCGAAAAAAATATCGAGGTCTCGGAACCTTGGTCCCACACGCTGTTTATTAGAGGTGCCAAGATGGGTTGAAAACAGCGTATGGGACCAAGTTATTTAAGCAACATTTTTTTTTTGTACAAATTATAAGAAACAAGCAGCCCATGACTTGGTTAAATATAGAAATGTTTAAGCAATACTTGGGTGGGCATGAATTGGGTATGGGTCGTTAGACTTGTATTTGGAAAATGTGTTCAACTCAATCTTAAGTTCTATTGTTTTAGCTAATGCTGCGTTGACCCCTATCTTTCTATTTTTGAGAAAAGGTCCCATCCTTCAATACATGATTGGAGGTTTAAGCTGGGTTAAAACAATCCTGATCTTAGGGACTTTCCAAAGAAAATAATCAAAATCGACATTTCGCGATGTCGCCTCTTTTTATGTCAAAACATATTTGGTAAGTCTATAATTGAGAATTGCCTTAAATAGTCAAAAATGTGAGACACATCAATGCATGTGCAAAATGAGAACATTCATCCAATTTATAGTCACGATTTTGAAGGCGTTGCTGGGCACATTCCTTATGCTGTTTAATCGTTTTTCAAATGAATTTTCACAAATTAAGGGTAGTCTCCAGAGAAAATCAAAATCAAATACAAAAAGACACGTTTCATGAAAAAAATCGACAGATGACTTCAGGAAAATATTTAAGGAAGAGAGACACGTTCTAGGAAAGACGATGATTCCATTATCATGTGAACCTACTTACGTTAATATAAATGGGAATTTTCAGTTATAAATATGAAAGGAAAGGAACAAATTTCATCCTTAACACTTTCTGCAATGAATTTGCTTTTTGGCATAGGACTTTATGGGCATGTTTGGTTTAGCTCTGGGCAAATGTCTTTGGAAAAAAAATGCAAAATATCTTTGGGCTAAAGGAGCTTGGTGAAATGCAAATACCCTTTGTAAACTGTAATTGAAAAGTGCATTGGGATGCAACTTCGAGGAAAATGCTGTTTGGTAAACTTACATCTGAAAAGTCCTTTGGTGTTTCAATTTAAAGTTTTTCAAATTTAATTTGTCTAAAATTAGGGGGAAAGAAAAACAATGACCGCAGCTTTTATATTTTCGCTTGAGAGCGACGTAAAAGACACATATTAACAAATTTATAAGTTAAAAAAGTCAAAATATGATCCCTTGCGGGCGATTATATCGAAAGATCACTTCCGTGCAGTTATATCAGTGCAAATAACTTTGTTCCTTCAGGCTACAAAGTTATCTACATTGACAAATATGTAACGAAATGGCAGCTTTACTCAGATTATATTTCACATTCATCCGAAGTTGTTTCATTCTTCTCTTCATAAAACACTCATAATTGGCACATTTATAAATATGTAAAATTACTTGGAACAGAAATCCATTTATAAATGTCTACCAATAGACTTGCGTCAATTGAAAGATCTGACCAAGATGAGAAAACTCACGAATCGACCTAAATAACTTGTAAACAGAATTTTGAGCTGTTCACGAAACTGGTGTTCCAACATCGGAGGAGGCCTAGGTTCCCTTGAAGAAACTTACTCAAGTTTTGTTGCTGCTTTGTTTTTTTTTTTTTACTCCAAGATAGGGAAGCGTAGAAGTTATTCACAGACCAATCACTCGAATATTTATCACATGCACGTCATGGAACCGAGTCGATCGGATCACCATTTTCCACAATGAAGACTGGGAATAGTAAGTCGATGAAGACTTGGAAAAGTAAGTCAAGCTGGACCAACGATCGACACTTTTTTTGGTCATGCGGCTTTCACTCGGCACCCCCACAGCTCACGCCAAACTGATTGAGAAGGGAAAAAGACTTCATGTTTTTAATAGGAATTGTCCTCGATAGAGGAGGCTTCCGGAGTGATCTTCCAATCTATATAAGTATAGCCATCCATCTTGTTAACATTATGTACACCTGAACGCCTCCCCAACCCAAAATCATGGCTTCTTCCTTTCTGATGTCCACCCAGTCTCCTTTAGCTGTCTTCCTCTTCTTCTTCTCGCTCTTCTTGATCGGCACCACTTCATTTCATAGTGCAGCAGGCACTTCTGCTTCCTCCATTTCTGTTTTCGCTGTCAATGCCACTGAGAATAACGATGAAGCGGAGGCTCTCCTGAATTGAAAATCTACTCTTGGCAACCGTAGCCAATCTCTCCTCTCTACATGGCACGGCAACAATCCTTGCCACTTTACCGGTGTCTCTTGCGACCACCACGGAGCCATCACCCATCTAAATCTTTCCAATCTCGGTTTGGGAGGAACTCTAGATGGCCTCGACTTCTCTCGCTTGACCAGTGTGGTCAGCTTTGACCTTTCCAACAACTCGATCCATGGCTCCATTCCCTCGAGTATCGGTAACCTTTCCAAACTCAACTTTCTCAAATCTTTGCTTCAATGAATTGTCCGGGGACATTCCTGCAAGTATAGGTACGCTGGAGAGTCTTCATTCTTTGTCCCTATGTGCAAATCAACTTTCTGGGTCCATTCCTCCTTCTCTTGGAAAATTAGGCAATTTAACCGAATTAGGCATTTCACGCAATAACTTTTCCGGTCCCATTCCAAGAGAGATTAGTGACTTGAGGAATTTGAAATATCTTTACTTGTGGCAAAATGGACTTTCGGGACCCATACCTTCGGAAATCGGGAGGCTGACTTCTCTTGTCGGACTTTGTCTATCAACAAACAAACTCGCCGGCTCAATTCCTCATTCCATTGGAAACTTAACAAGTTTATCTGTTCTTTACCTATTTAGCAATAGACTTTCCGGACCCCATAATTTCAGAAATCGGGAGGCTAACTACTCTTATCAAACTTAATCTATCAAAAAACAAACTCACTGGCTCAATTCCTCCTTCCGTCGGAAACTTGACAAGTTTATCTCTTCTTCACCTCTTTCAAAATGGACTTTCGGGAACCATATCTTCAGAAATCGGAAGACTCGCTTCTCTTATTCAACTTCACCTATCAATGAACAAATTCACCGGCTCAATTCCTTGTTTCATCGGAAACTTGACAAGTTTATCTTTTCTTCACCTCGAACAAAATGGACTTTCGGGACCGATACCTTCAGAAATTGGATGCCTAGCCAATCTAACTCAACTAAACCTTGCCAACAATAAATTCTTTGGTTCCTTGCCTTCTAAATTCAATAAGTTAACACGGTTAACTTTTTTGCAACTATATAATAATGAATTAGAGGGGGAACCGCCAGAAGATGTATGTGTTGGGAGATCATTGCAATATTTCTCCATCTCCGATAATCATTTCACGGGTCCCATTCCAACAAGTTTAGAGAACCGTAGCACATTAATCGATTGAGGCTAAATGGAAACCAACTTACCGGGAACATAACGAAGCTTTCGGAATATATCCACATCTATATTTTGTTGACTTGAGCCGCAATCACTTGAATGGCGAACTTTCGTGGAAATGGGGGCGTTGCCGTAATATGACGAGCTTAAGGATTTCAAACAACAACATTTCGGAGAGATACCCGCAATATTTGGAAGGATGGCTCAGCTACCTACGAAACTTTCTTCAAATACTTTAATCGGAGAGATTCCGAGGGAATTGGGAAGCCTGTCGATGTTGTTAGAGCTTGATTTAAGCAACAACTTGATCATGGGAAATGTCCCAACCGAGATTGAACTTTTATCCAATCGGCACATCTAAACTTGGCATCAAACAATTTGAGCGGATCGATACCAATGCAGCTAGGCTCATGCAAAAGCTTGTTGAGCTTGAACTTGAGTAGAAACAAATTTCGTAGAAGCATTCCTCCCGAGATAGGAAACACACAATTCCTCGAGATTCTTGATCCGAGCTATAATATTTTGTCAAAAAATATACCAGGAGAGCTTGCAAAACCGAGAAACTTGCAAGTTCTAAATATCTCGCACAATAGCTTGTCCGGTTCCATCCCACATACTTTTGGTGATATGTTGGCCTTGACTTCTATTGATGTATCCTACAATGATCTGGAAGGTCCTCTCCCGAATGTCAAGGCTTTTAATGAGGCTCCATTCAAGGCAATACAAGCACAACAAAGGGCTCTGTGGAAACATTGTTGATTTACCGAAATGCAATTCCACCGAGAGCAAGAAGCACAATCGACATGTTAGAGCTAGTATCACCTTTATCCTCATTCTCTCCTTCTTGGGCTTTTTCCTTCTCTCTTGCACCTTGTTTGGTCTAGCAACCATCAATAGTCGTCGAAGAAGGATTATCAAGAGAGAGGACAATGAAGGGGCAAAGGATTTGGATTTCAAGCGTATTTTGAGTTATGACGGCAAAGTTTTCTATGATCGAATCGTTGAGGCCACGTAAGGATTTGAATCCAAGTACTATGTGGGTGAAGGAGCATATGAGATTGTTTATAAAGCGGAGATATCAAAGGTCAAACGTTTGCTGTCAAGCAAACCTCGTCATCATAGGAAGATACTCTAGACGCCGATTTGGTACCATTTGAAAGGGAAATTCAAGTCTTAACAATGAGATCGCTGATTTGGTACCATTTGAAAGGGAAATTCAAGTCTTAACAAATATACGCCATTGCAACATCGTGAAATTTTATGGCTTCGCTCTCATGTCCAACGTTGTTTTTTGGTGTATGAGTACTTGGAAAGAGGAAGCTTGAGAACAACTTTGAACAATGATCAAAGATCAATAGAATTTGGATGGGACAAGAGGATAAATGTCGTCCGAGGAGTTGTGGATGCATTATCCTATATGCATCATGAATGTTCTCCTCCGTTTATTCATCGAGACTTGACCAAGTAACAACATTCTATTGGATAGTGATTATGAGGCTCATGTTTCCGATTTTGGCACCGCAAGACCATTGAGACCGGATTCATCAAACTGGACAACTATTGCTGGAACCATCGGGTACATTGCTCCAGGTACTTTGCAATTTTTTGCTCAATTACTATGGCATTCGGTGTCATGATTCTATTATAAACTTTTACTAGTTTAGTGCAGTTCATTAGTAATTTAATCGTCTTATAGAAATTTGTTATGCTTATCTAGAGCTTTCAATTTTAATATTGACATGAAGCTCTTAGATTTTCCTCATAAGTAAGAATTGGAAAATGAGGAAAACATCATAATCAAAACATTTCAAGGATATTAAGTTCGTTTTACCTAGAAGATGCTCGTATTTTAAGCGTCGAACAAAAGTTTTTGAACTTTGCCAAAGCATAAACTCCCATACTCAAATCGGTGTTGTAATTGTAGATTAAGCAAAAATCTGCACTTGCAATCGTCACACGTCCTGTCACGGGAAGTAATGCTATCAACTTGAACACAACTTATGATCGAGATTGAAAAAACAGCTGATTCTTCGCTTGCAGAGCTGGCTTATTCTTTAGTTCCTACCGAAAAGTGCGATGTGTATAGCTTTGGAGTCGTTGCATTGGAGACTATCATGGGAAAGCATCCAGGAGATCATGTCTCTCGAGGATGTTCATCGTCCGCCCAACCTAAGTTGATGATGTTGAAGGATGTGTTGGATCAACGTCTCTCACCTTCTAGACTTGGCCTTCGAGATGCGCAGGACGTGGTCTTGATTGCCAAGCTAGCGTTCGAGTGCTTGCAAGCCAATCCGAGGCTTCGACCTACCATGGGACAAGTCTCTCATGAGCTTCGCTTTCAAGTACCCCTGGATATGCCACTCTCTGCAGTCAGCTTAGAGCAACTTCGCGATCCCAATGTAGAACATTTTGGAGCACTTTAGGAGATGGTAAGATTTGAAGTTTTCATGTGTTATTGTGTATAATTTTCAATTATGATGATGATCCCCTTTTGAATATTTTTAAGTTCTCTCCAATCCCAACTTGTGATTTTGAAGTCGTGATACCAGAAATAATTATGGGAAGATTTCTGGCAAGATCCCATTTCATAATTATTTCCATCTTTTTGCAAAGTGATCAGGAAGTGAATTTGCAAAAATGATCAACATCTTTTACCATATCTTAAATGAGATGTAAAGAACATGTAGTTTCCAATGCTGTAAGAGATAATAGTACTAGCAATATGTGAACTTTTATGGATGTGCAGTTTCATATTTGAATTTTCAATTTATTCCATTAAATCAATTTTGAGTAACGTGGATTATCATCCCGAAACTTTCAAGTGGTCCAATTAAATCCCTAATATATTTTAATATGTTCGCGTCGTCCTCTCATTAATTAACCTGAATGAAATATAGCAGGTACACCAATTAAATGAAGTTGATGTTTAATGGAGAAAACTATGTGGATTTCTAGCGTGTCATGTTGACTTAAAATTGCAAAACTACAACACTTAGTTGATTTCTCTTAAAGCATGGCGAAAAATCCTCCCTCATTCTCCATTACAACACCATTTCAGTTGAAAGCTTAAATAAGAATAAGACCACATTACTCATATTCTTTTTCTGGGTCAAACGCATTATTCATATTAAGTGAGTGGTTTTGTCTTGGCTTGGAAGCTTTTCTTCAACACTGCACGACATGGTTAGATTTTATGTGTCTTATTTTTAGTAATTTTTTTTATTTTCTTGTTTTTTTATAAGTTTTTATCTTCCTTTTCTTTATTTCCAAAATATATTTTCGTGTTTCTAATTTATTAGAAAAAAATTTCCTATAAATTAAAAATTAAAAGCTATTTAGGATGACAAGTCAGTAAATGATAGCTAATTAATGGTTATATCGGTATTTCCGTTTACTTGTATAACCGAATAATCAATCCCAAAACATGAAAAAGTACATAAGGTTGAGGGCCTATATTGATCAAAGACAAAGTACAGCAACAATAGTGAGCAAATTGAAAAGGTAAACTACCAATGCCTTTTATATTTTATTGTTCATGAATTCAAATATTTAGAATAAGATTTCGATAAAGCTAACTACTCTTCAAATCTTTGTTGGATATTGTTAAAGAGGACAAATGCGGGTTTATGAAAATGGTTCACCTTAAAAAAAAATCGTATATGTTAAGTTGAAGCCCGACCTAGTTGGATAAAAAAAAATGAAGATTCAATTAGTTTGGTGAAAATGAAAAACAAGGGTCAACGTGGATTATATCGATATGGGTAAATTGATCGAACACCATATCGAAACAGAATATGTCGTTCAGATCCATAAACCAATCAGGCCTTGATCTGATTAAAAACATAAGAGCCAATATTAGTTGGCAAATCTGTGCCCAAATGATGCTGGGTAAAGCAGGGCGTTTCGAACATTGATCGAACCATTTTTTTATACACGTTCCGTAGTACGCGTGGTTACACTTGTTGAGCACCCAACACTAGTCTCCTTTCTCGAAAGAGCCGAAGCAAATCGCACACTCCTAACAATCGATGTCCCAAATTTTGCCGCAGCGATATACCATAGCCTCCGCCATGGGAGGCACTTGTGGGAGCTATTTGACGCTGCGAGAGTAGCTAGTTGAAGCTCCGCACTTGTCGCCGTTTTATTCTTCGTCCCGACAGCAATTCTCGGAGAAGATGAAGCAGGCGAAGCATGGTCGCTCATTAGAAATTGCAAACAACCGATGGTAGGTTTTGATTTTCAACATAGCCCTCAGTATCCACCACGTGAATCGATCATTCCCTAATTCCTGATTCAACAGTTTTAGTTAGTGTCTGGCAAAGAATGGAGCCAATCAAAGGGACCCTCTCATCATCTATGTCCTCTTATTGGAATGAATAATCCACTATTTTCTGATTTATTAGGCGTTAATTTTGCAAATCTTTTTCGATTTTTTCTTCCTTTTTTTTTCTTTCATATTCCTTTATGGCACTCTAAGTAAAGGCAAGGCCCCTTTTTTTCATCCTTTTGCGATTTTGCTTTTTTCCCTCTTTCCTGTTTCGTTTTTCCTTTCATTTTAATACAAGATAATTCATGTGTATTACAAGATTCTGTAGTTTATATGTTTGTGGTCATCCTCTAAATAATTTGCAATCAAATACAAATATAAGTAAACCATTTTGTTTTCTTCTTGATTCCACTTACTGAATTGACAAAAAAAAAAAACAGATAATAGTCGTTATGGTCAAATGCTATAGTAACTATAATTTTCTCATTCGACCGATTTTTACATTCTTAATTTAATCTCTGCATGTTAGGGATGCTTTAGGCCGTGTGGTAACCATTCGATTCTACGATTCTATTTCCGAGAACACAAAAAAAAGAAAGAAAATGAGAATCATATTTGGTAACGCAAGTGATTTTGTTTCCGGAGGAGCAAAAAAAGGACAAAAAAAAAGTTGGTTACGTAAAAAGAATCACTTTTGAGAATTACAAAACAGAATGAAGTCACAAATTTCTCACTTTTCCTTTTTAAAGTAGTTCTCTCAGTCAATTTTCCCTTGACGTAAAATAGAAACGAGGTCTCATTTACAAAGAAAAATGTATAAGATAATAAAGTAAAAAATATAAAAAATAAAAAGATTTGGAAAAATTCTAATTTTTTTTTTAGAAAATCCCTAAAAAAAATTAGATTAGACTGGTTTGACCTCATTTTCATAGATTTGGATCTAGATTCCCTAGATTTCATAAATTTTGTTCTTTTTTAGAAAAATAAACACCTTTGCAATTAAACTCGAACATCATTTCTCTAAGCCCTTAGGGTTTCATCAAGGTTTTATGATATGATTTATCAATGCCATGATTCCTTGATTGTGAGCTTAATTTCATTGGTTGTGATTTGCCTAGGTTTATGTATTTTAGACTTAGTCTAGTTCTAGAAAATTTTGAAAAAAATAAAAATAACTATCATGATGACTTAGCAAGCTCTCGTTCTTAAGTTTTCGATGAATTAAGATTGAGATATGATTTCCTAGAATAAAAAAATGCACGCTAATGTAGAGCAGGTGCAATGCATTTTTCTTGCGAGAAGGAAGAGTGTCGCTCATGTCGATTGTCCACTTCACTCAAAAGAGTTCGATGAAACCCCACAATAAATGGCAAATATTTCTCTGATGATTCTTGATATTTATTTTTACATTTCAATATGCCATATATTATATAAAAGAATCAATATGAATTAATGTTCAACTAATTCAAAATATATGATGAAATTTCACAAAGTAACTACGTAATTATTTGACTTAAATGACAAAAATTGAGGAGCAATTGTTCCTGGGAACAGAAATTTCGTGCAAATATCAAACATGTTTCTATTTCGGGAATAGAAATTTTGGACGATTACCAAACGCGTTTTAATTCTTTAAAATTCATCGAGGAAAAGAACCAGGAAAAGACATTTAAATCAAAAACACTTTTTTGGATCAAAAGGATTGCCACACAGGCCCTTCTTCTATTTTTCCCATTTTTCTTAGGAAATAAAATCTATTTCAGTTGAAAATTTGTGTTAAACAAAAAAAATGTAATCGCACAGTTTTTTTTTTTTCTAATTTAGGTGTATCTGAATTGTGTTGTTTTCTTGTAGTTGTGATATATTATGGTTGTACTTCCACATAAAAGAACAATGGATGAGAGCCAGGAAGGGTCTCTTAATGAAGGGGCATTGATGGAACTTTACGTTCAAAAATCTCCTCACCAGCTCCTCACCAGCCAATCAAAGTGCTCGTTAACTTAGGTGAAGCCTAGTTGGCCCAATCAAACCCGACCTTCACTAAGCCAACGTCCTCGACATGTGATCTAATGATCACTTCAATTTAAACTCAGTTAAACTGTGTGGATTATTGAATTAACTCTTTGCACTCGGCACAGTGATAGCTGAAGCCACTACTTTATTGGCGGTACCCATTGCAGATGAATCGGCTGGAGAGATTAAGGAGGGGGGGTGTTGAGGAGCTTGAGAGGGTGCTTTTCATGGCCTGGATGGGTGATGAGTGGTGGCATACGAGCGTATGGTGCATGGAGGGTGAAGTTGCAAGGCTTGCATAAGTAGGTGTGTCATGAGGCTCGGCAACCGCAACCCGAGCACAGCAGGTAGAGGGCGGCGGTGGCATGCATCAGCGAGTTTGAGAGGTCGGAGATCTCGAGGCGGTGAGGGTGGCTGGGGTGGTGGGTGTGCGAGTCATAGGTGAGCTTAGACATTTCTCTCCCAGATGAAAAATGGTTCTAATGGATCCCAGAAGGAGAGTGGGAGGGTAATATGATCAAGGCAGAGAGGTCAACGTTGACCTGCTATGGCTGGGTTTTACCAAGTCCTAGTCACGATACACGTTCTCGACCAAGGAAAAAAAAAGTCATGACACGCGTTATCTGGAGACTTCTTCTGGGGCGACGTACTGATATAACGACTCCTTCTGGACACACAGCGCTCCCCCTTAATATTGTATGACGTACTTGTTGGATTTTAAACATCGACAAATTCTACTAACAGATGTTCATTGAATCACGACGCGTACTTCATGAATCTTCAAACTCACGACAGTCTTAATATAATCACGTGCGAAAAGTATTCTTGTTTCACAACGTAAATGCAAATCAATTCTCGAAGTATCGATACTTTGCCCTTTAATGTTTTACTGCTCTTGTTCTCGAGAGAGAAGAAAGAAAATGTATGTTCACTCTTGACGTTTTCTATTCTAACGTTAGTTATCTCGTCACATCTCTTCGTGCCCCTTCACATCTTATCTATAAGAAGATAAGAAGGCAGTCTTTCAAAAAAACATTTGTTCGTGTGGTCCTCTCAAACACACTCCTTCGTGGACGTATCAAATACACCATTTCATGGATGTATTATTACATCTCCCACTCGGACATGAAGGGTTTGTTAATACTCCATCAAGAATATAAGGCAATTAACATCGTCTACTTTAGAATCAATTCATACTTGCAAATACGTCGTGCGACCGAAGTGAGTACACCTACACTTGGAAGCTCAATTATGCACTTGTTAAGAATACATGACAACTACAACCCTAAAAGGAAAAAATAATGTCTCACAGTACCCCAAACATATTTTGTTACATCGGTCAAGTATATCTATCCCTTAAAGACTATACTTGACTATTATTAACTCACTATGTATTTACAATTATATCCGCACCCACAAAAAAGGCAATATAATTGGTCGACCGGTAAATACATGTAGTAGATTTAAAACAACAACAGTCTTCCTTCGCATTTATGTCTTTTTCCATTTCGAATAATCGCTTTCCTAGACACATCCCATAAAATCATATTAATTTTCATGATTATTTGGTAACATGCTAAAGCAAGCAATATTGATCTCGTTACTTTGATAACATAGTCGAAGTAACATAGGGTACAAATTAAGGTAATTAATTCATAAATTACCTCAAGGACTCACACGATGAGTAAGTAGGGATAATTGTACTCATCTCCCTTGTTGGTCGAATAAAGCACATGTAGTATGAATTACATGCTATAATGGATTTCTCTTTTCACAAGAGTGTATGTCATTTATCAACCATATCCACTATATAGATTTTAGCCTAAACATAATTACATGCTTTTCACGTACATATGTTTAGCTTGAGTGCTATATCGGCTCGCTCTCTACAGGCGCCCAATTAAGCACTCGTATCCAGCTTCCATCATGCACACATGATTGTGGGAGTATCATGTTCGGTCTCATCATATATAAATCATAGACCTCATCTTGATTCCTATTAAGGCGACATAAATGTATTATGTACCGAATTTGCTCTTCCAAAGCATCTTTCGTACATACCGTCTCATCTCAACTTGCTTATTACAACGACTTGAGGTGATTGCTCGTGTGAGTGAGCCAATCATTGCCTAGTAACATACCTTTCAACAATATATATGTGCTTGTGCTAGTCTCATAATAAATTGTACTAGAGAATGAAACATCAATTCATTTAATAATAAGTATAGTACATATACATAATGTAACATTCCTCGACGAAGATTACATATTATATTCTACGCAACCCTAGAGACATCATATGCGTCAAAAACACGTCTCTAGGAACAATCTTAGTAAATTGTTCGTAGAAATATATTATAGGATCACTTCCTTCAGCGCTATTACATCTATGATGAAGTTATTCTTTATGTCAATATGCTTTGTTTTACCATGATACTTGGGATCTTTCACATAGGCAATGACTGCTTGATTATAACAATAAACCACTGATTTTTGAACATTAGTGAATATAACTAAATTTTCAAAGAAACGTTTTAGCCATACTTCTTCCTGCAATAGCATGCAATAAATTCAGCCTCCATTGTAGATAGAGTTGTGCATGTCTGTTTCTTTTTCTTGCTACTCCAAGACATCATACCTTCATTAAGCAAGAATGCATATCCGGATGTCGACTTGCGCTCATCAAAGTCTCCTCCCCAATCAACATCGGAGTAACCAATTAGCGTAAATCACCTCCTTGATAACAAAGTCGATAGTCCATTGTACCTTTCAAATATCTCAAGATCCTCTTGGCTACTTTCCGTGTTCTTGGCCAGGATTTGATCGCCGCGATTTACTATCCCCACGGCATGATATATGTCGGGTCGAGTACACATCATAGCATACATTAATGGGGTTCTATTCCTTCTCTCAAGCAACTCCATTTTGTTGCAGGGGTATAAGGAATAATCAATTGCCTTTTGATAATCTTTTCATCACAAAGAGACTTGAATTGCTCAGATAGATACTCACGTCCGCAATCGGTTCTTAATATTTTTATTGTTTTGTTTAATTGATTCTCTACTAAACTTATATATAGTCTAAAACAATCCAATGCTTCTAACTTATGGGAGATCGAAAAAAAAAAAAATAACTGAAGCGCATGAAGTCATCTATAAATGTGATGAAAAATGAGGCTCCATGACTCGCCGTCACATTCAATGGACCACAAATATCGAACGTACTAATTGCAATGCAAATTCAGCTCTAATTCCTTTACCAAATGATTTTCTAGTTGTTTTTCTTCCTAGATAATGTTCACATGTGGGTAAATTGATATTAGCAAGCGACCCTAAAAGGCCTTCTCTAGCTAAGCTTTTCATTATACCTAACCCAATGTAAACCAGTCTAGCATGCCAAACATTTTCATCAAAAGTCGTGATATTCTCATTATGCGTCATGTTGATTTTCATATGCTCCCAATTTTCGGGAAGAGACATAATAACAGCTTGAACTTGCTATTCATCGGTTAGAGTATGGCTTGTTGTCTTGAGCTCTCATATCATGTTTGACATCCCCGAAGGTATTGCCTCATATTTTGATTTTGGCGCTGTCGAAATATGTCAAACTTGATAATGAGCCTCCTTAATTTAGTAGCGACGTACCCCCAAACTTTTCTTTCGGAGCAGGTTCAAATATCTTGAGCATTCTTAAGTCCTTCAAACTCACACATAAGATTATCCTGCGTATACGGCTCAAGGAACGTGATGCGACCAATGCTATTTTCATTTTTCAAGCTTAATATGTTTCTAGATCTCTTTTGTGTTGAGCAGAATTTCCTTGCTCAGAGTTGATCCATGGTGTGGTTAAGGGTTTTTAAAACCTCTTGTTCTTCAAGGATGTAGTGAACCTTTCGAAGCCAAATGTCATAATTGTCACCGTTCAGTTTTTCACCCTTATTGAGGTCAACCACAAGGGTCTTAGATGCGAAGCCATAGTTAATGACAATTATATATTGACAAAATAAGCGCAGAATTAATACTAGCACATCTTTCATATTAACACATATAATTAATTTTGCAGCAAAGAGCAACTTAATTAAATGATAATTCAACAAAAGACACTTGAAATGAAAGTTCACTATGTTCTCAATCGGTTTTACGTGTTACGATTGTCTCACCATCATGCATTTAGTTCAATTCGGACAAAATTTAAGTTCTCGATGAGAATTCCATCGAATTCTACCAACCTACGAACTCCCACTAGAAAAAATAATCAAGACACATGATTCATTGATCATTTATCTCTTAATCATATAGGCATAGCATGATACATGCAATTCATGCAGCGATCATAATCAAATGCGTAATATACGATAACATAATCTCCTACCATTGTTCGAGTTTGCTTTGAATTCTAATTGCAAGCACGTAAACTCTTATACATACTCTCTATGTACCATGCAATAAATTATCATAAAGAGGTTATTTACATGTAAGCAATATTCTTTTTAAAAAAACCACATGAAAATATAAATAAAAATGCAAAAATACCCAAAAACTACGCACATTTAGGGTTTTATATGCATTTTTATAACTTTAAAAATATCAAATATGTAAAATAAATATATCGTAATGTAGATCTTTTCAATACGAACACGCAGGTACCAAGAATGCCCCGATCGGAGCTCGTATGTGCTCACACGCGCATTTCAAAAATTGGTGCACTCGCGGCAGTCAATGGTCAACATTTGGCCGGTCAATAGTCAATCGGGTAAAAAACGGGTCCATTCAAACAGTTCGGATCAGAACTGGACCAAGTCAACGGTTTGGTTAGGATCTGGGCCAATAAAAGGAAAATCGAGTCGGGTCAGAACAGCCTGGGTTAATGAGTCGGGCGAGAACCGGGTCGGAACGAAGGATTCGGGCTAGAACCGGGTCGAGCCGAAGGGGCCGGGCTAGGTCCATTTGCACTTTTTTCGCGCCGAGCGCGTGAATCTCATGCGCAGACGCCATCACGGTGCATGGAGGCGCGTACCACCACTTCCGACGGCTATTCAAGGCGTGCGACCACTTGTTTTTCTCGTATCGACGAGACAAGTCCGATGATATGATCAAAATTAACTTTCATTGGATAAAATTTCACACACGTGACTTTTTGCTGCAAGACTCGATTGCCGACGCCGTCGGGGCGCGTACAAGCACGTGCGGCTTCATACGGCCTCCTCCAGAGTCATGCGACCACTTGTTTTTCTCGTCTCGACGAGACGAGTCTAACTAAGTGTTCAAAAGTATTTTTCACCAAATGAATAATTCGCAAAGTACACCAAACAAAACGGTCCACAACCCCTAGACTTGCCTTGCATACCCGTTCGTATTCGACGATTTATTCAAAAATCAGCATAGGAATCAAGCCAAAACTCAAGGGAAACAAGGCATAGATTTTAACCAAGGCTCGATACCAATGTTGGATTTTAAACATCGAGAAATTCTACTAACCTCTATCGATGTTCCTAAGCTGAATTTGCCCAAAAACTTCGTTGAATCACCAATGCGTCCTCACGAATCTTCAAACTCACGACAGTTCGAATACAATCACGTGCGTAAATGCAAATCGATTCTTGAAGTAACGATACTTTGCCCTTTAATGTTTTATTGTTCTTGTTCGAGAGAGAGGGAAGAAAGAAAACGTATGTTTGCTTTTTTACGTTTTCTATTTTGACGTTAGTTGTCTCGTCATATCTTTTCGTGCCCCTTCACATCTTATCTATAAGAAGATAAGAAGGTAGCCTCTCGAAAAAGCACCTGTTCGTGGGGTCCTCTCAAACGTACCCCTTCATGGACGTATCAAATACACCATTTCATAGATGTAGTATTACATTACCGACATGACGACTTCTTCCGAGGTGTTACGGCCTATATGGTAATCATTCGATCTAAAAAGCAATTCTAATTAAAATGCGTTTTCCGATTATGTTCTCCGGATAAGTTTTAGAGGATTAGAACGTGTTTCGTAAATGCCCTAAATTTCCGTTCCTGGAATAGAAACACGTTTAATAACTATATAAAATTTCTACTCTTGAAAATAATTGTTTTTCCCAATTTTTGTCATTTAAATAAAATAATTACGTGGTTACTTTGTGAAATTTCATCCTACATTTTGAATTAATCGAAGATTAATTCATATTGATTCTCTTGTATAACATATTACATATTGAAATGTAAAAATAGATATCAAGAATCATCACGAGTCATTTTCGCCATTTATTGTGGGATTCATCGACTCTTTCAAGCGAGCGAACAACCGACACGAGCGATACCCTCCTTTCTCGCAATAAAAATGCACCGCACTACCGTATATTGGTGTGCATTTTTAGTTCTAGAAAATTAAATCTTAGTCTTAATTCATCGAAAACTTTAGAACGAGAGCTTGCTAAGTGTTCACGATGATTAATTTTGTCTTTTTCCAAAATTTTCTAAAACTAGACCAAGTCTAAAGTGTATAAATCTAGACAAATCACAACCAATGAAATCAAGTGCGCAATCAAGAAATTAAGACATTGATAAATCGCATCATAAAACCCTAATGAAGCCCTAAGGGCTTAAAGAAATGTAGTTCGAGTTTAATTGCAAATGTGTTTATGATTTTTCTAAAAAAAGAACAAAATCTATGAAATCAAGGCCCAATAATTATGCAAATGAGGTGAAACTAGCCTAATCTAGGCTTCTTCTATTTTTAGGGATTTTCTATTTTTTTTTAGAATTTTTAGAATTTTTTTATTTTTTATTTTATACATTTTTCTTTGAAAATGATATCTCATTCTATTTTAAGTCGAGGAAAAATTGACGAAGAACTGAAAAGGAAAAATAAGAGATGTGTCACTTCATTCTGTTTTGTTTTTATTTTTGCTCCAAAACCTGTTTTTGAAAATAAAATCAAAATTAGCATCATTTACGTTACCACACGTAATTCAAATCTTTTTTTGTTCCGAGAACAAAATCTGAAAATTAGAATAGTTACCATACAAGCCCTCAATACCGTATGACGTACTGATATGATATGACGATTCTTTGGGCCGAAGTCGCCGATCTCTAATTGGCTTCTACTCCTTTGGTTCTTTCAAGAATACTATCAGTTTTTTTTTTATCAGAAGAAAAAATGTTAAGGCTTGCGTTACCTTGAATTTCGTTTTTACCTGTTGGTAATAAGTAGGCCTTTCATTTTCCATCGGAAACTCTGCTGTAAATTACACAATGTGAAAGAAGGAATTTGAGAAACTAATATTGCAATCTCAACCGCCAAGCGTTATGAATAGATAAAAATGAATTTGCATTTTTCCTTTTCATAATGGAAAACTCAAATAAAAGAAGGGCAATAAAAAGAAACGAAAGGAGTCCATGAGGCAAGTTGGACGCAAAGAGATAAGAGATGAACTTTGCTCGCTAAGACATTCAAATTCAAGTGCAACAGGACTCAGTATTTGACTCAAGTAAGAAATTGCGGTTAAGAATTGCAAAGATTCACATTTCACACCATCAAAACCCATTAATATGCTACAAACTCCATATAGACATGCCCCACCGAGTGAGTAAAGCAACGATTTTCACGGTATGACGTCGACGTCCTCGAAGTATTCGTGCTCAAGAGCGACCTTGGCAGTTATTCTTCTTCTAGGATCCATGCAGAGCATTTTCTGCAATACAGCAGTTGCATCAGTAATAAGAATGCTGGATTGGCAATTTAATATCATTTCATACATTTCGTTCCATTGGTTCAGGGCAACAAAGGAGACATGATCTCCAACCTCGTCACGATTTTCAGTAGAGGATGGGTCCATTACCAGTTTTTATAGGTTCACTGATATAAAAATAGCAAAACATAAAATAAGATCGACAGTGTAAAGACCACTGTGCCTATCAAGGAACGCAATCAGAGATGCACGAAGAATTTTTTAACCGATCTTCGCAAACGCTGGGTGTTGTCCATTGTGCATGATTTAACCGGATAAGTGCAGAAACAGGACTCAACGTTTTGATCATCGGTGATTTATTTTCAATTGGTAAGTTGAGGTTTTAAGAAAGGCCCAAATGAGTCCTGTTTCTGCACTTATCCCGGCATTTAACCATGTAACAGTTGAAGTCCTTTCTGGCTTGCCTAACATTTTTTTCTACAAAGGCAGATTTCTAGCAACTCAATTTCCTCTGAGTGAAAAACTTGTAAATTTGTTCATTCAAGTGTGCTATCTGCCTAATGGAGGTTAAATACTAAAGAACTGCTTTCCTTCCTATTCTTGGCGGGATCATTAAAAAGCTCCGCAACATATGCATGAATTTTGTCAGCTTACAGCAAGAATATCGACTCCGGCTGGCTCAAGATTCGGCGTAACAGTTTTTAGGTCCTGCAAGATAAAGTGCATGATGTTAATTTTTCAAATATCCATGGATAGTTCTTAATCTCGTCTGAAAACAGCAAAGAAGACCAGGTACCTGTGAAGCCCACTTAGGGAAGGCTGATTTAAAATCAGGCAAAGAAGTCACTCCGGGCCATGAATCCTCATTTGGCGTGCCCATTATTCTTCAACCAAGAAAATATAAAAGGAATCAAGGTAGCAACTATAAGTAATTGATGGACTTAACAATCTATGTAATGTTCCAGTCTATAGGCAAACGGAAAAGGAATAAGAATTTCATGGCATTTTCTTAACGACTAACTTGATCTTCCAACTTTCAAGTCAATAAGATAGTCTGCATTTTGGAGAATGTACAACTACAGGGAGGACAGCAGTGGTAACGCATCTATGATTCCTCAAGACTATGCAGCATTAATAAACCGAGCTTACCTTTACAAGAGGAGATGTTTGGGGAGTTTAGGCCATGACCAAGGCATCATTATCTAAAATGAATATACATCGATGCAAGCTAGATGTAAGCTAACTAGGAAAAGACAAAATTTAGCGGTGTCTCGTTTTCAATGTATTAACCTTTTGGATACAACATCAACATCAACATTAATAACACCTTTATCCCAAACTAGTTGAGGTTGGCGGTCGAACCTTCTAGATAGATTATTGAAAATAATTGTAATCCGCGAATTCTAATTAGCTCAATCAATCTGCGCTTTATTTCATGACAAAAGCATGTGCAAAGCTACTTTAAGGTGCATAATAAAAGCATGCTCTTCAGATGCATAAATATCATACGCCCACTCTCTACTTTTATAATTGATTTCTGACCAAATAGTAGCAGATAGAGCACAACTTGACAAACAAGAGGATCCGATTAGAAAGAAAAGGCTAGAGAAAAAGATTCTCGAGACTTAGATAGACTGTAGCACCTGAATATCTTAAACAATTCATCAATCTCAGAGTCCCCAGGAAATAGCGGCCGCCGGTTCACCATCTCTGCAAAAATACAACCCACAGACCACACATCAACGGGTGTTGAGTAATGGCGGGATCCGAGGAGTATCTCAGGAGCTCTATACCATAGAGTCACCACCTACAGAGAAACATAACAAAAACAAGAAACATAAACAGTGAACATGATATGGCCATTTAGAGAAGCTTGCCCCCTTGCGTGTGGGTTAACTATTGATCCAATTGCACAAAGAAGCATATAAGAAAAGTAAAGAAAGTCGGCAAGAAAGAAGGACCCACAGAAAATAAGTGGAGAGTTATTCACGAAAATGGTTAGGCTAGATAACCTTAGTTTGCTGCGAATATCCTAACAAGGTACCACTGATTCCAAAGGTTATACATTCACGGGGCTGTACCATAATGCGAGCATAAAAATTCATAAAGACTAAGTTTCCTGTTTTGACCAAAGATATCATTATGTTCTCCTAAACCATCTGCGAGTTTTTTGGGCAGGAACGAGAGTAGGTGGAGACTTATTAGAAATTAGGATGCCCGAAACAAATTTCGAAGCAATTTCTAGCCCAACATGGGTATGGACAAAAGAAAGTCAGAACAATTATTACTCGCAAATTCTTTCTTGGCTGTGCAAGAAGAGCAAAGTATGGATATCTTCAATGCTTCATGATGTGAAAGACATTGCATCACACTGTTCATGCAGTGTCCTGAACTTGTGGCTGAATCATGGCAGAAAAACAACTTAAATACCTCATGGGTAAATGTCCTGACAGGAATACCAAAAGCCCTGGCCAGCCCAAAGTCAGCTAGCTTCAATGAATTAGTACGACGATCTAGCAGCAAATTCTGGGGCTTCAAATCTCGATGTAAAACTCTATGAGAATGGCAATAGGAAATGCCACACAGGATTTGATAAAGGAACATCTGCAGTGAGAAATTTGCTATGTTACGAAAATGTTAAACAATCGAATTGAGAAATCAATCCAATCTACATAGACAGAAGGAATAATGAGTAGAGCCTAGACTAACAACAAAATAAGCAAATGCTTAAGAGAGCTCAAAAATCCAAAAGTCATCTGCCTCATCCAAAGAGGACTGTGGATTGACTGCAAATGTTGTCAGTATTGGATCGCTCTAGATATTATGGAGCCACATTAAGCTTTAGTGAACTCTATTTGGCACTTGTACCCTCATTTTTGCCCATCACACCCAAGTAAATTTAACACTTCGATGAATTATAAAATAAAGAGCCAAATAAGAAGATTATAATAAGTAAGAACATGATTCTTCATAGATAGTTGTCCACTTATTAGGTGGGATATTTTCATACCTTACTAACCCGTGATTCAATCCAAAAAAGAAGGTCCAATCATCCTAACAAGATTAGGTTTTCTGAGAAGCCACGGTGAAATCACACTAAAGCATGGTATTATAGGCATGGACCTCTGCCATCCAGAAGATAGCACACCCAAACAAAAAGAACCAAGATAAATTACTGCAATATTGCTGTGTAAATTAAAGCTTAAATATGCTTATGAGACCATTATGAAAATTACACAGAGCATAAACCTCCCCGAGGGAAAGAGAGAACTCACTCACTTTTATCGTGCGGGTGTCCTTAGAAAAATCTGGACATGAATCCATGTGCTTTTTCAAATCCAAGTCCAAGTACTCAAAAACTAGATATAGACGCCTCTCACTGTGCACTACATCCTGCAACCTGCAACTCATAAGTGTATGAGCTATATTACGATTAAACCATAACAAAGACATCCCAAACAGTAGTTGCATATTATTTGAAGTGAACTAATTTTTTTTTCATATATAAGCATTGATCAGTCTCCTTTTCTACAAAGTCCAGAACTACAGAAAAGTGACCTAATGAATCAATTTATTGTTATTGACAGCATCATGCATTCACAAGAAGCTACTTGAGGCATCCAAATAGCGTGAATTTTCTATGACAGACATAGACAGGGTAATGCCAGTCACATCTTCAAAGGATGTGGAGCTACTACATGCTCAGTCTAATGAAATCCTCTTTTTTCGCCTGATATCTAATGTAAGAAACCTCCTTAAACAAAGGGAAGTTGTAAGAGACAGTTCTTGAAAAGGGTACTTATTATAAAATGAAATAATATAGCTGAAAAAGGCTAGTTAAGTAAGTTCATGTCACCTCTTCAAACACTCCTAGGGGAAAAGCACGTCTCCCATAGGTTTGCTTTTTATATTTTTGAGTTTTACCATCACCTTACCAGTTGTATGCATTGAATTATTTAAGAAAAGGGAATTTTGGAAGATACTCGCCTCCCAAGTTAACCAGGAGAAAGCTAATAGCCACCATGAGCACCTTAAGACCAAGTCACATCCTGCTGAAATGAGATGCAGTAAGCACCCACATGGATGAATATTATCCTTCTACACTACGGCTCCCACAAGCCCTAAGTTTTACTCGAAGGATGGCCCTCCCACAAATGATCCAAGATTAGACCAGATATTGGAATTAGAAATATGATTAATGGAGTCCTCGTGAAAAAAGGCTACCACACTCAATGTTGAAACAAAGACATGTAGTCCATCCCATTTTCCTTGATACTGCTTGCAATGTGGAACAGTTCTTTTTATGCAAATATATCCATATGCTTACTTGGCTTTCAGTCACTGACATTGTTTGATTCACAAGGTGTGAATCTGTTAAAAAACTGGCTACAGGGTTTGAAATTCCTGGTTAATGAAGCATAGAATTAAGCGCATAAGGCAAAAGAATACGCTAAAGGAGCGATAGCCGCAGAATCCAATGACGTTGATATGAGAACAACCTCAACTATGCAACTTCCCAGAGATGCTGAATGCCTCGGAATATGATGGTAAGGATCAGTCTTCAAGTATCAAATAAATTCCAATTTGATAACAAAAAATGTAAGTATGACATATCTCCCCGGTACAGCTTGGAAAAAAAAAATCAACAAATCTATATGGTCACTTAAAGAAGAGAAAATCTAGGAGAACATCACATACTTGACAATGTTTCCGTGCTGCATTTCTTTCAAGAGAGAGATTTCTCTGATTGCAGTACTCGGCACTCCTTCATCTTCCTGTTCCAATCGAATTTTCTTCAGAGCTATCGTCTTATTGGTGGAGAGATGAAGAGCCTTATAGACCACGCCATAAGTTCCTTCCCCAATCTTCTCGATCTTCTCATACTGTCAAAACAAAAAATCCATGGAGATATCCATAATTATAGAACCACCGACTGAATTTAAAATATCTATAAAGCAGGAGGAACGGCATCAGATAGACAAAACTAGAAGAATCAAACAAAATTAAGCATGCATACCTGATCCATTTCAGTCCAGTTCAAAGATGCCTTGCAAAGCAACAGCAACCTAAGAATAGCATACAAACAAACTTAGAAACAATAATCCAAAATCAGGTCCAAGCAGATTCTTATGCACCAGCATTGCTCATAGAAGCTAAATATGTCGCTCTCCTCTCTTTATCCACAAATGTAGTACTTCTGATTAACCTCTTCCCATCATCGCAGGACCGTATCAAGCGACAATCGACGGCCACAACACCTCGAGAAAGTCAGTCAAATGCTAGTCTAACAGCTCATACAGAATTTCCATAAGAAAATCAGTCAAACTAAAGCAACAAGACAACGCGGTATTTTCGCTCGCTGCCTGCGTTATAGTAAAGAAGGAGGTAGATCGGATCTCAAGCAAGAGACAACCCGGCTGAGAGACCGATCGGAGCGCTTCCGCATCGGAATGTCTCGGACACGAACCAGAGTCCGAGTACATCGCTCGGCGTGCCGCGAAACGGCATTTCGCCGTCGGGCGGGGAGAGGGAAAAAGCGACGGCGAGAATGTAGTCGACCAAGTGGGAGATAAGAAGCGCATCGCCGAGAAAGGCGAAGCGGTGAGGTTTTCTTCCGGGAGGAGTACCTGAGGGGCGGTAATGGCGGTTGGTTGCTGCTGCTGCTGCTGCTACTGGCGTTCGAGCTGGTGAGTAGTGAATTGGACTCGCTCGCTGTTGCTTCTGTCTTCGCGTGTTTTTGGTGTTCTTAGCCTACTTTTTATTCGAGAGCCCTGCAAGTGAGAGAGAGAGAGAGAGAGAGAGAGAGAGGGAGGGAGAGTGGTGATGTGGCAATTATTGGGTGGACTATGGTCAACGATGGTTCTACTGTTGCTTTTTTTATTATTTTATTTACTGAAGTCCAATTCCAATGGCCAATGCGGTAACGACCGTGTGCAATCAAACCGGATTTATTCAAAAATTGGATCAGATTATCAGAAAATAGGTCCGGAAAAAACCGATCTAGGAATCGATACTAATTTTTGGGAACCTGTTGGAACCGATCCGATTCTTAGTTCCAAGTAAAGGCCTACTCGAAAACCGGATTGATTTTGGAATCGGTTCTTATCTAATGTTTAAAAAAAAAACTAGTCTCGCGCTCCTTACTTCCTCTATTTTTTGTGAATTGTAATTCTTATTGCTCATATCAAGGATTGTTGCTTTTGGCGGATAGTGAGTTCTACTATTCATTTTTTTGAATCGTTTCGTTACTACTTATATTATTTTGCTAGAAAAAATGAAATCAGAAAAAGAAACAAAAAAAAAAAAATAGATTCTCAAGTAGACCCTTGAAACCGCACAAAAAAAAACATGGTAGGTTCCAAAACATATTTCAAGATAAAAAGAGTAGGTTCTAAGTTTCAAAACTCGCGAATCGATTATAACAGGTAGGGTTCAAGTCTAGGTATGGAACCCGTCCACCCGAACTATGCTAACCCCTAATAATGACACGTAAGAGCAACGTGGAATTTATACGGTTTCACCTAATTCATTAGGACAATGGTGATTTCGAATTTCTCACACCAATAAAAATCAATTTTACCAAAATTATTTTCTCGCATTTCATCCATTTTGCTAATTAACTTCTTCTATTTCGTCGCTCCTGGTAAGTACTTTTCTTGTGGGATTTTTACTTTTATTTTGAAGTGATGTATTTCTCTTTTATATGAGATGAAGATATTTCTTTCGAGCCTTGATAGAAAAAAGTGCTCATTTTGGATGTGAAAGCCAAAAAATTAGCTCTCGAGAGCGCTTTGGCTTAAATATGGAAAGAATCGTTGATACAATAACTTTTCTATATGTTATACCAATCTATCCCGATCGAAGATGATTCATTCAATCTCGTCTAGTATTTTGCATGGACAAAGGAGCCACTATGTCACAGTCAAATGACTCCGAAAAATGGAAATTAAGTCCATTTGTTTTCTTTTTATTTCTATATTGTCCTATTATATTTTATCATATAGACGAAATATATCGTATGCCGAATGAAACGGGAATTGTGACGTCACGAGGAGATCGTGATTTTTTCAATCTTCATTGCTGAGTGCAAATAATAATAATAATAATAATAAGGTCGGAATGTGGGCCCAAACATTAAAAAAAAATGTAATGGCCCAAATCAGGTCATGACAATATGCTTATTCCTTGAGGCATGAACGATGAAATATCTAACAAGATCATCAATGACAATAGCCATGGCAGTACATTTGACTTTGAAGGCCTACGTTGATCGCCAGGTTACAATAGATATGGTTTTATGATCCGTGACCATGATTGATTGGCTCAAACTCAAAGCATGCACAAAAATTAATAATTAAATAAACGAGAGTTCCAACGATTCAGAAATAACTGTGGCTCATGACTCCATTAGCTGTTACAAATCATTTCTATAGTAGCACGCAAGTCAAGATAGTTAGGAATATTTATGGGGAAAGATCATGGAACATAACAAAATAGCTCATCATGTTGCATTTGATAATCCGAATAGGTTAACAAAATATCATATCCGGTGTTTGGGCGGCCTGACCCCGGATCGGGTAAATTCGGATATATCCGAATAGAGTGCTGAATAAGAAATTCGAGTGCGGGAAGGACAAACTCGGATTGGATAACAAATTTTGAATTTAACGTAATAAGAATGCATAGATAATAAAAAAAATACAGATTTACAGGTAAAATACGCAAAGAGATTATAGTGATAAGTTACAAAGATCGATCGAAAACGAGTAAATATATATCATAAACAAAACTAACTTATCAAACCTTAACCTCAACAAACTAACTTAAACAAACCCAAATCGTTGATTTGATACTCGAACCCAGCGAGAGGGGGCTGCGGGACAGTGTCGGGGGCCGAACCCCGCATTTCGTGGGCATGATCACATGCGTCGGATCATACTTCACTATGGATAAAATAAATCAAATATTCGCAACTCAACAAATTTAAAAATAACTTAATCATTATCGGCCAAGCATTCAGCTTCGCTAGCCACTACGTGAGGATCATCTCAAGGACAGTCAATCGTCGTCACTTTTAAGCATCGAGCGATCGTTGTTATCTTTGATCAGTTCCGGTCGTTAGCACTGACACATCGATCGGGTTCTAAAAATCGGGGGTGAAAATGAGAAATTATATGTCACGTCATTATTGCCATTGAAGAATTCGAATCTTCTCACGAGGGCGTCAAATCCTTCGAGATAGTGGTCCACAACAGAGGCCAGTCCCCACGTCCCCCGTCCCCGTTACTCGCTGCCCTAGCACCGTCCCCTAGTGGATCTCCGTCCGCCACCTTTTTGCCCCTCGATTACCCCATATTGTCGACTTTGATGTCAAGTGGCGCCCCAGTTTCGCGGGCAATGTCCACCACCCCATTGCACCATTCATCTCCGCATCGCCCACGGCTGGCCCATCTACCAGATCGGCTACGCGTAACTCCCCCGCTCGCTCAACGACGCCCTTGGCGACCTGAGGCTCTCTTTCACCGGCGTTCAAATCACCTCCGATGCGGTAAAGCTGAGCGAGGACTTCAACCTAAGTGAAGATGGCAATGGATCTAGCGAAGCCGACGACGAATGAGATGAAGCAGAGAGCATCGAAGGGAGTGGGTTTGACGGCGCCTTGCGAGGGAGCTCAAGAGGTGAGATGTGGCTATTGCGAGAGCTTTTAAAGATTTTTAACTCTATCTTGAATTGCATCAAATATATGATGAAATTTTCTACAATCCAAACGACCAAATACAATCTTAAATATACATGAAATGTAAAATAGAACCGAGTACAACCAATGAGCAGACAACATTGACCACATCATTCACAAAGCAAACAAGACGAAGACACGAGTTTTAAGTTTGGTGTACTTGAGATCATCGATATATCCTCATTTTCAAATTGTTTGCATTATCGTGCTCGTATAGCTGGAGTCCATAATTTCCTTAAAATTTCAAGTGATTTTTCAAAATATGGAGAAAAAATCATCAAAAACTCCAAACTATACCAATGGTGACATATTTACCTCTTAAAATTTTTTTTTTGGTGACATAAAAAATCTCAAACTATTAGTTTACCCTTTATTATATGTCCAAAGTCACCACAACCAAAGAAGAAAGAAATTTCACAGTTCATCTATCTTCTCCGGCGAGGACGAACAGTATTTTCTTGTCCAAAAACTTGAAGTTTCAATACTTTAAATCTCGTTACTTAGGCACATCGATGAATTTGGATTCACATCTAGAAACTCTATAATAATAATATGCAGGATAAGGATAAAACTAAGGTCAGGTTCGTACCGACTAGGGGGAAGTTGTGGGTCTCGCAGTCAAACACCCTTTTAAACACAAAGATTAGTGGCAAGCCTCAATGGCCAAGCTTTGAGCTGGGGCAGTTGCCTAAAGGATACTGAAAATTCTCTATATTAATTATTAATTATTATGATTGTTTACACTTTACATGACTTTATAGGAAAATGTAGAGATGATTGGTTGCTTAATTTAAGTAAAAAAATCCCAAAATATATGCAACAAAAAAGGTAACAAAATAACAGAAAATAATATAAAAAATCAGACTTGATTACATTCCTTTATACGCCCGCAAGATGGAGTTGCCATGAAAACACCAATCTTGTGTCGAAGTTGATGAACTCGTTGTCTTGATAATGGCTTTGTGAAAATGTCGGTGAGTTGATCATGCATCAAGATATAAGAGACTTGAAGATGATGTGTTTGGACAAGCTCTCGAACAAAATGGTAGTCAATAGAAAGTATGTTTCATGCGAGAATGGAAGACCGATTAGCATTGTCGTATGTTGCGCAATATTGTCACAATGGATGAACAGGGTTGTGTTGAATGAATTGCCAAGAGATTTTGGATCCAAAGAAGTTTGGCCGAGGTTGTGGCGAAGACCCTACTATTTGACGTCATGAAGGAGGGAACATTTGGACCCAAAGATGCATGTTCGAAACGTTGTAGGAGGACACGAGAATGTGCCATCAATGTAGCCCTTTAAATCGTATCCAACGAGCGGGGCATTGAACCCAGCCTTCCAAGCGGGAAGTTGGTAGTCGTGAGTTTCAACAAGCAATTGAGTGGCGGCCGAAAAAAGAGATTAAACCCAATAGAGCAAAGCAAAAACACCATCGGTTGTAGCGTAAGATCTTGCAAGGCGGCCATTGATGAGTAACAAAAGAAAATCGGGATCAAGAAAGAAACTCGTGATAGCAAATTAGGTTTGCTCTGATACCATAAAGGATACTGAAAATTCTCTATATTAATTATTATGATTGTTTACACTTTACATGACTTTATAGGAAAATGTAGAGATGATTGGTTGCTTAATTTAAGCAAAGAATCCCAAAATATAGCAACAAGAAAGGTAACAAAATAACAAAAATAATATAAAAATTGACTTGTTTACATTCCTTTATACCGCCATGGTCATTTCAGTTTGAAGCTTGGCTTGTCCGACCTCAACCTTTGAAGCTCGTGGATGGTCTCAAGCCGCTATAACCAACTTCAAAAGCATCTTGAATGTCGAGCTTCGAAGCTGGCACCTACCATGGCTAAGCTTCGAGCTGGAGCGGCTACCGCGACTGCTCCAGCTCCAACTCCAAGCTTGGCATGTTTGACCTTAACCTTCAAAGCTCACAGTTAGTCGCAAGCCACCATGACCAAGCTTTGAAGCTCTCGGCCCCCATGACCGCTCTAGGTCGAATCTTAGCTTGAGGGTTTGACCTTGACCTTTGTAGCATGAGGGTACTCATAAGCTGCTAAGACCAAGTTTCGAAGCTCGCAACTCGCCATGGCCGCTCGAGCTCGAAACTTGGCTCGAAGGTCTAACCTCTATCTTCGAAGCTCACGGGTGGTTGAGCAAGTGCCCGCAAGCCCCGCCGGACATCCAGGTAGCGGAAGGCAGCCAAGCAAGAGCACCGGAAGAGTTTGGCCAAGCGATTGAAGACGATGAATAATAATATTTAACGATGAACATTACTCCACAAAGCACCGGAGAAGACGATGAATAGTGCCCTTCTTTTTTCTTTTTTAGCTTTTACTTTTTATTTTTCTGGTAACATCAAAGCCACCTTGTCTCTAAAAGTATCGCGTGGGATTTATTAACAGTGATTTTGGAAGGAAATTGTAATGGAGGGTAAATGCGTCAAAATTGATATCGTTTGAAAATCTTAATATTACAAGAGATAAATATGTCACAATTAGTATAATTTGAGGTTTTTTTTTTTTTTCCCCCTTAAATCTAGCTAAAGAACTTTTTGTGAAGTGATTAGTTCCATGGGAGTACAAAATAAAATCCTCTTATTCTCCCACTAAGGCTGAACCTAAATCCGTGCTCAGGACATAACTATTAATATACCGATAAAGAATGTATGCAGTTTCAAGGGTAGAAAGGAGCCGTGGTGATCTCAGATGGACCGCCTGGATGCTCCAAATATGAATAATAGTGATCCGAATTGCTTGTCAAATGATACGAATTAGCCACCACAGTCCACCACAAAGCATGCGATCGTGCATTGGCTTTGGGCATTTTCGAAAAGGAGGAAAAGGGAAAGTGCTCTTTTGTCCGGGTGGGGAACGCTTTAATACATCGGCGTGTTTTCACGCGCCAAGGCGAGATGGATTTTTGGGGGGTGGGTGGGGGCCCACGGCGAACGATCAAATTGAGTTGGTCAATCTCACGCGACAGCTGACAAAATAAATTGCCTCCATTCTTGCTGTGATTTCGAGCCCAATTATTTACAGCCAATTAACCACGGAATAATAAAGGTCGCAGCCGCAAAAGTGAAAATTATCAAAGCTTGGGAGTTTGAAATTCGAAGCGCTTCCCGGCCGTCCAAATTTCAAATTCGGCGGGACCGCTGAATATTTGCAGAATCACGAGCATGGCATGAGTTCGATTCTCCGTCGAAAAAATCTTGATAATGATGGGGGAGAAAAGATTTTTATCAGGCATATAACCTACGCATGCCACTAATTGAACGGTGAATGCGTGAGGTTTTTTTTTTTTTTTTGTCGTTGGCGATGGACCTAGCAAAAATAGGAAAGAAAAAGGAGATAATATCGACAAATGGTTCTAACATCATTCTTGAAGCCGAGAAAAAAAATAGGAAAATTCTTCATATATACAATGTAGGCATGAAGTCCGATGACAGTAACATGCTGATAGGGTTGTAAAAAAAAAGACCCCATCAATTGAAATCCGAAATTGAATCGAGTTGACTCTAAAAAGATTTGGAGTCTTTTCAAATTGAGTTTGTTTGGATTGGAGTGGCAAGTAAAATAATGGGTACTTGATGGTCTGGTAAAATTTCGAGCCTTAAATCCACATTGGCCAGACCGAAAGAGGACTCAAATCCTCGACCTGGGTCGGGTCGGGTCGGTTCGTCGTCCCATGAGTGCAATCTTGTACGATTGTAGCCCGTGCTAAGTATTAACATTAACCAAAAAAAGGGAACCTGCAAAGGGTAATATGATAGAATGGGCCTCGTACAAGCCCATGTTTCTCGAGTATTGGTTATAGGCCCAAAACAGTTTACAAAATGCAGCCCAAGCCCAATGGGCTAATCCACGTGCCACTACTTTAAAGGCCTACTTTTCCGTTACTAGCATTTTGGCGATCGGGATTTGGGCGGAGCTCATCGGACTCTCTTCACAAGTTGCTCGGAGACGACGGCGCAACAGACCACGGTACAGTGGCGACGCTCTCGCTCAACCAGGTATTTCTGGTCCTCCTCAATAAGGAAGCCAACATTCTCTTGCTCCAGGAGTCGATGGTTCATATAGTTCTCGTCGAGTTCATATAGCACTCCTTTGAAGAAGAACGATGGGAAGGCCAGTGTAGAGTTCCTCTGGTTCGGGATGAGGAGGGTCTGTAGATACGGCCACTGTTGTCGCATTCTCACTCGGGAGCGCAATCTATCTCCGCTTGCTGTGCCGCTCGGTGTTGTACCCAAGATTGCGCACCCTGTGTCTTCGCATGGGGATATCGCGGTGGTTTTCCGCGCCCTTGTTGGAGTTTCGACGAATTCCTGTTTCCCCTGCGGCGCCGGCCTGCCGCGGCCGGGGGTGCTGTGCGGTTGTTTTGCACGGATGTTGTCTCGTTGGGGCGACCCGAAGACGTTTGCGGCGTCGAGGATGATGGTTTAGATAGCGATGCCTATAAGGTGTATAAAACCGTTATGGATCACTCTTGTGCTTATCATGACATGGAAAAAGCCTTGGATCAGACTGGCATTGGCTTGACCACGGCTTTAGTCGTTGGTGTCCTTCAGAGGCTTCATTACGAGGAGAAGATAGCATTCCGGTTCTTCACGTGGGCGGGGCACCGGGAAGATTATGAGCACGAGCCTCAGGTTTATAACGTTATGATTGACATATTGTCCAGTACAAAATACAAGGCAAAGCAGTTTCGAATTGTCTGCGACCTGTTGGATTACATGAAGAGGAATGAGAAGAAGCGAGTTCCTATGGAAGTTCTTCTGAGGATATTGAGACAGTACACAGAGAAGTATTTGACCCATCTTCAGAAATTCGCTAAGAAGAAGAGGATTAGGGTGAAGACTCAGCCGGAGGTAAATGCCTTTAACTTGCTGTTGGATTCCTTGTGCAAGTGCAGCTTGGTTAAGGATGCCGAAGAACTGTTCGGGAGAGTGAAAAATAAGGTTAAACCCGATTCTAATACGTACAACATATTGTTCTTTGGGTGGTGTAGAGTAAGAAATCCGACTAGAGGAATGAAGGTTCTGGAAGAGATGATCCAAATGGGTCTCACGCCTGATAATTTCACCTATAATACAGCGATCGATGCTTTTTGTAAAGCAGGGATGGTAACGGAGGCAGCTGAGCTGTTTGAGTTTATGCGAATGAAAGGCTCCACCATGTCTTCTCCCACTGCAAAGACCTACGCTATAATGATTGCGGCTTTGGTTCAGAATGATCAATTGGACGAGTGCTTTAAACTCCTGGGACATATGATAAACAGCGGTTGCCTTCCTGATGTTTCAACCTACAAGGAGTTTATTGAAGGGATGTGTATGTCTGGGAAGGTCGAGGAAGCTTATAAGTTCCTGGAAGAGATGGGAAACAAAGGTTATCCCCCTGACATTGTCACCTATAACTGCTTCTTAAGGGTTCTTTGTGACAACAAAAAGGTGGATGAAGCGATTAGGCTTTACAGGAAAATGATTGAGATCCAGTGCATGCCCAGCGTGCAAACCTACAATATGTTGATCTCAATGTTCTTTCGGATGGGTGATCCTGAAGGGGCATATGAGACATGGCATGAGATGGATGAGAGGGGCTGTGTACGGGATGCAGATACATACTGTGTGATGATTGAAGGGCTTTTTGACAGCAATATGGTGGAAGATGCGCGTTTTCTTCTGGATGCAGTCATAAATGAAGGTTTGAAATTGCCATATCGAAAGTTTGACTCTTTTCTGATGAACTTATCAGTAACTGGGGATCTTCAAGCCATTCATAGACTTTCAGAGCATATGAGGCAGTTTTACAATCCTGCTATGGCCAGACGATTTGCACTAAACGAAAAGAGGAATAGTGTGAGGTTGAGAGGAAAGTGAGAAAATATGGACGCAGTCACCAGCCAACTCCTATGTTATCAGACCTGACTTATTGTCTAGTCGTTCCCTATCATCTGCATGCTAATTGAGGATGTTATCCCACAAAAGTACAGGAACGTTCCAAGAGTTTCTCATTACGATGTGGATAACTATGTGTGTAGCTGCCTATGATGACCTTGATCTTGAGACTTTCCTGTACTTTTCTGTCTTACAACAAGCCAAATTGTTTATCTTCTAAAACTGCTAAGGTCTATAGAAATGCTTCAAATTGGTGGTGATATTTGTCACGGCTAATGGCATTCTTTGCTAGAATAGTGTATCTGATCAATATGTAAGACAAAGATGTGGACAATGATGGCCTCAACTAGCCTTAAGTGCCCTACTCAAATCTGGTGTTTGTGTTGTCGATAGAAGAAAGAAAGGGATGAATATGCATCATCTTTCACCAATTGCTGTTTTGGGTTCAAAATCTCTTCTGTGGTTTGAAATTTAGCCGGTGCTATCAACAAGTAAGGAGGATACATTCAACAGTCCTTAGTTCTATTGCATCAGCCTTGATCTGAACTCCTGAGAATTTGTCTTCAGCAATGTGCTTGCCTATACATGTATCTTTCATCGCTTTTGTATAAAGAAATTCTTTTTAAGAGGACAGATTTCAAGAAAAGGGAAATAGGTTTAGACGTCAGAAGATGTTCTCTTACCAGTGAGATCTGCTATCCTTCAAGTGCTGTTTCTGCCTAACAACGGACCAAGGAGAGCTTTGTGGCCTAAATCAAGAAGTCACTTTCAACACCAATGGAGAAACAACCAGCAAATCCAAAATTTAAGGTTTGAAGTTCAAGAGAGAGACAGAGAAGAAATGGATGCTTTCAAGTTACCAACAAATACAAAATTTAGGGTTTGAAGTTCAAGAGGGGGAGACAGAGAGGAAATGGCTGTTTTCAAGTTTTGTTGACGTGAATTCCTGGAATTCTCACTCTTTTACAGTGCCGAAATTGATATGCTCGAACTCCTCTTCCATGTTCCACTTACTTGAAGACGGATCACGTATTGGAACATTTAATCGATTTGCTTTTGTTCTCCTTAAACGTGATTGAAAATGTGGGTTCATGTTTCTATCTGCCAATACAAGTGTGAGAAACTTATGATGCTATT
This sequence comes from Rhodamnia rubescens, assembly GCA_021437795.1. Classification (NCBI taxonomy): domain Eukaryota; kingdom Viridiplantae; phylum Streptophyta; class Magnoliopsida; order Myrtales; family Myrtaceae; genus Rhodamnia; species Rhodamnia rubescens. The sequence goes on along the minus strand of JAILYA010000005.1, from coordinate 6,429,337 downwards.
CTAATAGACAATCTTTTAACAACTGAGATTTTGCCATTTGAAGTGTGGATAGAGAGACTGGCAGATGACTTTGATTGGTAGAATCATGTAATGGGACTGTCTCTGTGGTTCGATTTCTTATTTAGAGATATCACATGTTCTTTGCCCCGTTCTCACATGTGATGGATTTATTCTTTTCTTATGGATTTTTCCGTGGTTAAGTGTACCACTAGGAGTATTGGAGAAACTATTGATGATGGATAAACAAAATCAACTTCAGTGTAGAAGATAAATAGGGAGTCCAGTCTCTTTTTGCAGGACTTGGGGTATTATACTCTTTTTTCATTTGATTACGTGCGATCAAATTGGAGCCTGGGGACTTTGGCCTTCAGGTACATGCCATTGAGAATTATATAGGAACAAGAATAATCTTGGATTCCCTTTTGAAAAAATGTGGCATCTTAGGAACCATTCGTCAATTTATTTCGAATGGTAAGCGTGGATCATGGAGGCTATTGAATTTGAGCTAACAAAATGTTTTCAGCTTGAAGTATTTCAGTTTCTGGATTTCGCTGCTTGAGGTTGGCTGTAAATTACTCTGTCCATAGCTCGATGCATGACGGGAATAATTCAGATTGTTCTTTAGCTTAACAACTGTAGTCCTTATAGGACCATTAACTGCTGGTTTTACTTGACATGGTGACAGATGCTTTTCAGATGATATCACGGAATGTGCTTTTTTGTCGTTCATTTCCACGCCTACATATTCGGGAATTTCCAAGGTTTCTGTTCAATAGAACATTCAAATAGTGTCTCTGCATATATGATTCATGTAACACATCTGCAGCATTCATGAACATAAATTTCAGTTATGCTTATTAATTGAAATGTTGTCTCGAGTACCTAATATGAATGTTCATTATGTATAATGCCACAGTTAGTTGTTGCCATAAAACATTAATGATCACTGTTCTATCACTCTTACTCTACAATTCGTTGTCTATTTGTCTGCTTTCTCTTCTTCCACTTAGCTTGTGTCGAGGTTGACATATCTTTTTCTCTATTAATCTTAATAGCAGGGCACTTTGCTTTTCTGCAACTTTCTAATATTTGGAACTGATAATACTGACATGATAAAGACTTGAGGTGGAACTTTGCTGGAGATGCAAAGATGAAAAGTGATATGACCAGCTATTACTGTAGTTTACCTTATATCTTGGCATCTGCTGATGTTAGGTATGGCCATTCCCTGCTCTGCTGCTCCTTTGTCTTAGGAAGGAGATCCATCATATCCACTTTAAACCACCTAGTTGGGATGGCTTTGATTTTTCCCCAATTACATAATCGTTGAATAAGCAAAATAATAGTATATTTGTCTTTTCCACTGAAGGGGATGGTTAATGCAACATGTTTTTTAACAGCGTGCCTCTACAAGAGTATATTTAAGCGGAGATTGGAAATGGCAGACAAAATGTTTCCACACTGAGTTAGGCATTGCAGAGATAATAGGCCGGGAAGGGCATGAGGAATATTTAGTGCACTGGTTTTAATTCCAAACTTCTAAAGCTATAGGAACAGAACTTTCTTTTTTGGCGCTCATATCATTTGCTATCTTTCTAAACAGGAATGGTCATGTTCGATCTTACTCTATTGCTATTATAGCACTTTCAAGGTGCCTTTGCCACAAGATGATCTTGAATACTCTAATTTGCTTCTTTCATTATCTTCAATCAACTTAATGCTCTTAATCATGTTGACAAGATCACGAGTCTCTCTCTCTCTCTCTCTCCCCCCTATGATGAACTTCTGTTACATATTGCAGACGATGTTACAAACTTCTCTCACTATGATAGCTGTAAGACTGTCAACATGCTATAATAGTTGTGTGGTTGAGCCACCCATTGGATGTTACAGTTATACAACAAAAATATGACCTATATGCAGGACAAGGCTCTTGACATCGTTCCCTAGATTTCCTGTCGGTGATTTATGGAGGTATGTGATGCATGTGGCCTTGAACATGCTATAAGAAGAGTTGAGTTTCAAGATCAAGCATTCCCATTCAAGCCTGGTTTCTCTGACCGCCAACTGAACTCTTTTTACACATTCCTTCATGGAAGTCTGAAAAAATCTTTGAAAAATGTGCCAATCTAAGAAATATATGTGATCTAAGGAATAGAGTCAACTTTCTAGCACAAACTACAGTATTCTCATAGCTCTCAGTTATAATTTCCAATCCCCTCTCAGTAGCTCGTCATAGATGGCCTATCTATACTTGGCTCAGCTCCTTTCTATCTTTACAGCTGCGTGAATTTCCTTTTTGACATTCCATTCTGCCCGGAACCTGTTTAACCTCGTCTAGGCTCTATCAGAGTCATACGCAAGAGGACAAAAGGCACCAGAGTTTAGTATTAGTTAGTAGGTTTTATTGCTTCTTGCATGCAGTGGGTCTTGACAGTATAGTTGAATTATTATTGTTGCTATTATTGTTTTAATGCATAAGAGGGTCACCGGTTTGAGCTTTGGATCCGATTTAAGATGGTTATTATGAATTAATGTAGATATAAGCTGTAACATGGAGACATTGAAACTCCGTGGTCTGTAAATCGTGGTTTAATATGTAGATAAGTTGAAAATGTCATCGTTTATATCTCGATTAGGTGCTATAAGTATTTGCCTCTGTATTCTTTTGAAAGCATAATTGACATTTGACCGATCAACATCACATTTCAAGATTGCGCGTAACTTTAAGGGTGATGGTATTTCTTCATTTACACGCAGATGTGGTGTAATCATTTCCAGCTTCGTGGAGTACACCATGGCAATGACGATTGCAGAAGTTGGAAATTTGCATTTGGATGCTCGATGGTGTTGTCGCTTTCTTGGACTTTTATTCCGTGGATGCTGCCGACTCTTGGAGTAATATTGAAGATTCTGGACGCACTCTTTTCCACATGATGCTACTCGAGAGGTTTGTTATAAAGATACGCTCCTTTATCTGTCGAATATGAACACGACAAAGTGCTGCAATCATCTTGGACTTGTGAATATAAAGCCTCAAGCCACACTTGAGCCGAAAGAAATGGTCTTTTAGTGCACCTGTTCTTTGTGCTATTGATAAAGGTTCCTACTTGAAAAGGATTTCTTCAACTAATACCTCCAATTTTATAGTGGGTGCTCCATTGTCAAGGGCTCCTCATTGGCTGTAGACATTCCTTTTCTGAAAATTTCACAATCAGAAGCACTTCTTAGATGGCCAATTCCAGGCCTTTTGCAGCAAACGTCCTGCTAGATTCTCTTGCCCGCGTTAGAAGCAACCCTTAAGTTAAAAGAAAAAATAGTTGCAATCAGAAAGAAGGAAAAGCTCGGTTGAATTTAGGGTCATATAGTGAAAGACACTAAGTGTCTTTTGTATAGATACGGAAGAAGGTGTCATCCTCCATCAGATTCGGTATATTATTCCATTTAAAGTGATGGCTAGTAATGACTTTAAGATATCCTTATCTGCCACCTAATTCCCAGTCTGAAAAGTAATTTGCACTCAAATACATATTTGCGTTTTATCTAATTTCTTCAACTGGATTTCTATTACAGGTATCAGAGTCCGAGCTACAGATATTTAAAAAGAATGGTAAAACACTTTTTTAAGAGGTTGATATTGCTATGGTAAGCAAGCAGGAGGATGAGTAATATTGGTTTACATTACAAAGGAAGAAAAGACTTTGTTTGTTTGTTTGTTTTTTTTTATAGGTAGAAGAAAAGACTTTCAAGAGATGCTTGTGATGATTTGAGAGAGAGAGAGAGAGAGAGAGAGAGAAATGAGATGAGATGTTAGTAGATAGTTGTGAGTTGGTTATCATGTGGATAGAAACCCAATGTGCAATGCTATTTCTTTGGAATCTGAATGGTTTATAAGTTAGCTTTCGGCTGCCCACAGTTGAGAAGTTGTGATTTCTTCTGGAATGGGAAACCCTTGATTCTGAATAAATCATAGGGGTCGTAATCAGCCGGTATGAACCGAGCGAAGAAAGGCAAGGCGTTAATCAGGTACTTGCCCATGCTTAAAGCAGAAAATAGTCTTCCTTAGAGGAACAATTTTCCATGGGTTTGTAAGACCCATTCCTCTCACATGGTCAATTGTGGTGGTGCTACAGTCAAGTGATTACTTCATTTCAGGTTTTCCTCTTTAGTTAGATGTCCATAACAACATTCCTTTGAGAAACCCCATCTGCCAAAAAAAATCTGACGTCGTACCTGTTAATTATGATTCCTATTGACTAACGCAGAGACAGATGGCCAATATCTGCTCAAGGAAGCTCTTTGGTGACCAAATATATCAGCTTGGGGATGTATATGGTGCGTCGAATACTTCCAAAAGAAGCTGTGTAGACTGTATGCATAGTTTGAGTTAATTCATGATTATTACCATCTTTGTCTACATCCATATGGATGCGGTGTTGTTGCTGTTGTTAAGCATGCAGGTGAATTAAACATGATCTTGAAGCTCCTGCGAAAACATCCTCTCCTGCTATATCAGGATAACTACATGTGGCTGAAGGGAAACACATGAAGCAAAACAAAGAGGAAAGTAGGTGAGACTGGTGAACAGTCAGGACCTGAGAAGAAGTTTAAGCATGAAACTACTGCTAAGCCTGTCAGTTTAATCAAATTCTATTTACTTTCAGAAGCTAGGATTTCGCTTGATTCCACAGAGCTTTTCGTGGTGCAGGCGATCACCGATCACGAGTCCTTCACAGTTGAAGAATATGGAGAGAGAGAGAGAGAGAGAGAGAGAGAGGAGAGGGAGGCGTCGAACAGTTAAAAAAAAACGGTTGGATTACCAAGTTGTTCACAGTTGAAGAAATCGGTTGAGTTCAGTAGCGACGGCGACCGATGTTGTGGGCAATTTTGGTGCCTTTAAATTTAGACATATGTTGGGTGAAAAATGGGGGACGGATACGTCGAACCCATTAAACAATCTGTTTCTCCAACTTTGAGAGTGTTAGGCCAACGGTCAAAGGAAGAGACTCCTGTCCCCCTTTTCATTACTCTATTCCATGCCGAGATTAGACAACTTCTCGTCGTCGGCTGTGCATTAATTTAGGATTCAGACATTCCCTCTCTGTTTTTCTACTACCCTTTCTTATCTAGATTTTCGTATTATAGTGTCCCTGTGGAGGTGTGTGGGTGAGACTTTACTCGTGTTCTTGATGTTCTCGTCTGTTTTTAATTGGGATAACTGCGTTAGAAGTTCCGAAACTTTGTCACGAAACTTTGTCACGAAAGTACAATTGTCCTAAAACTTTTACAAAATACAAATTAAGTCGTAAAACTTATCACGAAAGCACAATCGAGTTTTCAAACTTTCAAAAAGTGCAATCAAATTATAAAACTTGTTGAATTAGTGAAATCAAATCCTTGCATTGATTGTACTTTTTGAAAGTTTTAATACTTGATTGCATTTTCATGATAAGTTTTAAAATTTGATTGTAGTTTTTGAAAATTTTAGGATTCAATTATATTTTCACAATAAGTTTTAAAACTTTTGATGTACTTTTCCCTTTTTAACTAGACCATGTGCTTCTCTTCTCAACGAAAGCGGTGATCACTTTAGAATCCGAATGATAAGAAAAGAAGTGGGTTTATCCATATTATCCATGTTGTTTTATGTTGACAATTTGTGGATGAGCGGGTTATTTATTGAACCATAATCCATATTATCAATTAACCACGTTTGATGTTTCGTTAATGTACATTAATTGCAATTATCCACTTATTAGACTTTGTACATATGATTTGACTGCACGAAGCTATAAGACGACGCAATAAGATACGCAATTAGCTATGAATACAAAGGTGAGAAAACCAACCCCATTGATCATGCGCGTAGTCTACGTAGGAACCAGTTTTTCAATTAGCAAGATTCACGTAATAAATCAAATGAAACCACCGGCTAGGGTTCGCTTTCCTTACAATTTAAAGTGGCTATCAAATGTAGTTAATTCCAAAGTCACATAACGGTACATGAAAGTGGTGCAGAATAATTCGCAAACACGCCTCGATTTTATATTTTCTCGGGAAATAAAAAAAGTTCATGGGATGTCCGAGCCTTGCATCTTTAATCCATCGATAGAAAGATCCACAGCGTCACTTCGAAATTACATAGCAAAAGCAAGTCTCGATTTCTCATCACATCAGATAACAAAGATCATTTTCATGGAGCAGCAAAATTCGAGCTAATGACTAAACTAGTAGTTACTGCCCTAGATTACCTACAAAGGTTAATTCCCAAAGCTATGGAGGTGGTTTTACTATTATATCCGTCATTTGGTGCAAAGGAAGGTTCCGGATCATTACGAGACTCCTGTGTTTGACTAAGAGCACACCACTGTCTTTTTTTTTTTTTTTGTGCCAGGTGTCGACAAGCCTCCTCCACGTGCAGTTGTGAGGTTCCAAGCAAAAAATTGCCAGTTAGGTCTGAAAGGTGATCAAAACCTAAATACCCCGCCTTTACCATCAAGCCCACATGAAATCTAACAAGAACACACCAACCCCTTCCTCATCAACTCACGACCTTAAAAAGAAAAAAAAACTGCAAAAAAGCAGCAAAAATTCTTCAAATGACGCAACATCCTTAATGTCCAGCATTTATATGTTCAATTCCAATGTAACAACAGTCAGCACTTACGTAATTTGAAAGAAAAAAAAAGGCTAACCAAGAATTAATTATAGCGAGTGAAGACAACCCATTTTGATTAAACCCCCACTTTTGAGAGATTATACATCAATCAAATGTATGGACCAAGGTTATTTTATAGCCAAAAGTGTGGGTTACACATGGAGTACATGTATGTAGTTTGGCGTTGTGGCTAGGTTAGAAAAAAAAACACGAGGCGAAGACGTTGAGAGGGGAGCGAAATTCATCCCACCAAGCAACCTCAGATAAAAAATATATTTATTTAACGTTTCATACATCTAAGTTTAGAGCTACACATATAAATATATATGAACAAGGGAGAGAAAAGAATAAAGGATGTGGAATTGTGGATGACTTGCATATAAGGGTTTGTTAGCCTAGACGTTGCATCAATCGCTGGTGAAGGTCTGTCCAAACCCCTCCAAACTCACCTCACTCTCTAACGGAAATCTCCTCCCTCCTCCTCCTCCGACGAAATTCCTACAAGCCCTAAATTCTTTATGTTCCCACCCTCCTTCCCGTCTTCCCTCTCTACTTTTTCTTCTTCTTTATAGCTCAAAGTACACTCCTTGCCATCAGGAAATCTAGCAGATATATAGTTGCTCAGGGTCTGTGGTTCCTGAAGAGATCTCCAACCACATCCTCTTTCTTGTGGCTGTGGAGGAGAGAGCGGCTGTTCGCAGGTTTTCGGAATAGTGGTTTCGCGATTAGGGTTTCCGATCTTGTTCCCGCGGTTTCTAGGTTTTTCCTTTTTTCTCCCTCGGCGTCGTTCGGGTCATCCTCGATCCTCGAGTGTGAAGAAGTTTTTAGGCTTTAAGGTAGAGAGGACTTTTTGTGATCAGATGTGCACCAGAGGCCACTGGAGGCCCGCCGAAGATGAGAAGCTCCGGGAGCTGGTGGAACGGTACGGGCCCCATAACTGGAACGCCATCGCCGAGAAGCTCCAAGGAAGATCAGGTGCTCGCTCGGTCTTGGTCTTGGCCTCGGTCTTTACCAAGTTTGCAGCTTCCATGCAGGAGTTTCTGTTTTCTATCCTATAGATGCATGCTGTGCAGGGTTACGATCTTGGCTAGGTTTTGATGGGCATTAGAAAAATCATAAGATAAGTCCTTACTTGGACTAGACTCGTTGCAGAAAGTTTAGATCCAGTTGGACATCATGGGTTGGAAGTAGCCGCCCTGTTTTAGCCAATCATGGATGAGAGAGTCGGTTAATCTAGTTCGGTTGATCGTAGTCATTTAATGGTTTTGACGGTATGTAGCTCATTTGGCCTGATCCATGCAAGAACCACCTTGTTCTATGAAGTGAGACCCATGCGAGCATCGCAAATCCAATGGTTAAAACATGACTAATCTATGTATTAATCCTTTATCCATAAGACGTTAATAATGATTTTGTTATTTCTATTGAAGCAACGACTAATTATGGGAAGTGTGGTTTGGTGATGATCAGGGAAGAGTTGTAGGTTGAGGTGGTTCAATCAGCTGGATCCAAGAATCAATCGGAGCCCATTCACCGAAGAGGAAGAAGAAAGGCTACTGGCTTCCCATCGCATCCACGGCAACAGATGGTCTGTCATCGCGAGGCTATTCCCCGGTCGGACCGATAATGCGGTCAAGAACCACTGGCATGTGATCATGGCGAGGCGGAGTCGAGAGAGGTCAAGGCTCTACGCCAAGAAAGCCGCCCAGACTCTGATGGAGGAGAGGACGAAGCATTCTTCGCCGCCGTCATTGGCTAATAAACAACAAGACACGCAGATAATGAACATGATGATGAACGCTGGTGCTATCGGAAATTACCAGCTCGCTTCTTCGTTTGTCGACAACTTCTCCGGTTTAGGCCAGCGCGCTTTCGCTCATGCCGGTCTCCTGTCAGCCAAACAACTCCACTCTGACCATCAGATTACTCCGAACACTCCCGTTCGTGAAGGTAATTACATCGTTGAAATGGTGAATTCTAGAAAGCCTATATTCTAAAGTTAGTGAATTTTGATGAATCACATTGCTGTACGTAGGTTTATATACTTTATCATTCCCTTTGTTCGAAATATTGCAGTTCTTGTGTCGTCAAATTATTCTTTCTTAAAACACTATCATGTGTTCATATACGGATAATAAACTTCCACTTGATTAAGGAAATGGTCTAGACGATAGACATACCACAGTTTGTTAACACAACTTAAAGGCAAAAGAATTTCATCAGACATGGCTTAGGGCCGAGAAACTCAACAAAACGAGCACTTCAAAGGGTAAAATGCTTTCATTTAATCACAAGGCATGAACCGAACATGCAACATGAGGATGGGTCATCATAATTCTGATGTTCTTAAAGTTTTAAATGACTATAGAGATGCCATTTCTTGGGCTTTCCACATGCAAGGTTATCTCATTCTCTTTTTGTATATGTCTTTGCAGATAAAATTCAGCCAACTGAGTTTTATAATTTTCTCCAAGTAAATACTGACTCTAACAAAAGCGAGGTCATCGACGTCGTCCATGCAAGAAGAGACGATGAAGAGGTCGATCAAGAATCGGGTGACGATGGTGCAGATAATGAAGCCAAGGGCGGTAGTGTTCCGTTCTTCGATTTCTTATCGGTCGGAAGCTCGTCATAGGCCGGGTACTTTGCGAACCACAAATTACCCGTCCTCCAATTAAGAATGGCTTCGTAGAGCCTCAATATTACGTAGATCACACTGGCCACTTCGATATTGATAGAGATACGCACTTATAATTATTCAATGAGAGATATATATACAGCTCTAGCTCGAAAGAGGCCCTATGTACTTCATTAGAAACCAGAACATAGACTGAGCTACATGTTAGTGTAAAACCATACACACGTTGGAGAAAAAAGCAGGAAATATGACATTTCAGCATATCCAAATTATAGTATTTTGCATATGTTTTGGATTTTGCATGTGTCCATTACCTGCTCTATTTTGCCCTAGCACTATCCTTAACCCATGCATGTTTTAATCGTTAAAATCCTTAGTTGCCAGCTGAAGTTTACCTTGGAAGAGATTTCGAAATTAAAGGAGGACTTTTACTTTTTTCCTTGAAGGGAAATTGTATTACGTGCATCATGTTATGATCCCCCCTTGCAAAAGCTCAGTGTGGAAGAGCGGAGTAGCTGGTAAAATGAGAAACCCTAATTGGACCAACATGCGCGAATTACTTGTATCATGGTCAACACGATGCCGCCTTATTTTTTAGCTTTTCAAAAGGGCAGACGAACCAAAGGACTTTTACGTTGTACGTTGCTGGTGAAATAATCGCTTATTCGAAAGATAGAAATTCATTTCACTCGTTCGATGAGGTAAGCACCGGGTATGGATACATGAAACGCATTTTTAATTCATTTTTTCCTACTTGAATAACGCGATTCCGAAGCTTATGTTATAGAGAGGAATGAAGAAATTCCCGTTAAACATGCGATGTGGAATTGATTAAACTTGATCGCAACCGTTGTTGGGTGATTAAAGCATCCATCTTTGTGTAATAGCTGTAATAATCTTGTTGATTTACGGATAGCTTTCATGGTTATTTTGCAGCATGATGTGATTTAGATAATGGAGCAATATCATCTTGATTAGACCTATAACTACCCAATTCTACTCGATTCAATAACCTTAACAAACCACAAAAATAATGCTAAGCCCGATGGTTCTTCGCAAGGCTCGCACGTTGATCGAAAATATAGTTATCGACAGCGACTTCTAACAACATTACGAGCCCATCGTCATCGTCCCGAACCTTAAGTTGATCCCATCACACAAAATATTCGTCGTGCGAAGAAGTGAAAGCCGATTCTAACAATGCCTCAACTTAGATTAGGTAATGAAATTGATATACCGGCTAATTCGTAAATCATGCATACCACGAAACATCTAGCTAGCTGCACATATACTTACTTAGGTAGTTAGTTTTCATCACTTACTATCCGGAGTACCATCATGGCAATCAATCGTCACAAAAAAAAAAAAAAGAAATTCACAATATGCTTATCTTTTCAACATCTAGTTAGAACCCTGTTTAATTGGGTGTAACTTTACATACCAATAGATCCGTAATTCTGTTTGAGCTTATTAGTTCCATTCATATATTTGTAACACTAAGATGGTAAAAGACCCTACTTGTCGATTTGAGTTGCAACAAAATAAGTAGAATTACATGTTCCGTCCTTATTGTATGGACCCTTTTGTTGACACTACTTGCGAGTACTCCTAACTTAGATAATGGTCCGATGAACGTCTTGGGATTTGGTGGACTGTACATGTCCAAGGGATCAATTACTACTCTCAGACAAATAAAAAAGAACTAAAAATTGCTCAAAATTCCAAAAAAAAAAAAAAGAGGAAAAGAAAAGAAAAGAGAGGGTTGCACCAAGAACAACGACCTAAAGTATTGCCGGTGGAAATAGCTCTGACCCTCCAACCCAAGAACATTGTCATTTCCTTTTCTCGGACAGGCTTCATGTCTTCTTCGTTCATAGCTCGATCGTTGGTATTGTCTTTGCCATTCCAACTAACTTGAGTTGCTACTTCTCTCTCTCTCTCCCTCCCTCCATCTTGTATTCTTGCTTACATAACAGCCTTGTATCAATGTCATTGTACTCGCACCAAGTCAACCATCAATGGGGTGGTATTCCAATTCTCCAACCACCATCGAGCCCCTCTCTCTTTCTCTCTCTTACTTCCAACGTACGAATATTAATCAGCTCCAGTTTAAGGTTATTCAATAAGGGCCTTCGATTAGATCTACTAATGATACTGCCAAAAAAAAAAAAAGGAAGTTAATCCACAACCGTTGCGTAGGCGGGCTCCGCATGTGCTCAGAGCTAATCACATAATGGGATGGAGATGGAGGGTTTTGGGGCCGGCAAAGGCGACGGCATGAGGAAGGGAAGTCTTTGGCATGGAAAAAATGAATCTAACTCAAAGTTTTTACGCAAGACATGGATGGTGATGCTAGTATATTGTTATAACACACATGGAAAAAAGGGTCATTGTGAAGGATCGACATTTTAAGTTGTTGCCGATATTTTCTTTGCAATAAGGGAAAAGAAAACACGAGAAAGCGATAATTCAGTCGGCAACATACAAAACGTGTCGTAATTAGAAAGCGATGAAGAAATTCAGGCACCACATTCACACCCCAAGCGTCAGGATGAGACGCTAAACGGCTCCAAATTCAGTCATTTGCGAATACCACGTTTGAGCGAATGGTTTGTTAATTAGAGAGACGTTAAGATGATAGAAATGGCTCAGCGTCCACGAAAGAGCGGTACTCGGGTTGACTTTGGATATTTCATTATTTCATCAAATTTTCTCCCCCATGGATGAATGGCGATTATGCAAGCGCAGGCCTGCCCATTATGTAATATAAGTACAGTGGGCCGGGCTTGGGCCCAAAGATGCATTCGGGTCCTTTTAACTTGGGCCGAATCTCCAGTCCAGCATTAGGGCTCCAATTCTCTAAAACTTAATACGTAATTATTTTTTGCAGTCTACGATTCTGGTCTAACTGAGCTAACCATTTGAGAAAGAGATTACGAAGTCGTGCCAAACGCCGTCGTAGCTGGACGGGCCCAAACGTCTCCCACCGACGCTCCTCGAAATGGGCAGTCCACGTGGCTGAGGGCCCACGTTCGGTCTTGGTAATTCCATGTCCAAGGGTCAACGTCGTGGTTCCTACGGAGGCATTGACTTGGATGACCCTGGGGCAACACCAGATCTAACGCAAATCCGAGGTAAGAGCTTGACTAAGTGAGTCAACGTTTAAGGTTATCCGTAGGTGTCCGAATTTTTTTTTTTTTTTTCAATGGGATCAACAGGATTAAATACAACAAGATTTGAAACGATGAAATAATATAATAAAATTCAACAAAAAAAATATTTGACTTTCGACGCGAGTAAAATGCGATGACTTAAAATCCAAACCCGACTCGATATTCAATAAAGGTCGAGCATAGCTGACACAAGATTTTAATTTTTTTAAGTAACGAGGTGAAATCGTCGGATTCAACGATCGTGGCTCTCTTAGGTTAACTCGTTTAGGTCGAGTTAGAATAACTCGAGACCTACAAGAAACAATATGAAGTAATAATTTTGAAGGTTAACTTTAATTAAAGTACAGGTATAAATGTGTTGAAAGTCAAGCATTGACGTCCCTATCGTTCAACCTGACAGTGAATGATAAAATAATTCATTTCTCTTTTGTTTCTTTGGGTCAAGAATTCATTTCTCGTCGGAGAAAACTAGGAAACAAGCAACAGGGGGAGAGAGAGAGAGGTGACGAGTGCCGATCTGTCCGTCTCCGTCTCTCGTTGCTCGGTCTCGGATCACAGAGACCATGGCGAAGAAGACCGTCTTCCCGATCTTCGACCTCGCCGTCTTGGCGCTTTGCTTAGTTCAGGGGGCCGTGTCGAGCCCCTCCAACCATCGCTACAAGGAAGGCGAGCCCGTCCCTCTCTACGCCAACAAAGTCGGTCCCTTTCACAACCCGAGGTGAGTCGTTGCGCTGCAACTGCGCGATCGATCTCGATACGACGGCGTTTGTCTCTCTCTCTCTGTTTTTGCGCGTTGAGTTTTGATCGGCCGTGCGATGTTGAGTGCCGAGTTCGGAGAAATGTGACTCCTGATTCAGCAAAGCGAATTGAAAGGTAGGACGGAGATAGGAGATTCGAACGTCCAGGGTTGACCTGGTCGAGCCGATTGTAACTTGTGCGTGTCCTTTCGTCTGGAAGAGATGGCGTTGCTCATATGACTATTATATCTGAGTATTGGTAATTTCGAGCGTGTCTTCCTGAGCTCGATGGAATTCCGATGGCATTGGGATTAGAACGTCCATTTGGGATAGCACACTATTTGCTTTACATTGCTATAATGTAATGGTATCCAACTTATGTCCGAATGAAAAAAGAGGTTGTCTTTTTTAACTGAGTTCTAGGTAGGGAAATTACATCATGCGTTCGCTTGAGACTTAGGGATTACTCCTTCTACGGTTTTGATTTTTCATCTGAAATCAATCCAAGAAATGTGCGAAATGGTAAATTTTGAGGAGGTCTTTTTTATCAATCTACAGGTTTCTTTTTTTCTTTCCATATGCGACATGGGCATTTCCTGCTTTGTTGCTTTCTCCCCAAATAGTTAAAAGGTAAAGGGGAGAAATAGCTTTAAGAGTTTCCTTCAAAGTTACCAGGACTCTTTGGATGCTAATGAATCTGATTCTTGTTTATGCACAGCAATCATTACTACTTCCTTGAAGCTGCTGTTGCTATGAGAGTTATGCATCACTATATTCATGAGAGAAGTGTAGCTCATTTAGAGCGCAATGCTTGTATTGCTGATAACACGTAATCTAAATCTTGCTGCATAGTTGTGACTGTGGATAACGTTAACCAATAATTTTGTCTTCAATGGAAACACATGTCCTCTTGTCCTAAGTATGAGCAATTTGACCCTGAATAAATGCCATTGCATCAGATCATGTAGGCATTTGCTTGAACATTGCTAGACTAGTTGATCTTGCGTCCTTCAGGTTCCTACATGGTTTCAGCAGGATATAAGAGCCGAATTATTGATGAATTCATCGTAATGCCTTCTTAAATCGAGGAAAGTGAAAAAAAAATGATTATATAACTTAGATTTTTTTTTTTTTTGTCTAAATTTGTTGTAAATTGTGATTCATCATGACTGTGTCATCTGAACCGAAAGAACAGACTTCAAATCTACTAAGAGGGATAATTTTGGAGGCATGTAACTTCAAGAATCTCCTAGATTTGCTTTATAAGTTCTTTCTAGCCTGTACATATCTGCTTCGACTCATAGCTTTCTGTCCTCTACTTGTGCATAGACTCTCTTCTAAGGGTAATAATCCAAGAAACTTTTATATCTCAAGCCAAGCTTATGATTTGACATTTTCTTCATGCAGTGAAACATATCGCTATTTCGATCTTCCATATTGCGCACCAGGTCTGTATGCTGATATTTCCAGAGTTGGGTTTCTTTCTGCATCATTATACCTCGGAAGCCTTGATTCGTAAATTTGTTTCCTATCACAGATCATATGAAAGAGAAAAAAGAAGCTCTGGGTGAAGTGTTAAATGGAGATCGTTTAGTTAGTGCTCCCTTCAAGCTGGACTTTTTGACGAATAAGGAATATGAAGTTGTTTGCAAGAAAACACTTTCAAAGGTAGAAGTGGCACGATTCCGGTCTGCAATCGTCCAGGACTACTACTTTCAGATGTACTATGACGACTTGCCTATTTGGGGTTTCATTGGGAAGGTTGACAAGGAGGGCAGGGATCCAAGCGAATATAAGTATCTTCTTTATAAGCACATTATCTTCGAGATCTTTTACAACAAGGACCGTGTGATCGAAGTTATTGTCCGGACAGACCCAAACAGCGTTGCAGATCTTACGGAGGACAAAGAAGTTGATCTTCAGTTTGTGTACACAGCAAAGTGGAAAGAAACAAATATTCCTTTTGAGAAAAGGATGGATAAATATTCTCAGTCATCTTCACTGCCTCATCATCTCGAGATTCACTGGTTTTCAATCGTAAATTCATGTGTCACAGTTCTTTTGTTGACTGGATTTCTTGCCACAATCCTCATGAGAGTTCTCAAGAATGATTTCGTCAAGTAAGGATCCCCTCTCTCATTACACGTTTTCTTTCCTAATTTTCTCTAAACATGACAAGTTGCGCGCCTTCTTTCTTTCTATGAACATGATAGGACCTCTCTGTCTTTGTTCTGTTTTTGTTTATGACAAATAGGTATGCCCATGATGAAGAATTGGCTGAAGACGAGGAGGAAACTGGATGGAAATACATCCACGGGGATGTGTTTAGGTTCCCAGAGTATAAGTCTCTTTTTGCTGCTGCACTTGGTTCTGGTACTCAGCTGTTTACTCTGTAAGTCTCAAGATTATCTGGCATCTGTTGACGCATATTTGCAAGAGCAATTTGCACCTCCTTTCATTGAACCCATACTCCTCTGTTTATCTTGATTGGGCAATTTGTGATTTGTGTTCTGCAGTACCGTGTTCATCTTTATATTGGCATTGGTTGGTGTCTTTTATCCATACAACCGAGGTGCACTATTTACGGCACTGGTTGTTATATATGCACTCACGTCAGGAATTGCAGGCTATACTGCTGCCTCCTTTTACTGTCAGCTGGAGGGAACAAACTGGGTATGTGATACCGAATTCCTCCTATGGACATTATTTACAGCACATCTGTTTGTTGATCAAATTTCTTGTTTTTCACATGGCAGGTCAGGAATTTACTATTGACTGGATGCCTCTTTTGTGGGCCTCTGTTTCTCACATTCTGCTTCTTAAATACGGTTGCTATTGTCTACACTGCCACAGCAGCTCTTCCATTTGGCACAATTTTGGTCATAGTTCTTATATGGGCACTTGTGACATCACCTTTGCTCATTTTAGGTGGGATTGCTGGGAAGAATAGCAAGGCCGAATTTCAAGCTCCATGCCGCACCACTAAGTACCCCAGAGAGATTCCACCATTGCCATGGTATAGGGACACAATCCCTCAGATGGCAATGGCTGGTTTTCTCCCGTTCAGTGCTATATACATCGAACTATACTACATTTTTGCCAGTGTCTGGGGTCACAGGATCTATACCATTTATAGCATCTTGTTTGTTGTTTTCATCATTCTCTTGATAGTGACTGCTTTTATCACGGTGGCATTGACCTACTTCCAACTTGCTGCTGAGGACCACAAATGGTGGTGGAGGTATGCCATACAAGTATTTGTTTATTGTTGGCTAATTTTAATAATGTGCTGTAGATTCCTGCTTGCTGGTTTCCCTTTGAGTTGGCTTTACAATTACAAATGACTACTTAACACGTTGCATTGCATCCCCTCTCACATTTAGCTTGCTTGAGTTAAATTGTTCAGCTATGATCGTATGAGTTGCAAAAGTGACGTGGAGATATGAGAAGAAGATAGCGATGATTGCTAAGCAATGTCACATATCTCTTTGGCTTTTATTTACGCATGGAAGCACTTCAATCACAATTTAGTGATGCTCAGTTGTCCTATTTTGTATGTTGTTTATTACACAAGGACAAGCTTTGAAATTTAGAATTTTGACTGGCTGAATTGTGGAAGGGGTAAAACTACCTTCTCAGAGGAGATATTCTAACTAGGTCATAAGAAGGTGTGGGTGCCACATTTCTTGTTGGACAATGGGTTAGAAGCAGCACAAACTGACAATTCTAATTAGGTGTTGGAAATGGTTTATTCTCTGAGAAGTATCTGTTCCAATGACAGGAAATTAATTTGGCTGATGATGCATATTCTTCTGATATAACTTGAAAAGTTTAATGTTGGCTAGTATTAGTCAATGAACTCAGAAGATCTGGTGATGCCACTGGACTGATCATCCTCAATGCACTATGTTAGAGAGCAATTAGCAGAAAAATGCTAATAGAGGCTTCAGATGGGTGTTTGTTACTTCCTCTTTGTTGATAGTTTCTTCACACCTTGAAGGTTCACAAGTTTTAGCTGCTACTGGTTATTGAGTTAACAAATGAAAAGATCCCATAAATGTATGTTTTAAAAGCGGGGTTGTTTGTGGAAATATGAATTCTTTGTTGGGGACGTCAGCGAAGAGCTTCCACATACTCTTGGAGAATCCTGCACTTAGCCATGACGATTGCAATTACTAGTTTATCTTGGGACATTCGTGCTCTGACTTAAGGTCGAACCAATTAGTCCTTTTTAAGGCACTATGATTTTCTCTTTGGTTGAATATGTACATGGCATACATACGTGAGTTTTGTCTGTGCTGACAGCAGCCTAATGCCTGTATCATTTGGCAGGTCTTTTCTCTGTGGTGGATCAACTGGATTATTCATCTACGGGTATTGCTTATACTACTACTACGCACGGTCAGATATGTCGGGGTTCATGCAAACTTCATTCTTCTTCGGCTACATGGCCTGCGTCTGCTATGGATTTTTCCTCATGCTTGGTACCATAGGTTTTCGCGCATCCTTGCTATTCATCCGACACATATACCGATCCATTAAGTGCGAGTAGGTGGGTGGTCCTCGTCAATCTTCTTTTCCTCTTCCCTTCTTCTTAACTGCCCTGTATAATAACCTTTACAAAAAATGCTTTCAGTTCTTTGTATGAAAAGCAGAAGCAATATAGTTCTCCTCACACATGTTGCTACTTGAGAAAAATGGGCTTAGCATTTACTTACCCTGAATGTTCGTGCCGATTCTTTTCCAGTCTAATTAGGAATATGATTTTTTTTTCTTTTTTTCGGGTAGGTATTTTTCGACTCGCCTTTCATACTTTGTGTCCCATTCTCCATCTCTTCTCACCATTCTCCGGCACGCTTGATTCAATGTATACGACATATTTGGAATGCAACCATTGATCGAGCATTGAGACTATTTGGTTTTCGCAGCTGAGCCAACGTGAAAAGGAAGAAAAATTAAGAGGAAGTTTTGACATGGCAGCCTAACTAATTCACTGGTGATTCTGCATCCTGGTCTTTTCTTCTGAAATTCCAAAGTAATGAAGTCCGTAGGTCAAAGGGCCCCTGCAGACGTTGACTAGTTGCTAATGCCATTTCTGACCTTTGTGATAGCGGTTCCTATCAGCATTGAGCCTGGAAAGATTGGCATTTGGCTAAATTCCCCTTGAAAATGCTTGCCAAGTACCTCATCATTTTCCTAAGGGCCTTTGGAGGTCGAAAGCTCCTTACAAAAGCTGAATCAAACGCACCCTTAGAGTTGTATCAGAAGCACCTCCTGTGGAGAATCGATGCATTCTGGTTAGGGCCACCACGGGCGGTGTTAGATCGTTGAAGCTTGGGGCAACAAATGAATATCCGCTCTGGATTTTTTTTATCTTTCCAAGTTCCATTGAAAATCCCTCATAATTTGGAATTTCTATGGTTCTCCGTGTAATTTAAATTTTTTGAGTCTCATAGAAGTTGATTTGCATTTCGTACAAGTTTACTATTTAGTGGTGGGTCGAATCCTGAACGTGGTTGCGTTTTCTTAGAAAAAAATTGCCGATTGTAATTAGTGAAAACTTCTAGTTATTCTTCCACGCCGAAAGTCATTATTTACGAGAAAAATGTTTCCAATCATTGATGGGTAGAAAGTTCTTTCTTCTTTGTTAAACCAACTTCGATCTGACCAAGGGTGGGAATATTCTCCAATTAATCATAAATGTATTATACGAATCCTAAACTTTCGCAAGAAATTCTAGCATAGTCCTTTCAACTTATTTTTTCCCTAAATGGCTAATATGGCTTCAGTTGTCCTATGTGGCGTATCCTTATGTTAGCCATTTTCAACAAAAATTGATTGCAATGACTAATATTCATGCAGAGATTTAGGGCAAATTTGAAAAGTTTATGATTGAACTAGTGTCTATACAATAGTGTAGCATCGATAACACCGATTAGGTAATTTTCGCGACGAAGGGCTGGATCGTCTAAAACATCAATAGGGGGAGAATTACCAAAAAATCTTAATTCTATTACAATAATACAAACATCTATTGTAATTAACAATCGCTAATTTCAAATGTTAAGTCGTAACAAGAAATTTTAATAATATTTGATATTATATTTTTTTTTCTTTTTTTCTTCCATTTCTTCTTCCTTCACGTCGCCAAACCCCGAGATCGAGCCTTGCCATGGCCGGGCATTAGCACGGTGAGATCTGCCTGAGAAGGGGGGGGGGGGCCTCCGGAGAGAGGTTGACACCCCCTTGCCTCCGGCTAGTCGTCGACCTGACGACCAACAAAAAAAAAAAAAAAAAAAAAAAAAAATAATAAACAAATAAAATAAATAAAAATTAAAATATATTAAAATATCATTAAAAATTATCCACTTCGCCGATCGAGCTTTGTAAGCAATTTTGGGACAAAATTGGCCACATGGACTGAATAGGCACAAATGTAAAAGTTTAGCGTTTAGTTGGTAAAAAAGTCTAGGATTGAATTGTCATAATTGTAATTGGTTTAAGACTTTTTGGGTAATTTTTCCCATCCATAGGAGAGATCTCTTAACTCTTCTAGTCTTCACAGTAGTAACAATATAGATATTTTTGGAAGTTGAGTTACTAAGTTTGCCCAACTCATCTTACATATACAAATTAATCCATTACATTCACCATTATCTTTCTTTTACACTTGCAGTCTAAAAAAATTATCTAAAAAGTCATAAAATTTTTGCATTTTTATTAGTTCAATCCTAAATATTTTGCATTTCCGCCAATTTTGATCAAAAATCACTAAAGTGGAGTGGTTAGCGTGGATGTGGAGGATTCTTAATAAAATTTTAACGTATTTTTTAATTTCTATTTTCCCTTTTTTTCTTCTCGTTTTTTACGTTAGCCCCGGCAAAGGTCGCCGGGCCCTCGCCGACCACGAGTGAGCCAACGCAGCCATGATCGAGGCTGGCCTCACCAACGGCTAGTGAGGGCGTCATTGCCTTCGCCGTGAGCTGGGGAGGGTGGATGAAGTAAAAAAATACATAAGAAAAAAAGGAAAAAAAAATAATAAAATATATTAAAATATTATTAAAAATTGTCGCAAATTTAAAAAGTTCAAGACTAAATTGGTAAAAGTGCAATAGGTTTAGGACTTTTATGACACTTTTTTCCTTGCAATCTACTAGTGAGATAAAAAAAACCACCAATTTTTTGAAAAGAATGTAGTTTCTAAATGTGAAAACTGCATGAAACGCCGTGAAACGGTTTGTATGGGAACCCGGCACATATTTACAGCCTGATATTGATCTGTTTAGAATCCGTTTATTTTGCGAAAGACGAACGATTCGGATAAATTTTTTCCAAAACCGATTGATTATACAGTGGTAGTAATTTCATACAAACGCATGTCTGATTGTGAAGGTTCCAAACTAGGACCAAACATCTCACCACCTTATTACACTCTTAAATTTTGATGCTTTGCAAAATATTGCAACGCACGTATTTTAAGCTTCTTCTTCAAGGAGAACGGCCGAAACATTTTACATTATCGTAACGTTTGGCAATTACTATAGTCTGTTTTGGACTGACAAAAAGTTAGCACCAACTTCAAGAAGTGGATTCCATTCCACTTTTGCAGCATCAACATGTTCACTTTTTCTTTGTTTTTTTTTTCTTTTTTTGGTTAACTTTTACCGCTGGATACGAAGGGTGATGCATGGTGTGGTTGCACGTTGGGACTTCTCCTCTGAAAGGCCAACAAAAGGAGAAAAGGGAGGAGAGGAGAGAGCTTTTTGATCTTTTCGATTTGATGCCCCTTTGACTTTTGGACTTTTCTCAGGCAAAAATGGCTTTTTCCTTTGCCCTTTTAACCCGAGCCCTTAATCTTATTCCCCCCACACATGCTTCGTTTCTCATTGAACCATCTTCCATCTTTTTTCCCCATCGGAGGGTTTCCAACTTCTGTGGCCAGAACGAAAGACACCAAGGCATTGCTCAAAAGCGAAGGGGACCCAACACGACACAGCACAAAGCTTTGATGATTAGGGTTTGTGGGTTACCTAACCTCCCTCCCCCACGCATGGCCTCCCAAAGAAAGACAGAGAGAAATAGAAATGGCGCAGACCTGTGTATATGCACATCACCCCTTTTTCCCTTCCGGTGTGTTTTCTGATGGGTGGGGTGAGGTGAGTTGAGGGGACCATCTTGGAACTTCTTCTCCTCTTCTTCGCTTTTTTCTTCTTTTTTGTCTGTATCTCTGTGTCGCTTGGAGCTTCGAGTGCCTGGAGAAATGATGGGGTTCTTTGAAATCTCTCAAGGTCTCGGAAAGCGACGCTGCAACTAGAAATTAGATGGAAACTGGGACCTGGTTAAGCAAGATCATTATGTGACCAGCCAGGCCAGATTGCTTTATCTCTGAGTTATATGCTTGCCTCACGATTTTGAACCCTAGAGATAGCCTTATCTTCACCAGCTGGCTCTTGACCTTTTGGTCTCTACCCAGAACTCACCGTGGCTTGCGCATATGCCGAGCTTGTAATGCGGATGGTCTGACCTCTTGGGAAATTGTACATGGTCATGCATAGAATCTTTGTGAACTCTTGGGATCTTGTCTATTGATATGGACTATTCAGGCACGGTATAGTTGCCCATATGGTTATTGAAGCTAAAGCAGAACCCTTAAAACTGAAGTGCATTGAGAATTCTTCAAGAATGTTATTGAATCAAACAATGTTTCTGATCAAAGATTATGCGCAAAGCTTGGAGTATCGTCATTAGATGCAACATTAAACGCCTTGACAACTTGAAATTTCCACTTTTAGATTAAAGCACTCAATCATACATATGGCCAGTATAGCCTTACAGCCCTGCGTTGCCTTACCTAAGGTTGCTGAAAAAAGTGAAATTATTGGAAGCAGCTCACAGTGGAGAAAGGTGATTATTTTAGTAATACTAAAGTTCCATCTGTCAATCAATATAGCAAAAGTGAGTCCTTTCTATGGTGGCGCAACCAAAATAAAGTGTTTGGGGTCTAAGTAAGTTCTATATTTTTTTTTTCTTTTCCATGTAAAGGTAGCAACAATTCGACGGCATGAAAGTCGGCTTTCACAAGCAGTTGTATTAGCACAAAGTTGTGGCTACATCTCTTGTACAATTTATAATAAACTTTCAGCTGATGTGCACAAGATACAATCTCATAAACACGATACAATTCACTTCAAAACCTAATACTTGATCGAGTGTTCAGCATGCTAGACTGAGTACATTGTGACAGTCCTGTAGAAAGTGAAGAAGGGCCAGCTTCTCAGTGCGCGCTGTTAAAGCATTCAAAGGGAAAGGGAGAAAGAAGGGAAATTGAAGATCTGGTGTATAGGCCTTTAGCTTCTCAGTTCAACTTTCTTTTATTTTGTTTTGGTTTTGGTTTTTTTTTTTTTGGCCTTCTTTTGTTGTTGTTCTGGGGTTTTTGGTATTCCAAGAGGAGTCAAGAGAATACATGCTTTCTTGGTCAGATTAGTGAATACAACAAACAAAAGTATTGAATGGGTGTCTGCATAAACAAGAAAGATGCTGAGTCTGTTGCTGCTGCTGTTGCAGCTGCAACTGCTAGGCCCACGCTGGTTTATCAGGCTCCCTGATTCTCACAAAAAGACAGTAGAGAGAGAGAGAGAGAGAGAGTGGTGGTGGTGATGATAGGGATGAATGGAGCTTTTGTTTGGGTCTGTGGTGTTTGAGAGTGACCACTGATCTTTCTCTGCTGATCCTTCCCTCTCAAACTATGGCGCTGAAAAACATGGCCTCCCTCTTTGGCATTTATAACCCACCTCTGCAATCTCTCTCTCTCTCTCTCTCTCTCCATATGTTAAGGAAAATTCCACGTAACCTAGTGGGGGGATACCCAAATAAGTCGGTTGTACCTTTTTTTGTTATAAGTTATGTGGTGCGGTAATATCGAACGAATATATGATACGGATCTTATTTGATTTATGATTTGACTTGCTTTTACAACATGTCATCCGTACAATAATACTAGCGATATACAAAAGTCATGATCATGAAACGTCCATGTTAAAATTAGGCAGCGCATACAAAATATTTCTCTAGGTATCAACACTTTGGAGACTGGAAACCTCTTGCCTATATGTTGAACCAGTCATCAGCCTTCAGTGAATCGAATTAACTTTAATTTGACACTATTGTGAAAAGCAATGCTCTCCCTCTCCCCCCCCTCTCTCTCTCAGTCAAGAACACATCCTGCCACTTTTAATGCTTTAAGAGAAGGAGACTTTAATGTGACAGACGCCCCACCCTGAGCCTCGCCCTAAAAAGATCCCCACATGGTCCAAATAGAAAGTCCCACTCCATCAACAGTTGTAGTAAGAAGAGAGAAATGAGTGCCTCTGAAGCTCGCCATTCAATGTCAATATTGGTTTCAGGGTAAAAAGTAAGCACCTCATGATGTTGTTGTCCTCGTCGGAATACATGTTTTGAATATTATAATTTGACTAATTCAGGAGGCAAGCAGATTCCCTCCCCTACTACTGCTACTGCAGCAGCTCTCGTTCAAGCAAACAAAAAGCTCATGATGATACCCTCTCTTCCCAGAAGACTTTATTGATGCAAGTAACATCAAAGCAACTGCAAAAAGATTTCACGAGATCTACTCCGCAGGTTTTTAGAGAAAGATGTAGTCTTTCCTAATGTTCCTGGCATTGCTTACCACAACCGTAAACATATTCTAACCCCCACATGAAAATAAGGAACTGAAGTCTCCTAAGATGAATTTCTAGTTTAGAAACTTTATTTCACCTCTAACAGTGATTATTGCACAATCATCCTAGAATATCACCGTCGATCGACCGAAGAAGAATCATGTAGGAATTTGCAACGCGTGATTTACATGGAGCTTTTCCTCCTTTAACTTTGATCAAGTTGATGTTACATTATTGCCACATCCATGTGAGTACCAATAAGCATAAGCATATCCAAGAAGCAACTGAACTGATGATTCTATCAAGTAGTAACCCCTGCGAATCGATCATCTCTCTCCAACCTTTCCTCCTGTAACGACTGATGACATGTAACTAAACACCAGAAGAGAAGACTTCTCATGCTCATTAGCCATGTCCCTTACAGCCCTTGCTTGAAACTGCTTCTTGCAAGCATGACAAGTGATCTGAAGGATAGCGGAATTTATTTGCTTAGATGCATGCTCTCGTAGCGCCGAGGCCTTGTCCAGCTCACTTTGTGCTTGTTGCCTAATTCTCTGGGCATTGGCAAACTCCTCCTCGGCCATTTGAATCTGCCTCCTGGCCAGCTCTCTCGCCTCCTCAGCGTAAGCCTTCTCTGCCATCGCCAATCTCAACTGCTCGCGCGCCTCCTGCCTCATCCGTAAAGTGGCGGCGCCGGTATCAGGTCTATCACGCATGTTGCTCATCGAGTGGCTCGTGTTGTTTGACTCATTCTTCTCCCCGGCATCGCAGCACGACCCGATCGAGAGCTGCAATGGGGTCGAGTCCTTCTCGTCGCCCTTGGAGGAAATGGAAGCCGCTTCGGCGGGGATCGATGAGCTCGAGAGCTGAAGCTCCAAATTATGGTGGCGGTTGTCCGGACCATTTTTGGAAGAGAAGTGCTTGGTAGGGCTCAATAAGGGAATGGGGTTCTCCATTGGCTTTGGCAATGCGAAAGGTGGCAAATTAGGAGTTGCACTGAAATTGGTGTCACTAGACGGGCTAGGGCTAGAGGCGGTTCTCGAGAGACACAACGGTTGCAGCTCGGACCGAACCCGACCCGCGTTGCATGAATCTTGGTGCTCGATGAAGCTTTCGACCCTGGAGAAAGGTGCATGGAACCATATGAATCAAGGGTTAATATGCCAAAAGAAAGAACATGCTGCTGCTCTGGCTGTTACAGGAATTGCAGCAAGTGAGGGTTCTTCTCTTTTCCTACATCTTTTGTTCATTTGGCCTGTCTCGTCGATGAAGAAATGCAGAGAAACAAGGCGATAGAAGGAGATGAAGTCGTCAACCGCCATACAAATATTATCATTAACAAAATCATTCATGTGCACAAGTCATTAAGATTCATTCAAAAAAAAAATTTGCACTTTTTAAGGAGAGAGTGCAGATTATGAAAGCAAGCGTAGCAAACGTACGCACATGTTAAAACGAGGAAAGACAGTTGCTTCAAATTATTTATATGAACATAAGAGTTCGTGTCCTTGCGTTCATCAAAAAGAGATTTTTTTTAGCAAAAATACCACGACCAACAAAATCTGATTTAAGGTTTTTTTTTTTTTCTCATGGTCAGTCAATAACTAGAGCGAGGTATATACCCTTTCCGACTTTCGACTTTAGCCTTTTAGAATCCATCAGGAAAAAGGCAATGAAAAGGGTTGAGTAAAGATAAAAATGACTACTTCTTCACACATCAAAAACAATCCAAATTCATTGAAAATAAAATAAAAAGATGCTGAATCGCAGCAGTATAATAGATTTTAAGTCATGGTTTTTTTAGTCAAATTCAAGATCCAACCTGGAAAAAACTCTTCCACAGTCGCAGGAATGGCCTCTGGTGCCGCAAGTCTTGAGATGGGCCTTGTAGTCAGACTGCACGGCGTAACCCTTGGAGCACCTCTCGCACACCCACTGCTTCTGGTTGCTGTGCTTCCTCCGGTAGTGCTTCTTGATCCCGACGAGGTCCCCGAGCGCGTGGCGGGGGTCGTGGTGGAGGCAGGCCGGCTCGGGGCACACGAACACCCGCTTCCTCGCGGCCGCCCCCGGCGGCCCCCCGGGATTCTCCCTCTTGAGCAGCTTCCACGGCACCTTGTGCCGCCGGCGGTGCATCTGGAGGTTCTGGTCCCTCTGGAACCCCTGGTTGCAGATCTCGCACACGTAGCGGTCCGACTCCAATAGGGTTTTCGGCGACAGCGAAACTACCTCCGCGTCCGGATCTGACAATCGGTTGGTGTAAAGAAGTGACGCCTTGTTCTAAAGGTTCCCAGCTCTCTCAAATACCGATCCAATGAAAACGAACGACCGGTTGAGATAAAAAGAAGGGAAAGATAAACGGAAGTACCTGGAGTGCCTGCGGGTCTTCTTTTCCTCTTATTGCTGCTGCTGCTTTGCCATTTCCATTTTCTGGTTCTGAAGAAGCAGGAACAACTGGGGCAGAACTAGGAGTGTTGGCGTTGGTGTTGCCCAACATGGGTGTTGATTCAAGTTGATTCTTCCTTTTCCTTGTAGGAACTTTGTACTAGTAGACAGCTGAAGAGATCAAAGGTTTCTGAAACAGTTGATCTTGGGTTTCTTCTGTCTTCTTGAATGATTCTTCTTCATGAGATGATGACTCAGATCACTAGAGAGATGGAGAGGGAGAGAGAGAGGCGCAACAAGAAGCCTAGAGCCACGACTACAGATAGGGAGAAAAAGAAAGCCTTTAACTTTCGGTCATCAGCTTTCTTTTTTGGCTTTAGACATTCAGCTTTTCCATGTATCAACAAGCCTTGTTCCCTCCCTCCCTCCCTCTCTCTCTCTCTCTCTAGACCCTCTTGATGTTCATATGAAGCTTCTGCGAACTCTCCTGCAAGGAGAAGGCTCCGAACGCTGGATGGAAAGAGAGAGAGAGAGAGGCAGTGTGGTGATGAAAGGGGGGTTGGAGCCAATCAATTGGTAAGATAAGCTTTTGAATAAGGCAACAAGAAATGGGCCAGAAGCAGAGAAGGATCGAAGGCTTTTTATGTCCAAAATACTTTCTTTTCTGCACAGTGAAAAGAAAATTTATGCATGCATAACACAAGCGCGGTGCAGCCAACACCCACCCCCCACCCGGCCATTGTCTTCTTCTACTACTGATTATGGCGACGTGCATCGACAAAAGTGCCCACTTGCCTTGGCTGCTCAAACCTGTTGTAATTACTTTACAATGTGAGGCAGCTTTTTTGTTGAACAAAAGTCGGAATTGAATATGTTGTCTCCCCGGTGATGTTAATAAGTCAGCAAGATGGCACAACATTAGCTGTCTGCCCCATGGGTTGTGTCTAATTTCTTGGACGATTTCGTCCGTTCCATTTCTTTCTTAAAAAAGATTGCATTTTTTTTCCTCTTTTTTTTTTCTTTTTGTGGAAAACTAGGTTGATTTGTTGCTTGCTTCTGTCCGCGAGATTTAGTTGCGGATTATAGATATCAACTAAGGACACACGACACGACACGACACGATACTCCGTCACGTCATTTTTAAAAAAAATAGAGAATTTTAACACGTTAGGACACGTCGTACATTAAATGTATAATTTTATGTGTACATAATTATATAAAAATATCGGTGAGTTTTTTTCTGTTCTTCTTCTTTTGTTAGAGATTTATGAATTTTTATTATTTTTTTTGGTGGACTGAGTGTATTAATTTCGGGGGGCCGGATATATGGCTTAAGTATAAATATTTTTGACAAATCTATATTTCGATCCCTAATTTATTGAAAATTCTTGAAATTGACACCGTGCTTGAAGAAATAGCATGTTGGGATCTTTGGACTCGTGTGTCAAGCGACCATGTATGGATTGCATGTCGGGAAAGTGTCCGACACGACACGAACACCCCCGGAAAACGTCGGTGCTTCCTAGGACATCAATGCCACAAGACACTGTAGTATGTGTAATTACCCGTCGACCTTGGAGAGTCGAGAAACAATGCCGCATCTTCCATACATGGAAGAATGGAGGCACTATTAATCCTACCAAGCCTCTAATTATGCATCTCGAGTTCGGCATACCGTGTGTGTATACACGGATTCTATTTCCTCTAGCTATTTATAAAATATATTACGTTTGGATGATCAATGGAATAATTCTTCACTGAAAAAAAAAAATTCATCTCTTATTTCATAATATTAATTTGTGTTAATTTAGTTCTCTTAATTTATATTGATGTGTATATTTATTCATCTCCGATATAACCCTTTGGTAAAAGAAAAATTGTTCTTGCTTCTTCGTCTTGCCTTATGCCGTTTGTTTTGAAAGGACATTGCTAGCATAAAAATTCTTGGGTGACCGTGCGAATAATAGTTCTCAAAAGAGTAGACCCCGATAATAATTTTTAATTATTTATTATTTATTTTTGTTGACTCAAAATAAATTGTTATGTAATTAATTTTCATTTTGAGATGTTGTGGCTTCCCGCGTATTCTCTTTTTAACGTTTTCGTCCATTTCTTTTTTCCTTTTTTGAGAATGAAATTATGAAAACAAGCCACTCAAGTTTGAAAGGCTCGGTACGAATTAGGCGGAGCTGGAGCGTCCTTAGAACATCATGACATGATGCCGTGGAAAATAAAATAACGAATAAAAAAAACCGAAAAAAAATAGAACTAAAATCATGATGCCACATGCACTTCGGCCCGCACCTAAACAACACGATAGAATCAGTCGTGAACAATTACACGGATGTCAATTCAGTCTTAAATTTTCTGATTTTGTCGATGTAATTCCAAGCACTTGCTTAAAACTCCAAATGTAGTCTTTCGTGGATTGCC
Organism: Rhodamnia rubescens; assembly: GCA_021437795.1. NCBI lineage: Eukaryota > Viridiplantae > Streptophyta > Magnoliopsida > Myrtales > Myrtaceae > Rhodamnia > Rhodamnia rubescens. Next base: position 6,400,637 of record JAILYA010000005.1, on the reverse strand, counting down.
ACGTTAGGCATTTCCGGAGTCGGTTGCCCAGACCGGCTAAGTTGAGATTTCGCGCATAGGCTTTTGAGACTGCATTTGCGAAATGTCAAATTTAGAACCGAATTGATATCCCGTTCAATAGGTCCTCGAAAATTGCCGACGTGGCGGTCTACGTGAATTACCGGCCATGCTATGTCATCGATTTCTTGTTAAAATTGGCGGAAAAGACTATATTGTGATTTTATAACGAGTTGACGATTACTTTGGCGAAATTGAAAAAGTTTAGAATTGAATTGATAACCGTACGATAGGCGCAGGACCAATTTGATAAAACATCCCTATGATTCCAACCTAATAGCTAGTCAGGGTCGAGCGTGGGGATGGTGTGTACTTGCCATAACTTGGTCTCATTTTCAAATCAAGAACAATTGGGAAAAGGTGATTTCAACGCGAGGACAAGTCTCAAATCATTTTTACAGCAATCGATTCCATGCTTATAAAAAAAAGAGAGAGGGGAGAGAGAGAGAGAGAAAGTCCACCAGCGCTCCACCACAAATGGAGAGGAACAAGCACGGAAAGCAATCATACGTGACAAACTTTAGGCAAACAATCATGTGCGGGAGCTTTTAATTAATCAAGAACAAGACCATTTCCTCGGACCTTCGTACACATGTTGATCAGTCCACAATAAAATCTGAAGATTATACTCAGACAACTTAATTTATTTTGGAAAAATGAACCGACTTTTTTTTGTCTGTCCTATCTCTGATTTTTACTTTTGCTTTGCGCTTAACGGAGTGCGGGAGTCAAACCTATGATACTAGCATCTCCATCTCCCAATTCCTTTACTGGGGTCGCATGGCTTTATATGATAGCATTAGGGCTCATATTGTAGTTCAAATTCTCTCTCTAGAAGCAGTTGCTCAACTCATGTTTCATTGCCAACTAGCTCAAGCTATCTGATGCTGCATCTTGCATACATGTATCCGGGTCGGAAAAATTACCAAAAAAAGTCATAATTCTATTATACGACGATCTATTCAGTTCTAAGCTTTTTAGCCTTTGTCAATTTAATCTTAAATATTTTGACAATTTACTACTATAATCATTTTGGCCAATTCTTATTGGAAATCGCTAATGTGAGCGTTGATTATCTTACGTGGTAAGGCCGGCGCGACGTGGACGATTTTTGTAATCTTTTCCCTTCATTGGACTTGTGGGCCAACAACCTCCGACGGCAATCGTCGAGGCCTAGCAATGAGAGAAACAAAAAAAAAAAAAATTTCAAAAAAAAAGAAATTAAAAAAAGCCATATCGATGGGCATCTCATTGGACCATCACACGATTTTTAACCAAAATTAGGCCCAAAGGGATTATATTAGCCAATCATCCATATTTTTATGACTAAATTGACCAAATTGAAAAATTTAGGGCTGATGATATGTTTTATTTTTTGAAAAAAATTTCAAATAAGGGCCTAAAGTGCCCTTATTTTTTTAAATAAGGTCCCGAAATAAACCTTATTTCAAATAAGAACTTAAAATGCTCTCATTATTCTAAAAAAGGCGACTAAGAGCATTTTCATCATTTTCTCTTTTAATTTTTTTTCCTTTTTTCTTGTTTTCCCTCTTATTTCCCTTTCTTTTTCCCTTTATTTTTTCCCTAGCTCCTCGCCGGTGACCGGGCCAGCCACTAGCGAGGGATGGGCAAGGCGACCTCGCCTTGCCCGGGAGGGTAGCCCTTAGATCACCTCGGCGAGGGCCCCCTCGGCTCGCTCGAGTAAGACCCGGTGAGGGTCCGCCCGCTTGGCCGGTGGCCGGCCCGAACACCGGCGAGAAGCTAGGCCAAAAAACAAAGGAAAAAAAAGGAAAAATTGAAAAAAATGAAAAAAAAAGGAAAAAAACAAGGAGAAATGATGAAAATGCCTTTATTTGAAATAATGTCGATTTTAAATCCTTATTTGAGAAAAAATGAGGGCACTTCATATCTTTATTTAAAAAATTTCAATCTTTTTTTTGGTAATTATTCATGTATAGTCCGAGACATGGATGCGAGAGGTACTATTAAGTAGATAAGCTAGAGAGAGAGAGAGAGAGAATGCTTTAGATGGTTAAAGAATAATTAGGTATAGAGATTTCGATACGGGAAATCCAGAACCCTAGACAAAAAATGATTTACAGAGGAGGACAGTACCTTACTTTCACTTGTGGTCCTCATTATTAATTATATGTCATCATTGGCTAAGACCGCTGACACGTATCAACCTCCCTCAGTTCTCATTCCCCATCCAAATTCAAAAAAAAAAAAAAATGGATGGAAAAGAGCATACTCCAAAAATTTATTAAATCTTCTGGTCAATGGGTTCTTGTTTTGAACATAAACTAATAAACTTAGCAAGGAATTATAGACTAAGAAGATCATATGTTGTGATCACATTTCAAGAGGGACCGCGACATACACAATACACTGAATTCCGGGCATGAATGTTAATGATCTTAAAGTTTAGTCGCGAAAGACTTATTTGGTCTTGATGTCATCGGATCGGGCTAGTCCCAATGTATTGGACGTGACGGATTATGAAAGTCGAGTCGGTGGACCCATTTAAACGGCCAACAAATATACATCACGTCGGTTTATAAATAAATATAGTGCTAATAATACACCTGGCTGTCGATCGACACGACATATAAATAATTGAATCTTGGAATCGGCATCATGAAGCATGACCCACGAAGACAGGGGCGGCATCCAAGTAAGGAAGCGTATCACGCTACGATACAGGCATTACGCAAAATTTCACCCGAAATCTCAAGAAAAGAACAAAAACAGGCGAGCTTACTAGATCGTACATAATTTGTTCCAACGTATCGAGGGAGTTTTACGCAAGAATTCCGTGCTCGTTAGGAGTGGCGATCGGGCACGCAAAGGGACCACCATGTCATGGTCATTCATAGAAGCTCAATTTTTCTCCATTGGCGTTGTGCGTGAGTGATTTTTCAGAAGCTTCGTCCGTCAATTTCGTGTCCCAATTTTAGGATCCCCAATTCAACGACCACGTCCTTCGAACTCTTTGCTCAATCCTAGCCCCATTGTACCAGGTACAGACGAATTTGGGTGTGATAGGAGGCTTTGGGTCAGCTCACTCATCATGCATCATGTGTTCATGCTTCGATTTGTGGTCCTTTGTACGGTATTGGTTCATAGTGATCAGGTCGGGCCAGGTCGGGTCATTGCTGTCATATCCATTTTAGCTTCAACTAGTTGATGATTCTGCTTCCAAAAACAGCTTCGAAATAGTGCAATCAAGCTATTTTTAGACGGTTTGTAGTGGAGAAAACCTTTATTTGTAGGCTAATGCAGTCTCGTTTATCTTCTGAAATTAATTAAGTTCAACAGGATATGTATATATACATACATATACATATGTATATATGTATATATGAGGGGAAAATGGCAAATAATGAGCAACCATACCATCGTCTTCACGACGACGTTTCGTGTCGAATTTTCAATCTTCCCTATTTATTCTCAGCGTAGAAAAAGAAAATCAACGAAAAAGAGCATATTCTAATCAGAAAATAGGCAAGAAATTCCGGCGTCTTCTGTAAAAAGGACCTACAAATTCTCGATGTTCTTGTTTATAACGTGCAACGTTGCAGCATCCTCTTTGGAATTATCAGCGTCACCATTTATGGTTATCACTCGTCTTCTCAATTCCTGCTTTTGGTTCTATCCTAATGCTTCGGGACAAACGTTGTAACTTCTGCAAAAAGTACGTACAAATACAAATAGTTACAGATCTTGATATTTTTCATCCTGGAGAAGGAATCTACAGCTAACCTGCTCACTCTGTTTCGGAAGCAACGAAATGAACAGAATCGAGCTTTGTAGAAACCGGGGCATTAGCCAAAATCCCGGTGACATTCTGGTTTGTATAATTGTAGCATAAAAAAAAAAACAAAAAACTCTAAAGATCAAGAAGCCGACATCATTTCCTTGATGGCTAATGCAGCTGCTCTATACCATGAAGCCGCAGCCATCGCACCTGGATCCGGAACTGATCGGAGGTTCGCCTCAGAGATATAAGATGCACGCCCAGCCTATATGAATAGTGTAATTGTGAATCCAGAAGCTTTTACACAAAAAATGTTGAGAAAATTTCATAGTCAACTATTAGTAGTGATAATTCCATTGAGGTAGTCATGCTTTGATGTCAAAACTAAGCATCGATACTAAATCCCCCCGTATATTCTTCTGCACCTAAGATTCAGAAAAGCTACACTGCACATCGCAAACTCCGACATCTGAGACCTGATTCTAGTCCAGGTTGTTCATCGCGAAATGTGAACTTGTGACCAATCCTCTGTTGCTCGAGTTTTGATGTAAGGTCCTATTCTAATGATGCCCATCATTGTTTATAAAGGTCGGGATCCGATGAACAAATGCAAAGGTCAAGTGAGCCCTCATCATTTTCTAGTCCGACGTTCAGCGAATCTCAAGCAAACTCTGCCAGAAATGGCCTGAAGTTTTTTTGGCATCTTCAGATTTTGCAATCCTCCACACTTATTGAGTAAGATGTCAGATATCCAATTCAGTCGAGGGAATCTTATCCAGTAACATTATCTCTTTAGTCGAGCTGTTTGGGACAACAATTGTACAGCTTAACAGTCAGCTCCATGCAGTTGTAAAGATATGCCAAGAAAAGATCTTTTCTGCAGATTTAGTGCCACGAAGTAGGCAAAGAAGACGGTTTTCTAATTAATTATATCACCTGTGCTTGCATCTCTTTTGTTGACTCTGCTCCAGCCAATGCCGCTTCAGATGAGACAACAAATGCAGTTAAGGGATCCACACCGGCGTCCAACTTCTGTTGATGAAGTTTTAGAAACCAAGGGATTGTACAGTAAACATGTCAACAACAGAGGGCAAAAACAGCATCTTATTTATTGTCAATGACCTCATGAAGTACTGTAGACGCTGGAATCAAGGCATCCAACATTGTGCGATAACCAGCACTTGCTCCTCCATACTTACTGATAGCATTGATGCCAGCTTCAAATGCTTCGGCCCCTGAATCAAGAAAGGGAGTGAGGCCAGGGCCATCAAACATATCAAAGTATCAGAAGGACAGCGTGATCTCACATTGCTTAGGTGAAATTTCACTCCCTTTCAATTTTGCGTACACAGCCTTCGAGAATATGTTATATCTGTTCCAGAGGGGGAAAAAGGTTGCATCCTTTTAGTTTTTTAGTTGGGATACACATGTAAAGATAAAACCCAACCCTCATCTAAGAGAGAGCAAAGGAGAGTACATTACATGATCCCACTAGTTCCACCCATCACCCTTATGGATGTCCCGACCTCGTTTATTGTCTCTGCAGCATCATTGAGTGGATAGCTGGGAAGTAGAAGGAAACAAATAACGTGATCAGTGCAAATATTGAAAGATTGGTGTTACCATCCAAAAGCTACTTAGATAGGGGTAACATTTCATTGCAATGGAAAAAGTCAACATTTCATTGTCGTGGCCTTTACTTGAACTTCATCGATGGCAGAGAAGGCAGAGAAGGTACAAGCAAAATTGAATTTCATGGAGTTGGACTTGGTTTTAAGGGAACTCACTGAGTTTCCAAGTCCATCAAAATAGCTGTTGCACCTTTAAACAACTGCAGAGCAGGTAAACAGTTAAGTATTGAGCGGAAGCCAAAAGGGTGGGAAGGAAAAATGCGCCAATGGCAAACAAGAAGAAACTTTCAAAGGACTTACTGTTGACCCACAATCAGCGTCTCCTGCTTCGCCATCCCATTCATTCAACTGGTCTTTAATGTCAATAATTGCTTTTGCAGCAGCTTCAATAGCTGCCTCGAGAAGCAGGCCCTGTTTGCTCAGCTCCCGTGGCCGACTTGATGACTAATCAGAAGTAAATTATAATCAATGAGCTTTTTGATCAAGGAGAGAGTTGTTGACAAACTTCAAGAACCGTATGACAGTTATAGAAAATCTCAAACTTCCTCTTGCACACAAGTTACATACCACATTCATAGCTTTTAAGGAAGATGGTGGCATTGGAACCGGAAACTTTGGTGTTGGGCGATTCCCTGCATGAAAAACCATGCTGAGTTCCATGATCGTATTATAAAACTAATGTTGCACTAGTAATAGAAAATTTATTGAAAGCATGCACGTCCTCACTCTGAAGGTTGCTTCCGACATCAGGAAATTAGATTTTATTTCTTTTTGTTATAACCAGGGAATAAGAATACAAAGAAAGAAGAGAGGAAAAGCTTAAATGTGCACGTACCATCAACTCCAACAGGCCATGCCGGAGCCTTAGTTGCAGCATCTAACCGCTGCAAAATTGATTCATCTGCCTTCATAATAGTGATTGAAAACCCTGATATAAACATAATGATCAGAACTAGTCCATCATAGTAATAGCAACTAAAAAAGAAACTGACCTGCCATATCAAGAGAAGTCATAAATGACCCAACATATACTCTATCAACAGCTAGTCCATGTTCTAGCTGCAGTTTAGTTATTGTTTTTCCTGATGCAATCATGAGCTCCATAATCGGGGTGGCACCGAGCCTATAATTCAGAAAGGTAGAGCATAAGAGATGTTTAAAGCTGCAATCACATTGTCCAAACGGCATCTAAGAGCTTTATGCTTATCCAGTACACCAGAAGACAAAGGTTAGAGAGTAGACTCACCCATTTATCATAATAACCACCCTATTACCTCGCGAAATGGGGACATAGTTCAACTCCTGAGGAGATCAACCAATCAATCGGAGACTGCTAATTTATTTTAGGGATAAGTGCACTGGAAGTCCTAAAACTTGTCACAAAAATGCGATTAAGTCCTAAAACTTTTAAAAAGTGCAATTAAATCCTAAAACTTATTTTGAACGGAGTTAGAGAAAAGGGATATTGACTTGATTTGCAACGAAGTCTCTAATAACCAAGTTAAAGGTCATACCGGTGACAATATTTTTGTCAAAACATGAGAAATCACCACGTCCACCGGCTGAATGTCAACCACAGCCACACCTGGTTCTCCATGCTGCCAGAGAAAAGATTGTGCTATTTAGTCAAAGAATTATATGGAGTCGAATTATAGTCAAAAGATTTCAGACAAGCGCACACAAAAGAATGCTTGCATTAGATGGGGACATTATAAAGGAGATGCTTCTCATGAATGATAGGGAAGGTCAACATAGCTTGAGCTATGTGAGTAGTGGAGCTATTTCCTGGCATATCTTTATCACTCATTTGTAAGCTTGTATTTGCTGCATTGTCATAAATATAATGCAGAGAATTCAAGATAACTCACGATTCCAAGGCCAAGTTCCATCTTTCCTGGTCCTAAACGATTTGAAGTAGCCTGACCAGGTAGAGTGCAAACAGACAATGCAACACCCATCGTCCCAACCATTTCTGATGCACGCTTCGCCTCTGCTGCAACATCCTTAAGTGGGAGCCCAGCTGCGGCTGCAGCTCCAGCTACCTTTTATTTACAAATGAAAGCAAAGAACCATATCAGTATTCTTCACTTTCACTACAGAACAATAATCTGCAAGGGATGTCCCTCTAACTTTCTTAATTCAACAATTGAACAACTTTCTACAGATTGATTCACCAGAACAGGAGCTAAGTTACAGATCAATTACAACAAGAAATTATGAGAGCATGTAAGGTTGAAGTAGTCACTTGAATAGATGGAAGTAGTCACTTGAATAGATGAAAGTGAAAGTGGTAAAAATCAAGCGTGGACCATGAGAAGAGGGAAAGAAAAGATTCCTGTTTAGCGCCAAAAGGGACATTTAAAGCACAACCTTTCCAGGGAGATAAAGACAACGAACCTTGTGAACTAGAATAGTCCCCGCCAATCCTCTCCTCCCGGCTATGCCTCGAGAGGGAGGTAAGGCACAATCATCTCCGACAATCACCATCTGCAATGAGGCGTAACCTTTTGACAAAAGTCTCTAGCATATATTAAAATCACCATTCACATCTGCAAGTAATCCCAGGGGAAGTACCTCAACCATGTAACCTTCGGATTTAGCCAGCTCAACAGCCAAGCCGAAGTTCAAGCGATCACCAGTATAATTCTGCAAAGGGAGATTGTAATCCTTCTTCTGTTAGATCTTCCGTTTTGGACAAATGTTCTGGTGCAAGGAAATAAGAACTTGTAGTCTAAGCAGCTGCTAGAACTACATAAACTCCCCAAGTTTCTGTGGCTATAAAACGCCATTCACAAAATTCTCAGTTTTTCCCTTGTATACACGTAAGTTCACATATGTGTCAATATACTCAAGGTGGTAGGATACAGTAAAGTACCTTGACAATAAGTAGACACCCCATTGGACCAGTTACAGCTCGAATGCCCTGAAATATATTCGAAAGAGCAAAACCACTCTCATAGACAAGGAGACAAAACATAAAGCAAGAGATCCCTGCCATTTTCCTTATTTTGTCGTATGATCATGAGTAAACATACAGCTAGAACAGCATCTACTGTTGGAGAAGCGAAAACATCACCACATATTGCAGCTGTCAGCATCCCTTCACCCACGAATCCAGTATGAGTTGGCTCATGGCCGCTACCACCACCTGACAAAGAAAGAGCATAGATCATTGAACAGAAGATTCTTATGCATAAATTGTGGCCCGCTTTTGAAGTCCATCAGTTTCCTTTTCCTAGATGATTGAACTGTAAATGAATTAACTAGGCTGATGAAGTAGAAGCTCTGGGGAATGAGGAGTTGCAAACAGATTGATGGTTCCTCAATGAAAAGAAAAGTGCCTCTCAATGTAGAAACATCGGTAGCAACTGAAAGACAACAACTATATCACGTCCATGACGTCCATGTCATGGAGGTGACCGATAAAATAAGAATCTAAGAAATTCAATGCGCATAATTAGATTCTAGACCATTAACATAGAAATGCAGGGGAGACAACGTCAACCTGATATAACGGCGACCTTGTCGTGTGTGGCAGGCGAAACATCAGCCCGCAACACGACCTTCACCTGCAAATAGGATCGGAACGTCGCATGGGTCACTGCATAAACTGTAAGTCTCACGAAAGAAGCATCCAAAAAAAATTATCACGGAAGTCGGAATAACCTCAGGAAAACCATCCAAGTACTGCAAATTAGGATAGGTTTCCACAAGACCCTCGATGAACTCCGTCACCACATCTGCAATTTCATCAAACAGATGTAACAGATGCATTTTCTTTGCGTTTCCCTTTCCTTTTCTTTTATCCACCAGTGACACAGATAAATTCACGTCATCGAACACCGCAAATGCCAATAAAGACATGTCAAAAAACACGTCAAAAAAGGAAAAACGATTAAGGCCCCCCAAGATCGTAACGACAACATCTTCGACAAGATTACATCTTTCTCATCTACATCAAACCATGAACAAACCAAAGGCAACAGGAACGACAATGAAGCGAAAATGTCAAGAGGCAGAGGAAGAAATCGTGTGCAAACCATCTGGGCCGTTGATGAGTTTCTTCCCCTGGAAAGACATGCTTTTCGCCGAAAAAGCTCAAAACTTCGAGGAGTGACGGTTCAGGTTGACTCAACACCTACTCATCAAACAGTTGCGAAGTACCAGAAAAAAGCTGTGATCGACGCTAGGGTCAAACAAGCTACCACTCTCTCGATTTTCCAACAGCACAGATGCTACGGCGAACCAAGAAACGAGTTGACCCCTCACTTTGCTTCTTGAGTTGAGAGAAGCTATGGATTGCGTTCCACCTGAGCAGGGGGTGATCGGTTCCTAGAATCGAGAAACGTCCGTTAAAAATCGGTTTCGCAAAATGCGAACTATAAACCAACTGCTCATTTAGTAGGAGACTAAATCATTGATCCGATCCGATTTCCGATTAAATTCGATTATGGTCCCATCGAACACCAAAATCAATTTTTAAAAAAAAAAAAGGAGCCAATCCTTAGTGGTTGAAGGAGGAGGGCCCAACTTGAGACTTCGGAAATTAGAATCGGAAATCGGATCGGTACCCGCCATTCTATCCAAAATCAATCGGTTGAGTACGATCCGATCCGATTTGAGTAGATCGTGATTTTTTTGCTCGAGCACCTTTGGAGCGTCTCCTGGTTGATTTATGAGGATCTTATGTCCAATTTTCCCGCATATTTGGGTAAAAGCTTTATGTAAGAATTTGTTTGCATGTGGAATGTGCTATTAAGGGGGCAACATTAGAAGGACATCTCAAGAAAAAGTCAGAGGATCCTTGTGACGAAGGAAGGAAGTTAAAAGCCAGCTCGCCGTCGCTTGGTAACTGGCGGATTTATTTCTCCTTTCTTGAAAAGTGGGACAAAATCTTATTTTTTTTATTTAATCTCTTTTTTTTTTTGGGGTAGAAAATTTTATTTAATCTCTTTTGTTGCTAATTTATGGAAAATTTGTAAATAAGAGCCGATGTCATTTTCTCAAATAGAGATTTGAAATGGACCTTATTTTAAATAAGGATATGAAGTCGCCTTCATTTTCCCAAATAAGATATGAACCTGACCTTATTTCAAATAAGGATTTAAAATAAATTTTATTTTAAATAAAAGATTAAAATGGCTGTGCTAAGGACATTTTCATCTTTTAATCTTTTTGAATTTCTTTTCCCTTTTTTCATTTTTTTTCATTTTTCATTTTTTATTTTTTATTATTTTTTTCTCTGGTGGGCAATGTGCCCAAAGGGGCTGGGCAAGAGTTGCCCTCGCCAGCTGCAAGCAAAGAAAAAAAATAAATGAGAAAACAAGAAAAAATTTAAAAAAAATTAAAATTGTCTTTACAGGTAAATGCTCTTGATCGGCTTGAATAATTAGCGGGTCGAGATCAAACTCTTATTTGAAAGCTGCCATGGCCACTTCATATCCTTATTTGATATGGATATGGCCACTTCACGCCCTTAATTAAAACAATGCTCATTTCAAGCCATTATTTTATTTTTTATTTTTTTTTTTAAGTTTGTTATGCACAAATTGAAGACCTCTTGTGCAAAATAAATCTCTCTATAAGATTACCTTTTAAAATAAATCTCTCCCTAAGCTACTGTCCTAACCGGACTTACTGACCGATAAAATCATTCATAAAATTGCCTGATCACTAGTCACTTTCTCTTCTCTCTTGAAAATTTATAAAAATAAGCTTCTGATGTTTCTCACAATCAACAAGTAACTTTTCTTTTACTGATTTATTACTCTGCGAATTTAACCTCTCATGGAGTTTATATCAAAAGCATTGGTAAAAGTGCTTAAACCGCATTGTCATCGTACATGGCTTATGGGGATTAAATCAAAAGTGAAACGTATATTTTCTTTCAACATTATTGGTGCTCTTATCCATCAAAAGTAATGAGAAGTTAATTCACTCTTCAATTGCAATTCCTCATTTATCGATTAGATATTATAATATTTTTAACTTATTATTTAAGTGGTACTATTTTACAATGCTTTGATAATCGTGCTCGACATGGGCCGCTTAATTTTAATTTTCGATTTTCGTTGTTTATGGTAATAAAGATTGTGCAAAATATCCGATGTTATCTTAGCAATTTTAAGAGAGAGAGATAAAAGTTACCAGGATGAAAAGGGTGATGACGGGGAAATTTTAGGGGTAATTTGGCAATGAGAAACTAGTTTGCGAATTGATTCTGGGAGAGAGTCATTTGAGGATTACTTTTTCAAGGAACCCATATTGGAAAAAGTCCAAATCAAATGGACCATTTGAGGATAAGACAATAGTAGAGGATGTGTGAAAGGAAATACTCATAGATACCTTTTACGAATTAATTGTAGTCAAGAGATCAAGAATTCTAATTTTTTGGACATAATAAGAAGGTGGAAACCCTTACCAAAAAAAAAGAAGAAGAAGGTGGAAAAATTCCAAACAAAGGTATTCATTTTATCGAATAAAGGCGCTGAAGTGGACATTATTTCAAACAAGAAATGTGGTACACACATTTTCAAATAAGGGCATGAAATATCAACGACAATTTATAATAAGGGCACGTCAATCTCATTTCTTTTCTTTTTATTTTTGTCTTTGCTTTGCGGCCAGCAAGGACCCGATAACTCTCGCCCAGGCAATGCCAACCTCTCCCAAGGCTCTCCTGTGGCCGGTGAGGGTGGCCCTAGCCGAGTGGGAGAGGGCGACCCTCCCCAACTCTCTCTCTCTCTCTCTCTCTTCTCGGCATCACCGTATTGGCCACCGGCGAAGAGAAAAGAAAAAATTCAAAAAACTAAAGACAAAAATGCCCTTAACCAGTTGGAAGGTCGACCTTTTTTTTACTACTAGCATGTCCATTGTGGGGCCCATTTAAAATGAGGTTTACTTCATGTCATTATTTGAAAAAATGAGAGCTCCTACTAAGGTGGGAAAAAAAAGAGTATATTTCGCAGCACAATGTCATGTTTGTAGGCTGTGGTAAGTAAAAGAGAGAGAGAAAAAAAAAAGCACTCGTAACATGGAAAGAGCTTAAATCATCAGCTAATTCCACTGCATTCACTCTAAAACATGTTCTTCATCAATAAAAAATTGAAGTACTTACATGAATTTTAGTCCTAATTGGAGCCAACAGCTGCAGTTCCCCCATCACAAAACATGGAAGGATACAAAGCCAACTTATTCATGCTGTCAAAAAACAGAGTCATTATCTTCCAAACAAAGATGCTCGGTAGTTGACAGAAGAAGAGGGACATTCATCTTCAGTAATTGACAGAAGAAGAGGGACTCCTGAAGCTGGTTTGTCTCTTACTGTCGGCTTTCCGGTTCCATTTGTCTAGGAAAGCCTCAAGTTCTATTCTTGTCATGATAAGTCCTTTTTTTTTTTTTTAAACCTGTTTGGAGATCCTACTGTGCATTGCTCTTTCACCATTAATACAGCATCAAGGAAGAAACAAATAGCTGATGAGTCCAGCAAGAACTTGGTAAGCTTTATAAATACATGATTATGAACAGCAGGACCTCGCAGAGTTCTGGTCGAGGCCACCCTCGCCGCCTGGTTCTAGCTACTTCTTCTTTTTTTCCTTTTTTTTTTTTTTTTTTTTTTAATTTTAGCATTTTTTTTAATTTAATTTAAAAATCGTATCATAAATTGTATTTCGACCAAAACGGCATCATTTAACATTAAATTTCGTGTTTTAGCCATGTCATCACCACCACGTAAGAGCGAAAAAGAAATATTAAAAAAAAGCCACGTCAATATTTTTCAATAGCCTAGTTGGACGTAATTAATTGCACCAATTTAACAAAATTTAGAATTTGAATGAAACTTTTTACACCTTTCGTGACATAACTCCGTAGACGTATCCCAAAAAAATATTAATTAAAGACACGTCCAGAGTCGCACCTAATTTACAAAACAATGAACAAATGTTAGGGGAAAGCAGCAAAACTAGTCCCCACAATCGCGACTTCACCATTACGCGATTCCTCCTCTAGCACCATCGTCCCCACAGCTGAACCAAATTCCTTATTGTAACAGGTAGACAAGAATCGAGAAAGAAGCTTCAGAAAATCAACCTTCCTCACCCCAGAAGGACAACCATCGAAACGAAACGACTGATCAAGATCGCTGAATCTGACTGAGAAGGCATAAAGCAACCTATGGGAATTCACATCCTAGTCAAAAGCATATTAAGATGTGACATGAAAATGTCTTTGCTTGGACAAACGATGGACCGACCTGAAGGATGCGAATGACTCTTTACCCTCAAAAGAATCATAACTAAGGGCATAATGAGAGAAAATATCCTGCATTCGTATCACAACACACAAGATGATAAACAAAAGTTTCATTAAGGTACCAAGTGGGTACTCCCCCAGGCAAAATGGCTTAAACCAGAACATATTTACAGCACCCATCTGTACATAGCTTTCTCATAAATATACACCTTGAGTTACTCCATAGGACAATGGGATGGAGGCATTTAGGTAGACCAACTGTGTAAAAGAAAAGCAAGGGAACAAAAAAAAAAAAAAAATGAACAGAACAAGTTACAAGTATGGAACACATGAATCTTTCCATATTTCAGCTTCTTAAATTTTCGTTCTCCTTTCGACCAAAAAAAAAATTAAAATAAAAATTTGTTCTCCTACATCAGATGACTATCTTGGAATCAACATTCCTGCTATTAAACAATAGTTGCCTTCGGCATTTGCTTATAGCTTTGAATAGGAGTAAATCCTTACAAAAATATTGGATCAAGAAAAGATATGAACTTTGCCACCAAAGCAGTCTCATAACTTACTTTGTATGACATACTATCTCACTCCCGTAATTTCTCAGACGCTGCTTCTCCGCTTCTGAATTTTGCACCGACCAAGAAAGTCTTGGTAGGGATCGAAGCTTTCTTGCCGCTTTAAGTACTGTGCTTTCAATATGTTGTAGATAGCTAGTTCCTTAGACCCAAAATCCTGTTGACCGGAATTGAATGTCATCTCGAATGGGCATATATTATCGAAAATTTCTAACCCAGTAGCATCAGTGCTCTTGCTAGAAACGGCCTTAGAGTCAACCACTTTGGAGACCATATGTGAACATACAGGATGCACGTAAGGCTTAAAAGAACCTATGTGGTACAAAAAGAACGGTTTTTCTTGTTGCGACGCGGTCCAGGTCTCTTCTCTGTCATCTGCAAGCGAAACGGCATGCTCATCATGAACCTCAGGACCCGAGTCTGACATGGCCATTTTGGTAGCCACCTGCATAACTTCACCGAATTGCAGGCTAAGTTCTGCCTCTGAAGAAAGTCCAACTGCTGACGCTTCTGAAGAGCCATCTCTGACCTGATGAAGTGTCGATAGGAAGGGGACAGGAAGCACAGGACCAACAAGAGCATCGCTTCGATGCACTTTATTTGACCACTTATTGCTGCGGAATGAAGGCTCTCTCAAAACGAAAGGCTGCAATTGCACTGTCTCTGAAACAGCCAAGAAATCCAGAGACACTTTCTTCTGGTTCAAAAGTACTTCAAGGAATTCAGAGTAGCCAGAAAATGCTAAAAGTAAAAGCTCCATGGACAAGCCTGCACACTTTTTCCTCGATATAATCTCACCAATTGTAGTCGGCGAACGAATGTCGTCAAAAGCCAATGTTGAAGGAGATCCGAGTTGGAAACCAGAAGCCTTGCGCATTTTACACAAAGCTATGTGACAAGCGGGGTCAAAAGATTCCTTTTCCTTGGGGCAACTAGAAGTCCTTTCAATTTTTGCTTCTAGCACTGAAGCAAGATTGCCCTTTAAAAACCTGTAGAGGTAGTCAAGTTCCAGATACTTGAATCTTTTGGGAAAGTTGTAACCCTCTTCCACCACTGAACACAGACCATTATCCACAAATGAGAGTTTAACATCATTTTTGCAACTTCTTGCGAAGTCCCAAGACGCGGAGTATCTCTGATATTCAAGCTTCCCAGAGGACATCAACCTGATAAGTGTGAAGCTACCAAATTCATCGTCATCAGAAGCTGGTAAAGAGAGATGGCTGCCTAAAATTCCAAATCCTAAAACCAATTCTCTTTTCCAACGCCAATCTACCCATTGAGGTAGATATTTCTTTAAGAATTCATCTTTCAAAAGGCAGCTTCCAGAGCCACACTCACGACCTGAAAGTGAGAATTCCGAGGGAGGCCCCAAGCATAAAAAGAGTCGCAAATCCCTGAAACTTTTGAAGGAAACAATCCTCTGGTGTCAGGTAAAGGAGGCCCATAACAGAACAGGCTCCACTCACAATTCCGGAGAGATCCTAGTAAAATGGAGAAACCCAATTTTGAAGAATGCTCATATGTGTCTTGTTTAGAGTTTGATCTCAATTTGGACAATTTAAACACATCGATGTAGCATGGCCTATCAAGACCATGGGACCATTGCAACACTGGGCTCAGCGGCTTACGCGTATCGCACAGAAGTAAAAGCTTGTTAGAAGCCAAGGCAAAGTGAAATCCATCAGATCCGGCCCGAGAAAATGCAAGAAACTGATCCTTCTCCGTAGAGGCATAACTACCCGACATCCCAATATTTGCTATGCAACGTACAATGCATTGTTCAGATCTAAAATCCACTAGAAAGACCGCATCTGACCGTGCAACGATCAAGATTTTTGGATGCCAGCTGAACTCACATCCTAACCATTCAGCACTCTCTGAACCGCCAATATGATTCCACGGAACTCTCAACCGAGTACCTTT
The DNA here is from genome assembly GCA_021437795.1 of Rhodamnia rubescens. Taxonomy (NCBI): domain Eukaryota; kingdom Viridiplantae; phylum Streptophyta; class Magnoliopsida; order Myrtales; family Myrtaceae; genus Rhodamnia; species Rhodamnia rubescens. The sequence goes on along the minus strand of JAILYA010000005.1, from coordinate 6,384,438 downwards.
CAAGTTATGTTCCAAACCAACTTCATGCAAGACACCCTCGAGATCAAACCAAAATAGATTACCACTCTCCAACAGAACCACACTCAATTCAGGCAACTCAGGACACCAACAAGCATGCACAATAGAGCAAGTCTTGAAAACCTTACTACCCAAAAAGGCCAAGACCGGCACCCCGGAGTTTCCGCCACTCCTCACAGCAAACCAGTGCACTGAGTACATTGTGTATGCCAACAGATACCCGACATTGCTCGCCACGCAATTCCCCGAATGCGGGATTGGGTTAACAACAATTCTGACAATGGAGTGATAAAATCTCTTCTTTGACCTAAAAACATCACCATCCTCGCCAATCTTGACCCTCAACTTCCCACCCTCCACAGACAAAATCAAGAACCCAACCTGGTCAGAATTAGCACCTGTTGGGAAGAACACAATCACTTCGCCAGTGTCCGGGCAGCAAAGGAACTGGAGGCGGTTGTGCGCGAAGACGGAAGCCGGGTCGGTCTGCTCCGGGCCGAACAAAGCTTCGATTTTGGAGGACGTCGAGGGGGCGCCGAAGAGGTGGTGCTGAGGAATCTGGCGAGGGAGAGATGAGGAGGAGGAGGTAGAACCGGAGGCGAAACAAGAGAAGGAGACGATAGGAGTTCGGTTAGAGAATCGGGTTTGGGGTTAAAGATCAGAGGACCCAGTTGAGATTTTGAGGAGGAGGGGTCCGATACGAGAAGTGGAGGCTTGAAGACGGCGTTGATTGGGAACTTAGACTTCCATTCTTGGTTGAAGTCCATGGTCGTCCGACAACTCCAAGTCCAAACATCAGAGAGAAACTGTGTTTTTCGAAGTGGCCGGGTGGGATAACAGAGAAGCTGTGTTTCAGGAGTGGGTCGGGCAAAGTTTCTTCTGGGCGCGATCAAGGTTGGAGCTTTTCCACAGATCGCCGCACCGATGAACGGAAGGGCGCGATCGTCAAGCGGATTATTCCGAAAGAGCTCAACTCCATGGAGGCTCACCGCTGGGCAACAATGTGGTGGGAGGAATTCCGAAAGAGAGGCGGGCGGCCGAGGGAGAAGAGATTATATCATTGTGGTACGATTATAGGATAATCCTGATTATTTAGAATCCCATCGATTATAGAAAACTGTTAGTCAAATGATAATATCACAAAATAATTCAAATTAATTTTTTGACCATAAAAATTTTCAAACCGATAAATTTATGATAAATTTGTCCTTCATTAATTTCAGTTAAATTTCACTATTAAATATCCGAGTTGAATGGCGCGTGATAATTTACGAGTGTGTCGGTTTGAGATTTCTAATTTTCATTTATCATAAATGTATTAGTTTAAAAAAATATTATGGTATTAATCAAATTTAATGAAATCTTATGGAGGATAAATTTATCGCATATATAGTCAAAAAAATTTATCCAAAATAAATTTATCATTTGATTATTAGTTTGAAATTTTTTTATGATATTAATCAAATTTAATGGAATCTTATGGAGGGTAAATTTATTGCATTTATAGTCAAAAAAATTTATCCAAAATAAATTTATCACTTGAGTACTAGTTTTGAAATTTTTTTGTTAGAAAATTAGTTTATGATAAATTTATCAAATATATACTAATTTGAGATCTTTCGTAATATTAATTCATAATTAATTATATAAAGATATTTAATATATAACCATTAAAATCACTTGGAAATACATGTTATATTTTAATCACTAGTTAAAAATCACTAAGGCAAATCACTATTCTAAACATTAGAATTTCCATTTTTCTAAAACGTTGAATAAAATTCTAATTCGGTTGTTCTATGTTCTATTTAGTATTTCGATTTAGCTCGATTCTATATGTTTTATTTCGTCAGATCATATTTCGAACTTTATATAGATGACACAATTACGAAATCGATTGTGATTGTAGAACGTTTAATAGTAATCGAGCCAGATTGACCAAATCGTCAATCCAGCGTTCAGATTTTCCTATTTCACAACATTTACAACGTAGTTTGCTTGGGTAAAAACTTTAAGCCGGAGGTCAAACTCCAAAGCTTACCATGAATAGGATTCTTTTTTCTCCTCTTTCAGACAAAGAGATTTTCAATCGACGAAAGTACTGGAAAGTTGAATTTTTTTTTTTTTTTTGGGTATTTTCCCAATCAGTCGATTCCTTTCCAATGCATTTGACAAGAAGGAACTGAAGTTTGCTTCTCTTTCCTACCTCTCTACCCTACAATTCAGCCACTCGATTATTTCCTTCGTAATGGCTTCACGCTCTGGCTCCGGCTCGAAGAGCAGATCGTGCAGGTGCCCTTCCAACAATCTGATCGTCTTGTCCGTCGCCGATGCTTCCTCGTACAACTTCACGGAAGCATCCGGGTCGGTCACTCTGTCCGCAGTGCCGTGGAGGACCAAAAGGGAACTCTCAGTTTCCTGAGGTTCTGCTGCAGGTAGGACGCTATCCGGAGGATCTCGTACCCCGTCCTCACCCGGATGGATCCGGTATAGACGAGGGGATCGGAGTACTTGGCTACGAGCGCTTCTGGGTCCCTTGATACCACCAAGCCCTTCTTATTTGCAGCCCCAACTTGGTGCCTCGGCAATAAGAGGGAGACGATCGGAGCGAGTATCTGCAGATGTTATTACAAAGTCAGGGACGCATCTTACTCATTTTCTAGGGTCCTTGTATAGTTTGCAAGTATCACTAGGGTCCTCACAGTGTAAATCGGGTGCGATGGCTGAACTCCTACAGCAGGTGAAGTTAGCACCACGCCTGATATGCATGCTTCGACTTTTGGGTCAAGAGCAGCCTGCAAAGATGCGCGATTCACTTACGAGAAGCAGATCATTAACCAATGGGGAGAGAGCATGATACGGGCTAAAGATGCCGCCCCGAGTTTTTGACATTGCTCACTTTGAAATCTTACCTTAAGTATGATTGCCGCGCCTGTTGAGTGCCCAAAACAAAAACAAGGGAGCCCTGGATTCTCAGCCAAGACTCTTCCGATGAATGATTTCTGCAAGAACAAGAAAAGAAGAAAAAAAAACGAGATCACTTAACAATCCCAAAATTTGAAAGAAGAAAAGGCTTTATGGAAGCGTATGAAATGCACATCATACTTACAAGATCGCATACAGCGTCATCAAGAGAATTAACATAAGCATGCAACCCGTCGCTTCCACCGTGACCTGAGAGATGACAAAAGAGACAAACAAAAGCACGTTAGAGCAACGCCAGTCAAATCTTGAAGGAAGCTATCTGTCAAATTTCCAAGAGTTGTGACAAGTAACTATGTTGTCAACTACATGGACACTCAAAAACCTTACTATTGTACAACCCCCTAGCCATCTTGTCATGCTCATGGGACAGTTGAGCATTTTCACAGACCCGACGCTTCAAGAACCGTGTTTCATCCACTCAAAACGCAACCTATACAGATGTAATTTGCAATTGCAGCAACTAGTGCCATAATCTCCAACTAGACACTTGACTCACTGTGAAGAGAGGGAGAGGGAAGGTGGGAGAGAGAGAGAGAGAGAGAGTGGGAGACGGCATTTTCAGTTCACACAATGGAGAACGTAAATGGAAAGCAATTTCCGCCTGTTAAAGTTGTCTTTAACTTAAAACATTTAGACAGTTTCTCCTCGGCTTAACTTTTTAAATATTTGCGCGGTCCATCTACGTAATCATAGAAGTTCAAGGCCAGGCAACAATCTAATATATTATGCTTACACATAAGCAGAGGCTTCCCACCCAAAAGCATCTGAAATGAAATACTCATTTCCTGCATCAAAATATAGATGCATTGTTGATAATGAATGATTCTTCTCAATGCAATAACTATGAAACATTTGAAATTTTTCTAAAGGAACATTAATAAATAAAGCACATTAGAATTATGTAAAGCATTTCACTGTTTTTGAAAGCAGCCATCCCTTGATGGGGGTTTTAGATATGTCTGCTTGGAGACATAATTTACATAGTAAACAAAGAAGGAGAGGGAAACAAAAATTGCTTGCGTCCAACGGATGACATCTGACATTAAGAGCACAGGAGCACAAATTCTGTCGAATCGAGTAAGTTTTGGTTATACCGAAGCAAGTTATCACCTCAACACACACAGAATAGTCAGCAGACACAAGTAAAGAAACTGCAAGTCTCGAGCCAATCGACAAAACTAAAATTTTGTTCATGCAAATAACATTCGACCCCCAATATGTGAAAATGTACATTAGAATGCAAATGGCCAGTGATGGTGCAAAACAATCAGGAATTCACATGACTAGAGTTTGAAAATGCGACTCTATCCGGAAGTTAAGATGGAGTTTCGAGCAAAGCCGATCCATCATATACTTCCTCCAGAGTTTGAGTCTACTGTTGAAGCTGGTATAACATTTTAAAGCAAACCTAATATGTAATTACTGGATTTTCAGCTAATGATAAGCTGCTAACTTAACCTATTTCCTGTTGTTCACGGCCAAAGAAGAGCAGTTTGTTTTTGGTAAATTAGGACATCCCCCGTTCCATTATCAGCTTCCAGTTAAAACCGGGTCGGTAAAACAAATCAGAAGAACACAGAGATTGCGTAGTGTAGCTCACTTTCTAGGAAAACAGGGACGAGTATCACAAACTCCAGGTTTCTTTGACAATACAAAGACAGACAATTGAAATGCGAACATTTTGGTCCCCAGGAGCGAACTCGAAACCTGGATTATGCAAAACCGAGACAGATTTGGACTTACCAATCCAATCCATTCCGTAAACATTGAAACCATTGGCGTTCAGCTTCTTTGCAAAATCACTGTACCTCCCACTGGCACAATAGATGAAAAGAAATCTCAATCATCAGGTCCAGACATGACCAGCAGCATATTAAACACCTGAGCTCAGGGTGGAAAACAAACCTGTGTTCGTTCAGACCATGCAAAAGAATGACCAATCCCCTGCAAAACACATGAGCATGCTCTGTCAAAATGACGACCGACACTAAGTTTGTCATGTATGTTCCAGTGTTAAATGCACAATGCAAGAAAACAAGATATCACACAGAAGGACATGAAGAGTATAAACTCACCTGGGTAAATAATCAATGCAGAAATGTGATTACACAATCTTAAAATGTTATCTATGCAAATTTCACACAATGCTTTGTCATAATATTTTATGCAAACGCGACAAACATCCTTTCCCAAATTAACGTTCTAAAAAATCAGAACTCATCAGGCAAATCTCGAATTATGACAGCAAACCAAAAACAATTTGCGCTTCTAGATAGTTCACCTGATCTTCGCATTAACAGGTCTCCAAGATTGCGTGAACAATGCCTCACCCCTCGGGGTGGTGAAAATTGAAAACTCCCTAACAACAGTTTCATCATCATCCTGCGCCACCCGCTTCTTTGCCATGGCTCTCCGTGCCGCCACCTCCTGTTCCACCGACGACGACGCCGCCCTCCTCCACTGCAGGGCCGTCGCCGGGACCCTCACCACAGGCCCAACTTTCCGGTTGCTCCCACCGTTGCTCTCACTCCTCTCATCCTTGGACTTCTCTGCCGCGTTCGCCGAGACGAGAACGACCCGCGTCCGGCCCCGGAACGGCATGAGAAGCACAAGGACGAAGGCCCGGATCAGCATCAACAGGCTTGTCATCGCGCGCAGCGAGAAGAGAGCATTTATGCGGCCACTCGCGCCTGATGTTAGCATCGAGGTGGACGGTGACGATGCACCCTGCTTTGGTTCCATCACCATTAAAATTCTCGCGAATGCCAGTGATTTTTGGTCGGGCGAGCGAGTTTCTAAAGATGGGTTTGTCCTGTTGGGCTTGAAGCTGCTGACTATACCATGAGATTGAGGCTCTGCCTTGTGGGTGCGGATCGAAATCGTTGCAAACGTTGTCGTTCGCAGGGAGATCATGAGAGAGAGTGAGAGATCGAAATCGACGACCCCCCAAAAATAGCCGACGGAGCTGAAATCAAGGGTGGGGCTAAAATTGAAGCTTCCCGGTTAATCAGAAGCAGAGGAATCCAGAATTAGGAGCGGAAACTACGCTTTCCTTGCTTGACTACGATAAGTGGTTGCGCGCAACACGAAGCTGAGAGCGGTTTCGAGATGGGAAGTCCAAGTTGAAATCGGATCTCCTCCCCTTTAACCCGAATCGATCCCGTTGGACGAGACGTCAACCGAAGCCGTAATCTGGACGCTTGCAACTCGATGGTTCGCGAAACGACAGCTGTTGTCATCGGCGCTGGCTCCACAAACAGAGGGCATAACGGTGGAACCCGAGGATCCGAACGGTGACAGGTGTCGATATGACCTCGCACCACGTGGCAAACGCGGGGTTGTCGTCCTCAGAAAATTGAGGAAAAGGTCAAAAGGCTGGATTGGGAGTATCCGCTCGACACGTGTCGACATCTAAGTGGGAACACGGGGGCCTAAGTCCTGCATTTTCGACACGTGTGCAGCGAAAGGAGAAGTCCACTTGTTGGGGAAAGTGACCTTTTTCATGCTTAGTTCTCCCAAGAATATGCCCGGTCGTATGGACCTAAATCGGAAGTGTCACGTCATCCCCTGCCTATCATATGTCTCATTTATCAGCAGCCAGTGAAATTTTATAAAATCATCATCAATTATTTTGAAATTTTAAATTATCAAATAAATGGGTAATTTAACATTTTAATTACCCTATCACTAAATAAGCTGTTGATGCCTAGATCGTCGGACAAGTTTCTTAAGATGCATAATCTTTCATTTCGATTAATATTCATAAGAAAAATAAATTAGGTCGCTGCCTGAGGTTTTCAAGTCAACGAAATTATTTCAAATCGGTAATTGAGTTTTCGGCATGAGACTCTTTCTATTCACACTTAACACTTGATAATTCGATTTGAGTGAACGCCTGTGTTTTTTCGGATAGTCTTATTTTAATTGAAAAAGGAAAAAGATAATTCATAACGGATTAATACGATAAATCATTTGATGGATGACGATTCTTCGTCCGGACGCTCCTTTGGAGAAAGCCTTGCCTTAGGTTCTTGGGAGACAAAGAAAGAAGGCCTATGAAGAGGCTGGTGCACCCATCTCCTTTAACTTTAAACCAAAGACAGTTCAATTAATTTATTTTTTGCTCCTTCCAAAACTACCCTTTATAAGATAATTATATAGAAAGGAACATAACTAAATTCTACCCACAATTTAAGCGCCCTCTTGCTCTACTCAAGGAGTAACTACCCGAACATTTCCTCAATGAAAAGAACCTGTTGTTTTTTTTTTTTTTTGTGGCTATTTTGAGACAAGTCTCAATCTAGTGTTTTTTTTCCCTTTTACAGAGTAATTCAAGTAGACACGTGTACTGCACGCCAAGGTCTAATTTAGACTTCTTTTATTTTGCGAAAACTGAATGATTAAAGAACTATTTTTTAAAGATGATCGATCGTATCACATGAAATAATTAGCCAACAAAAGTATTTTTATTGCCAACAATAATTTATGCCTAAATATTTTCGTGGACTTATGAAATTGTGTTTTTATAAGTGATATAAGAAATCATTTTTTAAGGGAAAAAAATTTCCAAATTATTCATGAAACGAAGCCTTATAATTATTTTTATCACTCTGTAAATTCACTTTGTTACCTAACACCAACTTTTTCCATGGATAAGTTGGACAATCTTATTCAAACATAAAAGCCCGTTTGTTTAGAAAAATGAGGAGAAAAATATTTTCAATACCCGCTTTAAACTAATTAGCCAATGAAAAATATTTCATTATCTACAATAATTTATGTCTAAACATTTACGAAAGCGATGAAAATATTTTTCTTTTGTTCTCTTTTTGTAAGCGATATAAGCGATGAAATTTTAGGAAAACATTTTTCGAATTACTTTTTTTTCGTGGAAAAAACGGAACCTAGATTGCAGGTGAGTTTTGTCACACTACAAACTCACTCTATGAATCCATCCGGAGAAAAGTTTCGTAAGATCAACTAAACAAACTCACATAACCATCCGGAGAAAAGTTTCCGGTTATATATAAACGCAAGTCCTCGATCAAAAAAAAAAAAAAACTAAACAAATGTACCCTATTTCTCACTAATATCTTTGAGAAAATCACACGTCATCTTTCTTGCTGGACACGGTTCCATAAGTATTCATTTTATTATGTGGCTTAGGGACGAACATATATTTACTCTTAAACTCTGTACTACTCCTATGATCAGTCAAGACATAAACACTATGATCGTTGGAGCGACCACCTTTGTCGAAGGAGAAGTGGGAATAATTTTGTTTAAATCATATGTTATTGTCTATTTGGGCCGTGCGTTCACCCAGAACAAGATCCTCCTAGCTGTTAGTTTACGATGTAAAATAAGGTAAAACATAAGTCTAACCTCATCTCTCTCTCTTCTATTAAAAAAGAAACAAAGACGGAGAGAGCTATAATTCTTGAAATTTATCATCGATCATATTCCATAATATACTCTTATTGATGTTCACATTTACTTAACTAGATTTAAAGCGCACATCACGCGTGTGCAATTACTTTTACGATTTATTTATAGGACGACTATAGTGCTCTAATCATATTGGTACTTCCGAAAAAATGAGATCAAATGGCGATTGCATATACATAGAAAAAAAAGTTGGTGGTTGCTTAATGAACGGACGTTATATTATAAATAAGAACAGGTAATTTTGAAAAGTGAAGAGTGAGACAAATCGTGACTTTGGCTTACTTAGGAAAGTGTAGATCAAATATAACCATTTTTACACCAGAATATATATATATATATATATATATATATATATATATATATATATTATATATATATATATATATCTCAACGTACGTGCGTCTCATTGACCATTCTAATTTTAATTCAAGTCAGTAACCCGTGATGACTTTTGCTTAATGAAGAGATTCAGACTTTCAATCAGTACTACATGACTATTGATGAGACACACACGTGAATGAGAGACAGAGAAGAGGGTTGCGTCGCTTGAAAAGTGTCCTAAGGGAGAACCATGCTGGAGACAGAAGTATAGGTTGAGTATGGAAAGAGTCTTTGTACCCTAAGGAAGGAGAAGGAAAGAGAGAGTTACCTGGAATCTCATTAGTTGGATAGAAGGAAAGAGAGAGAGAAAGGGAGGGAGTGAGGGGAATGAAGCCTGGTCCGAGAGAAATCTCGTGGCCAGCTTACAAATTTCTTGAGCCAGACAACATTCCCTACACCACCCAACTTTGTCTGACATCCCACTTCGGCCTCTCCTTCTTCACCACCATTCCCATCGACACAGCACTTATGCTGTAGAGAGAGAGAGAGAGAGAGTTGGCATTGGTAAGCCATTGTTGAGGGTGGTCTTCCCTTTGAAGCTCAAACTTGGAAGTCTTAACCGTTAAGCTTCGCCAAAGTTGAGTAGGGTAGTGCATGGTCACGCAGCTTTCTTTCTGTTTACAGCTCTCTCTATTCTCTTTTCCAACTTTCCCAAAGTAGGCAACTCACGAGCTCACATATCATCATTGCCTTTGCCTTACATAAGCTTTCTTTCTGTTTCATGAATTTGGCCAGTTCTGTTTTAGGGACAAACGGAAACCAAGAATAAAATTATTTATCGGTATATTTTTGAAAAGGAAAAATTACGCCATAAGTCTTAAACGTTTTACCCTATGTGCGCTCAAAGTCGAAATATTCGAAAAGTGCAATCAAGTCCTAAATATTTTAAATTAGTTGAAATCAACAACCGTTCAACCGATTTCAGCGACATGACACGCCGTATTTTAGCACTATGATCACTATCTCACGATCAAATGTCTATTGAATGATCGGATTGCCCCTGAAGTGCTACTTTACAACAACTTTTTTTTTCATATTCTAATGGAAAAGAATCAATGTGAGCTTAAAAAAATGTTGTTCAAGTATCAATGAACAAAAGGAAGCATAGATCTCGTCCAAATTTTTTTGGTTAAAATTCAAGGACAATCTTTAGGCTGTGTTTGATACGTAATAAGTTATTCTATCAGGTGTCTCGCAAGATCCTCCAGAAATAGCTTGAGAAATTATGGTATGTTCTAAGGATGAATTAACGGAGTGATGCATTTGGATATTGCTTCGCTGGCCACCGCATGAGGACTACCACCACGACAGTCGATGATCGCTACTTCGACTCCCACATGGCTCATGGTCATTCCCGGCCAACGCCGATTGTTATCGATGGCCAAAGCATGTTAGCTCGGCATACTCCTAAAGCCCCCGGCTTCCTCATCGAACCCAACCAAAGACACCGATGACACCAATCACCCATCTTCAACATTGCCACGGATTGACCCCTTCGAGCTCTACCTCACCATCTCTGTGACCTAGACAGGGGGGCACGGCCATCCCGCGAGGTTTGCATAGACAACGGTGACCATGAAAAAGCCGATCGAGGGGGCGATGGATGGAACGACAGACTCGAGGCACTACAGAAAGTATCGAAAGTGGTGGGTGGAGGTTGAAGCTGCTGCACACAACGAAGGATTTTCAATGTTTTTCAATCTTATCTTTGGTTGCACTAAACGTATGAAAGGGTTTTTTGCAACCCGGCAAATTATTTGAGAACTTCAACCGCCTCATCCTATTGTATCCCAATCCGAATTCTATCCATTTGAATACACATTCTTTACCTTCAAAACATTCAGGTTCGACCCATCAATCAATTCATTAATCTCTTTTTGATGATCCAACTTTAGTCCCTTTCTAGCACTAGTCATATGGATGCATTCATTGCACGCATCCGCAATTTTGCACAAGTTGTGCCCGAGGTGGCTTTTGAAAGAGGCAGATCCAATGCGTTGGATCAAACCCCTTCATCACAAGTAATTGCCAAGCCGATACGATCGAGGCATATTCATATCGTTGTCAATGCTCCTCCCTCGACAGAGAATTTGAAAGCTCCACTAGTGTAGTGGCTAGTGCCCCATGATTTGGTCCGACTAGGGCTACTTGCTAGAGTCGTGTGCATCCTCGGATAAAGGTAATATATTATTTAAGAAGATAGCTTCGCGTGAATCGCACATGATTCAAATTATGACAAAATGTCCATTTTGATTTGTTAGAGACGGTCTAAGGAGTAAAGCACAACTACCGGTCTACAAATTTCAATGGGAATGAACTCGTTAAATCGGATAATCTTTTTTGTTCCTGCACGACACTTTTTTTTTTCACGACTCGATGAATTTTAAACCATTGACTAGTGAAAAACGAGGTTGCTATCAACCGTTACTCTTGGATGTGCATTTTGAGTGTAGAACACATGTCACAGAAAAGTAAGCAGTTAGTCGTTATTCCGACCTAATTTGATGATATGATTAGCTAAGAAATTGAATTTGGACGGCCCCACGGCCCCCACGTACACTTGTTATCTCGATAAAGTCAATGCTGAAGTTTGTTCAGTTGCCAATAGAAACCTTCGCCTCCATTAAATGTGGTCCCCATTCCCCTCCTCCTTTCTTTCACCACCTTCCTCCTCCTTTCTCCGCCGCCGCCGTCGTCTTCTTCTTCTTCTGCCAATCCCTTCTCAGCCGTCACTCCCTCTCTCACTCACTTCTTATATACCCCCACTTTTTCTCTACCAGAGACTCCAAATACTCTCTCTACTCATTCTCTCACATGGCCCTCGTCCGCCACCGCCGGCAGCTCAACCTCCGCCTCCCCATGCCTGAGCCCTCCAACCTCCTCCCGCCCTTCCCCGACCCCTCCACCTCCTCTGTGGACGCATCCCCTGCCATCTCCGCCTCCGACCTCGAGAGCCTCGACGTCCTCGGCCATGGCAACAGCGGCACCGTCTACAGGGTCCGGCACAGGCGCACCTCCGCCGTCTACGCCCTCAAAGTCGTCCGCTCCGGCTCCGACGCCTCCCTCCACCGCAGTGCCCGACGAGAGGTCGAGGTCCTACGCCGTGCCAGCGGCTCCCCCAATGTCGTCTGCTGCCACGGCTCCTTTGAGGAACCGTGCGGCGACGTGGCCATCCTCCTCGAGTACATGGACCTGGGGACCCTGGAGTCGGTGCTCCGGAACTACGGCCCGTTCGGCGAGTTGAACCTAGCCGATGTGGCTCGCCAGGTCCTCAACGGTCTCGATCAGCTCCACTCGCGCAAGATCATACACCGAGACATCAAGCCGTCGAATCTGCTCGTGAATTCGAAGATGGAGATCAAGATCGCCGACTTCGGAGTGAGCAAAATCATGTGCAGGTCTGGCTGCTAATTAGCTTTAGCCTTTCACGTGTCGGATTCGAGCCATAAATTCATCTCAGTACTTCCGTTCTCATGAACGTCCACTGCAGGATGCTCGAAGCATGCGACTCGTACGTCGGCACGTGCGCTTACATGAGTCCGGAGCGGTTCGACCCGGACTCCAATGGAGGCAGTTATAACGGTTACGCGGGAGACGTCTGGGGGTTGGGGCTGACGCTCCTGGAGCTGTATTTGGGCTACTTCCCGTTCCTGGATCCGGGGCAGACGCCCGACTGGGCCAGCCTAGTGTGTGCGATCTGCTTCGACGAGATGCCCAGCCTGCCGGAGCGGGCAAGCGGCGAGTTCCGGAGCTTCGTCGAGTGCTGCTTGCAGAAGGAGTCCGGCAAGAGGTGGACGGTGTCGCAGCTTCTGACCCACCCGTTTGTGTGCAAGGATCCGGTATCCGGGGCGTGAAGTGCAGGTCGACCCGAATCAAGAGTCCAACATCATTCGGACCTTTCCTTTTCCTTTTTCTTTTTTGCCCTTTAGAGATTTTCACTTTGTACATAATTGGCGAATTGCAGGAGTTACATTCTTTTGTTCTAAATTTTATTGATCAACGTTCATGACGACGGATGAGCATCTTTTGCAATCCTTTTCTTCTGAGCTAATCAAGGTGTTTATGACGTGGTATGTCTAGAATTTAGATTTAAGAACGAATTAATTAAAGAAACGGGACAATAATCAATTAACTACAAATAAATAACTTCGTAACATTAAAAGGAAAACTCACGGTCGGAACAGAAATATGAAACGTACTCGCATTTTGATTTAAACGGAAGCTTTCTACCAAACCTAATCTTAATTTAGAAAAGTCCCAGCAGCGAAACTAAAAAGGAACTGAGAAAGTGAAACCTCGATTTTTTGTTTTTTTTTTTTTTTTGCTCTCACGCTTTATATCCACGAGCACAGGCATGGAGACCCGACTATTGGAAGCCCACGAAACACCCAACAAGTCTCATTAATCAGTTAAGTCTAGGCTTTTAGTCTACGCTGGTGGCCTAATGCAAAGCAGGTTGATGCATGCAGTGAAATTCGAATGAGTAACACCTCGAACTTACTTCTTATTTTCAAAATTTTGCCAATGACAAATTTTCAAATATACATAGCATGAAAGCATGGATCGCCTACCAATGAGGCGTTAGGCTGAATTGGTGAGATTTCCGGCGCTTAGACAGTTAAACCGATGAGGTCCCATCTTGGGGGACTTAACCGGTGGCAGATACGTACATACCCCCACCAATCCCGAGGAATAGTCGATCAGCAGTGGAAAACGCCGATTCTAGAAACCTCGATTACCAAAAAAGCGTGGATCGCCTTCATCCATAATTACACGTCCATTGCGCGTGGGAAACCTCGATTCTAAAAAGGCGATCCAGCGTGGATCGCCTTCAACCATAATTACACGCAAGGTAAGAGAATTCAAGTTCAATTTTGTCGGGCTAAGGACTGCCATGTAAAGCCGTCTAGCAACGTCCAACTTTGCAAGTTGACTGGCCCATATATTTCTCTTTACGTCCCGCCAAGGTTTTGTGATAATGCTGAAAAATATCAAAATTTAATTCATAAAATAATGTGGTAAACTTTGATTGGCCACTCAAATATGGGACCCATCAATCGAAATTTTCCCGTTGATAAGTTGACAAACCATAAACGAGAACGAAAGGATGATTTGGCCGAAAACCGAACGAAGACGAAAAGTTGTTCGTAAACGATGTTCTAGTCCTGCCTTTTCTATCATGACCTTGGCCCTTTAATGGAACAATTGTACAAGAGAAGGAAGTTCACTTTGAGGGGCAATCATCCTTTGGCCCACAAAAATATCGAAATCGGAAAAATTACCCAAAAAAAAGAGTCTCAAACATACTGTGCGGATCTCAATTTAGTCATAGATCTTTTAATAATGTGTCAATATGGTCCTTTAGACCTATTTTGGCATACAATCACTAAAGTAAATGATAGTCATTCTACGGCATGATGAGCTGGTGCCGATGCGACAATCTTTTGAATTTTTTTAAAAATTTTCATAAAATTTTTAATTATTTTTTTATCCCTTTTGCTTTCCTTTCTGGATTCCACAATGGATCGGCGACCCTTGCAGAACTTTAGTTAAAAAAAAAAGGAAAAGGCATAAAATAAAATAAAAATTTACAAAATTTGTCCACGACAAAGACTAGGCATGTCACCTAAGACGAGAGCAATTTCGGCGAAATTAATAGAAAGGATTATATTGGCAAACCGTTAAAAGATTTATGATTAAATTGATCGGATTGAAATGTTTATGATCGAATTGATATACGTGCAATAGATTTATAACTTTTTTAATAATTACCTTTGAAAAAATAAAAGCGAGTGTCGTTTTCATTTTATATATATACTAATAGTATAGTCAAAACAACTAAGTGTAACGAAATTGAATTTCGACGTGCGTCTTACCAATATGCAAAGCTCACTCGTGAGTCATCAGAATCACCATCATCAACGTCTTAATCGGTGCCATTTTTTTTTTTCTTTTTTGGGTCGAAAGTTGGTGCCATTTACGTGAACATGTTTCTCTGTGTTATGTTCGAAGAGGCGGATGCTTCGGCGCGGCTTCACGATCACGATCCCCTCCCTCCATTGTCGGAAGCGGACAGGGTTGGGGGCTGCAACGTGGATATGACTCATCAGTCAGCCTCGTACGTCTCTCCTCGGTCAAATCTTGGCCATTCGGTGCATGGACGTCACCGAAACTGGTTATATTAACACGTGAAAGTGAAACTAAACGAGTCATCTTTGGCAATCAAACGTCCAATGGCAGACAAAAATTTGAATTTTGTTTGGTAACAATTCTCATTCTTTTTTTATTTTGTTATCCGGAAAAGAAAAATATGAAAAACTTTGGTAACGTAAATGGTTCAAATTCTCAAATTTTTTTATTCTGTTCTTGAGAATAGATTTGGAACATAAATAAAAATTAAAAAAAATTGATTCTTTACTCCGAATCGCTTTTAAGAAATAAAATCAATAAATTGAGAATGCTCGAGGAATACTCTAATTTTGTTCCCTCAACCCAAAAGAGAGAGAGAGAGAGAGAGAGAGAGAAGTAAAGCCTCATGGAAGAACGCTCGATCAGCCAGCTCCACCACCGTCATACGCCGCCGAAGAAAAAGGAAAAGAAAATTAAAATAAAGCATACTTTTTTTAAAAAAAATTTTTACAAAATATTTTTAAATATTTTAATATTTTAATTCTCTAATTAAATATAGAAGTGTTTAACTAATACGAGTTTGGTCGGATATGTCTAGGGTCGAGTATAGGCCGTTACATCTCGTATTGCACAAAAATGTGTCGATATTGGTCCGACTATATTCCACCATATCCCACCATATCCAAACCCGACCTGACCCACCCATTAACACGTCTACTCGTCGTTCAATTTCGTGATTTTGTGTTTTTTATTTTTATATTTTTTTTTTTATAAATGCTTTGCAACATTTTTGTTTATCATAGCACGCAATTTAGGTGCCAACTTCATGGAGAAGCACTATTGAGCTTATGTCCAATCCGTCTCTACATGACCAGAACCATCACGGTGCAATCTAAGGGTTATTCAAACTTCTTTCATAAGCTAACTTAAGTGCAAATTGGTGTAAAAAATTTAAGTACAAATTGCCTATTGAGCGTATGTTTTTTCTTGAGGATCCTACATACTTCTTCATGCTCCACAAAATAAATAGACTAATTATGGACTATGCATGGTTTAAATTCATCTTATTGGTGATGCTATATAGGCGAGCAATGTGCAAGCCCTTGTTGCTGCAACCTTGCCTTTTCTATTTTGTTTTTGAACTTTTTTTTTTATTTTTAGTGCTTTCAACTTATTCTTTAATTTTTTCATTTTTTAATATTTGTTTTAACTTTTAGCTTCTTTTTTTTTACTACTAACAAGGATCCTCCGATGAGCCACATAGGATTAGCTTATTAATAAAAAAAATTCACGTAATTTTTTCGGCAAAGTCACCGGAGTTGGCACTTAAATACACGTTTTTAAAAAAAATTGGCACTTAAGTAATTAAAAAAAATTGACACTAAAATGAGCATCGTACACAAATTTTACCACTCTGGTGTCCTACCAAAGAAAGAGGTAAGATATGGGTTGTCATGTGGCACCAATCCAACGGCCCGATTTACCGGGTTTGACAGTTACAAGTCACACCATAGTGCAAAGAACCCAAAGTTTGGAGATACCTAGTACCCGGTGTGACTAGCGTGGCGTGGACATTAGGGCTATAAGTTTTAGAGCTTATTATACAAAAGTCCTATGTGTTTTTTCTTTTGCCAAATTCCAATATAAATTAGGAGAGGGATCGTCGACCGACATATAAGTGTGCTCCATTCCTAAATAATTACCTCGGTCGATATCCCTTTCAAAGTTTTTATTAGGATTAGGCCCACGATCACAACGAAATAGATAGTAAATGCGAGAAAAAGAAGTTGAGACACATGATTTATCCTTATACACCATTAAATTAGGTCTACATCTAGTAGAGGAATCCATTATAATTAGCACCCGCACCTCTATATTACAACTTTCAATTACAAGAAAATGAAATTATATATATATATATATATATATATATATATATATATATAACGATAGAATTATTCAATAGGACTTGTATTTTCTTATCAATGGGCAACATAAATCACAACTCAATAGTGTTAACCCGTGTGAAACAGGTTGGGTCACTAAAAGTCGAGTGGTCCCCATTGCTTGTTTGCTTATTAGGGCCATGGCTGTTTAGACCCAATCACTCTACATTGGAATTTCAATATTTTTCACTAAGAAGGTAAAGGGTTTCAAACTCATAAGGTTGTACTAGGCCCCGCCCATCCAACTATCGCGAACAATTTATCATGGGAAATTCCGTTGCGTCGCATTGATTATCATAATCTATTATTCAATGACCAAACATCCCTAGATATTGCTATACTTTATAATATTCCCAATCTCTTCAAAGTCTCTTCAGCATATAATAATATGAGAACACCCAAATTAACTCCCTCGATCATGAAATAATTGACACAATCATTGGCAACAAAAATGTAATTTCATGACTTCCTCGATGATTGAAAAGTCAATTCAAGTTAGCTAGACAAATTAGTCAACAATACTCGACTATTTCAACCAGGCCACTAGATGGGGTTTTATACTATTAGGGCCTTTTTTAAGGTGCCGTAGCCCTTTGCACAGCATTGTTAATATGTGACGAGCTTCACTGTTAGATCAAAGAGATGTGATACCAACCGTTGAATTGTAAAGCACTCTTCGCTGCCCGATTCTGATTAGAATTTTCTAATGTCGATAAAGAGAACACGGCACCGTGGAACCAGACTTATCAAAATGAATCGTAAATCCATATATAATAAGTTAAGTTGTTATATGACTTAGTTATATTTAATACACGAATCATAAATAGATTCAAACATAACATGAGTGTTAAATGTGTTGTAAATAGGTCATGAATGACTTACACCCAATTCACTCTCTCTTCATTCTCTCTCGCCTTCAATCGAGCTCACGATTACTCGATCTGCACTCTCTCTTGATTGGATATGAGTTTTTCTAAATTGAATTAATGATGTAAGTAATTTAAGAATATGGGTCGAGTCGGGTTTGAGTCGTTAAATTTGCATTGCAATAAGTAGGTCATAAACGAGTTAATTGGATTTATTTGGGTCGAACCATTTATAACTCAATCCACCCATTTGACGAGTCTAATATGATGAATTTCGTTGTTCAATCAAAAAGGTAATGTCAATCGTTGAATCATAAAGCACTCTTCACTTCACTATTAGATTTGGTTAGAATTTTCTAATGTCAAATCGTGAGAACATGGCAACGTAGAACACATCTTGAATCCTTTTCTTCGAAAGAAAATGGTTTTTTTATCATTAAATTTGCAGTTAAATAAAGGATACAACATTTCAATTTTATTATTCTAATCAATTTTGACTGAAAATCACCGACTGATGATGTGTCATGTGGGATGGTTGGTGCAAACCTAAATTGACAAAATTACAATCGTAGGACTAAATTGGCATCAGTATAAGAATTTATGATTGATTGGACAATTTTCCCTTCAATGTACTTTTCCATATAATTGCCTCTCCCATGTGTATATGTTTATGTTATTTGGCAATTGCTCACAAAACAATGACACGATTAGGTACATTAAAATAAAACGAGAAGATGACTTAGGACGTGACTAACAACCATTTTATTTCTCTATTTTTCAATTTTTCTGATTCTAGAATAGGTTTGCAACAAAAATTTGTTTGGTAAAATAATTTCATTTTTTTTATTTCTAGGGCAAATTTTTTGCTCAAAAATATATTTGGAACAGAAATTAGCAGTGGAAATTTGTCGCTTTTCTATTTCCGAAACATAAACATAAATAAGAATTCTTCTAATCACTTACTTCCTCTCTCGCGTGCGGTCTCCCTTTCTCTCATGTCCCCAGTCATCGGCCACCGTCTGCCTTTTGCCGTCCAAGCCCCAAAGAACCTATATGATTTCCCTCTCTCGTGTCCTTAGTTCTTGGCCGCCTTTTGCCTTTTCTTGTTCAAGGCTCGGCAAAAACCGTACATAAATCATACAATGCCATCCAAGGCCCGGCAACCGTGCATGAATCATATAAAAGTTCAACACATAATACACAAGATGTGGGACAATGATTTCCAACACGCCAACAATCTTGATATGTACGTAATTACTAATTAGCAATAATTATGATACCATGTTAGAAAGTTCAATCCAAAAGTTTAAGCTATTAATTAGGTAAAGATAGACCACATGCATATAAAGAGCATATTAGTCTCGTGGTCAAGCGAAGTGAGACAATACTTCAATAGAGATTACGCTCGATTTACGTTGTTTTGTTTTCTTTCAAATGATTTGTGTACTATACAAAGAAGCGTTGGGATTTGCCATGAAAAGTATTATGATGAATTGCATTTTACACATGAACAATCAATTGTCGACTATTCGAATATGTTCTTTCTGTCTTAAGTGAACGGTGTTTCAAATTTTTAACCGAAATAGACAATTCGTGTGTTCAAATGCTAGATTTTCGAATCAAGACGATCGATAATTCTTACCTTGTACTAGGAAATTTTCTTCGAGATCGAAAGAACACATTATAATCACTTCATGCCCGCAAACATAGCTTATTGAATGTAGGCCACCAATCATAAAAAAAAATAGGAAAAACTTATGGAATACGGGCCGAAAAACAAACCTTCATAACTTGTATTTTACAAATAATTAGAACAATTCTAGAGGAATATAGAAAAACAAAATTTATCTTTTTTTTTTCTCTTCGATTATAAGTGAAAGGTCATTCCGTTATAAAATAACTTTTAAGCTTAGAAAACGTGATTGAAATAATTACGTGTTATCATTGTCATCATGCCTAGGGTGAGCAATGGGACTGACCCAACTTGGAACCTGAACCCGAAAAAAAAAAAAAAAAAAAAAAACCGATCTTGTCTCATCAAAATTGCGAGTAAAAAATTTGGGAACCGACCTTGACCAGTTTGGTTCTCGATTCAAGATTGGTTCCGAAGCCAATCGACTCTAAACTATTCCGAAAGCAATCGTAGATCTCCCGTATTTAAAATGCTTTTTACTTTTCAAATTGAAGATATAAAATAATTACGCTCGATTCAGAAATAAAATCGAAAAGGACAAAAAGATAGGCTATTTTCTTGACCAGATCCGTCTTAGGGTGGACCGATTCGATTTTCGAATAAAAAAAGGGATGCTAGTATCAATTCTTGATTCGATAAGATCCTAGAACCGATCGGTCCTTATCGAATCTGCCATCCCTCGTGTCAATTATTCTAGCAATGTTCGACCATATATATATATATATATATATATATATATATATATATATATATATATATATATATATAATATATTCTCGCAATGGAAATATCTTAATAACTCGTTTCCGTAGCTTGACCTCCGCTTACGTAATGTACTGGAAAAAATCGAGGGAAGCAGGAGGGTCCCACTTTGAAATTACGCAAGCAATTAAAAAAAAAAGGATCAATTATTTCACAACCAATAGAAAAAAAAAAAAAAAAGGTGGCTATCCACATGCGATCTCCATCGGGCACTCCACTCCTAACTCCTTCCTCCATTAAAATATTCAAAATTGTTCCAGCTCGAGACAGCAGCTACCAGACGCAAACGATTCTCCGTGATCCCGCGTTCGGTCCGTCCCCCGCGAAGAATATACAGCTCGGCACTCACCGCGCAGCCTCTCCATCCGATTCTCGCCTTCCTGTTCATCGTCGCCGCCCGTCGCCGATGGCTTCGCTGAGTTTGAAGCAGCTCGGAGGCGGCCACCGCTCGGCCGCCCAGGTCCCCGGGCCCCGCAGCCGGCCGGGCTCGTCTCCGCCGAGCAGAGTCGGGTTCCGGGTGCTCGCGTCCGGGGATCGGGCGGAGCCTGACCTCAGCGCGACTGTTAATGGGCTGAACATGCCTAATCCGTTCGTCATCGGGTCTGGACCGCCCGGGACTAACTACACCGTGATGAAGAGGGCCTTCGACGAGGGTTGGGGGGCTGTGATCGCCAAAACTGTAAGTTTCTCGCTCGTCGACGATGCCAAGGGTTTGTATTTCGTTCGCTGGCGAGGTTAGAAGTTAAAACTTGATGATTGCCAAGATCTTGAGTTCCTTTTAGTTCTAGAAAATCAGCCCCGTCGCGTCGGAGTATCTGTCTGAGATTAGAATTTCGTGAAACTGAGCGTTTCTGATGGGTAATTATGTGTTTCTGCACATCGCATCTGAATATTTGCATTTTGAGTTCAGGTTTTTCCGTAATCTGAATTACATTCGGTTCATCTGCTCTGTCGATCCTCTTTTTTTCCATCAAGTAAAATTGAGTGGCCCGTAAATGTTTAGTTTCGCTTTTGTGGGTCGGTATGTAATGTTGTTATTTATACTCGATAGTGTATAAGCAAGCCTTTGCTTTCGTATGCGATGTTTGCCATGTGCGGACTACTTTCGTTGTACTTCAAATGCATTTGGAGTGTCATTTGGGAAACCGTGCATGTTGACGAGGCATAAGTCGTGCTATGTTGAGGTTGCTCGGTGGATCTTTAGATATTCACCGAATTAGTATTCATAATGGAAAAAGGAGATAGAGACGTAAGGCAGTTAACTTGAAGATCGCGACAGGAGAAACAGAGCGTTGAGGTTTTGTGGACGTTTCTATCAGCAAGTGAACTCATTGAAAGAAAAAGGAGGACCTGAGCTAGGATTGAGTGTGTTAATTGTCTTAAAAGTAGCAGAATGTAGCTGCCATCGTGGATTATCACATTCGTATTCTTTTCTCTCTACCATTTGGACTTTTATGGAAGGGACATTTTCTTGTAGCTTTTCTTCCCCCCTCCTTTTCGGCTTGGCGTTGGAATATCTATTACCGTGAACAAATCGTGCAGATCATATTGTGTTCTTTACTAATTTTTGTCGACCCCTTGTAAATCATTCTGCTAGGTTTCCCTGGAGGCTGAAAAAGTTATAAATGTCACCCCTCGATATGCTCGGCTACGTGCAGGAGTAAATGGATCAGCTAAGGGACAAATTATAGGGTGGGAGAATATAGAACTCATCAGTGACCGACCTCTTGAGACGATGCTGAAAGAATTTAAACAGTTGAAAGATGAGTATCCAGATAGGATTCTTATTGCTTCTATTATGGAAGAATACAACAAAGCTGCATGGGAAGAACTCATTGATCGAGTTGAGCAAAGTGGAGTTGTAAGTAAAATTAGTAAACTTAATCTGTTCTCCGGAAAATGGCTAAATCAAGTTGATGACCTCTCCATCTAACAATATGTACTCTTTCTTTAGGATGCCATTGAAATCAACTTCTCCTGTCCACATGGTATGCCAGAGCGTAAAATGGGTGCTGCAGTCGGCCAAGATTGCGCTCTTTTGGAGGAGGTCTGTGGATGGATAAATGCGAAAGCTACTGTGCCTGTTTGGGCAAAGATGACTCCTAATATTACAGACATAACGCAGGTTAGCTCTCAGTGTTGCAGATTCTGCCTTCAGTGAAGAATGAGCATCAGTGTCCAGCAATAACGCAATATAATTGATGTGTCATTTTCAAAATAGGAGAAGACAGTGCAGGTGTTAGATCTATTGGGAGCCTGTTTATATTGACATATAAGAACGTGCTCTCATCTGCCACTAATTTTTACTATCTGTTTCTCCCATTTCCTTGGCGCTTGTACTCTGAATTACTATCCCGGCCATTTGATACTTGGGTGCAACTGTGGGATGGTCAACCGGGATGATGAAAAAATTGTTCTTATGTGAATGGTAGACTGCTCACCATGTACATTTAAGAATGATTTCATCAATTAAAATTGGCAATTTGTCTGTTCTTTTCCCTCTTGCCCTTACATTATATGGAAGACATTTGGACTTTTAAGGTTTTTAGTCTGCTAGGGATTACATTTTGTCACGTGAAGTATCACCCAACTTCACAAATCATGTATCAACTAAGCACATGTTTTCTTAATCCTACTGCTTTAGTATTACCGGTTTAGGTATTTAGGAGGGATATCGCAATAGAAGCCCCCAAACATTGGGTATGAAATGCAATGAAGTTTTAAACCTTTCAATTGGTGCAATCAAGTCCTAAACTTTTTACTCATAAGTGCTATTGACTCTTAAATCTTTCAATTGATGTAGTCACGTTCTAAAGCATTATTTTGAGAAGTTCATTAAGTCCTGAATGTAATATTACAGACTGTATTTTAAGGCCGTCACATGGGCAATTCTTGATTGCAAGTAGGATCCTCGATAGTGCTGATTTAAAGATTTTGACTGCATTGTCTGAAAAAGATTGACTTGATTGTATTTCTTGGGAGGTTAGGACTTCTAGTGCACTTTTTGTGACATTTAGATTACGATGTCACTGCTAATAACCAAAATTAGATGCATGGAAGGAGGGTACTTTTGGCCTGTAGATTGCAATATCAAGTTTGTTTATGAGCTTGGCCATAAAAAGTGGGTTGTGTGTCACCTGCTTATGTAAAAGCTAATCACACCTCAACTTCTTCTTCATCTTTAAGCTTGAAACCAGTGATGACTTACTTGTGTATTAATCGATCTTGATAATGCATCTGTTTGTTCTGCAGCCCTCAAGGGTGGCTCTAAAGTCAGGGTGTGAGGGGGTATCTGCTATCAATACAATCATGAGCGTGATGGGAATCAATCTTGACACATTACGGCCCGAGCCTTGTGTTGAAGGGTTGAGCACTACTTTAACTCGTTTGCATCGACTATACTTTTATTCTTTTTTGTGTATCATGAAATGTAATCCTAAGTTTGACGTTTTAGGTATTCAACTCCTGGGGGCTATTCTTCCAAGGCAGTCCACCCTATTGCACTTGCAAAGGTCATGAGTATTGCAAAGATGATGAAGTCAGAATTTGATGACAAGGACCACACACTATCAGCCATTGGAGGTGTTGAAACAGGAGGTGATGCTGCTGAGTTCATTCTCCTCGGAGCAGATACTGTTCAGGTACAATTGGGGATTAGTGACTGTTGCACCAAACTGTATTGATCTTTTTGATCTTTGGAGTGTTTATTATGAAAATTTCACCCCCTTTTCGCAGTGTCTAGCCAAATTTATCAGTTAATTCCTTTGATAAGATTCCCCGAATGTTACCAAGCGCTTCAGATATAATGGTCTTTTCCTCTGGTATCCCACGATTTAATGAGTTGGTTAAATTCTTTTTCGTATTACCTTTCCTTGTTCTTGCCTTCCTCCTTCAGAGGCTGGGGTAAACTATCAGCATTGTTATTCTGCAATTTCCTTTTCCATTAAAGCCTGGGTGGAATTGTTCTGCAATGACCTTTTCCTTAAAGCCTGGTTGGAATTGTTTGCTTCAGTTGACAAATTGCCACTAAATCTGCCCTGTGATTCCTTCCTAGCCGAGCTTGTTGTGGGGTAAACTACCAACGTATATTGCATGATTGGGCCTTTTAGTTGAGATCACTGTGAAGATACTCAAGGCCTCATTTTTCGTGCACCGGCTTAGATTATGTGGAAATGAGGTAATAACTTATAAGTTTGAGGGCAGAGACCAATGCTACTACATAATCTACTTTGGATTTATGCGACATCCGTTGCCATACATACAAATTGGCGTTTCAACCTTTTTCTGTTGATTGTCTTATTCTCTTATTATGCAAAAGAAGTGAGCTTCCCATGTGAAAGCTACTTGGCGATGTACATCTTCTGCATACTGGGCAGAGAATCATTCATTCGTGTTTTGCAGGTATGCACAGGTGTGATGATGCATGGCTATGGCCTTGTCAAGAAACTATGTGCTGAGCTGAAAGATTTTATGAAGATGCACAATTTCTCAAGAATAGAAGATTTCAGAGGGTATAGAATGTTTGGGAGAATTAAAATTCTTATATCCTCATGCTAATTTGCCAGACGTGATCAAGCAGGGCAGGATTCTCACATTAATATTTTCTTTTTACCTCATTGGTCTTTCAGGGCTTCTCTTCAGTATTTCACCACTCATACTGACTTGGTACAAAGGCAGCAAGAAGCAATTCGACAGAGAAAGGCAATTCGGAAAGGCTTGCAGTCGGACAAAGATTGGACCGGAGATGGTTTTGTGAAGGAGTCTGAGAGCATGGTTTCCAACTAAAAATGTAAGGAGCTAAGCCCTTCCTTGTACACCTGAAATAATTTGCATTGTGGATTTGTAAAATGCATGTGTAGATGATGACAGTTCATTTCCTCTATGGCTGCAATCAAAACTGATGCTGTAAAAGGACGCCAAGAATTGACTGATTACTTGACCTCTTAATGTTCATTTCATCGTACATTTAGTTAGCTCCAAGCCTTCATTAGTAGACGCAAATCCCATTACTTCAGAATTGAATTTTAGACTAACACATAACATACACAGAAAGAACACAAGACACAGTGCTCAGGCGGACAGACTTCGGAAGAGCACATCTGTAGATCATAGCTCGTAGCAGCCGGACTGTTGTGATCTTCCGGTTCTTGAAACCGCCTTTTCCTTATCGTCTTGATTATAGGCCTCCCAGGTCTCGTGTCAGGCATTTGTTTCTCCTACATGAAATGAGGGCATTTTCAAGCATCATTGAAGTCATTCATCTTATTAGCTGAATGTCTGGGTTCAAGATTCATTCAAATGTGGAGTGCCTTCTGAGGCACGTGTGTTTTACTTGGGGCATTCAAACAGAGCAGAAATTACGGGATATTCATATGTGAAGCTTTAAAAAGTTTTCCACATCATCCATGATATTGTCTTGTCATGGGGAGGCCAATGGGATAATTAACACAAAAAGGCATGAATTTATTATATAATGGGAGGTCAATACTGTACTAAACTTTTTAATTTTGGCAATCAATCATACACATTTTGAAGACTTGCCAATTCATGCCAATCAATTTTGGCCATGAATCTTTTTTTTTAGAGGCCGTGAATTGTTGACATGGACAATTTTTGCAGTTTTTTTTTTATTATAAATTTCTGAATTCTTCCTTTTTTTCCTATTTCCTTCCGACACTTGCCCGCGCCTCAGCAATGGCCTGCAGGGGTCGCTGGCCATAGGCGACAGTCGACAAGGGTGGCCAAGTGAGGCCGGCCACCACCTATCGCCAACAACCTTTGCTGCATATTGTCAAGGCACAGCGAGGAAAATAAAATGAAAAGAAAAGAAGATGAAACTCAGAAAATTGTAAAAATTGCCCATATTGGGGATGTACTTTTGAAATATGGACAGAAAGACTATATTGATAAATTGTCAAAAGATTTGGTGTAAATTGGTCAAATTGAAAGCCCATAACTAAATTAGCATCCGTACAATATATTTAAGATTCTTTCGGTAAATTTCCAGAGAGCCAACCAAACAAGGACATACTAGAATTTTCAATGCACTTACCCTTCTCGCGATGTGAACAATCAGATACTTTGAACAAGTGTCCAAAGCAACGCGGGGTATGTACCGTCCCCGATGCCAACGGTAAGACGTATCCATTTTGAGGCAGGATTCGACGACCACAGACTCCCCCGTCCCCCTCCTCCGTTCATCCGAGCCACCGCGCCTCCCCAAAGCTCTTCCAACAGCGTGGGTGGCGTGGTGGGATATGGCAATGTGCAACAGCTTGAGCCCTTGCTCGGTGTGGGCGGTTTTGTTCGAGAGACAGGGGCTAAAGGGGGAAGGTAGGAGAGAAAGAATGTTGGGAAAAGGTGGGGTTCTTGGATTGAGTGTTGTCAGTGACATTCACATGTCATGGCCTAATGTCTTAAAAAACCTCAAAATTTTTACTTTTTATCTCAATTTTACCTTTTATTTCATAAAATACGTCTAACTTTTAGGTGTACTCTCAATTCTACCTTAAACAATTTTTTTCCCATAAAAAACTCTCAATTTTAGTTCGAGTCTCAATTCTACTTAAAACAAAAACTTATCTCATAAAAAAACCCTCGATTATAGGTCCGGCATCAATTTTAGCCCAAACTTTTTTTGTGTCACAAAAAAAAATCTCATCTTTAGTTACCATTTCAATTTTGTTTTATCTCATCAAAGATCACCAACTTCTACTTGAGTCTTAAATCTATCTCCATTAACCTTCGACAAAATCACCAGTGACTTTGCACTCGGTCTTCGATTTCTTATGCTTGGGAATATTCCATCTCTCGAGTCGGAGTTTGCGCTCGTGACGCTCAAATAACTCGTGCTTGTGAGTTTTTCATTGTTTGGTTGGCAATGAGAAATATTGGATGGAGGTTTAATATGACAAATTTATGTCTCAAGTAAAAATTTGTGACTTTTTATGAAATTGTAAAAATTTTAACGCAAAATTGGGATGTGGAGGATAAATTGGGACAAGACTTAAAGTTAAAGGTTTTTCATAAGACAAAAAAATTTTAGCATAGAATTGGGGCGGGACCTAAAATTGAGGGTTTTTTACGAGACAAAGAAATTTTAAAGTAGAATTGAGGTTGGATCTAAAGTTGGAGGCTTTTTATGAGAAAAAAAGGCAAAAATGTGGCAATAGCTAAAGTTGGAGGTTTTTTAGATTATTAGGCCCACATGTCACAAGTCTAACGATTAATTGACAGATGGACGATACATGGTGATTAGGCGTGGGGGCAATACTTTTCAGCTCCTCCAAGACACTCATTTGGCAAAGTCTTTAAGAAAATGTAGGAGAAGTACATCGGAAGTGCCAAAAGTTATGTAGGACGCTTACTTTAGTGTGAAAAATTTCCGTCGCATTACTTAAGTGTCAAATAAGAGAAAAACGATAACTTAAGTGCCTTCAACAAAAACTTTCAGCCAACCTAACTACGTTGGTATTTATAATTAAATTTATAATCTTACGTGAATTTTTTTTAAAAAAATTCAGTCCATGGGGATATCTAAAATTAAAAAAAAGCTAAAAAAATTAAATTAAATTTGAAAACAAGCTAAAAAAATTTTAAGAGAGAGAGATAGAGAAGGTTGCTCGGGCGCATGTGGTAAGGACGGGGGATGGGCGGCGGGGGTTGCCGGCCCTTGGGTCACGACCCTCGCCACCTACGCAACCCTCTATTTTCTTTTTCTTTTAGCTTAATTTTAGCTTATTTTTACATTTATTATTTTTAATATAATTAATTTTTATTTTATTTTTTGAATTTTTATATATTTTTTATTGTTGATCGAACCTCCGACAAGCTACGTTTGCTTTAGATGTTAATAAAAAATGCCATGTCGAATTTTTGGCCAATCATATCAAGGGTTGGCACTTAAGTAATCCAGGAGAAAACTTTTGGTAATAAAGTGAGCGTCCTAAATAACTTTTGGCACTTCGGGTATACTTCTCCCAAGAAAATGCAAAGAACTTTAGGTGAAATGATTTTTGACAAATGCAAATAGTGTTTGGTAAAGTGTAATTTAAAAATACATTGGGAAGCAATTTTGATTCAAATGATGTTTGGAAAAAAAAACTACATTTGTAAATGACTTGCTATTATGTTTCCAAAAAAAAAAAAAATCTCAAACCTTGTCGGCGGGGCTAAGTTTGGCGGTAGGCCACCAAGAGCCGGATCTATCACCGGCCGGTCTCACTTGAGGTCGTTCGCCGACGTCGCTCGAGGTGAGGGCATTTTCGAGAATGGAAAAATTACCATAAAAGTTCTACACATATTTTGTATTTGTGTCAATTCGGTCTTAAACCTTTTTCTTTGGATATTTAGTCACAAAACTTTTGATATTTTGCCAATTTAGTCAATCGAGTCAATTTTTATCAAAAATGGCTGACATAGATATCGACAATCCTATATGACACAGATCAACATTGACATAGGCAATTCTTTTTTATTTTTAAATTTATTAGTTATTTTCCTTTTCCTTTTCTTCTCTTTTCCTTATTTTCTTTTCTTTTTTTTTTTTTGCTAGCCGACCGGCCACTAGGCGAGAAAATTGAAAAAAAATTGTCCACGACGTGCTGGCCATGCTACATAGGTGATCGACATTTACATTAACGATTTATTGTCAAAATTACCCAAATGGACTACATTGGTAAATTGTTAAAAAGTTTATGATTAAATTGGCCAAATTGAAAAGTTTAAAGTGAAATAGGCACAAATGCAATAGGTTAAAGATTTTTTTTTTTTTGTAATTATCCATTTTCAGAATCATGAAAGTTCAATAATGGCAAACTTGGAAGAACAAAAAAATTAGCAATCCGGAGATTCTCAAAACCCAAACTTCTCCGGACCTACTTTGCCTAAAGGCCATTGAAAAAGCAATTGTATCTCCCCACAACTCTTCAAGGCTGCATTTGGTCGTAGGATATAAGCAAGGATATCGTATATTTTATCCTATCCTTGTTTGGTAGCTGTTCCGGATAGGATAAAGCAGGATTTAGCCCAAATAAAAAAATTCTACGGTAGGGGGCATGATAGATTATGATAGAATTTCTCAAGAGAGTTGACACGAGGAGAACTAGATTTTTTCCACGACTATTGCTTCTCCTCCGTGTTCGACCGCCTCTTTCCCTCACCGGACCGCCTATTTGGCCGGAGCCGGTGGCGACCATCAAGTATGGCCGTCTCTCCCGGAGGCACTAGGCTAGGGTCACCGACCGCAAAATTCGGATATCCCCATAATCATGTTCTTTAATCGATTGTTTGGCGTGATATGACATCACATATCTCGTTCTTTACCCGCTTGAACATTTCAATATTTAAAATGGGTCTCGAAATGTTATGAAGAATTCGAGGTTGATCATCGACTCTCAAGGTAGCTCTCTTGGATGATTTGCATTAGTGCATCTTCAACTTGTGAAAAGAGGCCGAATAATTAGATTATTCGGTACTTGTTTATTTACTCGATAAGACATTAAGTAAGGCCAACGGGTCATTCTCAAAAGATTCAACTCCACATCAAGATCACCGATTCTACAAGGTATGCTCCGTCGATGTTGTTTCCTAATTTCCATGGCACAAAACTCTTTTTGACAATAACTCACTCATCGAAACTCATCACCGAATAACTTTTAAAGCATCTTGATGTTTTAGCAAAATACAGATCGATCTCGGTTGAGCTTTGCCTTTGCTTATGCGACTTTAAATCCATGATTCTCCAAATAGTGAATAAGATCCTATTCTACTCAGTCCCTATCTCGATTAAAAATCCGGACTGCTAAACGCAATCCAAAAATCTTATCTACATCATTTGCGTTATATCAAAGGCCTTTAGATCTCCAAAGGACTTCAGCTAAGCCTTGCCAAACGTAGCCTAGTCTTTTGAATGAAAAGTAAGTATTCACGTGGAGAATTCACTAATTACTAATCATTTGCAATTTACTTTACATGATAAAATTGCTAGCTAAAAATACCTTGTTAAGGAAATTACTAGTTACCGATAAAATGATAATCGCTGATATAATTATTATGTAAGTACACATTGTAAACAGGTACCTCTCAGATGAGGAAGCTGAAAGTAGTAGTTATTTTCTCTGTGTTATTGGCAGGTTCTCATTAGGAGGAAGAGGAAGTATGTCCCCATAAATGGACATGTGTAATCTCTTCCATATGATTAGTAAAGCTTCCAAGAAGACGAATAACTTGTGATCCGGCATATGTTGAACCGCTCAAAATGGTAAAGGGAAGCAAAGTCACATCCATGGGCAGTTTTCTTGACGCAAACGACAGATGAGAATGGAGAAAACGGGAGGCTCACCTGGTCCAGATGCAGAAGAGGCGGGAGTTGTGATCACGTCCTTGAGCTGAGAATGCATGTCGTCGATGAAAGCCATCGTCTCCTGTTGAGGCTCCTCCATTGCTTCTCTCAACTCGCTAAGAACTGAGCAGTAAGCTTCCTGCGCGCGTCATCCGATCTGTCATCTTGATTTGCATAACAGCGCTTCTTCATTTTTCTTTTTTGGGTGGTTACTTCTGATATGAACATTCTCATCCTAATCCAACGTGAGCATCTACGTACGATCTGTTCGGAGCTTACAGTTCTTTTTAGCATGCACGAGGAGTTTAGCTTGATTTTGTCCCTCTTCTTCTTTACTAAGTGGCCATGTAAATGTTGAACCACAAAACCAAGTTATTTGGATCTTCAATTAGTATTTGTTTTCCTCGCATCATCTCTTTAGTTACGCCTGTTTTATATGATCACATTTGAAGTGCCTCTAGAGTCCAACCGAGTCAATCATCACATATCGTTTCGAAAGAAGAACACAAGAAGTTTACAATACTTTGTTTGCGCCAAGAGAAAATGCAATGCTTCAAAAAGCATTTGGAACATCAACAAGAAGTTGTCTAAAAAATTTGTGGCAATCATAGCATCTTGGACATATGAAAAATCGGATCAAGTATATCAAACACAGGCAAACACACTGGCAAGTGGTAAGTGAATGGCCTCTCTAACGCATCAATCATTGCATGTGCAAACTCTGAACTCAAATTCCTGAAGGGGAGAACCAAACTATCATGCAACTTTGCAAGTATCCAGAGCTCCTGTCCCTTCTTTAGTTGGGCAAACATCAAGTATTGTCGCTTTCAAGTGGATATAACAGATGCCACTTTCATAGATGGAGCCCTCAGAG
Source organism: Rhodamnia rubescens (assembly GCA_021437795.1). Classification (NCBI taxonomy): domain Eukaryota; kingdom Viridiplantae; phylum Streptophyta; class Magnoliopsida; order Myrtales; family Myrtaceae; genus Rhodamnia; species Rhodamnia rubescens. The sequence goes on along the minus strand of JAILYA010000005.1, from coordinate 6,352,994 downwards.
CTCAGTCACCCCAGATAAAAAAAAAAAAAGCAAAGTGGTCAAATCCCATCACTGTGGATTTGACTTGACTCATATTTCAGTGCCCTGTTAAAGTTCCGTATTCGACAGCGACACTACTCAAGAAGAATGGAGTGAAAAGAGAGGCCCCTCTTCATTGATTTGAATGTATATTGGGCATGCAAAGGTTGATACCATTAAGCAATGTTCCCAAAATTACAGTTTACCGCTAGACAGTAATGATCTTTTGCCTACATACCCACTTAAGTTTATCACAACTCTCTTTTGTGTCCCTAATAATATTCTTCGTGAAAAGGGTAGAGTTCATATCACAGAGAATCATGCAATTTCTCTTAAGATTGCAACTAAAGACTTGTTTAAAAATTGTGACTTCCAAAATTTACAGACAGTATTGACATATATAAACACCATTATTATGGAATCTTATATATTAAGAAATGAATTCGGTGTCTTTATGTAAATTTCCACTCGATAGGCAAAAGTACAAACTAGAAGTTAGAAGTAGGGAGATAGTAGCTTCTTTTATTATTTCTGGTTATGGGTCTTAAAACTGGTGATATTCCTTGTATTGATTTACACGCATAAGGTTTCGTTTCGTCCTTTGAATGCTTTGCTAGTGTGATGATCACTTATACAACCTAATCCGAGACAGGTTCACTTGTTTGTTCTCCAAAGAATGAGACACATACTGCAACACCATTGTGTTAACGAGCAGCTTACCATGAATCGGTCCAAATCAGATTGACTCGGCGTCCTGATCTTGGCTTCACCATGTTGATGTTGGCAACGGTGTACTTGTGGATTCATCATCGTCAGGTGAGCCATGACATCTTCGCAAGCTCCACCAACCTTCAACAGATGAAGCAGTCTTAGATCAGGAAAAGAAAATGGCATAATCACGTGTAAATGGTAGATCTATCGGTGTTTGATAGGTTTGTATTCCATGAAAATCACTTGAGAGGAGTGTGAAGGTGTGAACTTGCGGGTGTTTGTGTGTGTGTGTAGAGAGAGAGAGAGAGAGAGAGAGAGAGAGAGAGGACCCTCAAGCAGTTGAGGTGAACTTCAACAAGCTTCCCATACAGAGGGTGGTTTGATATGCTTCTCTTGAGAGCATCATCATTTTCACGTTGATCTTCTTCCGCTGCTGCTCCAATTTCTTCATCTTCTTCTTTAACACCACCACCATCATCTCCTCCTCCTCCTTTCAAATCCCTTTCTGTGACCTCACAGCAACCATCTCTCCGACCCTCCTCCATTTCTTGAAACCCTCTATACATGGCGACCCATCTGTCCCATGGCCAGCGCGTGTCTTTTATACCGCTTGCCGTATCCATGGAACCAACTATAAGCACGAGATATTATCATATGGGATCGACCCCATGCAGGCCATTTTGCATCTCTTTTAAGTGCACCAGATCAGAAGAACCCTACTGAGGATGAAAGGATGGGGGATTTGGCCTCCACTCACAACCCCCTGATCTTTTTGTGTCTTTCTAAATGTGTTGTTTGAAAGGAACACTTCAATGGAGTGTGTGGGGGACGGTTAGGGGCTCCTGTGTGTTCTCGAGCAACTCAAAATCTTTTGACAGTACAGGACTCTATATTTAGCTCAGTACGCTCAAATTTAACTTTCTCAAGTCCTGTATCTTTCCTCTCCCACTGCTCTCACCCCGCCATCTCACACACCCACCGTCGAAAGAAAGCTTCCAAAATGGCCACTGTTCAGTAATGGGGTGGGGGGGAGGGGAGGGATCCTTGTAGCTCGTCTGCACCAAGGGGAGATCGAAAACGAATGTACTTAAGAGTCCCACACCACTGTTCAAATCTGGTCATGGCCTCACTATAAATGTAGCAGTTGCACAAAAATGGTAAAAAGAAGTGATTGTGGGACTTGCGTCATTATGTGGCCATGAACACCAACCGAGAAAGTAACAGTTCGACCACCAGAAGAAATTATAATTGTGAATTTGTGACTCTCCTATTCTTTTTTTTTCCCTTTTTTTTTTATGTTCTTCTAGATGAAATGTTTTTTTCCCCTCTCTCTATCTCTCTATTTAGAGTTGGTTCGTTCCATGAAAAACAAATAATTTGAAAAATATTTTCGATCGCTTGCAAAAATAAAGGAATTAAAAAAAAATTCATAGCCTGCGAAAATAGTTATGCACAGATTATAAACGGTGATGAAAATATGTTTTGCTAGCTAATTTTTCAATGGACATGTATAATCATTTTTTGGTTTGCTCTCTCATACAAGATACCGATATCTCGGAGATTTTAGATACTTTCAGAGTACGAGACTCTCGTGCACCATAATCAATCGGTGAGTGGGATTGTAAGTCATTTTCTTGTAGGAAAAAAAAGTAAATAAGTCGCTCGATACTCAATGGTTGGATAAGGTGGACAGAGACAGTCGTGCTTCGTCCGCCAGGTGCTCGACGGTTTGCCCAAGAGGACCACCGCCGTTGCCGTCACAGCCGTGAGCCCCGATGCTGTCCCGGGAAGCCGAGAGCCGAAGTCTAGCCGACCGAGGACCAGTGTAGAATGGGTATACAAAAATAAGATGGACGATCAAGGCAAAGTTATAAGGAAAAAAAAAAGCCAAATTACTCGCTGAAGATTAGCCCAGTGGCCGGCTAGAGCTTGGTGGCCCTCACCCACCCTGGGCGAGGTCATTGCAGCCATGGGTGAGGTCGCCTCGCCTGCAGTTGTGCCTCTCAAGACCATGAATTGTTAAGGGACATCTAGTGTTGATCTATTGTTATTACTATCTACTAAGACTTTTAGGGCATGTTTGGTAAAACAAAAATTAGGTTCTAGAAATTTAAATTTTAAGTGTCAAAAATATGGTTGTATATTTTTTAGGCAGCGCTATTTCCACTTCTTGCATGGATTAAACACTCCCTTCATAGTATACCGAATATATTACCCCTCAATGTGGGGCTCATTTTGGTTTTTTTTTTTTTGTTCTTTTTCTTCCACTTTTCTCCTCCTTGTTCTCACTTGTGTTGAAGTGTATCGCCAACTTCTTCATCTTCGACCTCTCATATCTCTATGCACACCAATGGATTCGTTCCCAGAGGAACTTGGATCAACCCTAAAACCGCACACCCCTACTTTTTGTCCATCATGTTTTTCTTCTTTCTCTTTCTTGTTTTTTTGTTTTTCCGTAGTATACTTGTTATGATCGATATGGGAAATTGTCGAAGTCATTTGATTTCCAAATATAACGGAGGAAGCTTTTAAGAGTGCATAGATTAAGTACAAGTATAGTCAAGTCCATGAAGGAGGAGAATCTATGGAGTAGTTCTTTGAAGCAATTCTACTCATTTCGTGTTGAACAATCAAGAATCGGATGCATCGTGGAACCCCTTTGAAATTAGAATACCTCGGTGACTTTCATAATTACTTGATTGGAGTGATATGAGAAATCCACTCATGATCTTTAGACTGCGAATGAGAAGCCACTTTTTTGCGAATGTTTCTAAGTTCGATCGAATATCTCATTGCTCGAATTTACCATAAATTAACAAATGTAATAGACGGTACGAATAAAGAGAGAATTTGATTACGTTGATCGGCTCTTTGAGATTACTCATATAGATAAAAGAACAACCAGATCACAAAAGCATCACAAACTAAATTAACGAGAATCATTCTAAAAACAGTCTTGTTCACATTAAGAACACGACTTCTCATCTCCAATAATCATTGAATAATTCAAGAAGCAATATGTTCTAAGGCCGATACAATTCTTTTACCACATTGGTTGATATTTCTCATCGTTGAGCCTCGGATCGCGGGGAGGCGGCATCATCCTTAGATCCAGGAATCCCTAATCAACAAAACCACCAAGAAGAAAAAGGGCAAAGAAAGAAAAAGTAGAAACAAATAAAATAAATCCTAAATGGGCCCCACATTTGACTCTTTGCAAGTATAAATTCTAAAAGAGGAAAAAGCGAGGGGTAACATGGTATTCGAAAAGGAGTGTCTAAGGGAGCGCATGGCAAAGACTTCTACTTCGAAATCAATTTCTAACTAGAAGTTGATTTTTGTACTTCTACTTAGAAGCGAAGTTGATTTCCGACCAAAGAAATTTATTTGGTAAAGGTTGAAAATTTTCACTTCTAAAATATTATTAATAGGGGTGAGCATGGTTCCAGGGTAGAATCGGGAACCGAAAAATCGAACCGGCGATTTCGGTTCAATTTCAAGTTCCGATAAACTAGGTTCCAATTCCTGGTTTCACATTTTTAGGAACCGCAAGTTCCGATTCCGGTTCCTGGTTCTCGATGGAACCGAACCGGAACCCGAGTATCTAAAGTTCTAAACCCTAGTTTTAGCTTTCTAGTTTTTATTTTCATCTCATCGTCGTCTCTTAGTTCACTTTTTCCTCTCAACTCAAGACGCTTGATTTTTAGATTTGAAACTCTTGTTTCCTTGGCTATCATTGTCTCCCAAGTCCCCTCTCGTTTCTTAATTTCTTGCCGACTATCACTATGGCGGAGTTTAGAAACTCATATGAAACACTGCTTGGATTTCATAAAGGAAGCCAAGACTGCTTTATGCGAAAGCGCCTTATATAGGCAAGGTGGTGCGAAGAAACAAAGGAATCTCTATAATAGAGATCGACAAGTCGCACAATAATACAACTAACATTGACTCGGAGAAGTCTTTTTGTTGACAACACAAGCGACGAGCTCCTTTGCAACGGTTTTACTAAAGGACGGTTCATTAAAAAAAAAAACCATCTCGATTTACTTCGAAAATCGAAAGGCGAGCTCAAGGAATAGGCATAAATCTGCGACCACGATCGATTTCAAGCCTTTGGGGAAGAAGAAAACTTGTTATCTCTCTCCCTTTGTCGAGCTATCGAAGATTTGAATTTCGAAGGTACTCTAGAGAGTAACAAAAATGATATTTGATGTAATCCAATAATATTAATGTGTTGTTTCGTTTAATCTTAGGTCGTTAAATTTCGAGTCTCGTGTGATCAAAAGGGAAACTCGGGATAAGTCGGTATGCATGTGATTTTTCAATTGGCAATTTACGTTTATTTCATCACATCATGATTTGTGATTAGGATAATTGACTTACCGTGAGAATAATGAAATTCGTGTTTATGGGTTAGAAAGATGTCAAGGTTGTGTTTGTCTTGAAGGAAATTGGCAAGTTCGCGGGTACCTTGGAACCGGACCACGAAACCTCGTGACGGGGGTAGGTTCTAGGTTCCATGATATGCATGGTAGGTTCTAGATTCCGAAAATTAAGAAAGCATGTACTAGCGGGTAGGTTCCATGTTCCAAGTGAAACCTACCCAAAACTTGGAACCGTTCATCCCTAATTATTAATACAAAATCTTTTATGAAAAATTATTGTCGGCGGTCAAAAAATTTCTACTTCGTTTTTAATTTTTTTAAATTCCTTTAAAAAGTAATTTTATTATTAAAAATACAATTTACTTTTTAACAAATCATTATTTATTTTTTACTTCAGGTCCGAGACAGCGACTCGACGGCGGCAAAGGATGGCGGTGGTCGCGAAAATGGTCGACGGAGGGTAACGCTAGCGGCGGTTGTTGGTGGTGGGGGCGGGTGGTGAGGGCCGTTGGCGTGATCGGCGGCGGCATCGATAGGAGGCAATTCGAGATTAGCAGAGGTGGTGGTCAACGGTTGGCGGTAGTGGTCGAATGGTGATGGGCGGTGGCCGGCGGAGGTCAACAATGGTGGGTGACGAGGGCGATCGACGGTTGGTGGTGATCGGCGGTGGTTGACAGGTGGCAAGGGTTGCGGAGGGCGATGACAACGGCCGACGGAGGTCTATGGTGGGTGGCGACAGAGAGGTGGTCGATGGCTACAATGATTAGTTGTTGGCGGTGATCATTGGCGGCGGTGGAGGTGCGGGCGGTGGTCGAAAAGAGGGTAAGTGTGTAATGAAAAGATGATGAGGCAAAAAGTGCTTCTTTAGTCGAGAAGCAATTCTTTTCAACTTCTTAAATTGGAAGAAAAAATCACTTCGAAGTAAAAATTTTTACCAAACAAATTTCTACTTGAAGTTAAATTACCAAATAGATTTCTACTCCGAAACACTTCAAGTAGAAATCCATTTTCGAAGTGTTACCATGCGCACCGTAGGCTAAATTTGGAATGGAAAAAGCGCAGCTATTGTTTTTTTTTTTTTTTTTTGGTGATAATCAAAAATGGATTGATGAATATCATTAATTCCTTATCAAATATAGAAACAAACAATTATTGGTAGGTTTGATCAATACATTCAACAAGATCCTAATACCATCAATGATCTTTTTTTTTTCCAACGAATTAGCTACCCCTTCCCTTCATTACAAAAGTAGGTGGATTTTTTACTTAATTGAATAATTTAAGTAAAAACGTTTGGCTAAATATCTAAAAAAAACTTCAACTTTAACATTTGTGACAATTATATCCGAAAATTTTTTTTGGCATCATAAAAAATCCCTAAATTTTATTTTTGTCCCAATTTTATCGGTCTAATAGCGAAAAAAAATCAACTTTAGCATATGTCTCAATTATATCTAAAAAAATTATCTCATAAAAAATCTTCAATTTTTACTTTTATCTCAATTCTACTACCGTCAATCTTTTGTCCATAATTACCGTTAGTTAATCCCGCATGGGACGACGGGGTTTTAGATCGTTAGTCCAAATATCTCATTATCTAGCCTTTTTTTGGGTTGTGAGTACCGAAGAGAATAGGAAATATCTTGTTTTGAGTGACTTTATATCTCCCAAGCAATATATGAGGGAAGCAAATTACGAAGAGAAGTACATTAGTTTTTTCATGCTAACTTTATTGAGGTGTAATTCATTAATAACGTGAAAATGCCATATATGATTAACTAACGATGATTATGGACGGAAGGCTAACGATAATAGAAATAAGACAAAAGTAATAGTTAGAGATTTTTTATGAGACACAAAAAGAGTTTTGGATATAATTGAGACATATGCTAAAACTAAGAGTTTTTTTGTTACTAGGGTGAAAGAATTGGGACAAAAATAAAAGTTTGGGATAGAGTTGAGATAAATGTAAAAGTTGGAGGTTTTTTATGAGACAAAAAAAGAGTTTTGGATATAATTGGGACATATGCTAAAGTTGATAGTTTTTTTTTTTATATTAGGCGGGTAGAATTGGGAAAAAAAAAAAATTTAGGATAGAATTAGGACAAATGTAAAAGTTGGAAGTTTTTTATGAGACAAAAAAGAGTTTTGGGTAGAATTATCACAAATGTTAAAGTTGGAGATTTTTTTTTTTTTTGGTATTGGGCCTTTTTTTTTCAACGAATTAATTACCCCTTCCCTTCATTACAAAATTAGGTGGATTTTTTACTTAACCGAATAATTTAAGTCAATTCTATTTGAGGTTATTAAACAAACTTAATCTCATCGAGTGCTAACCGTTTGCGTAAGTACTTACTTATGTCCTTGTGCCGTGAATACTCTCTTCTCCTGCCGCATGCAATGACGCGAGACGTTATTACCAACTTTTGCAAGGGGGGGAAAGCAACGGAGAGAATGACGCACGGGTTACTTAAATTTTCTCTTATTTGCAATGTGAACCCCAAAAAGAAAAGAAATTTATCAATCTGGCCCCTAAAGTTTTCAAAATCGGGTCCACGTGTAGTTGTTCCGCACTTTGTCTTGGGTTGTTAGCTGACGTGGAGTGCCACCTCGACGTGGACCGGACAAGATAAGTGACATGGACTGCTACCTCATTCCCTTTTGCCCTTTTCTTCCTTCCACTCTTCTTCCTCCCTCCATCGCTTGATCGCCACCGTCGGCGAAGACCCAACAAGTTGCCAGAGTCGTACCACACTCTTCATTCTCTGCAATCACCACCAACAATCGCGCCATGGCCGGATTCTCTCTCTAATCATCACCACCACCAACTGCCATGTGTTCGACCTTAGCAGAGGTCACGCAACTACGGCTCAACGTTGCTCAAATCGATGCGTGAAGATGGAGAGAGATGGTGGGGCTGGTGACGGCGGCGGTGGCCGAGAGGCCGATGTAAATGATGGGTAGAAACGATATTCGTTAACAATCACCAGCCTTGCCGCCTCTGGATGATTATCCTAGGCCGGCATACAAGGATGGCCACGGAACTGATACATTTCCAATGGCCGAAAGAAAGAACGACATGGGTATACACCAGGACGATGAAATCGATGAATCAAAAGCATTTGAATTTTGGATTAATGACCCATTGCTCTAATTTGCACAATGACATGCTCCAGGATTCAACGAAGAACTCTCTACATTTACATTTTTCATCTTCAGAAGAAGCAAGCAACAGCGATACAAAAGCATATGATCATCCAAATGTAAACGGATGACGGGAAAGAAGTACCAAACAGGAAAAATTACAGCAGAACTTAGTCATCTCACTCGCTTAAGGCTTAGCATCGCACTATATCAAGCATAAGCAGTCTCCCAATCATCAACTACATCGACCGTGTCGTGGGTTTCATGAGAAGCTACATCATGCTGTCCTTCCAAATCTGAAACACCTGTTAATTTCATCTCGGAACGAGCATTTGACACGTTCCGGGCCGTCGCAGAAGCAGAGATCGGAGCTTCTTTTCCTTTGACGGTGGCAGAAGCGAGGGACCACCCTTGACCATCGCCCCATGAATCATTTGGCCCACCTGGCGCCTGAACTACAACCTTCTTCCATGAGCCGCTGCTTATATCAGCAAATCCAGGCCCTCGCCATGCGTTTGTGCCAAATGATTGCGAAGATGAAGCCCCATTCTGAAGAAATGAGACCGCCCCGTAATATACTGATCCATGATCCAAAGTCCTCATAGCAGTCGCTGCTCGAGTCATGTTGCTGAATACAGCCAATGCATTCTTGTCATTCAACCAAAGCAGCTCGCATTCTCCCCCGAACCTTAGGACCAATGCGCTCATATCCAATTCCCTAGGTAAGTCAAAGAAAGAGACAACATACCTCGGATCCATATCCACCAAAGGGTCAAAGGTTGGTGGGTTCAGCACACTCACGTTCATTGAGCCCTTGACACCGAGCACACGAGCCGGTGCTTTCGATTTAGGCGTGACACGAATAACTGTACAGCATTTCTGCTCCCGCCCGACCTCATGGATCGTGAGCTTCCACCTCTCTGCTATGAGCCTCACTGCCTCTCTCTTTTCCTTATGCATTGGACGGAACATGTGGACCTTGGTCGTGCTCCCTATGCTCTTGCCATGCAACAAGAATTTGCATCTATCCTCGACAGACAACACCCATTTGGGATCACGCCTGAAGAGGTCTGCCACCAACTCGGAGTTCTCTTTCATGCGAAGAGCATCCAAGTTCGGAGAAACAATGTTAAAAGCATCCGCAAGGACCCGCTTCCGTTCCAACTTAGCACACTCATCATCACACATTAGCTTCCTCTGTCCAAGAGGGATCCTTCCAGAAGAGGCCTCCAAATGCTGAAGCGGAGGCAATTTCTGGATAAGAGAAGCTTCACCTACATAAGTATTGTCATTCCCTCCAGCATCACATGGGACGTTGGCCTTAATCCGCCCACAAGAACAGACTATTGTGACAATGAACTCGCATCTCACATCAGGACAAGGATATGAAGGGTGACAAGGTGATTTACACATATGCCTACAGGCCCTCCTTGGAGCACCACATACTTGACCACACGAAGCCCTCAGGTGGGATTCATCAGGGGCATCAGCGTCGCAAGGTGCCGGATGACAGGTGCGACCACATGCGTGCAAACCGCAGCGCCTCGTCTTGCTGCATAGTTTGTTGCACGTGATGTTATTAGAGCTCCCACAAGGTATGTTCCTGAGAAGAACATGCCCACCAATGCACTGCTTGACCACAGCCACTGAGCAAGGCGGACAATCCCCGAAGTGGCAGCTGTGAGAAGGCGTGTGACCACAAGCTTGGACAACAGAACAGGGGAGCGGACACGAAGGTGGAGGAGTCCCACAAGGCAATGGAGGTGGGATAGAAGTTCTGCCACAAGCACAGCTTAAGTCGGTAAAGATGCTTCGGAGGCAAGGAGGGCAATGCCCGCTGTGACACAGCACTTCACATGAGTGCTGTCCACATCTGAGCTTTTTATCACACACCAGGGTGCAAAAATGTTGAGTCATGTCGGAACTGGATTGAGGGCAGCAACGGTCGCTGCATCTATGCCTGCCGCAGTTCTTCTTGCCACCACACGGTTTCTCACACGTAAATATTTCATCCTTCATCTTGTGGCATGGCACTGTACGTGAAGTCGAGCCACAACGGCATTTCTGGATCATAGGAACTAAGCACGGTGCGCAATCTCCGGCATGGCACGTGTCTTTACACCGGTGAATTCCACACGTTAGGGACTTGTCACAGGTCTCCGAACATGTTGGAATTGGCTCCAAACAACTCCGCCTTTCTTCTGGCAGATCAGTTTTGCCACAATAGCAAGTTTTGACCCTGCTAGGAAGTGATTCACATTCCCCGCAAGGACCTGGATGGCAGATCTCATGGCATTTGTGATTGCCACAACCGAGTTCCTCTCCACAAGTTGAACCACAAGAGAACACACCTTGTTCAGCTTCTAGTTCTCCTTTCAAATCCATGTCGCCACATGGAACAACCTGTACCTTTCTCTTGCAGAAACAAGAAGCGTCAAACAGAGCGTGGCAAGGGTCACAAGGGCCCATGTGGCAAATTTCTACACACCAATGGCGTCCACATTCAAGTAGCTTACCACATTTCTGACCGCAAGTAAGAAGAGACTTTCGATCAGAGCATCGTGTCGTAATTATTTCTTTCCCACAAGGGCATGGCTGTGGCGGAGCAAATGCCTTACAAGGAGGGCATGGACCAGGATGACATTGCAAGACGCAGACATGAGGACACAAATCATCCTCAGCCTCGTCAACACTTGAGGCCCGACCCTGCAATGGCTTCCCCGCAAGATTCGCCGCACGAATGTGGCGTCAAATAGAAATCAGAGGGAGGATCCGTCCTCTTCCCACAGAAGCATAGATATTTGATCTCGTTTGAAGGCGTGAGCTGCACCTTTTGACATCCAGGGCACCGCCAGTTAACACCCCCATTCTTCTCCACAGACAGATCTGAAGAGGTGGGAGCACGAGCCCACTTCCTGATACAGTTCAAGTGGAATATGGAGCAACAGCTCGAGCACGACCAAATGGGAGCAGTTCTGCGAACCATATCGCAACATATCATGCATTCAACAGTGCCCTTCATAAGCTTCTGCTGAATTTCCTGTGCGAGCTGAGGCAAGTTCTCATCCTTCAGGCTCTTCCTTTCATCCATAACCGTCCTTTCATTTCCTCTCTCCTTCTTTTGTCCATTGAGGCGACTCCAATGAACTTTTGAGCCATGACTAGCTCTGTGTCCTGAAGTACAAGCTGTTCCTCCATTACTGCCATTTAAGTTCGAAGTGTTGCCTCTAAGCCAAGTGGGACGATCAGAACTCACACTATCTGTGGTGGGGTTTGAAACCGAACTCGATGGTGAGTTCAATACTGCAGCACTTGGAGATATTCCACTTCGTACCCACTCTTCAGGAGCAACTCGGGAAGGAAATCTTCTAGAACCTCTTCGATTTTGTTGGACTTGAAAGCTCATAATCTGGATAAGCAGGTTTGCAGAAGACTCACTATCCCCCAACAAGACAGACCAAGGCACTGTTAAATCCAAGAAAGAGATTGAGTCACAATCTATTTTTGTCTAGACGTCTCCAGTACAGAAAGAAAAAATCACAAATTTTCAATGGTGGCAGATCCTGCAAGTTGTGATTCACCAACTCACAAATTATACAAGACGCAATGCCATTCTGTCTCGCTATGCAAGAAACATGAAACTCGAAGCTTTAGGAATGTGATATAACCACTAGAGTACGTTGACCGCCAAATTGCGGATATTAGTGATCGGTGTGATCAAAGCAGTCCAGGGTCAGAAATCTCTGTTGTCAAGAAATGATGTGTGGCAGCATTTTAAACACATTCTAGTTCAGTTTATTCACTTTTTAATAGTCGACACTCTACGAGATCTCTAGACCTCATTCTTCCACTACTACTACTCACCTCATCTTTTTCTTCCTCCTCTAATTTCTCTCTTCATCTACAATTCTCCGTCCGTCTCAACACCCCCTATTATTATATCTCTACCAATCTCTGGTTTAGCTAGTGTAATGAAAGATCATAACACCAGTCAATCAGATGCTATGTTTGCTATGCCAGTTCCTGAATTCTATGGGATTTCAGTGCGTGGTTCAGAACATCAGAAACCCCACAACCAAGCAGACATGAAATCTTCCAATCGAACCTTCAAAACAACAACAGCAGCAGCAGCAACAATAACAACACCGACAGGAGGAAAAACGTGGATTTGAGACTTCCAAATCTTGTGTAATATAGCAGGATAACGAATAACAAAGCAGCCCCCCACAACACAAGACCACAACAGAGATGAGGTAGTCCTAGGGGAACATATCCATGACCAACTTTAAGAAAAGTGGAGCGACATTGTTACCTGTCAAGAAACAAATTCAAGAAATCTGCAAAACGACCCGCCTCCTGGGATTCAACGATTTCCTTGAAAAGAAAGGAACGAAATCCAAAAGAACTCTTCTTGATTTTCCTCCTCTTCTTTTCCTCTCCGGAGTTCTTGGATTTCTCTGACTGAGAAACCCGACAAGATGGCTTTGTTACGAGCAAGATGAGACAGCATCGTGGGATCGATTTGGTACATATATATAGGTTCATGTTGGGGCGGTGTCGTGAAGCCTCCGCCTTGGAGCCGAAGGAATTCGGACCCGCAATCCGCCGTCACCGCCACCGTCAACGCGCGGATTTGACTTTTGAGTGCGTGGTGAGCACACCAGAGCCGGCGCAATGGACTTGGGCTCGCCATGCCAATTAGAGCTTGGCCCATACGATGAAGTTTACGACTAAGCGGCCCAAAACTTGGGCCTTTTTCTTTTCGTGCTAAGTAAATTGTCGATGCCTCGACCCCAAAAAAAAAAAAAAAAAAATATATATATATATGTTTGTCGATGCCCATTATTGATCCGAGGTTCGATTCGCTCGTCCGTGGATTTTCCCTTTCCTTTCCCCGCATTTCGCTCAAAAGGGTAGAGCTTTGAAGGGTCTCTTGGGAATTTGATCTCGACATGCTAAAGTTTTATATAAGTTGCGAATTGTACCGACGAGAAAAAAAAATACGGCTCGCTCAACAAAAATAAATAAATAAATAAATAAAGGCGAATTTTTGTGTCAACTTACTTATGCTTATATTTGTATTAACATGACAGAGAAGCATTAAACATCCGATCGATAAGGTATCAAATAGGTAAATTAGGTCGGATTTGGCTCGAATTGAATATGCAAAGACCCATATTGATCCATTTGACATTTTTTACTCATTTTCATGCTATATAAATCTAGTGACCCATACCCGACCCTACTTATATTGTTAAAACACTTCAATAGTAAAATTCAATTTAGAGAAAATTGTTTCTTATACATTTTTAATGACACATATATATATTGATAAATTTATATTTAATAATTTTTTTAGTTTTACTAAAACTTATTTATAATCCATCAAGTTTCTAAGTAACCCATTTATAACCCACTTTTAAAATATAAGCAATCCATTTATGACCCATCACCATGAAATATGGGTCAAATATGGGTGTTATATCCATTTTGCACATCTACTAGCTGACCACGAGCATCGCCTAATTCGATCTCATCGCATCATGAAGTGATGGTTGCTCGGTTGTAATCTATCATCAATCGGTTAATGTCAAAGAGTTTCCAAGAGTGTTTTTTTCCCCCTCGATCGGTACTTACAAGGATCCAATCAAAAGTACTTGGGACTCTCGTGCATGCCGATCATCACACCTATTCGAAACTAACGCGATTGGGTTCATCCAAGCCGAACGACAAAGTTGTTCTAAGGGAAGATGTGCTGAACTAGGTAGGCATATTCTTGTTCATTCCTTTGTGCTGTTTCGTTAATTGCTAGTGCAGTGGGACAAATTTTACGGGGGCCTTCGTAATTGATGACAACAAAATTGCAAATTAATCGTTTTTTTTTTTTTTTGGCCTTTTGTTCTCTCCGTTGTCCAACAGAATTTGGACATGTTGTGTGCCTCCACAAGAGAGAGAGATTGCCTTTGGTAAATTGAAGCGGACCTTGTTGAGGTTCGGTCGCACAATGGAAGTCCTAGTAAGCAATGCACATAATTTTAAGTATACAACAACATTTTCAAGGAACTTTCTTAAATAATTAACAAACGTTGCTATCGGTGTTGGAGAGATGGTCGCGTGGGACCCCCAATCCATGCCTAGTCGAGGCATAAAACTATACAACACAACTCCCCTGTTTATTTTATGAATCCAACGTGTACCAATATGGGGAAACTATAGAAAAAAGTTTAATCATGTCGCGGTATGTCGATTCGGTCATAAATTTTTAATTTAGCTATTTGAGTTCTAAATCTTTGGAAAAATTGCTAATGTAATCCATCCGTCAATTTTGGCCTAAATTCGTTGACGTAGACGTTAATCATTTTATGTGGCATAACCAAATAGCAATAATATGAAAAATTTCTATAATTAATTATTTTTTTATATTTAAATTTATTTTCTTTGTCTTTTTTTTCATTCTTTCACCGTCGGATGTTGGGCCTCGGATTTGGCTAGCGATTGGCTAAAGGTGATGACTGCCAAAGGTAAGAAGGGTCGACTCACCAACCTGATGAGGCTTGGCCTCGCCAAAGATAGGTAAGGGTCAAACCTCGCCCAAAGCTTGGATGAGGCTTGCTTCACTGGCCACACGTTAGCGAGGTCAAATCTCGCCCAAAGCTTGTGTGGCCGATCCTCGCCGGCGTCTAGCGAGGTCGCCCCCGCCCGAGGTGGACAAAGACAACTCTCGTCGATCATCGCCTTAGCCAATTTTCAAGCCTCATCGGAAAAAGAATGAAAAATATATATAAATATAAATGCCCCATGTAAGCGTTGTTTTTTTTGTCAAAATTGGCCTGGATCAAATATATTGGCAAATTTTCAAAAGGTTTACGACTCAATTAGTTAAATTGAAAGGTTTAGAATCTGATTGACACAAATATAATAGATTTTGGACCTTTTTGTATAATTCTCCCAACATACATGATTTGTTTGCTGATAAAATGAAAACCATATCATGTATTTATTCAAACTTAATGGTGATAGATGGAGTTGATGACCCTAATTTAATGGCGATACATGCAACAACTTAATCCTATGTATGCGTGTGTTTTTTCGAGTCGTTCTTATATTATAGTTTTCCACTTTTATGCATGGCTTGATTCTAGTTTTAATTAATTGTCAAAACTCCTAATACTTAAGAATTGTGCTAATTCATTTATATAATTGGAAAATCCCCTCCTTTAAAATAATTTGTTTCGATCAACATTAACTATGTAACCATTATCTACCATGGTGGCTCTTATAGGCGCATATTGTGTGGTTAGGCGCACTTAGGTTCGATTCCCTAACCGAGCACATGTGATATAAGTGGGGGGCAGCGGTGGGTTCTTGTCTTAGTCTTCCGATGATTAGTTAAGGTGCGATGCATTTCGACACCTCTATTATATATAAAAAATAAAAACTATGTAACCATTCCATATTTTCTCGTACCTTTCTATATTTCAAACACATTTTCATTTCTAAAATTCTAAGATGGAGTAATGTATATCTTTTTTCTAAGACTAAACATACTCTAAGTCCGAGTCTGAAATAACATAAGCGAAAATGAGGAAAACTAGGAAAGGCTAATCGTTGTTAATTTTTAAAATCTATGCATATAAATGGTATGCCCACGGCTTTAATTTGATCTTTTCAAATTAGTTTTTAAAAGATATGTATCGCACGCTTCGCTCAACGGCCACTTACATATCTCCACTTTGAGAATATCGAACACATCCCGAGTGTTCTTGGGTAATTAGGTCTTTTCGATACGGGACTTTGCCTAGAGATAGATATAAATGGTACATGCAAAAGGAGAGATCGTACGATCGGTAGGAATGAGCGGTTCTCATCCGTCCGATTCTTCTCAAGAATCGAGAATCGGATCGGTGGTTCCCAATTCCCAATTTTCAAAATCGTGGACCGGATTGACGGTCGTGGTCGGTCCGGTCCATTTCTTGGGCGGTCCAATGGGACCGGTAAATTCGAGAGACAAGCAAATAGTGTGAACAACGGAAAACTCAATGCTTAAGGAAAATTCATTCTAGATGCATAACATAAGAGTCAGTGGTAACAGCCTCTAAATTAATTTTTCTGAAACAAACATCCAATAAGAAATTCTGTTTGGTAATGATTTAAAATTTTTACTTTTGAAATATTATTAACAAAATCTTAAACGTGTTCGATTAGGCAAGTCCCCACAAACGAAAGATACAGCTAAGGGCAAAGCAAGAACTCATTAAAACTGTGAAGCAAAGAAACAAAAAGAAAACGAAATTTTTATAATCAACAAACAACATAAGTCAAAAAAAAGGCATGCATCTGAAGATTCCACTTGGTAGTGTTTTTAGGGAAATTCCCTCCGCAGTTAGCAAAAAATGAGAATAATGCATTACCGAGAGAGCCTCATTACCGAAACAAACATCTACAGAAACGAAACTTGATGCTTAACAAGACTCATCAGCCTCTTTCGGGTGAGACCTATCGATCCAGACCATAAAAACAAGCAAAGAAACTGAAAAGGAAGAAAACCAGGATGAAGTTTCTCGGCCCGGTGTGAGTTAGCAGATGGGATGAGAACTAGAGGAGAAACTACTCAAACAAATTGAACTATGTCATTTAAGTCCAGTGGGACCAGTAACCTCGTGAGACGTGATAGAGGTCTCGGGAAGAAAGAAGGAAAACACTAGATTTACAGTCATATTTAAAAAAAATAAAATAAAATCGATCGATTTGATCCGATTCTGTACTCTTGGAATCGAGAATCGGACAACCGACAACCGATATCAATTTTAAGGACTAGGAACCGGATTGCCACCCACCTGGAACAACAATCGGACCATCGGTCCGGTTTAATCTGTCCGATTTGCTCACTCCTAATGGTCGTTAAGTTAAAATGGGGAAAATTGCCAAAAAGGGTGCTAAATATTTTATATTTTTGCTAATTCGATCATAAACCTTTTAAATTTGCCGATTAAATCATAAATATTTTTACCTTTTGCATAATCAATCCTATTCTTTGGAAATCGCCGATCTTGAAGCTGGATAATTTTTAATAATTTTTTAATATTTTCATATAAAAAATTAATTTTTTTATTTTTTACCTCTTTTTTTTCTCGGGCTTCAAGGCTAGCAGGGGCTTGCGACCCAACCCCAAGGGCGAGGGTTGGGGCCCTTGCCCTCGCGGCCACGGTGGGGGTCTAGGCCAACTCGCAACCTCACTTGGCTAGGGGGGCGTTGCGGCCCTATGGCCGAATCTAGCGGCCGCAAGGGCTTCGTGGCCTTCACCTAGGGTCTGTCGGGGTGCCAGCCCCACCGGCTCTCACCCATTCGGCGGGGCCATCGACCTCTTCATAAAGAAAAAAAAAACAAAGGAAAAAGATTCAAAATTTAAAACAATTTGAAAAAGTTATAAAAAATTTATTAAAAATTGTCCACACCAGCTATTTTCGACGAACAAAACCGAATCGATAAATTTAAAAGGTTTAAAATTGAATTAATAAAAGTGTGAAAGATTTAGAATTTTTTTTTGTGATAATTTTCCCCTTCAAATGGGATGTGTTTATTTGTGCTTTCAAAAAAAAAAACATAAATACGGGGTCCAGACCCCAAATTCAAACGATTGGGATCATCAAATCCAAAAGGATTATACCCATGGACTTGGACTATCGAACACTTTAAGATGCACACCCTTATCCCACGCCCCAAACGGAGTAAAAAAGAACACGTAACGATAATAAAAAGGAAAGAAATCTCATTTTTTTTTTTTTTTTTACCAGAGATGTCATTCCTCGTAATGTCGTCAAGTTTCCAACTCAGGGACTCGATGCGTTGCGCATTTAGGTTAAGGCTCCGCTAACTCAACTCCGAGTCCCGGTTTCGCAGAGAGAGGGCTAATTCCGTCTCTTCGGCATGGAATTTTGCTCGGAGACATACGAAGAACACTTATTAAAGCAAGAGATAAGTTAACTAATTCTCGGCAAAACTCAAATCCCTTTTCGTGATCTTTCGAAAAAAACACAAACGCATGTGTATTTTCTTCAGGTCCCGACCGTGAATTCACATGCTCGACATCATCAAATCGGCCCCCAAAAAAAAAAAAAAAAAGGTGAGACATCGACATCATGGGATTTGGACCGTTAAGCCCTTTCGGATCCACTAACCCCTTATCCCAAAGTCCTAAAATGGGAGGCAGAAGATGCCTTTTCCTCGATCCATTCATCGCATTGGGGAGGTTATACTCCGTTGACTTGACTCAGCTTCCTCAGGAGACCATGCTGTGAAAAGGGTTTCTCATAAACCGTAAAACTCTCATAAAAAGAGGAAATAAAATTAAGGATTAGTATCGCAAAACATTTCACGTCGATTTACTCGTGATAAATTTATTTCTAACTATTTTTTTATTCGGACAAATTTATCAATATAAATTTGTTTTGATTACCGAACCCCCAAACCGATGCGCCCACTGAGCTATGAAATTTATCCGAATCAATTTTTTTGGATCACAAAAATATCATCAATCGGTTTAGGTTTTAGCTTTATACAAATTTTACCCGTTTTGTCATTGTAATTTCCGCTAAATTGATTTAAATATAAAAAATCTTTTGGGGTTATCTGGGTGAACTTAACTGCTATGATTCTCGTGTGATCGTCGATTCGATTTTCGATAAATCTTCAAAATTTACCATTCATTAATTTCCTCTAAATTGATTTACTATCATGAAAAACTCCAAACGGAATATACCCGTGACAAACGGAGGGTAAAATATCTCAAATCGTAAATCTGTCAATCGCCACGCGTCATCCAATTCAAGAATAAAAACTAACGAAAAATAAATTTATTATAAATATATTAATTTAAGGATTTTTTTCGCGACATCAACTCTAAAAGTGAAATTAACATGTGTAACGAATAGCCAAAGAGCAGGGGCAAGGGAAGGGGGCCAAAAGTGGAGCTCCGGTCAGGCGAGGCCACGGCGGTACGGTGAGCGGTCATGCGGTGGCACCCACCGCATCGATCGACACCTACCCCTTCATCATGACATTGAACGATCAAGATTCAAGACCTTGACTTTTAACCTACTAACTTTCTTTGTTTTCGCTTCTTTTTTTTTGTTGTTCAGAATTTTCAACAACAAAACAACTCCCCTTTATTTTTAATACTTTTAGAATTTTTTTATTTTATTAGTGTTTTGGATTCGACTAAGGTCGGGTCCACGATCGATGACGTAAAAATCCCTTCAATATTATCAATTTTGTTTTTTTGGAAATCGTTCTAAATTTCCATGAACCAGCTCTGGATTTTGGAAAAATGTGGGGGTGAATACAGCTCATCCGTCTCTCCGATAATCACGCGCCCACTCCCTCGTCTCTCGCTCCTCCATTCTTCCTGTTTCTCTCTCTATCTCTTGATTATATATGTTGAGGATTGCAGGGAGAGGCAGCGCTTTGATCTGAGGCCTCCTCGTACTCTCTCTCTCTAGCTGAAGCTTTGTGGTGTTCGTTCTCGCAGAAGAAGAAGAAGAAGAAGAAGAAGAAGAAGATGTCTCTGCTCTCGGACCTTCTGAACCTCAACCTCTCGGACACCACCGAGAAGATCATCGCCGAGTACATATGGTACGTACCCCTCGGATCCAAGCCGGGTTCTTCCGTTCGCATCGTGATTCCTTACGCACCCTTCTGGTGTTAACCGCTGGATCTTACGTTTCTTGGCGTTCTTTTTGTCTGAAGTGGAATCTGAATCTTGGTTTCCCATGAATCTTTCCTTCTTTTTTTTTTTTTCTTTTTTGGACCAGGATCGGTGGATCCGGTATGGACTTGAGAAGCAAAGGGCGGGTATAACAATTTCTTTCCTCAGCTTTTGAGAAAAAAAAAAAGAGTTTACATGTTGATGTTTCCTGTTTTACTGGATCTTGACTTTAGCTTCTGGGTAATTTTCTTGGTCGTGTAGACTCTTAATGGGCCGGTGAGCGATCCGGCGAAGCTTCCGAAGTGGAACTACGACGGCTCAAGCACTGGCCAAGCTCCCGGCGAAGACAGTGAAGTCATACTATAGTATGCGTTCTCTCTCACACATCTCTCTATAATTCGATTCTTGGGATGTTGATAAGTGAAATGGCCTATTTTTGGTGTCCTTTTGACAGTCCCCAAGCAATTTTCAAGGACCCATTTAGGAGGGGGAACAATATTTTGGTGAGTGAATCTTGGGAATCTCTTTGTCTTTCTACTTTTCATTCGCTTCCAAACCATATATTATAACGATCGCAAGATTATAAAATTTGTTTTTTTTCCCCCATTTAAGCGAGCATAGCAGTAGCACCACCTCTTTCCTTATCTCCCCTTAAGAAAAACTGATCATGGTGTGAGCTCTGTGCACTCTCCATAATTGAAAGGTCATGTGTGATGCTTATACTCCTGCTGGAGAGCCCATCCCCACCAACAAGAGATTCGATGCTGCCAAGATATTCGGCCAACCGGAAGTTGCTGCCGAAGTGCCCTGGTACGAAAACCCAGAATTTGCTCGTCTTAATCGCGTTTTGATCCGCTGATTTCGGCACAAACTCCGGATGCTAATGAGGATCTGGGGATTGGGAAAAAAAAAACAGGTACGGGATTGAGCAGGAGTACACCTTGCTGCAGAAGAACGTGCGGTGGCCGCTCGGCTGGCCGGTGGGAGGTTACCCTGGACCTCAGGTGATTGATTAACTTAGGACCGACCTATGCTTGTTATCTTTGTCATCCTTGTATGTGATTAGGGCTTAGTTAAACATGTTTTAAGTCTCTATCTCCAGTTTGCTTGGATCTGTCTTAGCTGCAGCTTTGGCTCTAGTTAAACACATTTGTGTGGTTTTGTGCGTGATTCGACAGGGACCGTATTACTGCGCTGTTGGAGCCGACAAGGCAATGGGGAGGGACATCGTGAACTCTCACTACAAAGCTTGTCTTTATGCTGGGATCAACATCAGCGGCATCAATGGCGAAGTCATGCCCGGACAGGTATACTTAACCTCCTCGAACCCTTCAAAAACTCAGAAAAAAGAAGAAGAAGAAGAAGAATTTGTCCCGTTTCTTTTCTTTCCTGTGTTCTTGAAATTTCCAAGATTTGTTGCTTCTGAACAAATTTATCGTAATTATGACAGTGGGAATTCCAAGTCGGCCCTTCTGTTGGCATCTCTGCAGGAGATGAACTGTGGGTGGCTCGCTACATCTTGGAGGTACTTAAAAATGGGACATTTATTCATCTATTTTAGCAATTGCCACTTTTTTTTGCCCTTTCATTGTTCTTGATGAAAGTTGAAGTAACTCGGTGATTTTGCATTCCTATCGACAGAGGATCACAGAAATTGCTGATGTTGTCCTCTCCTTTGACCCCAAACCCATTCAGGTCAACCCAGACTTCCCAAGCTGTTTGTTCATATGCTTCATTGTAACATTTGTCTCTAGGTATTGACTTTGTGGATTGCAATTTCTTTTGTTTTTTACTTTCAATTAGGGTGACTGGAATGGTGCTGGTGCCCACACAAACTACAGGTAAATTTGCACAAAAGCATTGAATATTATCAAATTCCTTTCTTGACTTTCTGAAAAGCAATTGCTTATTTGGAGGTGTTTATCTAGGGAAAATGGATGTATGGACTGTTGAGTGTGTAGTGCTTGAGATTTCTAATTTGAATTTGACTGTTGTGGTTTTTTACAGTACCAAGTCGATGAGGAATGACGGTGGATATGAGGTTATCAAAAAGGCGATCGAGAAGCTCGGACTAAGGCACAAGGAGCACATTGCTGCATACGGAGAAGGCAACGAGCGCCGCCTCACCGGACGACACGAAACAGCCGACATCAACACCTTCTTATGGGTAATTGAACTCTCATTTTTCCATTCAATATACTATGCCTTTAGAATAGACCAAAGAGTCAAGTAATCTTCTTTGCAGTTTTCACGATTCCATGTTCATGCTATAACAAGTCATGTGAGTTGCGCTCTTCCGACCATTTGACATCCGTCAAGTGGGTCTAATGCTTAAAAATGGTAGCCCGTCCGACGTTAGAAATCACAAAAAGGTTTGGCTGAATGATCAAGGTAGAGAGTTCGATGAAGCCACGTGCATCAGCGCAAGCTAGCCATGGCTAAAGATTCGTAAACCGAGCTAATCTCAAATATGGGTGTCTTATTATTACCAGGGCGTGGCGAACCGTGGAGCGTCGATTAGGGTTGGGAGAGACACGGAGAGAGAAGGCAAGGGCTACTTCGAGGACAGAAGGCCGGCCTCCAACATGGACCCTTACGTGGTGACCTCCATGATTGCGGAGACCACCATTCTCTGGAATCCATGAAAAGACCAGAGACGATCGAGAAGAGGAAGAAGCCAACCACCACCGATTTGATTTTTTCTCCAAGTGGAAAACAAGAACATCCGTTGGGCTTCTCTCTTGTTGTTATGTCCTTCTTTGGGGAGTGCTGGTAGCCATAAAAAAAAAAATTGTACCTCGTTCTGTTGCCTTTTCTTCTTTCAAGATTGGGTGGTCTTATGTTAGGGTTAAGATCTTAGTAAAATTTCAAGGTCGTGTATATTGCCTCGGGCGTCTTCGGACGTCCAGGCATTTACCACGTCCCCGTTTGCATTTATGATTGAATAAAGTCAGACGACTTTCGTCACCAACTTAGAAAAGGGTATGCAAATTTGGAAGATGCATAAGTAATTATTATTATTTAGTGTATCTTCGTTTACGTCCGCCGGCGGACGTCACCACCAGCCTCGCCATTGTCGGATGAATCAGGTCTTGAAATGTCATCGCTTCGAGAATTGCCCACCCCTGTTTGCCTTCGAACAGCAATCACGACAACACACGATAGCCGTGTCGGCACATCGAACCGGTTCGGTAATCAACAGAAGTTTGAAATGATCAAAGTAGGGGAGATAATTCAGGTAAAGAAAACGTCGAGATGGTTAAAGATGGCGAACACTTGGCGAGATAAAGATCCACACAACCATCGGACAGAGAACTGTGGCTCACGTGAAACTACTTAATGACTTGGGTGCGTCTTCCTTATCCTCAGAAGATGCCAAAGATTCAGATGGCGTTTGTTTATCAAAAACTTACCAGATTTCTAGATTCGGCCGCCCACAAAAAAACGAAGATAAAATCGAAAAGTAAAAAGAGGTTGAATTATGTATCGTGCGATTCTGAGGTGAGAATTATTAGGTCAAGCATCCAGATCTTTGAATCGGTCATTGGAAGATATGGTGGGCGTAGTCTTGGGAGCTACTCTTCCACGAATCTCTTTTAGCTTAACAGCCACACATCCACCAACCACACCAACCCCCACAAGCGCGGCTAAGTCTGTCGCCCATCACTCGTCTGCATAATTGAATCTCTGTGATCCCACCAGTTCTGGTCGCGGGGAAAGAATCACATCGCCCAGGGTTTCTTCGGTTCGGTTCTTGGTCAACTGCAAAAAGTAACCAAAAAAAAAAAAAACCTAGATTTATTTATTTATTCTGTCCATCTCCATCTCAAGGTAGCCATCTGAAGTATACAAAGCCGTTAAATGGGTGCATCAAATCGAATTTGGATTGATCCGATTTATATTGATCCATTTTCATACTATTAAAATTTAGCGATCCAAGGGAGCATGAGCTCGTTCGAGGCCGGCAGGCTCAAAGTTCGGCAGATCCCGGTGAGCCTCGAGCTCCCCCAAGGCCGGTGAATTAGGGCTCGCCAAATCTCGGCGAGACTCGACCTCGGCCAATCCAATCAACCACGAGGTTGCTAGATCCCTATGACCTCGGGGGTCGCCCGATCCCGATGACCTCGAGCTCACCGGTGGCCGTTGTTGGCCACTTGCGGCAAAGGTAGGAGAAAAAAAAAAAGAGAAAAGAAATATAAAAAAATAAAATAATAAATTATTAAAAAATATTTTTATTTTTTTAAATATTCAGAGATAGTTATCTTAGCCAACCCATTTATGAATTATTTAAAATCCATTTAGGGCCTATCAAGTTTTTAAGTTACCATTTATGACCCACTTAGCTTGTTTTTAACAATCTATTTATGACCCAACACCATTAAATATGGGTTAAATATGAGTTCTAAATCTATTTTACCACCTCTAGAAGCATAGTATACGAATTTGAATAAGAAAATAATCTAGAGAAATAGAAGAAATTAGCTTAATCTCCAACCACAACCACCTAATCCCAAGAAAGGCAACACATGCGCCTAGGGTTATCGGATGTTGACGTCGAGGTGTGCATTGAATCCTTTGTTCACAAGTTTAAACCCACTTTGGTTTACTTTGAAATTGGATTATTTAAGGAATAGGAGCCCCATTAGTCAATAATCATACTCCGGATTTGGTATCATCTCTCTTATATCATTGGTCATTAGATCTTTCTCAAGGAAAATGACTAGATAGATAACTAACTAAAGATATTAAATCCACATATGTGGGAGAGTTGCCTCCAGAGTCATATTCTCATCTTCCTTCTATGATTCGCGCGCTTCGTATGCTGTACTCGCGATTTACTTACGATTCCGTATCAACTCGAGATCCTGCAAGAGAGTTGCTGCAAGAACGTGACGTTAACACGATATGATCCGTGCGATTGAGGGGTTGATACATTTCGAATTGAGTAAATGCTCCCAAAGTTAAACCGTTCATCTAGAATCATATATATCGCCGATTACTAATCCATTTTCTTGTACAAGCTAGTCATATCTTGTTATGGTAAAAGGAAAAACTATTCAATCATTCATAAACTTAATATGCGAATGCCAATTTAGTCATAAACTTTTTAATTTTGATAATTTAGTCTTAAATTTTTGCTCAAAATTATTGATGTGGCGGTCCGGTCGTTCTTCGGTTATGTTATGTGGCATACCGCAACGTCAATAATTATTGGCAACAATTGAATTGAAGGTTTATATTGAAATTTCGAGAAAAAATTTAGTAGAAAATTAGTAAAATTGGATAGGGTAAGAATGAACCGACATCCGTATGGATAGGTTTATAATTGATCGGGTAGTTTCGCGATAAACTACAAAGTAAGCAACTGATGAAACTTCCAAGACACAAGCCCCAAATTTAGCGTAGTTGGTCGGAGTGTCAAGAGCCTTTTTGATTAGAAAATGGAGGTCACCCGTTGGAATCTTATCAATTATGTGCAAACCATTTCTACTTAGGATCACCTACAAAGAAAACAGGTCTGAACTGAACGGAAATCCCCCCGTCCTCCACACCCATGACACTCATACGACGTATCACGAGTCATGACTAAGCAACATTCTTCTCTTTTATTTGGCCAAATACCATGATTAAGTTGATAATTCATAGCTCACGCTACGTTATATGCATGTCGGATCTATGTCATGACATGTAATAGGTGCCATTGCTATACTGCTGTCTTTACAATCTTGAAATTTTCTTCAAAAAGTCATAAATCTATTACACTTTTATCAATTCAGTCTAAAACTTTTTAATTTTACCAATTGAGTTCTAAAACTTTTCATATTTTGTCAATCGAATTAAAATCCAATTAATTTTTAGCTGAAAATCGTTGACGTGAACGCCAAGTAGAACCACTTAGAATCATCGTGGACAATTTTTTAATGAATCTTCGTATAATTTTTACTCCTCTCTTTTTTTTTTCTTTCGCTTTTTCTTTCTTTCTTTCCTTTTTTTTTCTACCAAGTCTTCCAAGGGCTGCGGCCGTCAACGGTCGATCTAACGTGAACACAATTTTCATTTTTTTGAAAAAAAAATCTTTTTATAATTTTTACTATACTTTACTTTTTGTCTTTTTCTTTCATTAATTTCCTTTTCTTCTACCAAGCGTGGCCAGGCCACGACCTCGCCCATGGCCATCAACGGTTGGCACTTGGTCGGCCCTTGCTGGGCTTAGAAGGAAAAAAAAAAAAAAAGAAAAGAAAAAAAAAAAAATAAAAAAAATTCAAATTTTTAAATTGTTTAAAAATTGTTCACGTAATGCAAGCGATGTTAAGTAGAATGGCAGATATCCATAGTCGGTGATTTTCGGTTAAAAATAGATCGAATGTACTTCAATTGACAAAATGTGAAAACGTTTAGGACTCAATTGACAAAATTGAAAGGTTTAAAATTAAATTGGCTAAAGACAACAGGTTTACGACTTTTTTAGACAATTTTCCCATCATAAATCGTGCCTAATGTCTCTTTTTCTATTTCCTCCTCCCATGATTTATAGAGCGCCTCAACCTACCTACCTACCTACCTACATTATAAAGTCAAATTATTATGTACGACCTCCAATGATAGAGAGGGATCATGGAAAATTGGTAAAATGGATGATAGGGCCTCGACGTACCGAGGCAGCAACAAGAGTGTCTAATGAGTAATTAAACTAGGTTTATTTCATGAATTGCGACACTGACTAGTTGTTTAGTGTTATGTACTTTTTCTTTTTGTGTGCGCTTTTGGTTATGGTCCACGTCAGAGAACGCTTGCCTTGTAGTTGTAGGCAAGCTAAAATAGAAGTACGGGAAAAGCAATGTCCGATGATGATGTTCTTTTGGCTTGGAGCGGAGCTCGTTAGGCTTATTCAGACTTAGTATTCCCCCAACATTTTTCTTGTGGACTTAGCGTCGGCCCGTGTCCTCCTGACCCACGGCAGCCCTTTTGTTGGCCCTTGTATCCCTCTTCGAGCGAGGTGGAGGCGGCGGCCGCGAGGGACGTCGGCCCCTCGCCAGTGCATGACAGCCAGCCCGGCTCCCCCTCCCCCTTCAACCGCCTCAGCTGCACTGTCTCGATTCCCTTCTTCTCGACCTCGGTTTCTCATTTTCCTTTTCGAATTTTTATGTTTTCATCTTTCAAAAACATATTTTATATTTTCTAGTGCCTCGGAAAGATCTACGTACGGCGACGCATCGACATTTAACGGCCAAGTAAAACATCTTCTGTTATCTTCCTTTTTCAAGGAAAGACCAACTAATTCAGCGACCTGATTGTACCAAAAAAAAAAAAACAAATTAAGAGGGTCGTAATTGAACATTTAGAATGATTCAAGGACCTCTGGTAGCTTTATTCAAAAGAAGTTGGTCAACATTACGCCCGTCTCATTATGGGGGAAAAAAAGGGGTAATACTATGATGAAATCCACTACTTCTTCTTGGGCTTCTTCTAGTCCACGATCATCAGGCCCGTCTTCTACGGTCTCCACCTCAAGAAAAAAGCAAAGATAAGGAGGAAATTCGGAAGGAATTAGAGAGGAGAGGCAAAGAACTCCAGAGTCGAGAGCAAACTCGATTTCAATGCACTCTACCATGCAACAAAAACCGAGCAGAAAAGTACAAAACCAAGTTACAACCCGAACCCCTATCTTAGGATGCGTTCGTTCGAGAGAAAGCATGTCACCCGTGTGGTTCGGCAAATAATTGGTCAATCGAGAACACTTTCCGATCAACGAAATATTCATGCATAAAATTAAGGAAAGTTTGATTCCTAAATCTAAAATAAGTCGGTGGAGTGGGATCGAGCAATTCCAAAATAAGTCGGTTCTCGGTTCTAGCCCGACAATCGTCTTAACTTTCCGAGCCTTTTTATCTTTGAAAAGTCGGGACACATAAATATTGAATCTAAACTCGGATTACAAAGTGGAGAAGTTGGCAGTAGAAATTAATGATTCTTCTCGGGAAATTGGATCGGGTCCGATTAAAACAAGAATTCTAGGATCGGTTTCAGGATTGGACAAGGAAATCGAACCGGTCTTGCACTTATTTGTCGTTCCAAAAATGGGAACCGAACCGATTCTTCCCAAGACCAAACTTGATGCGAAATAGACCGAACCGGTTTTTCTTAACCAACTGCCAACCAACCCTATCGAATATGCTAACCTTCTGATGTGACGTGTAGAGGCAGATGGATGTGTTACGCGTGTTTATCGCGGTGGATGCTCTTAGAAATTCAAAAAAAAAAATGTAATTTTGGTTAGTTTAGCTCTTGTTAAGTAACGTGATTACAAGACCATTAGTCTGTAATTTCTGTTTCGGCAAAGTCTGGAGATTGACCCCGGGACGTTTCTTGAACAACGATGCCTTAAGCAAGCATGCGAATCGATATGGCTACAGTTTGAGTATTATAATCATTACCCGTATGAAGAAGAACGAGCACTGAGTATTTGCGGATCTATCATTTATTGGTAAATTAGTTGTGAAGTTACTCCATCGATAAGCAAATATGATTCCAGCGAATGATTCTCGTGCCCCCGCAGTCAAATTTGCGAGTTTCATTCTAGCTTTTCGTGCGAGTTGAATTCACGAGGGCGGCCCGCAACCCGTTCTTTTCTCCCGCGAGATCTCTCCGGCCATGAAAGTTACCCCGTGCTTGCGCTCGCAGTTATTCAGGAACAGAGATCGGACTTGACCCTGTGTGTACTCGAATTCCACTTTCAATCTTGAGAGCCAAAATCAGCTTCCATATCTGTAATTCGACTTTGTTGCTGAGGGACAGAAGCGAGAAAGTTACCCTGTTTTCATGGTTTCACGAATGCGATTTGGGAGTTAATATGATCCTACGACATGATAAATCAAGTATTGCGTCAATCCTGATCCATCCAGTCTGAAATTAAAAGAGACAGAGAGAGAGAATAAGAAGAGCACGCTGTTTGCTATATTCCGTCATGGTATGTACAGAGAGGTCAAAAAACAGGGGAGCAATAAAACAGAGCAGACTCTGTATTTTTCCAAGGCAATTACCAAAATATTGCCACCAACAAATAAAAAGGCTCCGCCGCCGTCGTTATCGTCATCGTCCACAAGTATAATATCATCACTGGGATCATGCATAGACCCGGATGAGGATCAAGGGTCTCCAATGGAGATGGGTCGTCCGGCCGCCAGACCCAGCGGCGACCGCGAGCGCTGCCGCTTGATGATCTCCCTGGCTCTGAGAACAGGCCTCATCTCCGGCTGGACCGTCGACCAGTCCACGGCCATCGCGTCCGATTCCTGCTTGATCTTCCTCACCTGGCTGTGAACTGGGAATCCCACGTCGTGAATCATCTTGTTCTTCTCCTCGGCGTTGCGGCTGCCGTCGTTGTTGCTACTCCTCTGTTCCATCTTCTCGGTCTCGAAAGGCTTCAACAAGAAGAGACTCTCTCGCTCCCTCTCTCTAGAAGTTTGAAGCTTGTGATGAGAGCAGGTTTGAGTACAAATCTGGAGTCGTGAACGAGGGCGAGAAAGAGAGAGGATCGGGGGTATTAAATACAAGGAGACGTGGGGGAGGGGGAGAGAGAGAGAGATTGGGTGAGGAGGAATACCGCAACTCTTCCGGATGGGATGAGCCTTCGGTTTTTTTTTTTTTTGGTCAGAATGGGATGGGATGAGCTTGAGACGACTCTTTTGGACCACTTTGACTTTCGGGAGCCATTTTCCTCTGTGCCCTCACCCCACCCACCTTAACCTGGTCTTCTCTCTCTCTCTCTCTCTCTCAAGAAACAGATACCAGGAAGAAGTCGACATGACATGATGTTAGAATGGCGTGTGCGATATGACCCCGCCTCTGGAGAACATCGAACAGAGGATGAGGTGTGAACAAACACATGGGTGCTGGTGCTCCTTTTCGGGTCAAATTTGAGGAATTCAATGAAGGAGAACAAGTTACACCAAAGAATGCCGACCCTCCAAACAGCCATTCGGTCGGTCGGCCGGGGCTGACCCGGTCCGAGTTTTTACATTTGGATAATTATCCACACGCCCATATGGACACTGCTCTATTTTAATGCTCCACTTATTTTACCGGAAAAAAAAAGAGTGATTTGAAAAATAAATTCCTTAATATAATCGATTCTTGAAATATTCAAATACATGATCAATTTGTGTTACCGACGATAATTTGTGTCTAAACACGTCAAGTAAATTTTTTTCGGAAAAAATTTTTTCAAATCATTTATTCCGTCGCGAAACGAACGCACCCTGAGATATTTTCGTGGTTTTCTTAATCCTGGCATCCAAAGACTAGGAAATAAAACTAAGGAAAGACCACGGCCAGGTTTGGTCCACATTTACTAAATTTGTGGGGGCAAGAGAACTTTCTGAAAATTTAATACAGGAAGAAATTTTGGGTCATAGGATCTTTTTGTCAAAGGCCCTCCATCAATTTTCAGACTGAAATCTCTCTCTCTCTCTCTCTCTCTCTCTCTCTCCCCCCCCCCCCCCCTCCTTCTCTCTCTCTTTTTGTTTTTGTCCCCACTCGATTAATTAACTTGATAATTTTCAATTCTGTTTTCAAATTCATAAGGACGGTCTCCCGCTGAATCCTTTTACTCCCCAAAGCCCATCTCCTCACCCGCAGCCACCCACCCACACCGACTTTACTAAGACACAAACCAAACCAAAACAAATATGGATTTGTATATCAATATTATAAACTTTGCTCAACGTTCAATCAGTTTATTTAACAGAGAAAGGGAAAATCTCGAAAGATTTCGATCGTAATTGACTTCTTTCCTTCGTTTTGAATGTAGTCTCTTCAACTCTATATAACACCCGCTTCCTAAATTTAGCCAAAGAGCAAAAAAGAGCGACGTTATTAGATATCGATAAATAATCAATTAATGGTGGCATGTCATAAAGGGGTTGAAAAGCGAGATACTTCTGATAAAGATCAGGACTAACATTTAAGGGATCGATTTCGCAAATTTAGTTTAGTATATACTAAACATTCTTAAACGTAGACCTTCGAGTTTCACGCTGCTTCCTTTTTCCATGGCGAAGGGGCAATCCTGAAATTTCAGCCGACTTTGGGGGGCTCATGGGGGAAAGTGGAGAAGATGGCGTGGCGAGGGCGAGCGAGGGCGGTTAAGTTAGTTAGTGGGGGGTGGGGCAAAGGCACGTGGTCAACTCTTTGTTTTGCGTGAAGCAACGATAAGCATGGCCACGTGGCCGTGTGACTCATCATGGTCTGACCTCGAAACCAATTCCGTCCCGGCCACAGATTCGTGCCCGAAACGTGGCGAGTTGATATTGGGCCACGTGGCGGAGTGGGGGCGTGGCTTTGTTCGCCAAACGCCGATGGGGACGGGAAGTAATTGGTCGTCGTTGCTTTTTTCACGTAATTCGTAGGGAGTGGCGAATTGGAAGGTTTGTGGATGCAAATTGGGCTTCGCAGTTAGCGAATTACGTCACGATTGCTCCCCGAGCGGGCCTTCGCAATTTAATTTGTTTTGAAATTTACATTGTCCATCAACATCAATCAATGGCGAATTAAAACTCCTCCGGGACGTCCCGCTCCTCCGATTGATAAGATGATCGAGGAGAGAGAAAGAGAATTAGAAACTATTTAACTAACGTAATGTCCCGAATTTTAACTTTTTCAATTCCCGACAACCTTACTAATAAAAAGGTAAAGATGGACTCGTTCTCTTTTAAATGATTAACGCTAAGCACGTGTGTAATAAATGAGTTACTCAAGTCGTGAATTGTATAAAAAGCCAATAAAGAAAGCCCTTCCAAACGAGGGATTAACTTATGGGCAAGAGGCCCCGAGCACATATACGGTTTAATTACAAGCTTTCGATTGCTTACGTGAAGTCAAAGAAGAGCCGGGTGCTTTTGTTTGTGAATTAAGGAAACATAGTACTATGCATTTACGTAAATCGTAAGTGCACGGGTATCAAACTAAACTTATAATCAAGTATGACGCGGCGTAAATACACGCTCAAAAAGGGTCCGGACCATCTTTGCCAATCGGTCAGAACCCTTCGCTATCGCTGTGGATCAAACACGCGAATTGCCCAAAACGCCGTTTCTAGAGAAACTTCCCAGAGGGAGTTCGAACGCTTATCCAGAACGGCGACCGAGAGATCCGCGTTGACTTCAAGGACGGCGCTCCTGTACGAGACACACGACAACGCAGGAAACGTAAAATTAGAAAGTCTGCGAAAGGCCACGGGTTCTTTCGCAGGAAGACTTCGGGGACGACTAGAAGGGACATAAGGACCCAAAAAAAAAAAAAAAAGGAGAGGGGGATGTCAAGGATGGCGACCAAATCAAAGCACGCAACTCCTAGGAAACCTCGAAAAACCTAAGCGAATCGGTCAGCCCAAGTTCCCAGAAGAGTCTTGGGCGGATTCACACTGTCGAGGTGACGTCACCGTTCTTGAATGTTTTTTTTTTTTCATTTGTACATTGCCTAGCTATAAGAGGTGGGACCGGGCACGTCCTTAAAAAAGGGTTTAACGAGAAGCTGAAAGTCTTTCTGGTATTTCCTTCTCACCAGGGAAAAAAAAAAACCGATAGAAATTGCAAGGACTTGAGGGTCGGTCTCGGACCGACATAAAATAAGTCTCGAGATTTGCAGCTCCATCCGTCGGAAGACAGGCGGATGTAACTTTGGAGTACTTCATAATCATAGAGCCCAGAGGAAGTCAATCCCGATTATAAAGTTGTCGTAACCAGGGCCCGTGAATGTTTGAGGCCCACGAGCGATTGTAGACATTTAGGTCGTCGTGTTTAGACCCTATCTTATGGAAGCGCTTGATCAAACTTGGGGCCTCTGTTGGGCTTGGGATACCGTGAAGTAATCTCCCTCATCGGGCCGGTTTGGTTCGACCCACTTTTCAGCTCATAACCGGTTTCATTGCCCCCACAAAAAATGGGAGTTCGAAGCTTGGATTTTGATGCGGCAAAACTTGATCACGTTCCGGACTAATGGTGTGCCAAAAGGCATCGTGTCGTGATTATCCATGCAATTGATTCCCAGCGAGCAAGTCAAATTTTAATTGCATTTGAGATTGAACTCAGAAAGATCGCGGTGAAATTCTCGCACTAAAAGATAAAACACCAAAGCTGGGATCTGTATGGTTCAAACGTAATGACGATGGGGAACAAAACCCGAAACTAATAACCGAGTTCGATGAACTTAAAGTCAAGGGTAAGAGGTTCCATGGTCCATCTAAATTTTATTTGGAATCTAGAAACCTACACGTCAAAATCGGTTTCTCAATTTTTAAACCCGAAACCTACCCTCGCGTACTATGGAGCCTATCCTATTATAGGTTCAAGGTAAGATTCGAACGTCTGCCTTGCCTATATTCCATATGTGTTCTTAATTGAACTGCTGTAGTGTATCATCATCTATAATGACCATGATTTATCGTTATAGTCCACTCGACCGCAACTAATATTTAGACACATGAACATTATCCCGAAATGGAAGTTTGGACTAGTAGTTCCAGATTACACACTTCTCATCTGGACGCCATGAGATACTCTAGGATTGCTTGACGATATAGAACAAGAAAAACACGAAGCCTTGTTTGGAACTTGAAACATATCATGAGATACCTTGAAACCGAGAGCCCAGTGCTTCCAATTCTATTATGGAATTATACTCGCCCCTACTTAAAATAGGGATTTCCAACTGGACTGGTTCTCGCCACAAAATCAAAAATCAATTTTTGGATGACGATTCTTGAGGGAACCCCGATGGAGACCGCATTTGGGTCAAAGTAGGGAAGTTTTAGATTTTACTTAAGACTTCCAAATTTGACGCTTATGATAATTTGGCCGGAACAAAAGTTGATCATTTTATATGGAATTAAGCAAAATTTAAGATCACTGCATAAATAAGCACTCACTTTAGTGCCAAAAATCTAACATTTCCCTCACGTTTAGTCTAGTCTTTTGTCTAATACTAAGCGTGGACATATTCATTGAAAAGATAAATAGGGGCTTGAAAAGGTTTAAACCGATAACCTCCTACTCGATACCACGAAAGATTTTATGGGACCACAACCAACCGCTCTAAAAGCCTTACGTTTATAGAAAAAGGCATGATTTATTATTTATATATTCCAACACAAATTGATTGCTTGATATTTGTAATTAAATTTTTAAGATGACATGGCATATTTCTTGTCAATCCACATGGGCTCTAAATTTAAAAATAAGCTAAACGATGTTTATTTAAAATTACTTTACATATTTTATTTAAATTATATTTAAAAATAAGCTAAAAAATAAAGAAGTGTTAGAATCAGGCGGCAAGCCCTCATAACCACCGGTCCACCATCCTCGCCGGAGAGCATGCAGGCCTTGCCCAGATCTAGGCAATATATATATATATATATATGTTTTTTTTTATCTAATTAAGTTTGTATTCTTATTTTTTAATACTTTTCTGAAATTTTAGCTTATTTTTATTGCTGATTGGATCTCTAGCAAGCTCTATCCCATTCGGATATTAATATAAAAAAATATCGCGTCGATTTCCGGCCAAACAGATGGGAGTTATCACATAAATGATTGTTTTTCAAAAAAGTTGGCACTTAAGTAATCCAAAAAAAATTTTGGCATTAAAATAAGCGTCGTAAACAAGTTTTGGCACTTCTCGTATCCTTTAAGTCTACACATGTATAGTTTATGAGGATGTCCGCCCAAACACTAGAAAGATTTTCATAAACATTTGATCTTTTAAGCAGGGAGGGTATGTTCATTCTTCACTCCCCGATTGGTGCAATGTAGTTTGTTTTTTTCTCGTTTAACCACGCAAGTAATCTATTTTCAGTAGATAATCTAAACGATGGACAATCACTGTTGACACCCAAATGATTTTTTTTTTTTTTTTTTTTTACTATGCACAAGTGATAGACTTAATTGATAGTGGTAGAGCTTAATTCGGGTTTAAGTGTTGCTAGATAATAGGAGATTTTGAAATTATCTATTTGTGTGAATTATGTAATATTTGTTTGTAATCGTCGATTGTAGGGTTTTAAATAGTCACATCTACTCTCTGTAAACTCTTTACAATCAATCAAAAAGCTCAATCTTTTCACAAATTTACCTTTTTCTTTCCTTTTTCCGCAATTCAAAAATCTATCAACTCCCGCACTTTAGTCGTAGTTTCATATGCTTCATCATCGATTAAAATCCGGCATGTATCTTCGTTGTAGTTTTAAGCCCCTTCGTCGATTAAATTCCGACGTTATGTCCCTCTACCACATCGCTTTAACGTCGATAGAAATTCCGGCAAAGTGTATTGTACTCCATTGTCAACTAAATTTCGACGATGCATATCCGTTCTTCGTGATCGTTGGAGGCTTCTATTCGAATCTCTATAGAACCCGTCTCTTTTAACAAAATCGAAAAAAATTGGTTTCGGTGAAAGATTTTTCGTGGACCGCCTGAATTCGACGAAACAGTTGCCCATAAAAGTGTACCCCAAGTTGGATTCCCATAATTGATGGGGGCATACGATGCTTAGATGCTTATTGTAGCACTTGGTTCTTTTGTTACTATTCGCCCACCAAAAAAAAAATTGAATTTGAATTTGTAAAGAATGG
Organism: Rhodamnia rubescens; assembly: GCA_021437795.1. NCBI lineage: Eukaryota > Viridiplantae > Streptophyta > Magnoliopsida > Myrtales > Myrtaceae > Rhodamnia > Rhodamnia rubescens. The sequence goes on along the minus strand of JAILYA010000005.1, from coordinate 6,317,404 downwards.
GCATAAAGGGTCAGTCGAGTTGGGAATGCTTGTAATTATTGGGTCCATGTAGGAGTAGTCAAAAAGGCTCCAATTGCACAATGCTGTTGCATGATTAGGACAAGGAATAAAAAGGACAAAGACCAAAGGTTAGTGCCCGTCCATCAACTGTTTCTACGGTCATTTTTTTTTGTTCTGCTCTTTCCCTCGTCGCCTTGTCTTAAAAAAAGAAAAATATTCCAGACAAAAAAAAAAAGAGATTTTTTTATGCCCTGCTTTTTTGGACATAATAATGCACGACCACGAGTGAGGACAAATGCCGATTCTTTTGTTTCATGGGCAACTTCCAAGTGGTTGCTATTTTTTTTTTTTTTGGCCAGAAGTGATTGCTAGTCGAATCTATAGTTTCTCTTGGAACTTTACTAGCATAATAAGTTTTGAATAATCGTAAAAATAACAATATATTATGAACTTCAAATACTTAAAAAAAATAGACTTTATAATAATTTTTAATTAATTTTTATTTATTTTTTGTGATTAAAAATAGAATATTTCGCTTATGACCATTCACGAGAAACCCCATACGCGCAAAAAAAAAAAAATCGATATGTTATCGTTTATATTTATCGACAAGCATATGGGACATCGGAATAAAGTTAACCAAATTAGCATATTTGCTAAAGAAATGTCCTTTTCTTTTTCTTGCCAAAATAAAAATTAAATTGGACAATTTGTTTATTCTCTGTTTCTTGATATCAGGATTTTTCCACCATCATATCATGCTTTTCATGAGAGCGTTTCGACTTTTATAAAAGTTGGCTATGATCGCATAAAGTTTCACTTCATGACTGATGTTTTCCATGCGTGTTCTCTTTTTGCCTCGCTCCTCTCTTTTATGTACGTGTCGAACCCCGATATGATATTCTCCGGTCCACCTCCTCAATGCCTTTGCCGGTAAGGTTGTATGCATGTTGGCATGGCTGATGTTGTTTAAAAAGCATGAAAGTACGAAATTAGCTCGCTTTGACGCGGACCGCTTGATGGTATACCGATTTTTTCTTGCTCGAAACTCGATCAGATGCCCTAGACCCGTCGTAATTGACCCTATAAGCAGTGGCTACATGTTCTAGCAAATCATGTGGTCACCGATGACTTAAGTACTATCAAGAATCGTGCACGCCAACCCTAGATTGCTAATTCAAGAGGTTTAAAGGGAATGAACTTACTCCCCCGCTTTTATTTTTGTTGCTTTTTCGAGTAAAACGTTACATGAACGAAAGAAATGATAGAGGTCCAAGCCTATAGAGAGTTCGGCGCGCTGTGTACGAATCACATTGACTAAAATGTGTGGCCAAGAGTCTCTTGCCGATCTTTCGGGAAAGGAAAGAATAATTTCTCAGAGAACATAGAGAGAGTGGAAGCACAAATTGGGCATTTGGTAGCGATATTAGAGACTAGAGTTGTTATTGGAAAACAGCACAAAGAGAGGAGATTGCGACGTGCATCTCAAGATCGTCTAACTCCGATAGATTTGGAAAAGTGTCAAAAAACAAAAAAAAGAAGTCTTTAACATAATGCATTGGTGTCAATTAAGTCCCGAATATTTTAATTATGCTAATTTAATCCTAAAATTTTTGTATTTGTGGCAATAGAGTGCATTTGGCCAATTTTGGCTGGAAATTGCTGACGTGGACGCCGATCGTCTTGCGTCACACGGCCGAGACCGACGTGAATACTTTTTTTTAATTTTTTAAATTTTAATTTTAATTTTTCCTTCTTCTTTTTCCTTTTTCTTTTGCTTGAGAGCTCGCCGGCTGACCCCTAACGCGGCGCCTTTGCTCGAGCGAGGGCCGCAAACTCCTCGCCCATTTCTTTTTCTTTTCTTTACTTTTTGTTTGTTGAGTGCCGGCGAGGGTGAAGGGCCAAGAACCTTGGCTTGCCCTCGCCGCCGATAGTACCACCTAAGATGATCCGCCTTCACATCGGTGATTTCCGATCAAATTGCTAAAAATGCAAAAGATTTAAGATTATATTGACATATTTAAAGGTTTAATATTGAATTGACACTAATGCAATAAATTTACAACTTTTTTTGACACTTTTCCTCTAATAGGCGGAATTTCCGTATATTTGGATATGTGTCGCAATGAAGACTAAGAGTACATGAGCAACAAGCTTTATTTGATGAATTTCAAGGTTATAACATAAACATAATACCGATTATAAAATCAACTAGGGATATGCACTACAAAAAAGGAGGATTTAGCCACGGAAATTTAGTGACGAATAAATTTCATCGCTAATTTGCGACAAAATAAGCGACAAAAAAACAGTCGTCGCTATTTGCGACGACAATAGCGACGAAAAAATATCATCGTAAATTAGCGACTATATTGGCGACGACACACATATTTGTCGGTAAATAGCGACGATTTTTGCGACTTCAACATGTCCGTAGCTATTTAGCGACAAATATAGCAACGACAAAAACGTTTCGCGCTAATTTCGACGAACACCACCGATGAATGCAACGAACGTGTTTTCCCGTAGTTAATTAGCGACGAACATATTGTTTCGTCGTTAATTAGCGACAACATACGCCGACGAAATATTTTTTTTCGTCGCTATTTAGCGACGAAATATTTTTGTGGTCGCTATTTAGCGACGAAGACGCATTTGTGTCGCTAATTAACGACGCAATATCTTTGTGGTCGCTATTATGTTTTCAGCTAATTAGCGACAAACAAGAAATATTCGTTGCTAATTAGCAACGAATAATCACTTGTCGTCGCTAATTAGCGACACAAATGCCTTTTCGTTGCTAAATAGCGACCACAAAGATATTTCGTCGCTAAATAATCACTTAGTCGTCGCTAATTAGCGACGAATTTTTATATTTCGTTGCTAAATATCTCTGCACCACCGAAAAGAAAGATCATGTAGGCGCAGAGTACGAGCGAATCTCTGCACACCGAAAAGAAAGCACATCATCGAGGCCATCAAAGCCGTAGCGCAATATAGGGATGGGGTTGGGGGGTTGTCACGATAATATTTACGACCTTTTGTCCCTTGAATGTTCATATTTGCAATATTAACCATAATCTTGCTTTGCGTCGCTAATTCGGTCTTTTTTTATTTTTCGCTTCGAATGTCCATATGAGGTCGCGGTGTTGGAGCGGGAAGTATGTTTTCAGCTAATTAGCGACGAACAAGAAATATTCGTTGCTAATTAGCAACGAATAATCATTGGTCGTCGCTAATTAGCGACTAAGAGTTACGTCCCGTCGCGAATTAGCGACCTAATTTTTATATTTCGTCGCTAAATGACTACGAGACTTATTCAAATGTGGTCGCGAATCTCGCACCACCGAAAAGAAAAGATCATCCGTAGGCGCAGAGTATGGAGCGAATCTCGCACACCGAAAAGAAAGCACATCATCGGAGGCCATCAAAGCTATAGGCGCAATATAGGGATGGGGTTGGGGGACTTGATTGCTTTACCTTTTCTCTTTTAAAACCCCCTTATCTTCCGATCTCTATCCACACTCTCATCTTTCGTCCGATCTTTGCTCTCTCTTTTTGCCTCTTGTCTTCTTTATTCTTACTTATGTCTTCAGTAATGATAGAATAAATTAATGTCGTTAATTCACATTTTTCTTCTATTAATTGCCATAAGCTTCATGAATTCTAAGCAATTTTTTTTTAGGTACGCCTCCATTTGAAGGTCGGCAATTCAAGTGGACGATGCAATTTTCATCATTGACCACTTTCGGATATACAAAATTCAATCGGATACTTCGGTAAGTCTTGTCGATATTGTACCTTTTTTTTATTTCAAAGTGAAGGCTCATAGATTGAAATAACTTAAGGTATCTCTGTGAAAACCGTAGTAATGCAAAATTAACGATAGTATTCGCTAATTTGTGACGGAACATGGATTTTCGTCGCTAATTAGGGACGGAAAATATATTTTCGTCGCTAATTAGCGACGGCGAATATTTTGTCGCTAATTAGCGACTAAAATATATGTTCGTCGCTAATTAGCGACGAAGCTTGATGTCCGTCGCAATTTAGGCACGACAAAAAGAACAATGTCGCTAATTCGCTAATTCTTCTATTGATTTCATCATTTTTTATTTCAATGGAAAGTTGGTCTCATGCATTGAAATAATTTAAGGTATCTTTGGAAAAAGTGTAGTAATGCAAAATAATATTTACAACCTTTTGTAACAAAAATATTTACGACCTTTTGTCCCTTGAATGTTCATATTTGCAAAATTAACCATAATCTTGCTTTGCGTCACTAATTCGGTCTTTTTTTTATTTTTCTGCTTCGAATGTCCATATGAGGTCGCAGTGTTGGAGCGGGAAGTATGTTTTCAGCTAATTAGCGATGAACAAGATATATTCGTTGCTAATTAGCAACGAATAATCACCGGGCGTCGCTAATTAGTGACGAAGAGTTACAGCCGTCGCTAATTAGCAACGAAAAGTAATTATTCGTTGATAATTAGCAACGAATTAATCTGTGCGTCGCTAATTAGCAACGAATGTCTTTAGTGTGGCCGCAACATTTATTTATCACAAAAAAATGTCATCGCTAAATTCATGTCTCATGGTAATCCTAGAATAAATTGTTGTTTATTTCACCATTTTCTTCTACCAATTGCCATAAGTAAGCTTCATGAATCTTAAGTATTTTTTTCTTTTTTTTAGGTACGTGTCCATTTGAAGGTCTCGCAATCCAAGTGAACCTTGCAATTTTCACCAAATTGATCGCTTTCAATCAAATACTTGGGTAAGTCTTCTTGATATTGTAGTTTTTTCAATTTCAAAGTAACTGTTTCGTCATAGATAGAATTTTATTTTTTGCGATATTATGGTTTCAATATTTTATGATATTTTTTAATATTTATACAGACACAATGCAAAGAGAGAGGGTTGGATGTATAATAAAAACTTATCCGGACGTCGAGGATTGACCGATGAATTTCGTATTGGGTTGGAACAGTTTTTGGAATTTGCTAGTAGTAAATTTGAGTTGATGGATGGAAATAAGTTAAGGTGCCCGTGTAAAAGATGCAGTAATAATAAATTTCATGAGTGTGACCAAGTTAGAGAACATCTTTGTAGATTTGGGTTCACTCCGAATTATTATAACTGGACTTGTCATGGTGAACAATTTATATCCGATGAAGAATATCGAAGAAGTGCTCAATGTTCAGGATATGGAAGATTATAGCTATTATAACCAATTCAACCCATACCGAGGATGGTGATTGATGCAGTGGTCGAACTTCGTTCCAGAATCAAACCATGCGAGTACTAGTGTTGCTCCTAGAATAGAACAAGTGGGTACCAATTATGCATCACAATTTCAAGAGATAGGAGTAACGGGTTTTGATGAGAATGTCCACAATGAAACTTTTACATCTAATCAATTTTGGGAAGTGTTGAAAGCAAACAGATGAACCTTTATGGGCAAGTGACAACCATACTAAATTATCGGTGACCACGAGACCGATAAACATCAAGGCAGAGCATAATGTGTCCGAGAATTGCTTCAACTCTTTTGTCGACGTAATGCGGGAAGCAATGCCTCGCGACAATATCATGCCAGGTAGTTTTTACGACATGAAGAAGCCGGTGGAAGACTTAGGTCTTCCAGGTTGTAAGGATTGATGTATGTAGTGGGGTTGTATGTTATACTTGGGGGATGATGAAAATGCCGAATCTTGCAAATTCGTGGCCAATCGAGGTACAAGAATAGTAGGAGGCGGGGTCGTAATCGAAGCGTAGGCCAAGCAAGCAACCGTTTTATCCGCCCTTAATCCCCGATTGCAAAGGCTTTATGCATCTCAAGCCATCGCTCAACACATGACTTGGCATGCAAATCATGAAATTGAGGATGGTCGATGTGTCATCCTTCGATGCGAGAGGCATGGAAACATTTTGACAGAACATACCCCGAGTTTGCGATGGAGCCTCGAAACATCGGTTAGGTCTATGTGCTTGATGGATTTGCCCCATTTGGGAAATCGGAAAAAATTATTCATGTTGGCCGCTTATCTTAACTCCGTATAATCGCCACCTGGTATGTGCATGAAGACACCCTACATGTTTTTGACATTGATCGTGCCCGGCCCACACAATCCGAAAAAATTGATAGATGTTTATATGCAACCCTTGATTGCGGAGTTACGACAATGGGATGAAGGTGTTCCTACATATGATGTTTTCACTAATCAAACATTTGTAATGAAGGCTGCACTCCTTTGGACGATAAATGACTTTCCAAACTTATGGGATGTTATCCGGATGGAGTAAACTGGGATCTTAGGATGTCCGATATGTATGAAGAGATCAAAGTCATTCGATTAAAACACGGTAAGAAGGCCGGCTATTTTGATTGTCACGAGACAATTTTTGCCGATAAATCATACATTCCGAAGGAATAAAAAAGAGTTCATCAAGAATAGAATTGAAAGAACACCCCCACCATTGAGATTGATCAGTGAACCGATTTGGGAGCGAGTGCGTGACTTCCCGATCGTTGTTGAAAATCCCCATGGCACAACTCTTGCGTACGGAAGTGTACATAAGTGGACTAAACACGGGATATTTTGGGATCTACCATATTGGAAGACCCATCTTATTCGTCATAATCTTGACGTCATGCATATAGAAAAGAATGTTTTCGATAATGTCATCAATACCGTGATGGATGTCACCGGAAAAACGAAAGACAACTTGAATGCAAGAAAAGATATGAGCATCATTTGTGATCGGCCAACTAGATGTGAGTGAAAGCGAAGAGGACCAAAACCAAAAGCGGTTTACACATTGAACAGAGAGCAAAGACGGGTTATTTGTCAATGGTTGAAATCATGCGATTTCCTAATGGATACGCTTCGAACCTCGGGAGATGTGTTGATTTGAATGAATGCAAGTTCACAGGTTTGAAGAGCCATGATTGCCACATATTTATGGAAAGACTAATTCCAATAGCATTCAAAGAACTTCTACCGAACTTTGTATGGGGCGCCATAACGAGTTAAGTAATTTTCTTCATGATATTTCCTCAACGGTGTTAAATGCATCACACATGGAGAAGTTGGAGGGAGATATTCCAATCATTATGTGCAATTTAGAAAGGATATTCCCTCCATCGTTCTTTGATTCAATGGAGCATGTCTTAGTTCACTTGCCTTATGAGGCCAAAGTTGCGAGTCCCGTCCAATTTCGCTGGATGTACCCATTTGAGAGGTAACATATGAATTTCAATATATTTGAAATTATTTTATTACCTATTATATTCTGATAATTTTTTTGTTATTGCAAATAGATTCTTATATCATTTGAAGAAAAAAGCGAAGAACAAGGCATGCGTTGAAGCTTCAATTTGTAATGCATATATTATGGAAGAAGTGACAACATTTGCATCATACTATTTTGAGCCGCATGTACAGTGCAAGAGACGGAGAGCAGGAAGAAATGATGAGGGATCCATTGATCCCAATTGCAAATCATTCTCTATTTTCAATTATCTTGGTCGATCAAGTGGCAAATGTAACTTTCGTTACTTAACAGATGACGAATGGCGGGCAGCCCATACATATATTTTAACGAACCGTCCGAGTGCAGCCATACTTCGAGTAAGTGTACTTTTGCAAATATATTTATTGTGTGCCCCATATTTGTTAATATATTAATGGTATTTGTTAATAGGATTTTTCGAACTTCAATGTATGGACTACCACCAAATGAGTTTGATCGTTTGTGCGATGAACAATTTGCAACATGGTTCAAAATATATGTAAGTTGCCTATGGACAAAAATCTTTTAATTAAGGTTTTATAAATCAATAATTAAAAATTTATTAACCACTTTGTGTGTGTGTAACTCGAGCTCACAACAATCATGATGAAGTCGAACAACAAGGATTGCTACATCATCCGTCATGGGGTCCACAAAGAAGGGTACGAACTTGGCCAATATTTCATAAACGGGTATAATTTTCACACTCAAGAGTACGGAATAGGAAAAGCTACCATGAATAGCGGTGTGTGCGTTCGGTCATCCAATGATGGCGGTGCGAAAGATGATTTTTATGGCTTGTTGGATGAAATCATAGAGATAGAGTACCCTGGACCATTAATGAGAGTTGTGTTATTTAAGTGCATGTGGTTCGACCCGTCAAAGGAATGAAGGTGCATACGAAGTTAAATTTGGTTGAAGTTAATCACAAGAAAAGGTATATGAAATATGAACCTTTTGTCTTGGCACAACAAGCAATTCAAGTATATTATGCATCGTATCCTAGTTTGAAACGCGACAAAGCGGATTGGTGGGGTATGTAAAACCAAAGCACGAAGGAAAGTCGAGAACACTGGAAGGATACAAAGATATCAACAAGAAGAAGTTTGTAACACGGTTGAAGTTGAGGAATATAACATTCCGACTTTACGAGACCCATGGGAGCGATAATAGATGTGGATCCAAGAGAAATTCGCGAACCGAATGTGGATGGTGATGAAGAATCGATTTCACAGAGAATGAAGATGATGATGATGAAGAAGATGAAGATCAAGATCAAGATCAAGATCAAGATGAACACGCAAGTGAGGATGAAGACGCTTGAAGACGAAGATTATGATTTATGACACTTTTAACTAATTATGTGTAATTATTATTATTAATGCAACGTTTGGCATTTTGTTGTAATTATTATTTTTGTTGTTTGGCATTTTGGCATGATGTTAAATATATTTTGAAATTTATGTACCCGATCCGGTTTATCACCTAACCCGACATATTTTTGTGCGGCCCAAAGGGTGGAGGAAAAATTGAGATTTGGTTCGTGACGGAGATGGTTTCTTTTCGATTGGTATTTGAGGATTTTCCTTATGTGAGAGACGCGTGCCGTGTGTTATACAATTTAGCGACGAAAATAATTGTCGTCGATGTCCGGACGATGCGGCTAATAGGTTGTCGCTAATTACCGACGACCATGCATTGTCGTCGCTAATTAGCGACGCAAAAGAACAAGTTGTCGCTAATTAGCGACGTAACGATTATCGCTAATTAGCAACGACAATGCATTATCGTCGCCGATTAGTGACGCAAAGAACAAAGTTGTCCCTAATTAGCAACGAAAGGTCATTGTCGCCGCTAATTGCCGACGAATGGTCACTTAGTCGCTAATTAGCGACGCACGTTCATTGTTGTCGCTAATTAGCGACGCACGTTTATTTTCGTCGCTAATTAGCGACGCACGTTTATTTTCGTCGCTAATTAGCGACGATGTTCATTTTCGCTCTAATTAGCGACAAAATGCATTGGAGTCGCTAATTGGCGACGTTAAATTATTGCCGTCGCGAATTACCGACGCATAAGAGTCGTTGCAAATTTGCGACGAATATGTCATTGTCATCGCTAATTTGCGACGACATTTTTCAAGGCGTCGCTAGTTAGCGACGACTTGTTTTGTCCGTCGCTAATTAGCGACGACAATGCACGCTCGTCGCTAATTACCCCGATTTTGTTCACAGAATTTCTATTCCCCAGTCTTTCTCTCTCTCCCCTTTGCGTTCGACGCTCACCTCCCCCATTCGTTTCTCTCCTCCCCGCTCGCCTCCTCCCTCAAGATCTTCCTCTTGCGTTTTTGCTTTGACTCTTGGTCTCGCACGATTCGCGCCGCCGCCGAGCTCCACCTGCGGCCACCCGAGTTAGCGTGGACCCACGGATCTCGAGGTCGAGACCCACGAGATCGAGGCCGAGCGGTACCCAACTCCACCCACCGACCACTACAGCCTTCCACCACCCTCCGTCCGGTCCCATATCCGCCAGCCGAGTGCGCGACGACCATCCTACCTCCGCCGCCACCGAGCACCGGTACCGCTTCCTCCAGCCTACTTGAGCTGGCCGAGGTCCACAGATCCGAGGCCGATCGTCACATCTTGCGCACTCGTCGGGACGCCTTTCTTGCTCAAGCGGAGGGTTGTCAACGCCGGCGGGCTATGCTTTTCAGAGGGGGCGGGGCAGAAGCGTCATCGTCCGGATAGGTATGGTAAGTTGCCCATCGATGTTCCGTCTTGGGTTGATTTAGTGTTGATAGATCCGTGAATTGATCTTCCTGTCATAGCTATACGAGGTCCGTAAGGAGAGATTTCTCGAGTTCATCAAGAAAAGGTTGCGATGATGTTTGTCCTTTCGAATTTACAAACAATGAATGGATTGGGAGAGGAATCCAGGTCGGGCATTTCGGTGAATTGTGATCCCGCCGGCCCTTAACTTGATCTCTCATCACGTATAGATAGCAACAGCTTTAGGGGTCTTACTCATAGATGCAAAGAAGTGATCCTACATAGTCACTATTTGAACGTAATATGGATATAACCCGTTACACCGTATAAAAAACGAACAAAATACGTCGTAAAAGTGATTTATGACATTATGGTGATTTGTCGGCGTCCAGGAGGTGACAAGATTTATAATGTTTTCAATAATCAACTTCTTCTCTTAAGAGGCTGCAATTTGACAAACAACTTTCCATGGAAAATATTAAGAAGCTCATTACGAAGCGATGGATACCAACCTCATTTAATAGCTCCCGAACAAGGATATCGCCGTCCGATCGAATCTTCTTTAAACTATTAGAGGTCCCGCTGAGGTCATTGTTGATGAGGTATGCTTTTAACACAGAAGATTACATAAAGTATCCGATATGGAAATGCATATAGTAGTCCCGGTTGGTTTGTCTTGTGATTAAAATGTTAGAAAGGTCGATCACATCGGTTTCCTTTCAGGTAAATCTTGACATGGTTTGTTAGAATTGTTTGTACATGTTTTATGATGGGGAATCGAAAAGTTGGTAAGAATTGTGAGAGTATCGGAACTCCACATGACTTTGTGGTTGTTCAATGGCGACCTACCTTATTTCAATGTGCCTGCTTCATTGTAGTTTGTTCCGATTTTGTTCATTTTGTTGTTGTTGTGGCATTTGTATAGAGTCGACCCGTTTGCCAAGAAGGACCGGTATGATATTAAGGCCCCATCGGTGTTCTCCGTGAAGAACGTCGGGCAAAACTCTTGTTACCCGTACTCGGGCACCAAGGTATGTTGTTTATTGCTTTTGGTTTTGTTTGATTCTAGCAATTGCTTGTGGTTAACACATAGAAAATAAGAGTTACATAAACTATTTCCGAAAATGGGGTATGAAGAACTAAAATGAGGTGAAAATGTTGTGGACGAGAGGAAGGAGTGAAATAAAATAGGTGTTTAAATTCCACTTTTGCTTGTGATAATCGGAATATTATGTGAAAATTCATAAGATTGATGAATGTGTGATGTTTTTTTTTAAAAAGTAGGAAAGCAAGAAAGGTAATCCTAGATTAGGAAATAAAAATACCCGTATAAGTAGAGGAATCGGCATTCTTTCTTTCTCGTTCTCATGAGCTTCTACCAACCACAAGTAGAAGAATGAGAGTTGAAATTGTTACTTTATTTTGCCTCTATTGCCATGCATGAGCTTTGGAACAATATCCCACATAGCTTACCTATGGGGTTTTAGTTGGCCTTATATTCATGCTTGCTCTTTCCACGTATTAGTTTAAACTTTTGAATAGGCTATTCTAACTTGATAGTCTAAATTTCAAAAAGTTATTGTAACCCAATGGTCTCACAACTTTTACATTTCATAAAGTTATTTGTTCCTCATAGTATCTTTTAACATGACACCAATTATGCACGTTGCTAGATTGCTTGAAGGTGTAGTGTTTGAGGTCTCGTTGGTAAGAGGCAACCATTGATACTTTTGATTTCTCAAGTTTCTCACGTGCTCTCCGCACCAAAATGGTAAGCCTCGTCATGTATCCCTAATACATGTCTCTATTTTTGTTGATATTTATCTAACATTCCTATTTGTCAAGATTCATAGACGCGAGGTGACATGCGTGGTGCAATTTTACAAAAAGACCAGCGATCCCTTCTCATTCACCTCGCCCTTCCTCCTCCTCGTCTCCGTCCCAAAGAATCTTCCCCTTCCCTTTCATCTCGCCTCCACCACTATATGCTAACCACCCATCTAACTCGGTTCCACCTTCTCCAAGGAACAATCGAATGATGAGGACAACTTAGCTTCAAGATTGTAGGCGTGTGATACGCCCACAAGGAGACTCGTAAGTACTTCAATTCTTTAAGTAAATGTAAGATTGAGGGTATCGTTTGGGTGGTAGATATGGATGTCAACCGAATTGTCCTTGTGTGCAGATTTGAAGATGCTACGAATGTCGTGCGGGAACCGAATAAGATAGTGAATAACTATTGGAGAGGCCCATGGATTAGTTACGATGGCGGCGAAGAAGTGAAAGAGTTGTGGTGGAACAAGTTCAAGGTAAGTTTTCTGTTTCAATTTTCTCACAAACTAAGTTTGTCATAAATAAAGCCACCTATTTTTCTATTGATTACAACAAAATTCAGTTGGAATGAATCGGACAAGAGTGAAATTACCAGAATATTTAAGAAAAAAAGCTGGTGATCACATCCGCAATGTGATGAATAGAGCAAAGACAAAAAATAATAAGCCATACTATATTTCTAGTGAAGATTGGACCGAAATTAAGAGAACTTGGGAAGGTCAAAAAATGAAGCAAATGAGTGAACGAAATGCCAAGAATCGAGCTTCCAGTTCTAGTGAAGGGTCTTCTGCATCCGCAACATATCTTGGGGGTTCTATCAACATTGGAGAGCATAGAAAAAGATTGGTGAGTTTGTTAAATATGTTGTAAGTTAATTTAATTTAAGTACTCATTGATAGTTCAATTTATTAGGCACATGAATTGGGGACCTTACCGACGTATGCAGCTACATTCGAACGCGTTTTTCAAAAGAAAGATAAGACGTGGGTTGGCGACCGAGCGAAATCATTATGGTATGTAACTTTATACTTTTGGATTTATGGAAACTAGAATGCAATCTATGAATGCTTTTAATATTTATGGCTGTTACATATATGAAGTTATTTCATTTTCATATCTATTTTGTTGATGTAGGAAAAATATGAGGAGCTTTTAATGAGTGCAGTGGTGGTGGTGATGGTGGGGGCTGCGTCGAGCCAAGACCCAACAATACGGCAATGTGGGTGGAGGCATCGGGTGGGATGAAGCGAGGAAAAATATATGGGTGGGGGAACTTGTCAAGGGAAATGGTCGCAAAAGATAGTGGAAGTTCATCATCCATTACGGCCGCTTCAAGGAGGAGACGAGTTGATGAGGAAATGACACAACAAGTGGGCCACCGACCCGTTTGCTTGCAAGAGAAAGATGAACAAATGAAATTGCAAGAAGAACGAATGTCACAACAAATGTCACAAAAAGATGACCAAATCGATCTCTGCAGGCTCAAATGGCAATGGTATTGCAAACTCTCAACATAAATCCAACTCAGGTTCCTCCGATACCTCCGGCTAATCAAATAGGCAAAGCGGAATGATGAGCGGCGCAATGATGATGACATAGATGCCGAGGATCTTCTCCGTGATTTAATTCCATAAACAACTTGTTTGCCGACGTCATACCCGCTTTTTTTGTTTGGCGATCGAGTTAGGGCAGTTTTTGCATGTCTATAGCTTTATTGATTTTTATTAGTAATGTTTTTTATGGTTGTTCGCTTTATCTTCTTGGAGTCTTTGCTCCGAATTGGTAGAATTGGTGGTATTGCTGGCCAAGCTGAATGATGCGATTGAATAGCTTGAAAACGGAATCAACCCGCTTCTTATTCCAATTGAAGAGCACACAAGGCAACTCGGTCTAAAGACAATCGGTTAGTGATTTCTTATATCCTACTTTTGAGGGGAGATTTCAAGTTGAATAGGTTGTTTCCATGTGACACTCGGATGAGTGCTCAAACTTTTCAAATGGTGACTTCATAGGTTTAGTTTACCATGTACTATATATTGTGGGTGCAAGGTGAAGCATCTTCAAAGTGGCACCAAATGGTGACTTCGTAGGTTTAGTGAAAATTCTTTGTACTTGCTGTTAAATTATGAATGTAACTCTCTTAGTTTGTCTGCGGTTATAACCGCCACCGTACATTTGTGGGAGGCGAGGTGATTTCCAAAGCCTCAATACTTTATGCTTCAGTGGACGAAACAACTTTGGGGGGCGGGGGGTGGTGGTGGGGAGGGATTGCATTTGCTTTTGAATAAGAATCTTGTCTTGATATTGGGTGATGATTATAGCACATCCACGTTTGGAATTGTCCTTTTTTTTTTTTTGCAAAGATGAATGAAGTATCAAATAATTTAATGACGGTAAGTTTCTACTTTGGAGTAGCTAAAGTGATGGAAACTTCTTTGATCCATTATTAATAATTTATCCGCATGTACTGCTGCAATTTCTCATGTCGTTGAGTACATTGAGATCACTGTTGGGATGCGGTGACAACTTTTGATTCTTCCCTCTTCTTTACCTTTTTCTGTTTCCTTGTTTTTTTTTTTTTCACAGGATCGAAATGAAAGACTTCGACGTAAACTAGCTGCGGATATCAAATTGTCCGAGAAGTTATAAGTACCAAGTTAACATGGAGTAACCAAGGGTAAAATGTAAAGATATATTGTTCGTCATGTGCAATCATGAGTGTGTTTTCTTCATTACTTTCGGGATTTCTATCGGGAAAATCTAATGTATCGATTTCCTATTGTATCGCCTAGTATTCACTTTGGATTAAGATGTTATAATTTCTTCTTTTGGTGACTATAACATCTCGTTGTTGAATATTTGTCTTAGTACTTGCTCAATGGTAAATATTAATTCTAGAAATTAATTTTGCTTTTCCGTGTCTCGTCGTCGCAAATTTTGTCGCTAAATTCAGCGTAAAAAGAATTAAGCAAAATTCGTAGTGAGAAAAAAATAACGGCCCACTTTATTCGTTGCAAACAACTATAGCCACGAAACTTTTCGTCACAAATGCTACACGTTCGTCGACCAAATTTAGCGACGACAATTTTATTTTCGTCGCTAAAGCACGAAAGTAATTGTCGCAAAGATCGTCCCAAATTAGCGACCACAAAAATTTCGTCGCTATATTTTGCGACGACTATTTGGCGACGAACAAAAAATTCGTCGCCAAGTTCGTTGCTAATGTGCTACGGAGATATGTTCGTCGCAAAGTTATAATTTGCGATGGCCAAAGTCGTCGCAACATTCGTCGCCACATTGTTCATCGCTAATTTGCTACGAAGACATGTCGTCGTAAAATTGCCGCTATATTAGCGACGACAATAATTTGTCGTCGCTAATATGCCACGGAACTTTTCCGTCGCAAACGATGTCGCCGATTTGCGACTAATATGTTCGTCGCAAATTAGCGACGGAACTTTTTCGTCACAAAATTCGTCGCAAATTAGCGACGAATGATAAAATTGTCGTCGCTAAATTTTGCGACGCCGTTTTTATGACGAATATTTTGTCGTCATGATTTTCGTCATAAAATCGTTTAGCGACGAATTTTTCTGAAATATTCGTTGCAAATTTCGTGGCTAAATGCTTGTTTTTTTGTAGTGATGCACAATGAATATATATATAAAATTCTAAGCGATATGAAGAACCAAAGTATATATTTTATTATCGCTACTAGTATTCGTCATTATCCGAACCTCGGTTAGTGGAGAATCTCTTTTTCTTTGTTACAAGAGCGCATTCCATCTCAATACATTTCGAGCCTCACAATCTACATCTTTTCGTGCAATAAGCCCGGAGACTAAGATTCGGAGGTTCGCTATTGGCTTTTTCTTCTCGTTGCGCAAACCCTAATTGAAAAACTTTTGAGGCTTGATATATATAAGGGCAAACCGGAAAACATCTTGTAGAAGAATAGACGAGGTCATCACAACAAGCACGTGTCACAGACCGGCGTTCGAACCACGGCTCTACTGCGACTCGGGCTATGTGGATGAGTGTTTTGCTCGAATCAACCTTGGCATGAGGATCGTTCACTCACTCACACACGCTCAAATCGTAGAGAGGAAGAGAGAGAACCGTGAGAATGAGTCGTGGGAGAGAAAATGAGAGTCTATTGCTTGAAGTTGTGTGTACAAGGTGATTTATAATGAGGGGGAACACCCCATTTATACTAGGCAAAATAACGGAAATGGTCCCGAACTTTAACCCAAAGTGCAATATAATATATATAAACTTTTAATTGACCAATATAATCCATGAACTTTAACCCAATATGTAATGTGGTTCATAAGACTTTTAATTTGATCAAAGTGATTCCTAAACTTTTGAAACATGTTCAACTTAATCGATGAACTTGGGTACATGTTTAGAGACTATACCTGGTCAAATTAAAAATTCATGAATTAAATTGTGCATAGGATCAAAGTTCAATAAGTATATTATACATTGGGTCGAAGTTCAGGGTTATTCGTGTTATTATCTCTTTATATTACAAAGAGGCAGAATTTCCGATGTCCCTTTTTCCACAAGTTTCGTCTTTTTCTATTCGTCCTATTCCTTTTATCTTACTTGTTTGGGTTTTCCATGCTTCGTCTTTTGTGGCTCGCCCCTTGTGGGACTCTTGGTCTCCCCCATGGCCGAATGATTGTGTGGACAGCCCATTGAATATTCTAGAAGGCCTCTTGAAATGTGAGGAGCACGTTCATTCGCCCGGCCGCTTGGGACCATGCCCGGCCAAGCCGGACTGTTTCTGGTCGGCCGCTGCATCATGCAAGGCATGATACGTGGCATCGTTTTGGCTGAATGCCGCATCGTGTCCTGCATCGTGCATACCAATCGTCAATTCATGCGTTGGGTCGTGTAGTGATTCATGCACTGACTCATCCTCTTGGCCGTCTTATTTAATGCTCGGCCGAGTTGGATTGTCCCTGGTCAATCTCTGTGCCCGATCATGGGATGATTCGTGGGATACATCGCGGCATGGTCGGTTGGTCGTATCACGGTCCATCCTCGCGTGAGGATTTTGCTAGGCCGTGATACATGGCTATGATAACTAATACAAACTAAGTCCTATCAATTTCCGTTCTTATCAAATTCAGTTACTGAAACCATAGCCCGCTCATCCAGGGGTTACAATACTTAGTTCGGAGCACGAGACACACGAACTCAATATGAAGCTTCATAGATCAAAATATCGGAAAAAATACCAAAATGGTCCTGCACCTATCGCAATTGTACAAATTAAATCATAATTTTTTTTTTGCTAATCGAGGCTCGAACATTTTGCATTTATTTCAATTCAACCCATCCGACAATGAAAATCGCCGACATGGCTGGCCGTTCTACGTGGTGTGGCCGGCGTTAACGAGGACAATTTTTAATTAAAAAAATTATTATATTTTTTTTACTTTTTTAATTTTTAATTTTTCCTTTTTTGTCTCTCTTTCATTATTTGTTTTCTTTTCTTACTTTGGTTGGGGAGGGTTGTCAGGCCCTCGCTAGTGGCCGACCACTTTAGAAGGAAAAAATGGAAAGGAAAGAATAAGTAAATAAATAAGTAAATTGAAAAAATTATTAAAATTTTTTTAGCAATTGTCTATTTTACATAACACGGCCGACGTCCATTATCGATTTTTAATCAAAATTGATGAAATGGATGAATTGATGTAAATATAAAAGTTTTGAGGCTTAATTTGAGAAAAAAAAATCTCAAAACATCACATTAAGCACCATGAGAGCCTGCGGGCGACAGACATCCGTCACCTCCTCCGTCCTTTGTATCGGATTCCCCGGCCCTGCTCCATGGGAAGAGGAAGGCCCCTTTTCTGCTCAACTCTCTAATTGAATGGGGCCTCTCTGCTTGCTGACCATGTCTTTTTGGAAGTGATGGAGATCGGCCATGTGAGGCCAGCTGTTCAGCACAGCATGCTTTCGTCCTACTAATGTGGAGGAGAAGAAGAAGACAGCAGAAGAAGAAAGGTGAAAGGAGGAATGAGGTGACCCGCCAACGGCTTCAACCCCACGTTACCATCGTACGTAAACAAAACTATGATTATCATTTGTTTCCCAACTTTTTGTGACTACACGATCACGTGAGGGTCGGAGAGTTTCGTGTAAGAGAAGACGTTTCTAATCTTAAGATCTTTAAGGACACACCAGAGGAATGAAGTGCCTTATTTAATGGACTCGTGAGTGAGCCCACGCAGTCGATGCCTTGGGTGATGGATACTTGGGTCCGAAATATCAACTCAAACATCGAATCGAATCAAAAAACGATACCCTCGATAGGAAAAGAGCGGGAGACAGATGAGATCACGAGCGGCACGCGTAATTGGTCGAATTCCACTAAAGTGCAACTGACTATTCGTAGAGCTCTCTACCATGAATCGATGCATGATTTGATGTGATTGGTGTACTTGCCACACCGGTGTGGTCCGGAGAAAGCGACCGCGCTCAAGACGGCGAGTCGGGCCGGGTGAACCCCTCCCCCGCGCCAATCATATGGGGGAATAGGGGGGCATGCGCATCTGGTAGAATGAAAGGGAGGGGTGGGAGCTGAGTCGCAGATCTCCCCCTTTTCGCGTAGAAAGGGCAGTGAAGAGAGGGGGAGAGACGGGTCAGCCCGGACAGTCGTCGTCGTTCAGAGGCGAAACGCTGAAAGCGCGTTGAGGATCGCGGAGACACCGAGTTAACCGAGTGTTCTCGTCGCAACCCCCCATAATTCATTCATTCTTCGTCGCTTCTCGCTCAGCTCTGTCCTGTCTTCGACAGCGACGTCCCTGACGCGTCCCCGTCCCTCTCCTCCTTTCCCTTCCTTTCCGTAGGATAGGCACCATTCCCCCGTCCTCCCGCCTTTTCCCCACTCTCCCTCGTCACGCGCGTGTCCCTCACACTCTGCTCATCTCTTCCCTTCTTCCCCCGCCCTCCTTGTTTTTTTCCCGTGATGATAAGTTGACTTGGCTCGGTTTTCGACCCCGGGCGCGATCCAAGCCTCGTGCGATGCGATCGACATGAGCACTTTTGATGTTTATTTAGCTCAACTTATGACATTAATTTCGGCACGATCTTTTTATGACTACTGAATTGGGTTTTGCGGACTAATTTTCAAGATTACCCCGGGGGGTTTACAAAGTTGCCGGAAGAACAAATGCAATCATGCCATCTTTACTTTAGTCGAAAGTCACCATCCCTGGGCGAAAAATGTTCAAATTTGGAAATTCCCTTGACTTGGTATCAAACCTAAGAGCAACGTGTATGTTGTTGAACAATGCATGATTTTTTGCACTAATTATTTTTCGGAGACATATATATACACACATCCATCAATATTTCTTTTCACGCAACGCACCAAGTAATCGATTACCATGCAACGAGCAAGTTTAACCAATGTCACATCTACTTGCTTATGGGTTTTGATTTTTGCTCAAGCTCTCTACTTATGAGATCTAAAATGGTCATTTGCAAATTTTTTTGTAGTTGAATGAAAAAAATTTCAAATAAAAGCATTTAAATGTCTTTATTTTTCTCAAATAGAGCTTTACTAAGGGTATTTTCTTCATTTAATTTTTTCTTTCTTTTTTTGATTTTTTTTCTTTATTGCGGTCGGCTAGGGCAATCCTCGCCAGATCAGGCGAGGGCTCACCTCGACGGCCACAAGCGAGGTGGCCCTTGCTAGGTGCTAAGAGGTGTCAAAATCATAATCAATCACGGTGGAGAAGAAAAAAAAGAAGATGATGTGATGATGTGGCAAGGGTTCGTGGGTTGCCAGCGAGGGTCGCCTTGCCCAGGCCCTCGCCGGTGGTCATTCATCGACGAAAAAGAAGGGAAAAAATAATTAAAAAAAAAGAAGAAAAGAAATAAACTATAAAAAAATAAAAATATGACAAAAATGCTTTGATCAAGTCGTTTTTTGAAATAACGAGGCGAATTCAGGTTCTTAATTGAAATAATACATATTTCAGATATTTATTTGGAAAAATCAAACGCATTTCAGATTTTTATTTATAATTTTCCATTAAACGGGGCTACACGCGAAAAACGATGAAGAAGAACCACTTTGATATTTAGAGCAAAAAATTCCTAAAGTGTAACAGCCTGGGAGGGACCGTTAACGAGGTTCAACTTTTTCGTGCGAAGATGTTTAACCGTCGCATTCAATCGCCACGATACGCGCGTGGGCTCTCCTACTCTCTCTCTCTCTTGTTTCGGCCCCCCACCCTCTCCGATGGAAATCGGAAATTCTATAAAAGGAGACTCGAGAAGAACACACACCTCCAACTTCCATTGTCACCCACACCCCCTTCTCGGGATATTTGTTAACAAAGCTTCGCTGTGGTTTCTTTCTGGTTGTCCCAATATAGCAAAAGGCTGTCCATCTCCCCTTCCCTCGAGCAGAATCCGCAAGCGAAATTCAGCCGCAGGTTCGTCGGTCGCTCTCGGGCAAAGAAGAAGAATCGGGGGAAAATTCCCACACTGTTCCGGTCGCTATGGGTCTTTCCCTTTCCAGGAACCTCGTGAACTTCCTCCTCTCTTTCTCGGCCAAGAAAATCCCCGGAACAAACTTCCCCGTCCAGATTGAGGACGTGGTTTCTCTGGTCTCCCGCACGGGCAGGCATTTGCAGCGCTACGACAAAGGTCGCCGGCAAGTCGTCGGGTGCGTTCTTTTTACCCCTCCCTCTGTACGCAAACTCTCTCTGCAGTTACTGGGGTTTGTAGTGGCGTGCAAAGTTTTGATTTTTGATGGCGATTTCATCAGCCGAGGGAAAATGGAAAACTGGGTATCTGCCTAATTTGTTTTGTAATGGTGTTTTTTTTTACCCATTTTTTGTTTTCTCTTTTGTTTGCCCCCGTAACTTGTTGCTGATATTTTTGGGACGAAACTCAAATTTTTGACACGTTTCTTCTTCTTTTTGACTCCTGCAGATGCATACCCTACAGATACAAGAAGACCGATCAATCATCTGGCGGTGGGGGTGAAGAATTAGAGTTTCTTGTGGTCAGTTCATCGAAGGGCAAGAGAATGATGTTTCCCAAGGTACTATATAAATTCTCGAACTTTACCACTGATGAAGTGACCGGCTTTTTTACCCATTTCGTTGTAGTTGTGTGATTGAATCTCTGTGAGGGAATTAAATGTTTTCGCGTTGCAATGTGACTCTACAGGGAGGATGGGAAATCGATGAGACTATAGAGAAGGCCGCTTTGCGCGAAACAGCAGAAGAAGCCGGAGTAACGGGCACTCTTGAGGTTCGTTATATACCCAGATGGTGGTGGAATTCTGTGCGATTTTGCTTTCTGAGTGCTGATTCTCGGTTTGAAATTTGCAGTGTAAATTGGGAAAATGGCAATACAAGAGCAAAAGCAATGGCAGCTTTCACGATGGGCATATGTTCCCTTTACTCGTTGATGAGCAACTCGATTCTTGGCCGGAGAAGCATATCAGGCAAAGACGATGGGTACGTATTTGCACGGTGGTGCACTCAGTTTGATTTTATTAATTGGCAATGGAGACTATTTAAGGGAGGTGGAACGAGCCTTAATTATGGATTTTACTGGCACATTGCAGGTGACAGCCGACGAAGCGAAAGAATTGTGTCAACAGCTGTGGATGAAGGAAGCTCTAGAATTACTAGTTCAAAGATTGAGGCAACAACAAAATGGGTATGCGGTTGAAAGACAACGTGCATAGACTGTGTCTAGTGGGCCTTCAAAGTGCTTTGAAGATTAGAAACAGAAAAATTTGTAGCTGAGAAGGTTGTGCTCAAGAGCCATGAAGGCAAAAGTCTATGATCATCACATACGAGTGTTGTGAACTGTGAAGTAGGATGGGTGGTGTCCCGTCCCCCCCCTCCCCCCCCTTTTTCCTTCCTTTCAATTATTCCTTCATTCTTTTTACCATCCTCAACTTCTAGTTGTAGGTTCCAGAGCAGTGAAACCAAAGAAATTGGTGGAAGATCCCATGAATTGTGGATCTCTTTAGGGAGATAACTCTGTACATGTACAAAACTTGCCCCCATTCTTTAATTCATTATCATCAAGTCTCCTGATTCTTTATTCCATTTGCACATTCTGTTGTTGTTTTTCTTGGAGATTCTGTGAATCCATTCACGTTGCTTGCTGTTTTGACTTGAAACAAATATGGTGCACACACATAATTGAACACGAGGAAATGAACCAAGAGTGCATCAACTTCTGCATGTACATGCAGGTGATCCTTCTAGAATGTCCAACAGTTTGAGATTAGTTGTTAACTGCGTTTTGACGCTTGATAGCGGGGTTTGAAGCTGAGAGAAAAACGACAATGAACTCCGCTGACTTTCTTTGTAAATGTAGATTTGACGAAGGAGCAAGTATGAGATGTTTGACATTCTTACACGGATATATTTGTGGTTAGCAATCAGCATTTGGTATCTCAAGGTTTGATTTTTAGGAGCACTTGTGATCGGTTGACATTCAGCTACTTCGTCTAGAACTTAAGGGCGGTATATCAAGTCAAATTCGGAATTAAGGGCGGTATATCAAGTCAAATTCGGAAGATGGGTGTTTGTTAAGTCAAATGCGGGAGATGGGTTATAAACATGGAAGAAGCCGAGTATTTGACATATTATTAACGTAAGTTCCAATTCGAAAGGCAAAGCTCAACGGCGACTTTGATGAAATGTGATTCATGCATGCTGCGAAGTCCCTTGGGAAAAGTGAGTCTTTTCATGGAGGCGCGTCTCATATTTCCCAGCAGAGCTGCAAAATCTTGAAGGAATCGTCTTCTTATTAGGTAACCGTCCAAGGTTTTTAGCACGAGACAAGCGTTCCGGTTCTTGTTTGTCGACTGAAATAACTAGACCCACCAGAAGACACTTCATTGCCAAATGATTGTTTAAAGCAAATTACTGAGTGACTGGTTCTTGACAGCTCTGATTCTCCGTTACTTTGGTGAATCATATCGTGCATGGATTTAGATAAATCACGGGTTGCGTACAGATGATTGATGAATCTTGAACACGGTGATTAGCGAGGAAAAGTATGCACAGTTGATCAATAGATGCACCTAAGTTTGTGCCGGGATGTAATGAATGAAATCTAGGGACTGAAAGGGAGAAAAGGATAGCACGTCGGGCGATCCAAATGGCTGTTCTTATGGTTAAGGCCTACTTCCACATAAACTGCATGTAGGATTTTGTGAGAATTAATTCTTAACAGTAAACACAGAGAGCTTCAGAGTGATGGCGTTCTATTTTCTGTTTTGGCTCTCCAAGGATCGAACTTCGGTATTGCTCATGGGCAAAAAGGGAGCAGCCCTTGAATGGTCGAATCCTTCTTTCAGTTCACATACATGTGCTTCTTTCATCCCCAAGCTTCATAATCTCTTCGGCTTTTAGCTTCTGTGACTTCCAATTCTTGTAGTTCTTAAGAGCCTTGATTGGTTTACCAAGTTAATCTCCCGTTGTACAGTTGGTTTTTATATGAGAAGCCAGGCCTCTATCGACACGAGTTATGACCGTCATCTCTTTCTAGTCGAATTGTCTTGCTCATGGTGTTCTCTCTCCTGCAAAATCGGCGATATCCTTCAAGACGTAAGATGGGTTAAAAGGGAGGGAGACTAGGGAGAATCGACATCCCCATCAAATGAACACTTTGAGATTGAAAATTGGTCAATTGTTGCAGGTAGCATCTAAACGCAGAATCTGAACGTTTGCATTTCAGGATGTGTGCTGCATACTTAGTGAAGAAGCAAATCGCTGTGTGCTGCGTTCCGGTACTGTGAACCAGTGGTTGTTCGCTCTATCGTCGTGCATCGGGTAAAGCTCCAATCACAGATCGGATGTGGCCCTTCAAGGTTACCCTGGTTAGGAAACACCGCGATTCGCGACGCGATGTCTTCCGCGTCGGAACCGGAACCAAACCCCTCCGACAGCTCAGCTGAACCTTTTGGGGAGTCAATCCAAGCTGTTGCATTTAGGAGAAAAAGACCTTGCAACATAAGGTTGAAGTTTCGTGGGGGCTTGTTACGTTGGACAGCCGAACCAGTCCACCGGAACAATTACAGCTGATACTAAAACCGCACCAACCACGTTTGGGTCATCACGAACTCTCTCCATCAAACCCAAGCGTTTGAAAGAAACATAAATCCTCAGCTCCTGTTCGCAGGTTTGGGTTTCTTTCATGCGATGCATCGCGTCCGCTCGAAGAAGATTCTTAATTCTTGTCTTGAAATGAGATGTGATTCAGACGAGAGGTGACTTAAACACTAAAGGAGGTTAGAGAAATGAGGAAGGAGCTCAACTGTCCCAACCAACATTTAAGTCTGTATGCATGTAGGTTCCAATTATATTATTGATCACCCATCAACGTGACGGCCTGTGAACTTTTTGATTTTGCTTTCTGAAGCACTTTCGTCTTGAATGCATGAAACGGACTGGACTGATGAATTGCCTCCTTTTGGGGGAACAGTGTAAAATAACTAAACGTGTTGCATTTGTGCGAATTTAGCCTTAAACTTTTTAATTATGCCAGTTTAATTCTAAACTTTTTAACCTAGTGTCAATTCAGTCTTTTTGGCCGATTTGGCCTGATATTGTTAACATGAACGCTAGATGGCGCTATGTGGTACGGCGAGCGCGACGTGCACTTTTTAAATAATTTTTCGATAATTATTTATTTATTTCTCTCTCTCTCTCTCTTTTCTTCCCTTTTTCCTCCGATTGCCGGCGAGGGCGAACCTTGGCAAGGCCGATAGGCGATGACGTTGGCCTCGTCGGGTGTTGTCTTTGCCAAATTTGCCTCGCCGGCCACCGAGGAAAAAAGGAAAAAAAAAAAAACCAAAAAAATAAAAATAAAAATAGAAAATTATCAAAATATTATTGTTTAAAAATGTTTACATTAGCGCCAATCGCGCTACGTAGGTCGTCCCAAGATCTGTGCCAACAATAGCCGAGCCAAAATTAACCTGAAGGATCCCGGGCCAAAAGGTTTATGATGAAATTAGCACAATTAAATATTTAAGACTAAATTGATACAAATACAACAAATTCGGGACTTGTGCGGTCCATCGCTGGCCATTTGCTACGGGACTTGCTCTACAATGAATTTAAACGGATTAAACGGGCAATTAAGAAAGCAACTAAACTAGCCCTTTATGTGAAATAAGAGAGTAAATAATCTGGTTTATAAAATGCTAGCATGCTAATGATATGAAAATCTTGCAATAATAGACGACTTTAAGATATTATTCTTGCTGATCAAGTCCGCTAAAAAGGGACTGATACGATGGTCCATGACAAAATTGAGAATGATCTTCTTTTCTTCGTGTGGGTCAATGCTATTTCCACGTTCTTTATCACTGTTTCCACAACATTTATACTAAAGAGACCAAAATGCCCTCCTCTTGTGTCTGGTGGGGGTGGACTCTGCTTTGCTTCAAGCCTGCCCCTTTCAAGTCTTCCTCTTCGGTTTTCATTTCTAAAGCGAGCGCAATAGCTGATTTTCTCTTGGACCTTATAACTATGGCATCGAATCTGGACCATAAAAAATGACAGATCCCCGCAGATCCGATGGTTCAAATTAAATTCAGTGTGCATGTATGCTTGATTCAGTGCATACTTGCTCCCGTTATAGAGACAACTCTTTAAGAGAACCACATAACTATGTTGAAATGAGATTGGAAATTTTCTCCCGTGAACCCCAAAAAAATGTTATATTTGATGCCTCGCTTGAACATCGATATCCGCCATTCGATTGAGGATCATGTCGCTCTTTGAGTGACTTTTTTTTTCTTTTCCGAATCATTCATAAAATAAAGTTATACTAACGAGCGTTTCAGAATACCCAATGAGAAATATCTTCAAGATATCAATTAGAGACATATGCAAGAAAAAAAAAACGAGGCCTCAAATTTTTTCATTCATTGAATATTTATGGATCATCCCATCAGCAAAATCTATAAATTTCTTTTTTCTCACAGATTTGATTACTTAGGTGAGACTCTTCTTTCCCCCACTCTCTTTCTATCTCTCCCTACTTAAAAGGATGAAATGGATAGCCGAGCAAGAATTTTACGACATTAAATCGAATTTTCCCTAATTCCAAGTTATGATTGGTTAATCTCATTCTTAGTTTCACAATACAAACATTTGTTTTTTTCTTTACGATGATAGATTTTATAATAGATTTCGAGTTTCAAGTCAGCAATCTCAACCGATACGGTACGACGAACTCCGACTTATGTATTATATGTATGTATACCTATTTCTATGCCTAAGGATTAGCTTCGAAATGACCGCGCAAGTACCATGATTCGAACCCTAGCCAGATTTCGCATGAGTTGGGCTTAAGGTTATACAAATTTCCGGGGGCCGCAAGGGGAAGAATAAATGATGCTCGTTCACATTGAACACCTAATTTGTCGGCCAAGGCCATGATAGACAGCACCTCAAGTATTTAAGGCACATGAACGTGGAAGTTAGAGACAAAGGGAGAAGATGGAAATGAAGCTTTTCATGTAGTTGGAGTTTGACTATATAAGTGGAGCAGAACAGAAGTACGATCTCTACAGCGAGGGTTTGTTTGTCTTTAACTCACCTTTAATGAATGTCGTTATCCGTCTTCTCCAAACCTGCCCGGACTTTCTCACTCTCATCCACAGAGCTCGCACATGGAGGGGGAGGGAGAGAGAGAGAGAGTGCAGAAAATGCAGCTCATTAATCCTCACGACCACCCTCTTTTCGCTTACTGAATAGCCTCGAGAACTTGGTCTCTTTCCATTTCTTGAAAGAATTTCTTCTTCTTCTTCTCATTTTCTTGAAACATGCAAGTGCGCAAGATCCTCCTGGTTGCGCTCACCATTGTCGCCTCATTCTTGTTCCCCGTTACAGAGCAAGACCTTGCTTCGGACAGAAATGCGCTTCTTGCCCTTAGATCTTCGGTCGGTGGCCGTACGCTCCTCTGGGACGCGAACCAGCAAAGTCCCTGTTTTTGGGCAGGCGTCCAATGCGAGTCCGGCCGAGTTACGTCTCTTCGCTTTCCCGGAGCTTCGCTCTCTGGTCGAATCCCGGTTGGCATTCTCGGCAATCTGACGCAGCTCAGGACACTCTCGCTCCGGCTCAACGCGCTCGCTGGCCCAATCCCTCCAGATCTCGCTTCTTGCACCGGCTTGCGCAACCTTTACTTGCAAGGTAATCAGTTCTCAGGCCCGATCCCTCAGTCTCTGTTGGGTCTACGCGAGCTCGTGAGGCTCAATCTTGCCTCCAACATTCTCTCTGGGGAAATTTCTCAGAGTTTCAGCAACTTGACTAAGCTCAGGACTCTTTTCCTCGAGAACAACTTGCTCTCGGGGTTGATTCCTGCCGAGCTGAGCCTGCCAAAGCTCGAGCAGTTCAATGTTTCAAATAATTTGCTTAGTGGCTCAATTCCTGATGGTTTACAAAAGTTTAGTTCGGCTTCGTTTCTGGGTAATTCATTATGTGGAAAACCACTCGTTTCATGCTCGAAGGATGTCACATTGCCTAGTATGGGACCTAGCGGGGGTGAGAGTGGTGAAGAAGGCAAAAGGAAGAAGCTTTCTGGCTCTGCTGTTGCCGGCATTGCCATTGGCTGCGTGTTCGCTTTCATATTCATTGTCATATTGGTGATATTCTTGTGCCGCAAGAGAGGTAGCAAGAGGACGAGGTCGATTGACATGGCGGTGCTTAAGCAACAAGAGATGGTGCTTCAGGGCGAAAAGGCATCTGGGGATGCTGATATTGGCGAATTCAATGGCGAATATTCGGTGGCGGCTGCTGCTGCGGCTGCATTGACTGTAGGGACTGGAAGGAAAGAAGCAAATGGCGGCGGGGCGAAGAAACTTGTTTTCTTTGGGAAGACGGCGAAGGCATTTGATTTGGAGGACTTGCTGAGGGCATCGGCGGAAGTCTTGGGGAAAGGGACATTCGGGACGGCTTACAAGGCGGTCCTGGAGATGGGAAACATGGTTGCGGCGAAGAGGCTCAAGGATGTGAACATTTCTGCAGGGGAATTCAAGGACAAGATTGAAGCCGTGGGAGCGATGGATCATGAGAATTTGGTGCCTCTCCGGGCTTACTATTACAGCAACGACGAAAAGCTTCTGGTCTATGATTACATGCCCATGGGAAGCCTATCTGCTCTATTACACGGTAAGCAATTCTGTTTCTGAATGTCCCCTTTAGCTTAGAGTAGTTTCTGCACGTACTATCATGATGAGTCTTATGATATATTTGAGGTTCATTCCCTGTTTAACATGAAAAAAGAAACATTGCAGGGTAGTTTTCAGGTGTTTTTGTTTGGATCATAAGCATGATGAGGTAGAACTTGCGCCGTGTTTTTGTCGGTTTGCCCAACTGTTTGCTTGGATTGTTCCACAGATTGAATGAATTCCTTCTGGATGCACAAATTAACCTGATGCCCTTATTTTTTTCAAATTTAAGCGGCTTTTATTTCCTGTAATTAGTTCGAAGCAATGTCGTGTGATCCAACTCTTTGATGACATTGTACATTCCATTCCCCAGATTTACTTCTAGTCTATTCATTCTCCACAAGTCATTTTCCCCCAGTCTTAGCGGGAGATTGGTGAAGTCTTGTAGTACAAAGAAGAACAACAATTATTTGCTTCCATTACTCAATCTTTTTCATTGTTATTTTTTATTTAATTTTTGAAATTAAATGCTGCAGGAAACAGAGGGGCAGGAAGAACTCCACTGAATTGGGAATTACGTGCCAGCATTGCCCTAGGAGTTGCCCATGGCATCGAATACCTTCATTCTCAAGGACCTCATGTATCTCACGGAAACATTAAATCTTCTAATGTTCTCCTCACAAAATCCTACAATGCTCGCCTCTCCGATTTTGGCCTGGCTCACATTGTCGGCCCCTCAGTTGCTCCCACCCGTGTTGCTGGCTATCGTGCACCAGAAGTCACGGACCCTCGCAGAGTATCCCAGAAGGCTGATGTCTATAGCTTCGGCGTGTTGCTCTTGGAGCTTTTAACTGGTAAAGCCCCGGCCAATTCTGTCTTAAACGAAGAAGGCATCGACCTTCCGAGATGGGTTCAGTCGGTGGTCCGCGAGGAATGGAGCTCGGAGGTTTTCGATCTCGAGCTCCTAAGGTACCAGAACGTGGAGGAGGAGATGGTCGAGCTCCTGCAGCTGGCCATGGATTGTGCGGCTCAGTATCCTGACCAGCGCCCTTCCATGCCAGACGTGAGGAGGCGAATTGAAGAGTTGTCTCGGCGTAGCTTGCCCGTTCATGGACCGCGGCCTGATCAGGTCGACGATGTGGAGGTCATGACTTCTCAGTGAATCGCAATGGTCTCGCCACTGCCAGAAACCAGGATGTACGGTACTTAATGCCCCCTGATTAGCATGGCAGCATATTCTTCTTAGGTTGTAAGAAAAAGCCAATCTTTACGCTTGCATTTTCTTGAGAAGAACATCTGCCTCTCCCCTTCTTCACCTCAGGTCTAGTCTATTGTTTTTTCAGTGCTTCACTTGTGGGATGTATCATGGATCTTGTAATTACGACTTTCGCATTTGCTTCTGATGATGCAAATCCTTGCCAAACCTTTTTCTTTCACTAGCAGAGCCACTTTAGCTAGTGGTCTTGATGTTTTCTCAGTTGGATTGGTCCACCAAACAATCTATTTTCTCTCCAGGAATGATGAGCTCGACTGGTGCTGAGCTGTCTCATTTACAAGGAAACCTTTGGAAAGCCATGATTGTAGAGTTACTGCAGGGCATGTCTCTATGAGCGGCTCAAGTTGGTTTCGGCTTGCGTAATTTGTCTCTGAAATGGTTACATAAGAGCTCGTTTTCGTGCTTTTCTTTTCTCGCATTTCTTTGTAAATGAGATTCAGAAACATGCCAAGACTTTGTTGGAATCTGATTCATCATTGGTAAGATCCCTTCACCACATTCTTTCTGAGTCAGGCTGGCTTGAATTGATCGCTTAGGATGGTACAGCTGGACAGGGTTTACAAAAGCAGGTAAGCTTATCATGAAAGTGATGCATAAAAAGAGCTCCTTTTTCAGGACAGAACTTGTGCTTTTTTAGAATCTGAGGATTGTTGCTGTAAAGTCAGCCGACATGTTGGTCCTCATATGATTGTCTTGGCTCTGTTCCCTTACCGATCCTCATGAAAATTTCTTGAGACATGCTTCTCTATGCATATCTTTGTCACTATTCAGTGAGTGCGACGCAAGATGAATTCGGATCATTTAAAATGATGGGTCTCACTTGTAAATGCGACCGGTCTAACTAAGTTTGGCGATTCACATGTGTTTATTCTTGAATTGTGGTTCATACTCTCCATCGACGAGGAAGACACGGTCTTGAGAAGCAACTTCAAAGAAAAAGGTCGTTTGATAAAAATATATTTGAAAAGTCTTTTGGTGTGGCCAATTTAAGTTTTTTTTTGGTAAACTTTAATTTGTGTAAAATTGAAAATTAACAACAATCGTAACTTTTGTATCTTCATGCCGAGAGTAATGTATTAGAGACGTATTAACAAATCAATAAACGTAAAAGCACATCAAGTGGATCTTTATCAATTAAAAAGAGAGTAATTTCATTATAAGAAACATAGTCACAAATTTCTGGAGGAAATAAACACGTTATCCTTAAAAATTGCAAAGCTCCTTGACTATTTCCTAAACTCATCGTGGCTATTTGATCACATAAACGTGCAATGTTCGGAGATATATTATCATTTGAAGCACTTGCCCCCTCATTTACATCAGAGTCATCTGAATATCCATAATCGGGATCCAAATTCACTCTTTCAAAATCCTTATTACATGCGGCATTTCTTCGTTTACAATTGTACAAAGCCATTGACAGTAGACAATTGTCACTCACTTTTCATACGAGATAACCCGTCATATTATTCGTAATCATCCACTTCTCTTTTAATACGCCAAATGCTCGCTCAAATTCTGATTGTAATGAGGAATGGGCATGGTCAAACGCCT
The DNA here is from genome assembly GCA_021437795.1 of Rhodamnia rubescens. Taxonomy (NCBI): domain Eukaryota; kingdom Viridiplantae; phylum Streptophyta; class Magnoliopsida; order Myrtales; family Myrtaceae; genus Rhodamnia; species Rhodamnia rubescens. The sequence continues at coordinate 6,286,491 of JAILYA010000005.1, read as the reverse complement.
CTCGATTACCCGTAGGCGTAGGACCTCGTTGAAACTCTCGCAAATGATATCCGACTTCTTTATATGACCCCAAATAATATTTACCGACACAAGTGTAATATAAATCTAATCAACATATACCGCGTATATACATTTGGTAAAGTATTTCATTTGGTGCCAGATAAACATGTGCCACTTAAATATAATGTAAATCTAAGTAACAGGGTGTTACTTAAGTCAGATAAACAGAAGGCAACAACCTAGTTTTAGCACTTCATGGGGGCATCACAACACTGAAACAGTACCATTTTTCAATCTGAAACTCAGATTACACTTTCCTGTATTTCAGTCCATTGGCTGAGATATAGCAAGACATGCACACGAATGCCATTCTACCAACGAAGCAAAAACTCACTGCAGGAGCAAAAAAGTTCAGAAAAACTGGAAATAGAGGGCGATGGAAGAGAAAAATCAAAGAGACTGACTGAGCAAAAAGGCCATTGATAGCCAACAAAATCCATCATTTATAGTGTTCACACGAAGAGAATGTAACCCGGTAGACGAGAAGAGGCGAGCGCCGGGGGCGTGGGGGAAGAGATGCGAACGCGATCACTAGCCATGACGCATGAGGAAGAGAGGCAAGAGCGAGCGCTGGGCGTGAGGAAGATAGGAGACTGCCTTGAGCTAAAGGGGCTTGGAGGGTACTTGAAAACGCTAGCATTTCCCAAGATGGGCTGCAAAAATCATTTTTCCAAACTCATTTGCATTTGCCCGAGGGCCTTTAGAGGTCCAAAAGGACTTTGAAAATGTATCACCAAACATACATTCAATGGCTACTGGTTGTTCGACTTTTGCCATAGCTCACTCTCCCGCTTATCTCGAATCGAAGGTGGATAAGACTAGCCGCGAAGAAATTCTTGTTACACCGGCGGTGGAAGCTAAAATTACTCTCATTCGAAGTGGAAGGCACAGAAGAAATTAGTCAATCTAATCTGATCTAACCATAACAAAACAAAAAGATGTTCATGGACAGTTGAAAGAAACTTCATGTGCGATGGATGGATGATGGATCAAGAAGTTCGATGGATGTTGCTCGCAGGCCTGCTGAGCCTGGCCCCATCTCTGCAGCCCAAAGTTCAGTGCAATGGATCAAAGGGTCCAAAAAGCAATAGAACTAATGATATCATCACACTTCTTTTTCTCTCTTTTTTTTTGAAGTAGATCTGGTGGGCCGATTAAAAGGAAAAAAAAGTTAGTTATATACACTTAATCTCTTTACAACTAATAAAGTGAAATTCTTTAATTCGAATTTTTCACTCCTATTTTCATAACAATAAGCAAACACAAACAACGTCAAGAATAATTTGTCATTCTCGTAATCATTTTTAAAAGGGTATCCGGTCTTATTAGAGTCGTGGCAACCCGTTTCTGCCGAGAATTATCCATGCAATCGATTTGCTTAATCGTCGCATTGCACATTTGACAAAGATCCATGCATTTTCATGTTTTACACAATCTTGCTCTTTTTTGTTTTTTTTCCTCTTCAATTTTTGGTTCTTCATTCAAACTCCATATTGCAATCATATTTTTCTTTTTCATCGTTGCCCGACCTCATTTATTTGCCTTATTATTATTATTATTATTATTATTATTATTATTATATTTTTTTTGCTCTTGTGCCACCCACATGCCCATTAAATTAATTGGAACATCTGAATTTCACCATAACGCAGAAGGCACCTCGAATCTTGTCCCGTTGTCTACTTTGGACCCCGAATATAGGAATGAACGTGGCGGGAGGAACCCTAATGTTGTCAGCATAAAAAAGAACAAGTATAATTTTTAGGTTCGTGTCTTATTTGGCCCACAAGATTGTACTTTTCTTTTGGCTAAAAAAAAAAATTTAATTTCCATACCTTTTTTAGATAAGTTTATTATTTCTTTTTTTTTGTGCTTTGTTTTTTCTCTTTAAAAAGAAGTGCAATTGTTCATTTTAATTTTATAAAAATTGCTTTTGATTTTGCATGTGCAATTGCCACATAAAGTGTGCAAGGGAAAGGACATCCACATGGGGCTTGCGAGAGTGATTTATTATAGAAATGGATTAGGACTCTTGCTTCTCAAGCGATCGAGGCAACGTTGACTTCTCTATGATTGGTTTATTCTTAGCAATCTTGTTTATGCAAGTTAGCATATGGACTTTAATTGGAGGGGAAACTATTAATATACAGAGTGATGATGGGCCGGCATACTTTAAGGTAATTTCTATGTAACGAAACACGTTATCTATGAATATATATAGAAGAGACCACGTCTTTCAAATTTCTATTTCGTTTGTGGATAGTGATGGTGTTGTGGTACAATGCAAATTAGTTGCACATAACATCGTGACTATCTCCTTCTTGGTACGACGAATTCGGATGGAGTACCGTCTGTATTTGTCGTTCGTTCGTTCTCATATGAGCGTTGATTTAGCTAAAAACAATAGAGGCGGACCATTTCAAAATTTGTATAGAGGGTGAGCTCATTGAGGTTATAAAAAAAGAAAAAAAAAACTAACTTTCTACATAATCAAAAGATTCACATACCTTTCATCTGGCGCTACTAATACAACCTAAATCAATGCTTCTTTTTCTGTTCTCGACAGATTAGTTAAGAAAAATTGTCGATTGTATATTGCTTGCACAATCCTTCTTTGAGGCTTGGTAGCCGTTGAATTACAACAAACCGGTCTCAAATTTCCATTGAAACCTTTCTAGATATTCGGTATCAAATAGCTAACATCGTTGTGACCTCCTTCAATTGGGCGTTGCACCGCAAAGGCGGCCCGATGGACGTTCCTTAGAAATTAAAATTGGACAAAACAGTTTAAGTTACATTACGAAGATTAAGAAACGACTAAAGACTATTCAATCTAAATCCTCGCGGCCCTTTTTTGCGAGACATCATTATGTGCATATGATCCACGAATTCATGTTGTTAGGCGCGGTTGGATCTATTGTGTAACGTGTCGAAACTCGATTGATTGTATCCATGCGATCTTGGCATTGTCTTTCTTCGTGACAAAATCTCAAGTTATCGTAGCTTGCCACATGTGAAAGTCAACATCAGATAGAAGCGAAAGAGAATGAACAATTATAGTTGCATCCGGTGCATGTGAGTGTAATTCACGTGTTAGGTTGATGGGGTGGGTTTGGTGTCGAACCCGCATAATCTAATGATAGATATGAGCGTGCGCTTGTTTAGACTTGTCAAAATATATCATAAGTCTATTTCTTAACCCACGAGTTTTGTTGTTATAAACATGATATGAATATTAATATATGTCGTAAATAAGTCCAAATTGGATTTACAACTTATTTAGATCAAACCCACATTTATAACTCTCGATTCATTTTCTCTACTTTTATTCGATCTCGCGTTCAATTCATTCCATACTCTCGTCTTGGTTTGGGGGTACTAAGTCCAACTTGCATATTTTCTAAACTCAATTAAATATGAAGATGTTTGGGATTATGGATCGTGTTGGGTATGTGTCATTATATTGCATCATAATAACATGTGCCATAAACAAGTTAAATGATTTTTTTAATGGAATTATTTATGACGAGACCCGAATCCGACCCATTCGAGCGATGGTTCTACGCTTGCTTGATTTGGGTACACCCGATATTTGCTCCGGAGAGAAACCGACGGGTTCTGAGTTTCGTGGTTCGTTTCGCACGTGGTTTCCAACTGGGAGCAGCCGGTTGCCTCGACCGGAACAGCCAGTTAACTCACTCCGAACCAATCAATTTGGTTACAAATCCGATGGTCCACATCGCACGACAACTTGGAAATGCGAATTGATTTAGCTTCTCCTTCTTCTTCTTCTTCTCATTCTTCTCCTTCGCCACTCTGTTCTTCGTTGCATTTCTCTGCTTCACTCCAACAGCTGAGGCGGCGAATATCAGATTTTCCTTTTTCGCTGTTTAGAATTTATCTTCACATTTCCGGAGATGTCTGTGATTCAAGAAGAGAATTTGCATTAATTCGGCGAGCTTTATCCTTGCGCGCTGGAGATGGAGAGGGATTTTCTGAGTTTGGTTTCGAAAGATCATCACTTTTCTGGGGAAGACGATAAGGGTGATGCTTTTGCAGACCCAAGTACGTCTCTCCTTCTCTTTAGCGCTTTTATCTCTTTTTATCTTTTGTTCTGTTTAGCTCTGCAAAGAATCTTTGGATTGGCGTGCTCGTTGGCGTCGACTTTGATTGTTGTCTGAATGGAGTCAACGAGCGTAATGTTGAAACGCATGGAGTGCTTCGATTTCGATGAAATTTCGCGAGATCTTTCTTTTGCTTAAAGTAAAAAAATTGTTTACTTTCTCGAAGTTTTGACTCCTGCGGAGATGCCGCTGACCGAAACCAGGATGGATGCGACTTGTTTGCTCACCATGTGTTTGAGAGTATTTCTCGTAGGAGAGATTAAGTCTGTATAGTGATGCTTTTAGTTTACTTTTAGCGAATTCAGATGGAAGTTGCATCGGTCAAAAGCTGAATTTTATAAAGCCGAGGTGTTCTGAACTTCCAATAGATTTTGTTGAGTTCATAATTTCTTACTTTTAAACACCAAATTTACGTAAAAGAATCTTTAAATACTTTTTGACTTATGTGCAGCACCTAGCAGCATTTCTTGCAATGCGTGAGATACCCACAGTGCTTTCTGTTTATGAACGCAAGTAATTGAAATGTAACCCGAAATACATTGGAACAAATGATAGATGGAGCAACGCCAAACAGAAGCGTCTTTCATTTACATTCCGCCTCAAGATATGTATAGGTTGTTTGTTCAGGCGCAGTGTGAAGTATTGTTCATCGGACAGGGTAGGTGCAATCACTCATTCACGGGGCAGGTACATCTTGGAACGTGTATAAAAAAAATTATCACTTGTACTTGCTGCACCTGATGTCAATATCAAAAGCATTGGATTTGAAGATTGAGTAAAGTTTGGACTTTTTGAGGTGCTCTGCACATTTGTTGAGGACGAGGAATGTGACCTTAAATGTGGTCGCAGAGACATCTCTCAAAGAAAAATTGCCTAAAAAAATATGCATAGGTTGTTTGTTCAGGCGCAGCGTGCAAGTGTTGCTCATCGCATAGGGTAGGTGCAATCACTCATTCACAGGTTAGGTACACCTTGGAATGGAACATTTATATAAAAAAAATTATCACTTGTATTTGCTGCACTTGATGTCAACATCAAAAGCATTGGATTTGAAGATTAAGTAAAGTTTGGACTTTTTGAGGTGCTCTGATCATTTGTTGAGGATGAGGAATACGACATTATCGGCCACGGCTATCATGCTCTTCTTTGAGAAACTATTGGATAAAGGCTAAAACGTGGGCTGTTTAGGTTCATCCGTGGATCAGTCGACCAAGTCAAGTAGATGAATGTCAGTTTGTTCTCCATTTTGAGAGTTGGTTGTGGAAACTATTTCTTTAGTCGTCCTCCCATTTCTGTCTTGACACCTGGCATTGACAGCTTACGGAAGCCCTTCGTGTTTAGCCCTTTATCTGGGTAGTGTGGTCCAGGCAATAAAAATATTTTCCATGTGAAACTTCTTTGCTGCTATATTTGGCTTTGTGAAGGTGGGGTTAAAGTATTGTGCTCTGCACATGTGCATGAGTTGGTGACGTGTTTCATTCATGTCTCATGTGGTGTTTTTTAAAGTAGGGAGTTGCAATTTAGTATTTGTACCTGAACAGGTGTCCGGCATCTCTAATAAAATAATGTGTGACTGAAGAAGCAATCATATTTAATGATATATCAGCAATTCCAGTTGTCCAATGCAATTTAGAATTGCTTTTTCTATCATAAGCATTTAAAATGAGACCTTTGAGTAGTTGCGCCTGGCTAGTCACCACCTAACCCTGTTCATTAGATAAACCCTTCCAGTTCTAAATTGACAAGAAAACTTGCAGAGGCCAAGGGCTTCTTGCAGTGAGCCTGCTCATCAACATGAATTAAATAACTCACAAGCTTCAAGCATGATTATTTCGAGAAATGTTTTTTTTTTTAGTGGAAGGTCCATCCACGCAAGAGGTCATTCTCAATATTCTTTTTCCTTTGGTTCTCAGAGCAATATAATCGCAATTGTTTATTTGTGGATTTGGCAATCAGCTCCATGTTCATGACTGCCTTTTATAGTGCATATTTATATCGCTTTCCTTCCGGGTCATCTCTTTTTTACCGATTATGTTCTGCATGCTCATCTTGCTTTATCATTTGTAAAATTTAATCACTTCGACAGTGCCCATCTTAAACCTTTTCCTTCATGAACAAAAGCATATTTCCTTTCAAATGTCTTTGGGCACCTCTGGTTCTTTTGTTTTTTAAGCCTACATAATTCTGCCATTCCTTACTTGGATTCTTCACCCGGAGGTGTTAAGGGATCTTGCAAACAGCAAGAAAAAGTTGAAGTGTGTATGTTTGACCAATTCTTATCGACAGTTTTGTTGTGAATGATTGGCCGGTGTTCTTCCGTCTTTGCTGATATTCGGTGATCATCTAAAGGTTTGCAGATGCAGTGGGCTTTCTCAAACAAGGTTTCTGGCTCTTCTCACCTCCTATCTTTCAAGGCCTTTGAAGAGGAGAGGCCAAAGAAAGTTATCCATGATTCGCAAGCATCTTCTGGATCTATGACCACACAAATCCCAGATGTTTCGAACTCTAAGTGGAAACTGCAATCCAGAGAGCCCCAGGTACATATCATTCTCTCTCTCTCTCTGTCTCTCTCTCTCTCTCTCTCTAAATTCTAAAATTTCACAGAGTTATTTCCAAGCCATGAGTCCCTGGCTTCCTTTGAGAATCACCTACCTTTCTGCTTGCAATGCACAATTACTAATCGTACTAGCTAGTATTGGAATCACGTAGACATGCAGTAGCGGTAAGGTACTCAAGTCCTGAAGGTGATCTTAACAGTACCTTGAGACTGTATTGGAACATATACTTTTTTTTTTCACTTTCTATCTGTTATTTGTGCTGATTTGCTTCTTTTATTGCAGACGTGCATAAACGTTGACAAGAAAGCACAGGAAAATTGTGCTCTGACAATCTACCCACAGCAACACCTCAATGGGATTTCGGTCCATTATCCCCATGAAGTAAAGTTATACTCGGGATCTAATAGACCAAATAAGACTGCCTCTCTTCCTTTTAAAACTCCAGTTCTTCAGTCCAAATTTTCCTCGGGTAGGGAGAATATGGTTTGTTCTGCGGTGAACTCACAACCTCTAGGCGAACTTCTGGATCTACCTCCTGTTTCTTTGCTTCCATCCATGAGTTCGATCGTCGGTTACACTGACTATAGGTAATTCTTTCATTAACTCGTGGAAATCTCATATATTCATAAGTTACCGAAAACTTGATCTAGACATCGAATTCCTGTTGTAATGCCGAGCTTTGTCCGAGAAAATAGGCTGAGTCTCTTGTTTCCTTTCTCAGGAGTGCTTCAAAACCCCCTGAGATGCTTGCTCAGATGACAATCTTTTTGCTGGGTCTGTGAATGTTTATGATGATGTATCTCCGGAGAAGGTACTTGTTCCTTTCCAACCATTGCTTTTATCACTTGTTAGCTTTCAAACGTGTCACTAATTGATCTTCGCCTTTTGTTCATTGGGTGGTCTATCCAGGCTCAGGCTATTATGTTATTGGCTGGTAATGGCCCTTCTGTGACTCACAGTAAGACTCTTGCCGGTCAGGGTCATGGAGTGACATCAAGAATAACCGCTGATGACTCTTCGAGGGGAAATCGGCCTCAAAATATTTCAGCATTTTTAGGGACTTCCAAACCTTGTGTCTGTGACCTCCGAATCCGGATCATCATCAGGAGGAAGATCTACATGTGACAATGACACAGTGACAATGAAACAGGCAGGATCTTTTGCATGTCCTGTTAACAAATCAGAGACCTGTAAAGTTATTACGCCCATCGGACCTGGTCCAACTGGTAAAAGCAGTGGTCTATGTGCTTCTTCATTTCCTGTGTAATCTATTTTTGTATGTGAAGGAACATTGTTTTGCAGTTGCTTTGCCTCAGGCTCGTAAGGCGTCTTTGGCTCGATTTCTAGAGAAGCGCAAGGAACGGTGAGTAAAGATTCCTGAATTCTTTACATTTAGTCATACTTATTTCTCTGTTTGATGAGATCATACAAATGGTTGAATTACTTGGTTTTTCTTCGATTTACCATCGTAGTTGGAGATGTATGAATAGGGATGTACCAATTGACGGTTCACACCTATCATTTACCTGAAATCCCTCTTCTAGCTTTTACCAACCCCTGTATTGCCTTAAAAAGAAACAACAAAAATCACTGATGTAGTCCTTTGATAAGGTACTGTTTGCCTGGAAAATAACATCGACAGAATCTGTAATTCCTTGAAGTGCTTTTGCAACACCAAAGACAGGCCAGCTCAGAATGTGCTCTGAGGAAACTAATACCTAAATTCTGCACATTGTTCAACTGTGTCGCTAATGTAAATGCTTCCTTTGTGCTTTGTTTAGGGTGATAAGCTCATCCCCTTATGCCGTGGACAAGAAATGGCCAGACCGTAGCACCTGCACCTCGAATGAAATTAGCTTTTCCATCCTCAACTCATCGGTTCCTTGTCCACAGTCAGTGGCCAAATAGAACTTCTGATGGAAAATTTTCTTACTATAATTTGGAGAAAGCTGAAGCAATCGCCTTTGATCCGAGCTCGAGGTTCTCGCGAACGAGTGGACAATCAGGAGCTGTCCAGCTTCTCATTGTTGCAGTTCATTATTTTGTATCCCACTGTAGTGTAATAATCCATTCTGTTCGCTTAGATTGCTGAAAAATACTCGGCGAAACTTTATCGCTGAACCGGTTGCTGTACATCTCTAGAATTCATAATTGGAGAGGAATCCAACATATTTGATTCTTCCAGGCATTAACTCCCAGCACTCCAGATTCAAAAAATGGTGGAGAAGTATCAGTGCATGTGCGACGGAAGTTTTGTCTAGAGGCTGGGGATTTTGGTGAGATCGCGTCGTGGCTTAACATCACTGTCAAAGTATCCATCAATAAGGGTCAATTGCCTAGTCGACAAAGAAAAATTAAGGAGCCAAAATAAAAAAAAATTTGAAATCCAATATTTACAACCTTTTCCATTCACATTCTATATTTAAAAGTCAACCTGAATATTGTTACCACTAAGGTCTGGACACCCTATATGTTCTACTTGAAATAACCCAAAAATAAATGAAAAATGCTAGAAACTTCCAAAGGCAAAAGGTGGCCATGCACATGCAGAAATGGAGTTATTAGTCACGTACCGAGAAAAAAACCTGAGAAGCTGATGGAAACCGTCTCCGGGCAGAGAAATATTAGGAACAGCACCAACGCGCGGGGAACAAAAAATCCTATTCATAGGAAGAGGCATCTAACCAATATAACCATTTTCCTGTCAAAGATAAAGCCCCAGAGAGAATGAGAAAAACCATTCGTTCTTCACATATTTTTCCCTTTGGGTTCTTCTCTTTCCTATTCTTTAAAGAGTAATCGATCATGGCTTCCAAGTTTCTCTTCCCTTTGCTCCTCTTGTTCTCTTCATGGGCCACTCGAATTTCTTCGAAAGGCCTCACAGGTTTGGTAAATGGAGTGACCGGCGCGTACTCGACGTCATTGTGCGTGCAGAAGCTGATCCCGTGCCAAGCGTATCTCACAGGGTCATCGGCACCGCCGGATTCTTGCTGCGGTCCTTTGAAGGAGTTGATGACCAGCGAATCGCAGTGCCTGTGTCGAGTCTTCGACAACCCTGATGAGCTGACGAGCTTAGGCATCACCCAAGCTGGGGCTCTGGCTCTCGCCAAGACTTGTGGCGCAAACGCCGACGTTTCGGTTTGCAATAAGGGTGATTAACGATCAACCATTTTGTAGTTCATGATAATCTTGGATTCTCAATACCTTGTCGACTCATTGAAATTTAAAAAACAACGAGAGTTCTCCTGGACAAGGATGTCCTTGATCACAGGTTCTTTCATAAGAATTGCCTTTTCATTTATAAAGTTGGTTATTCTTTTTCTGTATGTTGTTGCATGAATTTTTGGTGGCTGTAGCTTTTGCTGCAAATGGTGTTTGTCGCTCCTTGCTTTTCTTGATCTAAACCCCAAAGTGACTGGAACTTTTCTTCCCCTCTCCTCTGATTTGCAGGGGCAGCGACTTCTCCGACCAGTTCCCCGGCAACCCCTGCTGATTCACAATCGACTCCTGCCGATAGTAAGTTCCTCCTTTTTCCCCTTCCCCTAATGCATAGCGTATAACACAACAGAGTGCAGAACCCATGATTTTATTACCTAATGTTTGTACTTTTGCTGTATGAAACAGTCTCTACCTTAAGCAATGCTACTGTGACGGCTGCAGCAAGTCTGATCCCAGAGACGAGCGGGGCAACATCTCGTCTTGCAGAATCTGGAATTGTCACTCTGTGTTCCGCTATGATCATATCAAAGCTCTGGTAGTTTCAAACTGAATCTGTCCACGAAGAGCTACATCACTCGGTTTTTTATCCTTCCTTGCCTTTCCTTTTTCTTTGTAAACAAGGACGAGTTCAATCGCTTGCGCGCCTCTACTAAATAACACAAGGCAGAATGGTTAACAAACCAAGCTCTTACCTTATGTACGAGTTCAAACCCAATTTGGAAGAAATTATAATTGCCCCAAGCACAACGGCTTGTCAAACTTGGACGAAGGAAAGAGGACATTTGGTTACAAAGGCCAAAAAGGCCATAACAAATGCAACGAAAAGCCTAAACTACGACAGACTCATAACTTGTGAAAGCACGGAATATGCAATGCAGAGAAAGACTGACATTTTCACTACCTTTTCCTGTAACTGTACAAAATTTGTACATGAGAGCTTGCTCGTAAAAGAATAAAACCAAAGAATGATATAATAGGAAACAAACTATGGCTCACCACATAAAATCAAGCAAAAAGCACATCAAAATAACTAGGAAGAACGAACCTAACTGAAAGAATGAAATGAATATCAAAGCAAAACAAAGGGAAGAATCACGATTCACTTCTTATGAATAGAGGAGAGCCTGTCCCGGCATGGAGTGCCTTCAACAGCGCCACAAACTGAAACAGACCCGTTTCAGAGGACCACTTGAGCTTCCATGACATAATGCCTGAAGATAAGTTCCCATGAGGAGTTGCTGCAATCTTATTGTGAGCTTTTGTTGACGGCCGAAACTCCCGTGCAGCACGCTCAAGAGCTAAGGTCACACAGTGGCTGACCCCACTTTCGATGACCTGAAAAACGATGTTTCAACCTGACTTTGAATAGGGAACAAAACATGCATATGCATGTGCATGAGTAGAAAAATCGTATTAAGGGTTGATTAGCTTAAGGGACTGAAGAGATGGGCAATCATCATGGAACAAATGGATAAATCGCTTGACAAATGCTTGCAAATGCTAAAGAGTTCTTTTGGGAAAGAAGAAGTACCATCTCGGACACATCACCAATACTGCAAGTTGACACTAATGAGAAATAGGGGGCGAGGACGAATCTCTGGAAAGAGTGCCGAACTGCCTGATATCCTCGATGCATAAAAGCAACTGACCTCGGGTAACAAATAATGATCTTGAAGCCCATGATTTGTCTGTCAGGTTTCATGTTAACCAACTGTAAGAACAGCGGAAACTAACAAAGCCATCTAAGAGTTGCTGCATATACACAGAAGCTGCTAGCTTACATCACAGTTGCATCATTACCAAGACAACCCCAGTTTTTATTTTCAACTTATTGGTGCAAGGTATAAAAGATTCACTCTCAGAAGCATGCAAAACCCACCCAGAGGTTGAATTAGCAAACATAATCCATGAATCCCAAGGCACTCGCTCGTCCAACTTTCTACTAGTAGTTTCAAGTGTTGAATCACCCAGACCTTAATGAGGGAAAAGAAGATGTCTTTTGGCTAAGAAGACACTCAGACTACAAAAAATCCAAATCCAATTTGATTGTGCTAAAGAAACAAATATCCCTTTGATGGATGATATGTTCATATCTAAGTTCTAAATCATGACTTAATTCGACTAATTAATAAATGTTCAAGACTTAATTCCCTTGATGTCTTTTTGCAAGTCACTATTTCCTATTCTAGAATCTTGTTCCATTTTTCCTAACAAGAGATACTGTAATGTATAGGAGGTCACAACATCGAGAAAGGAATTGCAAATCAACCCGCAATACTAAGAACAAACCTTTGATTTTGTCGTGACAGAAAAGAATCATCGCGTATTGGAATATGTTCACTTTTGCACCTCCACCAATTTGCTGGCTAAATAACTCAAACTGCACTGGCTCCAAACTGTCATTCAATTTTACAAGAAACCACAATCCATCACCACATAGTGTATATGAAGACATGTAAAAGCTACGAAGCTGCAAGGCCATATAAACTATGGACATATGAACGTGGATAGTATGCATGAATCTAAAGTCATGTACAAGCATGCACTTAGACAAAAAAATGCATGATTTCAAATTAACATGCACATTGGTACAGTTAGGTACCTCTTCAAAGAACACTTTGTATCAAGCACATCGATAACTTCCAATGTCTCAAGTAGTAGTCTTGATTTATCAATGCTCCTTGTGATGAACAGATACCTCGCTCCACTATCAATGCACACCCTGTGTGAATCAGAGACTTAGAGAAATAATTGGTTCGATGCAACCAATTCTTTAAGTAACAAAACTCACTAACCTCACAATGTGGAAGCCCATTCCCATTGAAACTTCTCTAATTTCTTCAACCTTGTGACAACCCAGCACACTCAAAATAGTACCTGAAAGTTCCATCAGGCTGAACGTCAGAATTACCCAGAAGATCTAGGTGACGAATTGATTAATCGAGGTTTATCATGAGAGGTAAAACCACATTATTACAGTTACTTGAAATACCCCACCTGACCCATCGAATCTAAAAGCAATCAGAAGCACATAGAGGCGATGTTCACTGCTTCGCAACAGAGCCACTTCTCTGTATTAGAGGGAAAAGAGAGGGTAAAAAAGGGAGGCATGAAACCACAGAAACTATAACGTAAGTTTCTTCATATCACTCCCTACTACATAAAATCAAGATACAGACATACGCAATGCATGGTAAATATAACAGACATCAGAATAAGACTAAAAAGAGCTGAGAATATTTAGAATAGACTCAAAGGAGCTGGGAATATTAATCCCTGTAAAGTCCATGCAAATGTAATCACAATCAGTTTGATCATAGTACCCAATTATTTGCCAGATCCTTTCTTGAACGCAAAAATTATTAGATCTTAGAAAAGCAAAATCAATGCAAATAGCTTACTAAACAAGTTGAGAAAAGAAGTTGAAATATGGATCTATGGACAATTAATAAAGCTACTCACCTCTCTCTATAAATGGATTCTTGCTCCAGCACACAATCACAACGAAGGTATTGATGACAAGTTTCATGGGCTCTGCGTGTTGTCACATTCATGTCAAAGTACTTCTCAATAAATTCATCAGTCCCTTCTGTTGAGCTTTTTTCCCTAGCAGTGGCTGTGTCATTTGTTTGGGTGCTAACAGCATCCCATGCCTGCTTCTCATAAACTTCCCGCAAGCCACTCCCTTTAAAGATTTGTTTTGTTTGTCCATCTTCCAGACCACTAGTGTCTGTAGGACCACCTAAGGCTGATGGTGCGCCTGACTTGTCAACTCCCCTGCTCTCCTCTGACAAAGCCGCAACTCTTTTCATAGGCTTCCTTTTGCTTTTGCGCTTCTCAGACAATTTAACCCCTTCAGTGACTGACTCAAGAACTTCACCATCATGACGATGAGAACCAGAATAATATTGCACATCAAGATCCAGAATCCTAGATGATTGTTTAGCTGGTACATCAATAAAAAATTCGCGAATTTCACCTCTCCCTAGAGATGAATTTTTTGAGACATCACACTTCTCCTCAAAGGTATTGATCAAGAAATGTCCATCCACTTTTCGGGGCCCTCCATTTAATCTCTTATCCACATCTGACACTGACGTCCCAAATTCAGTAAGGTCATCTTCACTGCAACTAGTATTATCCGAAGATGCTGCAGAATGGGAGTCAGCAGTAAGTTGCAGTATGTCTTCTACCAAGCTGTCATGGCGCTGCAGAATGTTCTCTTGATAATGAGGTGGAGATCCATGGTAAGACGAGGAAGAACATTTCTCTATCGCGTCATCACCAGGAGGCACAGATATGACCGAATTTGCAACCATTTGCTGTCCGTTAGCAGCAAGTTTATTGTAATGTGAGCCTTTGGTAAGCTTACACCCATGGTAGTTATGCTCATGAGTAAGATTCATCCTGCCTGTGTCAAGAAGAGAAACACCGCCAGCGTTTACCACTCCATCGACCTGATCGAGGAATCGATGCCCATGTGAAGGAGCCAATGAACTATCCAATTCCAAAATATTTGTGCTGGTACCATCTCCTGAATCTTGAAAAGAATCTGAAGTGCATCTCGAGTTTTCACCAAAATGCCACTTTTTGTTTCTAGAATCAAGCTTCCCATTCTCCATCAAAGTCTCAGAAGACGGGTCTATCCAATCCTTGAACTCACGTAGCCAAAGAACGGAACGCTCTTTCTTCATAAGCTCTGCTCGATTCATCAAATCAACAATCTCAGCCTCATTGTCACCTCTGACATTTTCCTCTCTGCTGGATACTTCATTGTCACAAGAGATAGCATCATGGTCAGAGCATATGCAGGTGCTTTCTTCCTCACTCTCGATAGATGCAAGACGAGATTGCTTTTTCTGCAGAAATAGAAGCAGCATTTCTCATATTACATTTTAAAACCTGTAGAAAAAATGCAAGCATTCCGAACCAAAACCAACAAAATGATTTAGCGCTCTAATAGAACTAGTGAATGTACTCCAAGGTTAGGCAAAACACATTAAAAAATTTATTTTCATTTACTTTCCTTGAGGTACTATATAATAAATCCAACTACCAACAAAAAGTCATGACATTTGGAGAAGGTCCGCACAACGGCTCAGTACAATCAAATCCAACAAAAATGCTGACTTTGTGCTAAAAACTCAAATTGAGGGGTACTAGCTTCTTCCCCTTATCCTTTTGCTAACAATAGGGGTTTTCCAGGGCTCTTCAAGCATCCTATGAATCCCCACTATCCTGGGACTCGTCCATCCCATGCACACCAGAAAAACTAACACTGGTCCACGTCCCTGGATTTGGATCCAAGGGAATGCGCAAGCACAATAAAGGGTCATTTGACTTCTTTTTCCTTTATAAGAGTGAAGAGTTATTGGAGTTAACTTCATAGGTTACATACCTTTTTCCTGTTGATGCTACACTCTCCCTCTGCACCATCCTTTGCGGGCGAATAAAATCCAAAGCTTGCAGGCTTCTTCTGCCTAGCGGCAACAAGAATCTGCCTCTTCCAATACTCTCTTTTGCTAATTCCCTTGTCATCTAGCTTCAACTAGAAGAATGGGTAAGTTTAGGTGGACTGTGATATAGACTTTGGTATAATTACACCAATTATATTCTGGCGCATTTATAAAGATTGACTTACTTTATCTGGATAGGTGAAAAGGCTGAACACTTGTGCTCGATACCATCGGGCAGAACTTATTGGATTTCCTTCCAACCACAAACTTAGCAATGAAGGCAGGCCAGCAAGTACCTCTAGCTCTGAAAAATTGGAAATAACATTGTAGGAAACATCAAGCCCTTCGAGCGACTTTAAATTCTCAATCCCATGTAATGTAGTTATAGCATTGTTCCTCAAAACAAGTCTTACAAGATGGGATGTGACCTGCATAATCCAATGACATCCATGTAATCCATGTATTAGTCCAAAGCTAATTTGTAAATTGAAAAAAAAAAATTACAGAGAACACAATTAGTAAATAAGCCACAAAACAGAGGTAGAGACACAGTGGAGAAGTATTATTTGATGGCGACACATGAAACCATCTCCCAAGCATCGGATCATGTATGTAGTGGGAGAGGTGGACAAGAAATTTACGTATAAACAATGAAATTTGGATGTACAAACTGTGTATGCAATATCTCCAGCTGACATGATGAATGTGGTTCCCACCAATGCATTTATTTTTCAACCTGGCATCAGCTACCATTAGACTGCCGGCTTCGAGAGAAGAGGCTTCTACCACTTACCTTTACATACCAAGCAAATGCTACTGTGCAATTTACATCTTCGTTTCCCCTCCCAATGTTACTTCTATGGCTTAGGTGGCCATGGGATTATTGAGGACCAATCCAATCTTTCAACACAGCTACTGGCTATGGAGAATCTGAGGTCGTTTGTACGAGTGACCACATCAGTTGTCAAACATTAATCTAAGGCTTTGCGATGCCCAAAGCTATTGAGGGAAAAGGGACAAATTTGAAAAAATACATGTTATCTGCACAAGAACTTGCACTCACATATCTCTGTCAAGACCACTGTTTACCGTTAAATAGAAGCTGAGGACATTAGGGCAGTTCTTTTGTCATGACTAAAGATTCCCCAAATCTTAAGAGGCACCAGCCCTAAAATCCACATATCATTAACAACCAAACCTCCACATATCGTTGACCTCACTCAGCTATTCAAGAATGCGCAGATAAAGTTGGCATTGGCATATCATCAACTTTGCTACAGTAATCTTTTGGCTGCCACACTTAGAGCATTCTGCAACTGACATAATCATGGTTCCCCAAACCCCCAAAAAGACTCCAAAAAGTAAATGAATGAGCATTCCAGGTCCTGAATTATTATGTTCGAAGCATCAAAAGACCTCGATAGAGACCAAAGAGATCAATGATACCTTTGATGTGCCCATGAAGAAAACATCCTGCTTCTTAGGCCTAACTGAATAGCTTAAGGAGGCCTAACAACCTATCCCAAGATAACTCATTTCGCCATTATATAACCTCTAAATACAGAATAGCAAATTGGAAAGCACAATAAAACTATAAGAGCATCTTCAAGCTATTAGGAGAAGAAAGAAACCACGTGGAAATAAAGAACAACTTCCAAATCAATATGTGTATCTGAAAGCTAAAAGATATACAAACGATAATCATAAACCAGCATTTCCGTTTGATTCTAACCTTCACTACCTCAGTAAATGATGAAATTGTTCTCAGATTATTGAATCCAAGATCCAGATGCTTCAGTTTCACGCATTTCCGGAGATTACCCAGCTTTGAGAACTTGTTTCTACTAAGATCAAGGGTTTCGACTGCAGGAAGAAGTTGCAAGGACTCATCCATCACTACCAAGCCATTGCAAGCGCATGAAACAAACGATAAGCGGTTCCACTGTGGAGAGTCCTTTATCTCAGCAATTCTACTTGCAAAAACATGCCGTAGAGCATCCTATTTTCAAAAGAACAATAGATTATTAACAAGAATTTTTGCAAAGTTGGCATTGTTGAATAGTCACGTACACAATTTGGGTTACTATTTCACATAAATAGTCATAAAGTGTTGACGAGAGAGAGAGAGAGAGAGAGAGAGAGAGAGAGAGAGAGAGAGAGCCAAAAGCTTGCTAATCAGAAGCCTCAGGTTAAAAGGCATATTCAGCTCGAAGGAGGTGGAGCATTCACATTCTCTCTTAGGCAGAGAGTCCAACATGAAATGAAAACACCAAAAATCCCTTCCTTAAACTTTTCGAAACCACAGTTTAACAGCAATGAACCAAGAAAACAACCATTTCTCCAACTAACCGCCCCACATCAGCATTTGCTTCCTTTGCCTTCTGAAGGACCCAAGGTATTAACAGCATTAGCCAGTCCATATGCATTCTTGGAAATCATAGTAAATTCTACTCTTTTGGCTCACACTATTTTCACGGACACCTCTACTCATTCAACTTGGCATAAAGACACCATTTCACCCGGTACCTCCATTCGAATTTGCATGAAGACGCCATCCCTACTGATTTTCATTTAGTATGACCCATCAAAAGCATTGAAAGCAAAAAGGAAAAGGAAAAAAAAAACCCAAATGGGAATGACCTTTTTTGTTAATCTATAATTAGCCCTACTTAAACCACATGCTCTATTACTTTTTTCTCTCACAAGAATCTCGAACTTCAACATTTTACATAGGCGTTGTAAACATGCAAAACCTGGCTGAAGCTCAAATAAAACAACGTAATCGTGATTGATATAAGAAGCACGGCATATGTGAACAAACGGGAGAAAAGGGCGGAATGAATCTATATGGCATTCACTTTAGTTTCTCATTCACTTCTACTAAAATACAGCCAATTTCCCCATCTCAAACAGCGCAGAATTAACTGATGAGAAGAACCAAAATCAGCCATAGACATAGACCGGAAAATGAAAAACACGGAACTTGATCTGAGCCAATAGGCCAATAGAAGCAGAAGATAGCACAGAACTCACGGTTGAATTGTGGCAAATAAGCTTCTCCAGAGTATGCCGCAACTCTAGCAACCCTCTCGCGGCTGATGTCGACAAATCACAACCTCTCAGCTCGAGGAACCTCAGCCGCCCGAAGGGGAGCAGCGAGAGCGGCGTCGGATCCCGGGACTGCGGCGGAAGCACGGAGACGACCTTCAACGAAGTGAGGAGGCGCAGGATCCTGCGCAGCTGCTCGAGGGCGCGGTGATCCCCAAGGTCAGACACATAAGCCCGGAGGTAGTCAACAGGAGCCCCGGCGAGGAGGCGCTCGAGCTCGTGCAGGGACTCCAGCCTCGACTGCACGTAGTGGAGCCCCACGGGGTTCAGCTTGAGCACTAGGGTTCCGTCGATCAGCGGGCCAGCCTGCGCCTCCACAAACTTCACGAGCTTCTCGAGGTAGCGATCCCCGGTGACGATCGCCATTCACGAAAAGGCGAGACTCGCGGCCTCAATCACGGCCTCGAGGGACGGAGAGGGCACATCTGGACCTGGCCCGGCGCCACACCTTCAGCGCGCGCGGGGGTTGGCGGAAGCTGAGGCGCGGCGAAGTAGGAAAGACACGGAGCGAGAGGGGAGGGAACTCGAAGGAGACGAGATGGAGAGAAGCGGCGGGGAGGAGATTATCAGAGAAGCGGAGGATTGACGGGATAAGAATACAACCCGAGATTGACGGCGGAGGGAGATCAGCTTCTTCCGATGCTCTGCGACGAAGAAAGCGCAGGGAGAGGGAGAGAGAGAGTACGGGGGGGAGTTAGGAGGAGACACCGAGCGAGTCAAGCGTCAAATGGACTCAGCCGAGTTGAGAGCGAGAGCTCAGAAGGGAGGTTTGGGTGGGACAGAGGAGAGGGAAACGGCCATGGCGGAGCAGAGAGAGGGAGGGAGGGAGGTGGGAGATGACGATGGTTAATTGGAGGCTAATGATTGGTTACTCTCGGTGGCCTTCTTTGTTTTCTTTTTCTTTTTCTCTTTTTAATCTCGGGGGTTTTTAAATCTCTGTCGAATGGAGTTTCTGCAAAGTCACCGTTTCTGGAGACACCTGTCGCTTCCCCCTCTGCGTGACGCGACGGCAATAATTTGGTCCGACGTCGTTGCGTTAATCCGAGATTAATCATCATTAATTTTGATTATCGAGTATTATCATCTTTCATCCCCTTTCATATACCTTTAAACCTTTTTCTAATGGGATTGTTCATCTCCGTGGCCCAGTGATCCTCGATGGCGTTAGATCAATAACTCAGTTATGTTTTTCACATGCTGTTTCCGAACAAACATCCTTGTTGACATGCATACATATGTAAAGTGAAAATTCCTATTTAACCTTTAAGGGGACAGATGGGTTCGTAAACGAATCCTAATATTTACTTCCGGAGGAAAAGCCTGTCCTAATTGACAATTGTTGCCTTCATCACTATTGAAAGAAAGAGATTTGATTGATTGAATGCTTGGTATAAGTTCAGATAGAATGTACTGGATCAAAGAGATCTCGAGATGTCACTTTTCAATCGATCGCTCTATAACCCTCAAACAACATGTCGACAATAAGATTGCTTTTTAAATGTAAAATCTCTCCCTCCTTTTTTCCTAACGGGTCTACTTATTAATAAGAGTTAATATCCATAAAAAGCTCTAAACCGATATATCCGTGATAAATTTATCTCCAAATAATTTTTTCGACCATTAAAAAATCCCAAAAAATGGCATACTTGATAAATTTACCACACCATTTGATGATAAATTTATCATCCGTTAGTTTTCGATAAATTTAACTATCAAATTGTCGAGTTGAATGACACGTGTCGATTAACGGATATACCATTTTGAGATTTTTACCCTATGTTTGTCATAGGTTTATTATCAATTTGGGATTTTTTGTGATATTAACTTAATTTAATGGAGGGTAAATTTGTCATAAATGTATTAGTTTGGGGTATTTTGTGATAAAAAAAATTAATTTAGGATAAATTTATCACAAACATATCAATTTAAGATTTTTAATAGTCAAAAAAATATATTGAGAAAAATTTATTACATATGTACTAATTTAAAAATTTTCATGATAAAAAAAATAATTTAAAATAAATTTATTATTGATATATTAATTTAAAATTTTTCATGATAATAACCCTGATAATAACTCTCACTATTGACTATTTCGGTGGCATTAGGGGAAGAAACTTCTCTGATCCTGCCTGCCCTCCCCATGGATTTTATCAGAGCAGGAAAGGACCTCAAATCAACGATGATGGATCGATTAAATAAAGGGGGGATGAACAGACGATGATGGGCACTTGTCACTGCTCCAATTCTTGGATTGCTACCGCCATTTCCGGGTCCAAACGCAAAACATGGGAAAAGGACCTTTTGCTTGCGCCTCTCAAACTTCGTTGTCGTTAATTCGTTATGCACGCAACGAGACTGAGACACTGGGGCCATTTTGGCTTCATCAGCAGGCTCAAACACTGCCAAGCAAACACAGGCGCATTCAACGCCAGGGTCTGCAACTGTGGCTGTTTTTTTCCCTTTGTTTCGCATTTGGCCCTACAGAAGAGAAAAGCACCTCATCTTGCTTCCCTCGTTTTGAGTGTTGGGGGTTCCTCTGGTTCTGTTTCAATCCCTCTGGGTTACTGGCAATTTGAAGTCGGCACCAAGTTGGATTTATCGACCCCCAAAGTAAGGCTTCTTCGCGAAGAAAGCGCTAGGGAAAATCAATGGTGTGTAAGCAACAATCTTTAGGTACCTTTCACTACACATTACACATAGGTGGGGGGCAAGACATGATGCCGTGCTTTATATACAGATGGTGTGCGCGCTTCATTTGACTTGCTCACCGCTCGCTAAGCGCCTCTTCTCTTCCTCCACTTGTTCCAGCAAAGCTTCGAGCTCAGCTTCCGTCAAGCTCTCTATGCGCTTCTGTAGAACCAAAGCAATCCCGATTGAGCGTGAGGAAGGAAGTAGACAGACCCGAGAGACTATTACCACATAATGAATAGGAAGTAAACAGAAGAAGCTTCGATATGCAGGCGAAATATCCACTACTCCAGAACGGCCATTTAGCAGTTAGATTACCCCTATGCAACAACACGAGATAAACTGGTTTCGAGTGGAACTGAATAATCAACAATTGATTACTAGAAAAGAGACCCCGCTAAATTTTGTACAATATTACCGTCAATTTATACTCTTAAAACTGTAAGAAAAGGAGAAAAACATCAGTCAACACAAGAAAATCACAAAGCAATTCTCCAATTCACTCAGACTGATCTCGTCTTTCAGCACAGCGGCAGCGTTTCTATGAAGCCAACAAGAGAACAACTCAAAGAAAGATCTCACCACAAGCAAGAATTCTATACTTTACCAAGCAGCAGAACAAGTTCTCTTTCACCTTAAGGTGCTCAAGGTGAGCGTGTATGTCTACTGTTTCTCTTGTAATGTGCAATTCTTGGCTGAACAAATGAAGTCCATGAGGAAGAAAAGGTTGACCTTTTGAATTCCCCAGAAAAGGGAAGCAACGCCTCCGAGTAACTGTTTAAGTGAACATCAATACAGGGCAAGGAAGCTTTCACATATGATATGACAACCCCGTGCCACTACATAGTATCTTTGTACTTGTAAATTCAGAATCAATAGCATAACAGTTCCCTTGGTCCAAATTATTTGCTTCTACAAGAGGTAAATGGTCATACTCAACATAGCATTAGATCCCCTACCTCCATGACCTTGTTTTCATAGTCACGTAGTTGCTGAGCATACGTCATTTCCTTGTTTGAAACCCTAAATATATAAGTGGATATCCATCCAACAGTTAATCCCAGTACCAGCAATAGCTGGACAACGTTCCCTGCTTGTAGAGGATCAACTCCAGCAAACTGCATAAGACACCATACTCCAACCATTAGATGGCAACTTCCCATCTTAGTGCAGTTCTCTGACCAAATCACAAGCTATAGCAACCGAGGGGAAAAACAAAATGCTATACATACTATTGCAGAATGGTCAGTAAGACCATTTAGATTCATCTCACACTGGACCATGCAATGACTCAGACAAGAGTACTATAATAAAAAAGGTAAGCTGTCTTCCTTAGAAAAACCTTCAATCAAATCCAAAAATTCATTGGGGAAACTGTTTGTCTAAGTGTCTATGGGCACATGCAGCAAAGCTGGACAAAAAATGAGTAGCCAAAATTTCAAGGTTAAAAGAAAATTGAGAGCCACAAACTACCTCCAATCCACTTTTTAAGCCAATGCCAAGAACGGTGACTCCAACTCCAATCAATAGAACGTCCTTCCTGGTGTATCCAAAAGGAGCCTGCACATGAATTGACAGCCAGTGGGTGAAAGTGAGAAAGTCTAAGAACAAATAGGCTTTTATCATGATTCATACCTTGCCCTGATCAGAGGAACCCTCACTGGTATTGCTAGAGCTTGGGGAACCACCACTTCTGGGAATCGTAAAAATCGTCCTCTTAGGCATCATCCTGTCCAATCCACTTCTGGAGGAAAAAGAATGTCTCTCCACATAAAAGCTTCTCACAGAAGACCATCCTGTTAAAGAAGAAGCAGAATCAGACCATTTGCTCTTTTGTTTTTTCAATAAGTAAAGTGAAGTTGAGAGAGGACAAAGGTGTAAACTGGACTTAATGGCGGAAGCCTACTCTAGTGCACAAGACTGGCCAAGTGCTTAAAGATATCTGCTCAGTCTCCGACTTGCCGAAAGAGTGAGTAATGGAGGCAGACCCTGAGTTTAAATGTACTCAAAAGGTTCCTCACTTATCTATGTACGACTGGGAAGACAAGCGACGAGAACAAAGCAGCAAATGACCAAAAACCACTAAAACTAGAGCAAAGAATATTCCCCAACTGAAAATCCTCTCATCTGCACTCTGCAGGAGGCTAATGTTCACAAGGGCACCGAGGCAGTACTTCTTGTCAGGATAACTGCGCTGACAAGAGTGCTTCCATTATCAGTCTTAGAAGAATTCGTCAAGCCAAAGAACAATTTCATTTTCATCTCAGTGTTCGAGTTCCGCCGGAGAAATACACGTTATGCACTATCCAAACACGAACATGTGGTCCACGGAGCAGTATCTCCGACCATCAGCATTCAATAGCAACTACGACACACTCCACCATAGAAATCAAGTCTCCTGAACCTCTAATTGCAAAGAAGCGTAATACTAACACCAACCAAGAGCTGACAAAGCCGAACGTCACGCAACAAAATTCACAACGGCAAACATATGGCTGACGAGAACCATACGAATGAAACTGGACCCTTCTTAGCTTCACAGAGTGTAAACCCACCAAATTCGAGAATAAGCGGAACACTAGACTAAACTCACCCACCTGGTGCTCTCAAATTACGGCGCAACGACGGAAGAGCTGAGGCATCCGCCAGCGAAACCGGCCCGTCTCTGGACAGAACTCCGACGTTCGAGCCTCCACGCAGAGGAAGAAGAAAAGCCATCGCTACAGATCTCTGTCAACGCCGCCCGCGATGAATGGAAGCTCGTGAAGCCGAATCGAAGCCGGAGGAGAGTCAGTCTCCCGCACTCCCGGAGCTGAAGATTGCTCGACCGACGCAACGGGCGAACGATAAGAAGCACGTGCGTCGTACGTGAGAAGACGTTCTTGACCAGGTTTGAGCTCCCTGTTGTGACACGTCACCGACATTAAGAAAATGAGCGCCCAGACACCTGGATTTTTGCTGATTAAAAAATTTCAGGATTGTGTCAGATTTTTCTTGACATATATGCTGGTCTCTATTTACTACGTAAAAAATAAATCATCTTTTTTTTTGGTAAAAAAAATGGTTTTAAGATAATTCATTTTTGAGAAATAAATTCATCTTAAAAATCGACTTTTTCTCGTGCCACATTAGTTATGCCAAATCTTTTTTCGTGCTCCGTGGAGAAAAAGTTAGGAATTTTATGGTCAGAATTTTCCATCGACAAATTTCACGACACTAGCATTAAACTTGATGTTCAAAGAGGCATAATCTAATATAGACTCTCAGAGGTTCAACGGAGTAAGATTTGGTGGTCGAGCAAGCTCAAGAATCCCCCCTTTTTTTAAAAAACCACACGCGCAAAACGATGCCCGTGAACTTCCATTTGCATGGGCTTCCTTCTCGTGCCCTATGTAATAAGGACTGGTTGCCTTGACATCTTGTTAATGGGCAACGTCCAACATACCAAAAACCTTGCGACCTGGATGTTGGATGCTCGCCGAGACGGAAACTCTGCGAGCACTGTTCGGCTCAAAAAAATCCCCGACCAATGAGCTCGAAGCTTGTTAACTTCATCGTAGCCCCCAAACGGATGGACTGCTGCTTTCTCCCTACTCTTTCGCTCCTACTTCCCCTATCCATCAAATTTTCTCCATGGATGCACGCCCGTTGTCTAAAGCGTTTTCCCTCACAGTTCGTTAAGAATCGCAGTACAATTATGGACCCATTTCCCTAAATGTGCAACGTCTCTGACCGCAGAAACTTCGAGAGTCACCTTGCTTCTCTACTGTGAGCATAACAGAGCAGCCATCTGGTTTGTAACAACCAAAGTCTATCGGGAGAGGCGGTAGCTCCACTCTCTCCCATGTCTTTCCAGCAACAATTGCTCTTCTGTACTGAGTAGTTGAGTTTATGCCATCAAAGCGGATAGGTCTTCTCCAAGTAGTAGGAGTAGGTCGCCTGCATCCCGATGCCCATGACCAGTTTCTTCTGGGCCAAGCAATCTTCCCTGACCAACCCTATCAATTCATATTGAAAATAAAAAGAGAAATCCTTTATTCCGAAATGTTTCGATATACCAGGAGACAAAAATGTGAACCATGACAACTCAACACCCACATGAGAAAACAGAGAGAGGAATGTTCAGCAGGGGATGATCAAACTGTATTCAGTAATAACTCCTAGCTATTAACATACAAGATTTCTTTAACCTGAAAAAGTGACAACATGTCCAGCTATTACAAGTAAGGGCATGTTCAAAGGGCGCCATTGTTAGGAAGACGTTCCAAGACTGAGCTTCTTGCGTGCTCCAGAGTAAATTTTGCAAATTTCACTGTGCATACCAAAACCCACCATGCGGCTATGGAGAAGCAATCATCAAGGAATGTTTACATAATAGGCAGTTAGTCAGACTTAATTAGGGTAAAACAATCGTTGCAGGAAAAATTGGTTATGGCCTAACCCCAAGTTAATAAAAGCATAAATGAATGCCAAGTCCAGTTCAGCTTACCATCCAAAGGAGTGTGACCATAGGCACTCCACTTTTAGCCCCAACTAATTCAGTGGAGAAGATTATCAAGAATATAATTTGTAGTTTGAAATATATAGATGCCTGAGAGCTTCTCATTGGATAGTAATGGAGTAGAGGGGGTACTGAATTGGAGTCTCCCAGGCTTCTGCATGGTTCCTTCCCAAAAATCTGGCCGCATGGTTCTATTTGCACATTGCAGAAAAATTCAAAAAGATTGTTTTGTTTAACAGATGGCAGTGTTAACAGATTCCTTCGGCACTGGGAGAAGTTGAGCGAGTTCATTGCCGATGCCCGAAAGAGACAGCTTCAACCCTTTCGATTCCATTTCATTATAGATCTGAAGACACTTTCTTTTGTCACCTCTCTCGAGATAGCTCGTAATCAGTGTGTTATAAAGGTTCATGTTTTCGGGTAGTGAAGGAGCATCCACATATCCTAGATACTTCTCAGCTTCACTTAACTTTCCACATCGGCAGAGGCTAGTAATCAAAGAGGTAAAAACCACTGATCCACGGGGCAATCCTCTGTGCTTCATCTCACAATAGAGCTTCAGAACTTCATCACCATGGCCTTCTCTCGCATAGCCAGAAATTAATAGGGAGTACGTGGCTTCATCTGGTGAGAACCCATTATCCAACAGAAGCGTAAGCATCTCATTACCCTGCTTCACACTTCCCATTTCACACAGCTTTGCAACCATCTCATTGAAAGCCAAACAGGTAGGAGAAAGTCCCATATCCAGCATTTTCTGACAGTAGCTTAAGCTCTCATCAACTCTCCCGGACTTAGCCAACCCTTCAATGAGAAGATCATAAGTCTCAGCATATGGTTTCAGACCTTTGTCTCCCATTTCTTCCATCAGGTTCTTTGCTTCTTCAACTCTTCCAGTCCTGCAGTATGCTGCTATAAATTTAGTATACACAAACGAGTTTTCATTGAAACCTCTCTTGAGCATTTCTTCATGAACTTTCCATGCAGAATCAATATTCCCAATCATTACCTTGGAGTAAATAATCATTGAATAGGCAATAGTATCAAAAACCATGTTCTTTTGCAACATCCTCTTCAGCAACACCATTGCGTCCTCAATTCTACCTTCCTCGAGAATTCTATGAAGTAAGCTGGCACTAACAATAACTGAAGGAGCGCATCTCTTCCCATCAATCCTGTCTAACATGTCCACAAACATCTGCAGTTTCCCCTCTTTACACAACGAGTCGATCATAATTCTCGTCGTTGCTTCGCTTGGATAAGTTCTCCTCTTTATCATGTGCTCGTAGATCCTCCAAACAAGAGGATTCTGATTAGATTTCTGGACCACATTAATCAAAGTATTGAAAGTCGCAAGGCTTAAAGAGAACCCATGTTCCTCTAAATAACAGCAAACATCAAACCCAATCTCGAACATCCTCTGCTTAGCGTAAGCCTGTACAAGCAAATCAAACACCAAAGGGGTCCCAACAGCAATCTTATAGCTATCGAGCAGCGAATCCGCAACAGAGAGCTTCGATGACACCCCGGCACTTCTTTTGAGGAGCGATTCGATCAACGCTTTCGCGTCCCTGATCAGCCGGCCCCGAACCAAAATGTTGATGGCCACGCAATACGACCGAATCCCGTGCTCGAATTTCCTCTCCTTCGCCGACCAGTGGAAAAACCCCAAGGCGCATCTCGCATCGGCCGGCTCCTTCAACTCCAGCAGCACTCGCTCAACGAGGGCATCGTCCAACGCAAGATACTCGAATTTTCGATTCAGAGCATCCCAACTCCAGCCCTGCCGAAGCGAATTCGACAACGCAACGACGATCGCGTTGGCGTTTGCTTCTGCGTTCGTGTGAACTCGCCGAGGCAGGTCCCGCGGCAAGCGAATGGGAAGATAACCGGGGGATTCCGACATACAGGGAAGCGCGATAAGACGAGTCTTCGCAGCATAGCTACGAATCGAATTCGAGAACTCCGGGGAGAGGACACTCGACGCCCTTCGAAATCCGCGATTACCTTCCAAGAGCATCACATGCCATGATCGAATCGCAGCGACAAAAGCTGGCGAAATGGTCCGAAGAAGTAGAGCAAGAAAAGATCCTCCCTTTTGCCCTAAGTAGTAGCTAACTAAGTACCTGTAACTAGTGCAGAAGAAACTCTTAAGTCCAGCAAGGGAATCTTCTTGAGTTTGGTAGTTGCTAGATTCGCAATCTCGGAGGAATTGTCGAGTTCTTTTTGCTGTCGAGATCCCTAACAGCGTAGATTTCAGAGAAGAGAGAGTGAGGACTGAGGACTGCGTGCTTACACGAGCTTCGCCATTAATGAAAGAGTTTGTTTTTGTTTTCATTTTTAATTAAGGAAAAAAAAGCCAATAAAATCCAAAATTAACGCTGATTGCAAATGAGTCTTGCGTTGACCCAAACTTAATGGCAGCATTCACGACGGCGAATTCCCCAATATGGATGGTATATTAACACTCATAGGGAAAATTAACGAAAATATATAAAAATTTATTTCGGTAGCAGTTTAGAATAACCTAAACCTAGAACCAAATTTAACCAAACCCCCTACATCTTAACTGAACAGACCACGTCGTCTCACCCCTAAACGGCTTACCATTGATGAAAGAGTTTGTTTTGTTCTTCTTAATGGAAAAAGCCCATAATCCAAAATTAACGCTGATTGCAAATGAGTCTTGCGTTACCCAAACTAATGGCAGATTCACGAGGCGAATCCCCCTATGGATGGTTAGGGAAAATTCTACGTAAAGATGTTAAAGGTTGCATATGGTAACGTTTTTGTTTCGAATAAACTTTTGGAATAGAAACATTTTTTCTCGTTTTTGTTCCCGACAACGATTTTTGGAACAAAACGCGTTTGGAATCGCAAAAAAATTCCGTTCTTGGAACAAAAAAAGAACAAAAACGTGTTTGGTAAATACATAAAGTTTACGTTCCCATAATAATAATAATAATAAAGAAATACGTTTGGTAGCTACAAAAAAATTGTTCCTAATTTTTTCATTTAATTAAGGGGACTCTATATATATATTAAAATTAAGATGTCTTTATCTTTTTAACTTACTAAATCAAATTAAATCTCGGTTATTCAATTTACTAAATCAAATTAGACCAATATATGAATAAGTAATTTATGCATGATTTATCAAATTACAATATGGACGAGATCAACTAAAAAAAAAATAGTAACCTTTAAATAGGGACCTATAGAAAAATATTAATTGCACTTTGAGTGAAACTAGGGACTAAAATGAAAAAATATTTATGCATTTAGGTCCTTTTAGTCCAATTGTGCAATTTTTCCAAACATGAGGACTGAAATGAGATGCGGGGTATCAAAGTCTCGTGTCATTACTCTAAAAGTAAAAAAAATTGGGTAAAATGATTTAAAATGAAATTTTTTAGCCAATTTAGGATTATGTTCAATGAAGAGGCATATGATCCCAAACTGAATTTTTTAAAATTTAAGAGGCCAAAATGAAAAGGAAATTAAAATAAAAATATGGACTATTTTTGCACATTTTTCCGATCACGAATACTATTTTTCCCGACTTTCAACTATTTTTATAATTTAAATAAATCCGAAAAATGTCAAAAATTATGAAAAATAGTTTTTGTTCAAATTGGTTTTTAAATCTAGGCCAAAGATTCTGAGATTAAATTTTTTAATTTTATGAATTATTTTAGTATTTTTAATTAATTTTCTAAAATAAAATAATTAAAAATTAGATGTCAACATCGTCGCAAGAACAAAAGAGAAGAGAGTGTTTTCAAAAACAAAATTGTTCCCCATTATTTCTAAAAAATGTTCCAAAAGTGTTTTAAAAAGTGTTCTAGAAACACAAAACAAGTTTTTCTTGTTTTTTATTTTTGTTCCAAAAGTGTTTACTTTCTCAAAAGTGTTCATAGATCACTTTGGGAACACTTTTTTACCATACGCGTTTCCGGAGGCGTTACCATACGCATCCTAAGTGCCTTCAAATTTTTTTTTTATAAATAAAAGCTCGAAAGAATTTTATTTTAAATAAAATTCTGAAATACCTTTATTTTCTCAAATAAAATTTTAAAATAAATTTTTATATTAAATAAAGGGTATAAAATGGCAATGAAATCTAAAAAAAAAGGGGCCTAATCTAAGGACATTTTGTCATTTTCTTTTTTGACTTTTTTTCCTTTTTTCTTGGTCTCTTACTTTTTTCTATTTTTTTAAGAATTATTTTTTTAAAAAAAAAAAGTACACACGAGGGGGACATGCTATAGAGATTGTTGCTTCTCCTGCTTGTGGCCGCTCCCCACTACCAGTGGGGGCATTAATGAGGGCCGGCGGGGTCGCCTAGGTGAGGGACGTAGGCCCTCGCCTTGACCAAGGTGACACCTAGGATTGGCGGCAATGCCGCCTTGGTTTGGGACAGACCCCTCTCTTGATTCGAGCGAGGACACGCCCTCCGTTGCCTCCGGTCGGTGGGGTTGCCGACCCTCGTTGAGAGTCGGGCGACCCCGTCGGCCTTTGTCGATGCCTCAATGGTTGTGGGGCAACGGCTACAGAGCCTCCCGTCTATATTTGTTCCTTTCTTTTTTAATTTTTAAAAAAAATAGAAAAAAAAAAAATAAATAAATAACACTTATTTGAAATTTTCCCGAATGGTTGTGATGAAGCCGATTCATATAAACTCCTGTACACATGAGTATTTGAAAAAAATTCAAATAAATGTCCGAAATGCTATCAAATAAAGGAATGAAGTGGATTTTCAAAGAAGAGTCTTATCAATGGTAGTTTAGTCCTTTTTTTTTCCTTAATTACTTTTTATTTATTTTTTTCTCATTTCATTTTTTTCATTTATTTCAACAAGCGAGGCAACCCTTGCTTATGGCTAGAGAGGGCTTGGCGGAGGGTCGCTAATGGCCGACGAGCCCTCGCCGGCCGATGAGCCCTCGCCCGCCAAAACAAAAGAAAAAAAAAGAAATGAGAAAAAAGAAAAGAAAAATAGGAAAAGAAATCAAAAAAGTAAATGAAGAAAATACCTTTGGTCAGTCATTTCTTTGAATAAAGATGCACTTTATGCCTTTATTTGAGAAAAATAAGGTCTATTTTAGCCCTTTACTTGAGAAAATGATAGCACTTAAGGTTCTTATTTGAAAGTTTCCCCGAGCATTTTTTGAGATTGCTCAAGCGATAATCATGCATTTTATTTTATTTTTTGCCCCACGCCCGGATTTGAATCACAATATTTTAAGGTTGCACATGGTAACCATTTTGTTCTCGGAAAACCGATTTTGATTAAAAAGACTTTTCGATTCTATTCCTGGATGAGTTGTAGAAAATTAGAACGCGTTTAATAAGCGCCCAAAATTTCTATTCCTAGAATAGAAACGCGTTTGATAATCGCCTCAAAATTTCTATTCCTAGAATAGAAACGCGTTTAATAATTGCACAAAATTTCTATTTCAAAAAGCTGTTTCTCTTCCTAATTTTTTTTCATTTAAGTCGATAAGTATGTAGTTATTTTGTAAAATTTCATCATAAATTGAAGACTAATTTTCAATGCACACTAAAATAATTTAAAGTACATTTTTTTTATCATGTCATAAATGAATCGCAAATTTTAATACATTATGTTTGAAGTTCAATTGAAACATAGGACGGTTCCCATATTAATAACTCATTTTTTCTTTAAATGATGCATTATTCAAAATACATATAAACATAGCAGCCAAATAATCAAATTATCCTTTGAAAAAAAAACAAATTATTCTCCTTGATACGAAGTACAAGTTCTTCACTATTATTTTATAGCTTCGGCCCTAAATCTAAGTGGGTGTTTAGCTTGACTTCACGTGCGAGATGTTTACATTTTGCGACACATGGTTACAAGTATATATGTTATCATGCATAAGTTGGATGCCATCATCTTTTGTGACATTTTTTGCAAAAGAGTAAAATATATGAAATCTAGAAAATTTAAGCCCAAATTCATAAAAATGAGGTCAAACTAGCCTAATCTATGCTTATTCTATTTTTAGGGATTTTCTAAATTTTTTGTGATTTAAAAAAAATTCAATTTTTTTTAATTTTGAATTTTATTTTTATTAGGTTGAAGGAAAAATGATGAGAGAATTAAAAGAGAAAAGTGAGAGATGTGATGCTTCATTTTGTTTTGTGATTTTCAAAAGTAATTCTTTTTTTCGTAACCAACTTTTTGTTTGTTTTGGATTTTACTTTAAAATTGATTATGAGAACAGAATCGAATCAAATTAATTTGAGTTACTAAACGCGATTCTCATCCATTTTTATTTTCGAAATTAGAATCGAGAGAATGAGAATGGTAACTATGCAGCCCTAAGTATTCAAAAAATGCGAGTCTCTTGCTCTACTCTTTGAATTTTGTTATTCAATCTCAATCTTATGAAAATTATTCGACAAAAAAAAATCATGAAAATTACTTTTCAGGCCGCAATTTGATTCGATTCAGTTGCTCACCCCATCAGAACCCAATCCAAATCAAGCCGTCGACACCCCTACTGAAAAGTGCTCTTCACTGTTCTCACATGTTCTCGAATGGCTCTGAAACTATCGAAGCCCGTAACTCACCCCAATCAGATTGGCTTGGGATATATAGCACGAGAAGAAGATATTGGCCGAGTTATTTCCTTCGCGTACAAGGCAAAACACAACTTGCAGTTCTGCAATGTACCCGAGTTGTATGCTTTCGTGGGTTTTGGACAAATGGATGGGACCAAGTGAATATGCACATGCGACTGTGTCCCAAAGAGGCTCTTCTCGGACAACAATGTGTTTCTGTAATCATAGCGCCCGAGATTTTCAAGACTCTCGTGAATCCCCTCGCCACGATTTTCAAAGGCAATCTGCTCAAAGAGCACACGCCAATATTTAAAGGGAAACTGTTTTTCGAAAATGATTTTTTTGATATTCGAATGACGAAAAACTAATCGATTTATGGAAAATGAAAACTAACCATTTTCATTATCATTTGATATCTCACTTCCCCCTAATAGAACCTTTGAATATTAAGAACTCTTGAATGGACATTTTAATTTGATCGTGCAAAGAGAAGCTTTATCATAAATCCGGCAAAGGTAAAATAACGAGAATTGTGATCATATGTTTGATGACCATTTGCTCTAATTTATATTTGATAATCAGGTGTTAAAACTACAACATCTTAAAATTGGGCAAGATGACTTTTTAAGAATTATTTTATATAAGTCGAGGATTTATCGAAATATCGAGAAAGCAACCTAAATAAGACCGATACCGACACTCGACATGACACGATATTCTATAAAAATAAAGAATTTTGATACTTCGAGACACGTTGTTCATTAAATATATGATAGTGCGACAAGATAACGGTGGAATGGAAGACATTAGGCCGATATGGGTCTCGCCATGATTGCAAAATATTTTTTGCCATTCATAATACTTGTGGTTGAGATTGCACCATTATACCGTTACACTATCGCCTTCTCAAATCCCAAATAAAGTATCATATATATGAAAAATATTAGCGCTAAGTTCTTTATTCTTCTATTAGGATTAGTGATTAGGTTGTTTTTTTTTTTTAGGTGGTGGGGTATATTAATTTTGGAATGACTTGGTTATATGACTTAATTAAATAGATTTTTGTAATTTATTTATTTATTTTTTGGTCGAACCCATAATTTATTGAAAATACTTAAAATTGATATGTGCCTGTCGAAATATCTTTTTGGGATGCTAAACTTGTACATTGCTAGTGTGTTTAGAATACGATCATGTGATCGATCGCATGTCTAGAAGCATCGATGCTCTCTGGGACCTTTATATCGCGTCAGCGCTTATCAGGAAGCAACAACTCGAAGAGTAGGAGGGAGCCCTAAATGGGATTTTTTTTTTTGGGTCGAGGCCCTAAATGGGGATGGAGACGCACGGTCGTGCCCAAATCGAGAGACCACGGGTCCGATCCAAGTCCCCTTGTCACCGCCTAGGTTTCGTTGCCAGTTCAGTTTCTTCAAACGTTGTTTTACTCTCTCACTCCTTCCTTTCTTCGTTTCTTCTTCTACTCAGCAACTTATCCCTTCTCTCTCTCTCTCTCTCTCTCTCTCTTGTGTCTCCCGGCTCGGACATGGCTTCTCAGTCGGCCAATCTGTGGGTTCTTCTGGGGCTAGGCATCGCCGGGATTGTGCTGATGACGAGGAAGCTGAAGCGCGCCGTCCGAGAAGACTTTGGCGCCTTCGTCCACAAGCTTCACCTCCTCCCTCCTCCGCAGCCCGCTCCTCCCAAAGCTCCTCACCCTCTCACCGGCCTCTCCTTCGCCGTCTCCGACGTGTACGAACACCTCCCCTTCTCTCTCTGTGCTCTCATCTTCTTTTGTTGTCGTTTCCGAGCTTTTGGTGGAGGGGATTCTGCTTCGTTGATTGCCGATGATGGTTCTATTTTGTTCCCTGAGCGTTTTTGTTCGAGCGAACTTACAAGCCACACCTTTTGACGGCTGCGGAATGAATCGCATAATGATATTACGGACGTTTCGTGTTTTCGGAGTCAGAATTGCGAGCTTATCTGGATGGTTTCGATAGCCAGTCGCGTCTTTTTCCTAATTTTTTTGTCTTCATTATGAGTTCCAAGTAGAGTTGCTGGCTGAACTTGTTTGCCTAGTACTGATGGGCGCTTGAGAGCGGGAAAGAGCATCGGTTGATTGCTCTGTCTAGTAACTATTTTCCCTCTTCCCCTTAGGGATGGGAAACATCAAAGCAATACCTACTGGCAATTCATCATTTTGCTCTCTGCAAATATTTGTATGCAACATGGTGAAATTGACTCGACTGTTTTTTCGTAAACATCTTATTCCTGCAGTTTTGATATTGAGGGATATGTGACGGGGTTTGGCCATCCGGACTGGGAGAAGACGCATGAAGCAGCTGCCCGAACATCAACAGTCATATCCACGCTCGTTGAAGGAGGCGCTACTTGTATTGGGAAAACCGTTGTTGACGAAATGGCGTTTAGGTATGAACCCTTTCAATCGTTCAGCTGTTACCATTTAAATATGTCCTGTTGAATATGATCTCCTCATGGTCAAAGGGTCACATACATATATTTTTCTCTGCTAGTTATCGAGCAAAAGACTCATTTTTGTTTCTTCTTTTTTACTGAATATCTTTTTGCCAACTTAATTACGTTGCCTCATACCTACTGTTTCCCAGTATAAGTGGAGAAAATAAGCATTATGGAACGCCCACAAATCCTGCAGCGACTGCACGGGTACCCGGTGGATCCTCCAGTGGAGCTGCTGTGGCTGTCGCTGCTAATCTTGTTGACTTCTCTATAGGTAAGTATATAGTGATTCTTATTGATGGCTTGCATCCGCCTTTCCACTTGTTTGTCTTCCCCAGGGCATTAGCTCTTTTTATGCCTGATAGCATCCACTCATTTCACTTTTAATCTGGCAATTGGTTTTGGTAACGAATGCAGGAGTGATTTGCAAAAACCATTCAGGAGTTACAAGTTTGAGTTGTTTAAGATAGTAGGCATGCGTGCTTATGCAGTAAATAATGTTTTGCCTGGTAATTAATTTGGAAAATGCATTTAATCTTGCTTGTTAGATAAGTTTCATCAAATGCTTGTTGTTCATTGCAGGTATTGATACTCTAGGTGGTGTGAGAGTGCCAGCAGGATATTGTGGCGTCATAGGCTTCAGATCGTCACATAGCACTATTTCAAACATGGGAGTTCTACCAGTCTCGACAAGTTTAGACACAGTGGGTATGTGTGTCCTTGTGTTTATAATTGCAACTTACATGTATACCGACATTTGATGTCGATGGTGCCTGCATATATGACTTTTTTGACGGGAGAACTCATACATGACTCTGCACTTGGGAACCAAGAAGTGTGAATGTCTTATTCTTTTCAATGAGTTGGCCTACCTAAGAGATAGGCGGAGTGTCTGTTAGCAAGACAACATATGTTGGTTATATTCTATTGCGAAGACACATGTGACCAGCAAGAAAGCTGTACTGTAACATTTACCTTTTCAATACACCTGAATTGAAGGATATTAAAGTGGTGTGCTTTCCCTGGACCATTGTTCATGTAGAAATTATTTAAAGCTAATGAGATCATGAAACTCTCTATCTCTCTCTTTTTTTAAACATTCGTTGGCTCATTGTTGGCACTACTGTGAAATTGCTATTGCAGGATGGTTTGCGAAGGATCCATCTATTCTGCGCCGAGTTGGCCATGTGCTGCTGCAAGTTCCATTTGCAGTTCAACGTAATCCGAGACAGATGATAATAGCTGATGATTGTTTTCAGTTGTTAAAGATTTCTGTAGACCGGGTTGTTCAGGTGGTTGTTAAAGCAACAGAGAAGCTGTATGGAAGTGAGTCCACTGGAAGATTGGTTTGCGTTCCTCTTGATTCATTGAGCTTTTTTTTTTCCGCAAAATTTAATGAAGTTCATACTTCTTAGGGCAAATTTTGAAGCATGAAAATCTGGAGTCACATTTCAATTCTAAAGTTCCAAGCTTGAAAGCATTTCCTGCCAAGAAAACTAACGGTGAATTGAAAAGATCCTCTATTAGAGACCTTGCAGAAGTTGCAATGTTTGTTCAAAGGTAAGTTTTATTCAAAGGGGTGTGGATTCCTATTGTGTTTAAGTTGAATTGCTCTTTGGCATCTGTGGAACCATGTGGATATACAATGTGAGACCAAGTTGTCCTCACTTTGCAAATTTATGAAATGTTTTTAGTTTAAATACCTATACTTAGTTGGCTCTTTGTAAACTACAGGCATGAGTTCATTACTAATCATGAAGAATGGATCCATTCGGCAAATCCTATTTTGGATGCCGTCATCTCAAAGCAGTTGCATAACATGCCACAGACAACAGAAGTGGACATTGAAAATTGCAGACTAATTAGGAATGAATTGCGATCTGCTATCAACTCGCTGTTGAAGGTGAGGTGCTTACATGCTTGAAACATGAAGAATTGAATGCATTGGCGTAACTATCGTTGCTTTTATTTTCTGGTAGATGACTCAGCCTGCTGGTTTGAACTATGAAGTGTCATATTTAATAGAGTGACTGTCTTAGTGCTGCATGTTGGTTGCATTTACTTCATGTTCATCAGCCTGTCATTCAGATACAAGCATAAATAATCTAGCTCTTTCGTTATGTGTTTTGTGATTTTATGCCCATTTTGTGTGATGATTTTTTTGGTGAATATGATAGGGGATTTAAAATTTAAATGAAAATGACTTTACCAAAACTCATATAATTCTTTCCTATCTTTTACCCTCCATCCAACATGATTGTGCAGGTGTTTAGCGAAGAGGATTATAAGAAAAGTTTAACCTGTCACGAATTAAGTACTGGATTGTTCAGAAATTGCTTTATATTTGAATGCTGCCATATGCAAAAACTACAGTCAGTCACTTATTTCTATTCTAGAAAATAGTTCCTTTAGATTTATGCATGTTCAAGTATCGAAAGTTGCTTTTATTATTTGTCTGCATGTTAAAAAATTAATAGTGGTAGGCCATTAAATGCTGAATTCTTCTGGTAAAGAAGAGCTATTTACCTTTAAATCTGCCTCTTATTAATAGGATACTTTAATTCTTCTGTCTTTAAAGCTATCTAAAATTCCCAAGCACTTTATCTTTTCTCTGAGTAGGGGCAAGAATCCTGTTTTTTCACCAGGGATGTGTTAGATATTTCATCGGACCGATTCTCAAGTAATTGGCTCATCCAAATGCATGAGTTTCCAATATCGGGGTTCTAGTGGAGTCAAATTATAATGCATACAGCTTTACTTGTGCTATACGAAAAGCTGTTTTCTTGACATGCACTGCTATCATGAAAAGAGATTGGCATCCATAAACTTATACCGAGCCTGTGGCTTATACCTTGCGATTCCTAATTTCCATTCATCTCATGTTGGGCTATTATAAAACTTATTAGGCTATTGTACTAAACAGAGCATAAATGAGCTTGTCTTTTAGCAATAACATTTTTGTAGTGTTTGTTGGCCTTAATTCTTTTATTTTTTGTATATTTCTTTATTATTGTAAAGGATGATGGAATTCTAGTTATTCCTACCGTTGCTGACCCTCCTCCAAAACTCGGGGGAAAGAGCTGCAATCAGAAGACTACCAGAGCCGTGCTTTTAGTTTGTTGAGTATTGCCAGCGTATCTGGCTGCTGTCAGGTCATCTCTCTCTCTCTTCTGCCCCCCCCGCTCTCTTCCCTCTCTGGGGCTTAGCTAAGGAGCGGAGCACACTATTTCACGCACAATGCCTGACCCTAAAGAATGTTATGTGGGAAGTTACTTC
Organism: Rhodamnia rubescens; assembly: GCA_021437795.1. Taxonomy (NCBI): domain Eukaryota; kingdom Viridiplantae; phylum Streptophyta; class Magnoliopsida; order Myrtales; family Myrtaceae; genus Rhodamnia; species Rhodamnia rubescens. The sequence continues at coordinate 6,248,435 of JAILYA010000005.1, read as the reverse complement.
TATATTTGGTTGGCTTCTATTGGAAAGACTGCTTTGATATAGTCGTAGACTATTTTAGTATGCTTAAACCTTCTCACCAAATGCTTTTCTCTTATTAGGTCTCATTACCTGTGGGATTTCATGAAAAGTGTCCACTCTCTGTGTCTCTCATAGCAAGGAATGGGGGGGGATCGGTTTTTATTGGACACAGTTAATGCCATGTATGCAACCTTGCAAGAACAGGTTGACATAGCCAGCAAGTCAAAACCAACAAAAAACGCTGTTACACGGGAAAACTCAGCTGAAATTGCAAAAGAGAAGGTCCGTTCTAGTTTTCTCTTTTCTCTGCATTGCAAGCTTTGATTGGATTGTGAGAAATGCGAGAGTCAGATTCCCTCAAATCATGAGTGAAAGATACTCTTGAATCAATGTTTCTTCTTGCTACGGACATAGGCAAGGAAAAAGGAAAAGGAACAGTGAAGATGTCAACCCAAAGGTTTATATATGACTTCTGGTTATTTACTTGTGTATCAGTGAAGCAAATTTTCTTTTGCAATTTTTAATTTTTTTTTCTCTTCTGGGATTGTTGGAACAATTGAGTACTGAAAATTTTGGGTGATGATGTAATTTGTATAGAAAACGTATTGGTTTATATGTTTGCTTAATATTAACTTTGCGTTAATTTGATTGTGATAGAGAAAGATGTCTAAACGACTACTCTGATGTGTTGTGCCTCGTGTTTCTCATTTCGAATCTGACCATCTTTTGCGTCTTTTTTAGGGAAACCAAGCTTTTAAAGAAAAACAGTGGCAGAAGGCAATTAGTTTTTATACAGAAGCTATTAAGCTAAGTGGCAATAATGCTACATATTATAGTAACCGGGCAGCAGCATATCTAGAACTCGGAAGGTACCATCATGGTTGATCGTGAAGCTTCAATATGTATATATATCATGTCTTGGAAAACTTATGTTCTAGTTATACTTTGACTTCTCTGTTTTTCAGTTATCTTCAAGCTGAGGCAGATTCTACAAAAGCCATCAGTCTTGATAAAAAGGTAACCTTCTTCTTGAGAACAGTCAGTGTAAAGCTCAGTGATAGCATCTTAGGCCCTGTTTTTCATGTTTCTGTTAGAGTGATGAGAGATGCAGTGTTCCTAAGATGTAGTTGTGGAGTATGCAAGACAGAATGAATCAGTTGGAACACTGATGTTCTATTGATCCAGGTGTTTTATCTAAGGGGTTAGTTAGTTTCTTCAAATGGCATCTTAGAGGAAACTTTGTCCGCCTCCTTTTTCCTGGCATTGGAAGTTCCATTAAAAAGGAAACAAAATCATGTCATTTTTATTATTTTTCTTCAAAGGATGTTCTAAATATCAGAATGTTAGATCCTGCTAGGTGGTTTTGATGCAAGTTTTCCTTCAAATGGGTCAACTTCTGGAGCATGTCTCTTTATTATCGTGCCGGGAGCCTAGATCTTTCCAAACAGCAACAGCAGGATAAATGATCAGCAGTTATAATGCGGACCAACTTGCATATTAGTCTCTTGTGACGTATATAATGGAAAGTAGAAATTGTTATTGTTATTTTGCACAACACATCATTTTTGTGGGAAGTAAGTTTTCTGGCAAACGGGAATCCTGGAGTCTTATCGCCTGTATAAATTTGGATACAGACACATTATCTTTCGTCCCGAGACTTTTCTATACTTCTTTCCCTTCCCATATGCACGAATGCATGTGTAGATCTGCCTAAGATAGACAAGTACTTTTTCTGGTTGTATCTTAAAAAGGCTTATAACCTTTCCCTGAGTTTTGGGTTTTTATAAAATCTCCAGAACGTGAAGGCCTACTTGCGTCGGGGAACAGCGAGAGAGATGCTTGGCTACTACAAGGACGCAATTGAAGGTAAGCAACTGGATCTCATGAGGTTCAATTTGTAATATTGCTGATTTGATCTATATGCTAAGTAATGTTTGCTAGCCATGAGCTACAGATCGAGTAAAAACCTAGGAAACACGGGCTCCTATTTGGACTGACGTGTTCGTATAAATAATCTTGGTCAGTCTAAAACGCAAAGGTTTAGTGTAAAATCATTTATTTCGTGGGAATGTTGGATTGTAGATCTTAGAGGAATATAACGTGATTGAATGGGTAATTTTGTTACTTGACTAAGTAGTTTCTTAATTTTGCTGCAAAAAGAAAAGAGAAGAACAAGGCACTTTTTGACACGATAGTGGTTCATGCCAAGTTGTTTGGACAGTCCTCTGTTAGGATCATAGAGAAAACTGAATATTGATTCACTTTAATCAAATGCTCTATACCATTCGACTAAGAGTACACTACAGGGCATATTGCTAGATATATCATGTCTTGATGACTAAAGGTTTCTTCCTCTTTGCTTTTTGCAGACTTCAGCTATGCACTGGTTCTTGAACCAACAAACAAAAGAGCATCACTTTCTGCTGAGCGATTGAGGAAGTTGTTTCTGTAGGCGTAAACTGGTCTGGCCGAGCTTCTATGATTTTTGAGTGCAGGGTTCTCATCTTGCATCCTGCACCAGCTCCATTCTGCATCGAGGAATCCAATTTGCTGATACAGCCACCAGCATGCACGGTTCATCAGTTAAATGTTGAATGCCGACATTCTATTCAGCGTGCTAGGTAGGAAAGATGGGGACCATTTTTTCGCCCCAATGGTAGAGTCAAGGTCAAAAGAGGGTATACGTTCTTGAATTCTTGTTCAGCAGGTCTTGTTCTTGTCGAGCCAATTTGTATGTATGATCCAATTTTGTTTTGGTTGACATATTTCACTTGAGTTGGTAAGTCGAGCTATGAGGCAACATCTTTGTCTGCTCAACCCCTTCATTCTTCGACCCCCCCCCAAAAAAAAAAAAAAAAACTTATGTCATACTTCTCATAATTATTATTGTAACAGCTTTTTCTCGTTTTGCTAATTAACTTTGTGTCTTCTGTCTTCACTGCTTCTTAACTAACTGCCCTCTATGGTATTTCGGTGCTGGCGTATCCGGGGCACTGTATAAGAAACTTCTCCTTTCATTTGTGATTTGATCATTGTATTTTAACCATCATGGTCATGCAGTCTCCACCCCCCGGGATTAAAGAGGATCTGCTCAAGTCTACCCAGACGGATGCCTCCACGTTTGACACACACCTCTTTAAGATCTTCACAAGCAGCCTTGTTTTCTTCCTTCTTTTTCTGTTCTTTTCTTCCGATTGATGCATTGTCTAGTATTTAGAATAAAATTCCGCTTGTTTTAAGGTGGATGTTCTTTTGACGCCGCCCCAAGTATCTAAGCTCATCCCCGGTCACGAATTTATTTGCTGTAAGGAGACAGATGAGTTCATTCAGGATGCGAAATGAATCAGCACAATCGTGTGTGATTCCGAGTTGCTGAATACCTATCCTAAGTGGGGCTGATGCGAAAATAAGAATCTCAAGAAACTGGAGGATATGTTCTTCAAATTCCGGATTCATCTGGATTAGAAAAAACGAAGTGCGCTCCACATTGAAAAGGGATACCAGGGTAAGGGAAGACAACGAAAAGAGCTAACAAAAATCTTCAACTCACAGAAGAAGAAATTCATCCTGTCCAGTGCCATGTTGTAAGCCAAGCATTAGTCATCCAAGGATCTTTGAGTATGCGTGTCGTCACTCGCAGTCCATGAGCTCCTCTAGTTGCTCATCAGTCCACTGCAGGAGCGAAGATCTTGAACTAAGCTGCTGCTGCTTCCTCATTCCATCTACAGTAACGCCGTCTTTATCATCAGAAACTTCCGCAATGCCCAACCTGTTGTCATTGCACTTGGTGTTTTCTGATGTAGAGCAATGCATAGTCTCGCCACTCCTAGCTGCCCTAAATTGGCTTGTCTCATCATGTGCCGCTGGGGACGGTTCGTTTACCACAGAAACGTCAAGGTTTCTGCTAGTCTGGTCGCTGCAAGAGTCGGTCCCTTTTACCCTGCCAGACTGTTCATCCTGCGTATTAGTAGCTTGCCTTAAACTACTCAAGATTCCCTGTATTCTCCCCCTTAACTGGGGCAAGGGCGATGCTTTCTCTTGCGTGCTGGATTTTTCCCGAATCTCTGCCAACCCAAGTCTTAATCAGTAAAACAATAGATATATTAAAAACGCTTCAAGAGCTTAAGAGGAAGCTTTCCCAATAGAGCAAATAAGACCGAAGACCTACCCAAACTGGAAGAACGTTCCTTAGCTGGGGGAGAACAATTCTCTTTCGATGGAGGTCCACCGTCCTTAGCGATGACCTGTGGGATTTATTTATTTTTGTGCAAGTTTTTGCAAAATTGCAGAATCAATTTTCGCAAGGTCTTTGGAACTTGTTAATTCAGACTGAAAGTCTGTTGTCAGTAACAAGATAATCAAGATCCGGCAAGAACTCTCCCCGAGTGGTCCAAAATCTACCACATGGACCGAGGGTGGCAATAACCAGGGGATGTCGAGATTCATGACAAGAAGAAAATCATGTCGACAAAATGCTCATTATGCCATATAGATTCTAGACACATGCTGAGCTAGCATACCTTTATTATGTTGTTCAAAGTTATGTTGAGATAGCGAGTGCAGCGTGAAGGTGAAAACACTGCAACCTGAAGCAAAGCACATCAATGAGAAGAATCAGAAACACAAAAATTAAAGAAACTCGAGAAGCAAAAAGCTCCACTAACTAGCATATATTAAAGCATGTAATAAGTGATTGTCATGCAATTGATAAAATCAAATAAGATAATAGCAACACTGGTTTAAGTTTTTTGCTAATGTGATTGATAGAACCTTCTGAAGAATAAGAACTGCACCAACAGATATCTCCTGCACAAAACCCTTCTCTCTCAGAACTTTGCGATGAATAGTAGCACCAACTGTACCTGTTGGATCCTGAGATTTTCAACACCTCATTCATAAGTTCCATATTATGCTTAGAAGCCATCCCAAGTATAATGAAAAGCCCATCAATTTAAGTAGTACGAACTGGGTATACCTTAAGTGTCACCATCATATCACCAAGGCCATTTGGAGTGCAAGATTTGACAATTGCAACGACCTAATCACGTCCAAACAACAATCAGACAAAGGATGATTCCAAATTAGCCAAATGATACTTGATGCAGCTCTGGAAGTGTCCTATGGACTATAAAAAAGCAATGGCGGCAGTCTGTTTGAAATTTCTTATTTTCACTTTTCACCAGAAATCAGAAGACCAGTCTCCTTGGTACTGTCAAAATATCTCGTAGATTTTACGAAGAAATATACTTTCCATTTGCAAGTTCTGAGATTTGCTTCGCATTTGAGACTAGGAATGGGTGTGCGTGTGTCCGGTATCCTATTATGCCCTGATTTTTGGCATGGTCAAATCCTTCCAAACCATTTGTGAATATAAGCCAGTAGCAAAATCAAGTAAATTTCTTGAATAGCTATTCCTTGCTCCCTTTTCCTCCATTTACTATTTGTCAACTTTAGCATTTATCTAGTTGAAAATCCTGGCATTCATCTCAGCAATTGAAGTTGGATAAAGAATCTGAAGACCTGAGACACTTTATCAGGGACAGTTCCTCTCTTGATGGAGCACAAAGGCGTCCCAATGGCCACACCATCCCCATCCACCAACCCTAACAATAGAACCAACCAGCGAAAGCATTACAAACTCGCCATCTAACAACTGGAAAACATAAATCCAAACGCACAAAATCGTCAAGTCACAATCTCAAATTGGTCAGTCAAAAACCCTCGTTGACTCGATACCATAACCTCAATACCTTGTTGCCGCACGAATTCCACTGCACAAACCCACGGATCGAGCGTGAAATCGCCGCCGTCCTCATCCACATTCTCCAGAGCCCTCCTTATATACTCCTGTGTAGGAATCGCAGTCACATCCTCCTCCTCCTCCTCCTCGCCTCCAGCTCTCGGAAAACCCTCGGACAACCCCCCGAGCTCTCCGCTGCATCGCTGCTTGAACTGCTCCGGCCGGTCCCGGTATTCTCCGCTCACCCTTCGCCTCTTCTCTTCTTGGCGAAGACTCGAGAGGAGGGACGGAGACCGATTTCGGGGATCGAGGGGCTTGGGAAACTAGGGCTTGCGGGCTGGGATGCTGCGACGGGGATTGGGAGGAGCGACGAGAGCAGGGTCGAAGAACCGATGAGGAAATTGGGGGGTCAATTAGGGTTTGACGGCGCTTGGGAGGGCGACGAAAAGTGGAGAGGTCTGAGTCATCGGCGTCAAGCGCTTCCCATGTCTCCTCCATTGATCGCCTTCCGTCGAGCTCCGTTGCGACGATGTGGTTTTCATCGTCAGCGAGGATCGTGCGGAAAGCGCGGGAAAAGAGAATTTATATTCGGCCTATTTTCAAAGAAATCCCTGACTTTGTGCATTTCTATCCATTTTAGCCCCCCAACTTTGAAACTTATCCAAAAGATGCACTAACTTTTTAAGTTTTTTGTATCAATTTCAGGCACTATTGTTGGTTTTTGCGAGGGGTGAGCGGTTTCAATTTCCATACAGATTATAAATAGAACTTGTATGTCCAAATAGATTTTTCATTTTTTGAAACCTGAAATTTACTTTGCATATCGTGAAAACTAGACCCTACCCTATCACAAGTTCCAAGGTCGATTTCAAGATTTATCCAAATTTTATCTTGTATTCTTAATTGAATAATTACAGGTGAATAATCACATTATGACAATTATTTACTTCTACAATCAATCGATCATTATTTATATTTAGATACACGAATAAATATAAAATATTAACAAAATAAAAGTCTCGATTATAAATATCACAAAAAATAAGATCTTAGATTAATAGTTTTAGATTACACATTCATTGTCTAACGTTATGGAATACCGCAAGATCGCGTAGAGACATATGCTAAGAAAAAATATAAAAACTTATTACAACCGATAGGTTCTAGGTTGCGAGGCTTTAGGTTCTACTTACCTAGAATCCGAAACTTATTGGTCAAAAAATGTTCCTCCATTTTTGTAACTTGAAACTTGCTTTGCATACTATGAATTCTAAAACTAAATAAGTTCCTCATAGATTCATTTTCTAGGATTTCAGGTTAACCTGGGACCATGTTCTCCTCTAGTATTTGCCGTAAGTGGAATAATAAACGTTTAACAATATGTTCGACAAGAACCAAATATAGCAATCTTCGGCTTCGCCCTTCATGACTTCCAATCAAACTCTATGTCCATGTCCACTCAAAAACACACAAGAAAATGTCATCCGGTGATTCCTCTTCGTTTCCAGGAATTTCGGTCCTCCTCCTCCTCCTTTCTCTCTCTCTCTCTCTCCTCGTGGTAAAATTTACTGGGAAATGGACAGCCATTTCCCCCATCGTTAGGCCTGCTCGATCCACCTCAAGAACATCAAGGTAGAAAAAAAGCGTTCGATCTGTTCTCAAGTTTCCCGTTTTGTCATATGCATCTTGATGATTCCAGTTTCATGCCCACATCAAAAAGATTCAATCTTTCTATGCGCCCTTTTGTAGGGAGATTCCTGGGGGGCATTTAAGAAAAGGGAAGAGACACACCAAGAATGTCGTCGTCCCCAACAACGAGGCCTTCCTCAGGAACATCTCTCATGGAGAACTTGCTGGGTCTTCTCAGAATCCGCGTCCGGCGGGGTGTTAATCTCGCCGTCCGAGATGTCCGCACCAGCGACCCCTACATCGTCATCAAGATGGGTAAACAGGTCCTGTCATTGTTCTTTTTTCCCTTTTCTCACCTCAATTTCACATTGCTATGCGGATTATGTTCGTGTGAATGAGGTAGTATCCTCGTTGGCTTGTCGGAAATTAACGTAGTCAGAAAGTAGTTTGGTCCAGTGTGATGCGTATGGGAATGTGTGGCCCGAATTCGAAGCAGAAGGCTCGCGATTTGAGTAGTTTGCTTCATATGGTGTGAATGAATTCCTTCTTTTGTTATCGATGCCCTTTACTTGTTGGACTGAGGAAAAATTGTTTCGATGCAGAAACTGAAAACTCGCGTAATCAAGAAGGACATTAATCCGGAGTGGAATGAAGATCTTACTCTCTCTGTTTCAGATCCTGATATTCCTATCAAACTGGTGAGACTCGTGGCCAGTGGCTTCAAATTACATTACATTAGACCGCTTTTCTCAGCATTTCCAATGAAATCGTGTGTTCTGAAGTTGAAAGATTCATGCCAACGGTTTTGATTTATGTTGCCTTTTGTTGATCTATTGGTTAAAAGATATGAATTTGGTTTGAAGTGGAAAGACTCATGGCAAAGGTTTTGATATGTGTTGCCTTTTGTTGATCTATTGGTTAGAAGATATGAACTCACGGTTGTTCAAACTTTTAATTACAAATGAAATGTGGCTGGGAACAGATAGAGTAATCAATTTGCCTTTGCCTTTTCGGATATGTTGCTGTTATTCACATGAGACTCTAAGCTCCGGTTGACACGATATAAGGACAGTTGCGAACAGCTATGGACAAACTCATCTGCAATTTTTTTCTTATTTGAATACTCCAGGGGCACGAGCGCAGAAGCCCGGCCATCTACATCTTTTACGCATGCTTCTCCATCTTGTTATGTAATGTCGACTAGAGCAAACATATATGATGAAAGAATCCATAGTAATCTTCACTAGATGATCAGTTTGGTTTACACGGCGCTCTTAAAATTTGAACTTTAGAACCAATTTGTTCCAACAAGTGAAACATGCGACTTCAAGGAACATGTTGATGCCACTAAAAGCACCGCATCGGACAGCTTAACTGTTGATACATCCTTGCGTCCTTCTTTTTCTATGTTTGAGAAATTTGGCATTTGCTGTGCTATTCTTCTAAATGTTGTAACGGTGGATAGCTACTAGAACAAATGCTGTAAGAACGATACCTTGAGGGTCAAATAATGATGTAACGCTACCTAAAATTTGTAACCTCCGTGACCCCTATTGCAGCTGTTAAAGATCCTTACTCTTTTCCTCGATTTGAAAGTTGACAAAAGTCGAACAACAGGAGTCTATGCGTTGAGCTACATAAAAGTGGTCTGCAGGACATTATTGGAGTTAGTATTAGTTGTGGCCTAATCCATCTCTCTATTTTTTGCTTGATTTTTCAGGCGGTTTACGATCACGACACGTTCACCAAGGACGACATAATGGGGGATGCGGAGTTTGGCATTAACGCATTCATAGATGCCCTGAGGATGGACTTGCAAGGTCTCCCAAGCGGCACGATAATATCCAGAGTACAGCCGTGTAGGAAGAACTGCCTCTCCGAAGAGAGCTGCATCTTATGGAGCGAAGGGAGGATCGTCCAGGACATGTGTCTCAGACTTAAAAATGTCGAATGCGGGGAGGTGGAAATCCAGTTGCAGTGGATCGACCTTCCCGGTGCCAAGGCTCTGTAGAGGGATTTTCGAGGGACATGCCATTTTGAGGTAATTTGAGCGCCTGGCGTCCTCTCGTAATTGGATCTCCATGATGGATTGTTACCTGTTTCTGGATAATAGCAGGAACGAGAATCACTTATCAGAAACTAGCGAAATGAGAATTTGAACACCCTTTGCTTCTCCGGCCATATACCGGTGGTCCGTCTTTCCATCATTTGCCGCACAAGGAAGAGTTTGCCGTCAGGTTCTGCTCTTCTGTGTTATCCAGGGGACAAGCTTTTGACCATTTAAGGCCAGGTTAACACCCCTTTCCTTTTACTGGTGTTGGACTATTTCGCAATTCCCAGCCCCCGACATGAGCGACACCGATGTTTTTTCATGCGATTCCCCATTAGAATTGCTTGCGTTCTTGCGGCATTCCATCTAAGTCTTTGTGATCACACACCAGACATTGAATCTCGGGTGCGGATCAATGACTCGTCTCTCCCCCTCTCTCCTGTCGCAAATTCACTCTCCGTCTCTCGCTCCCTCAAATTCCTCGCGACCCCGATCGTCGGATTTTCAAGAGCTAATGAAAAATCGCCGTAGCTTTTGGACAAAGGTAGAAAGGGGAGAACTCTGCGCATGCCTTTGCCTTCTTAGCTTTGCCGTTTAAGAAAATCTACTACCTTTCAAGGGCAGCACGTGTGCATGGCCCAAATGGGAAAAACAATGGCACCTGTGGAGGGACAAAATATTAGGCATTCTTAGCCCACATCGTCCTCGTGCTTTGACAACAAAAGGCCCTTTTTCTCTGAGGAAGTAGGGTTCGTTACATGGATTCTCGTACTAACATTAGGCTTCTTATTTATATGAGCTTTCGCGCGTGCGTTAAGCACGCGAAATTACTTTTATGTACTTTTGTATGATATTAACTCTACATCTAGTTCTACCCCCCCAAAAAAAAAAAAAAAAAAAAACTTTAAGTCTAGAACTTACTTTTATACTATGGAATGTGGAAGTAGTAAAGTACACATCTATACCATCATTTTTGTTGTTGGGGAGAATTGTCAAAAAAATCCCTAAAGCTATTTCAATTTTGCCAATTCCATCCTAATTTTTTTCTTTTTTACAACTAAGTCCTAACACTTTTGTAATTGTGCCAATTTCAGTCCGTTTTGCCGGTCGGTATTGATGTGGCACCGCTGGCGCGACATGGCAAAATTTTAATAATATTTCAATATTTTCCAAAATTTTAATCATATTTGCATTTTTTAAATAATTTTTGCTGTCTTTTTTCGTTCTTCTCATTTTTTTTTTTTTGGGTTTGGACTAGCCGGAGGTCGCCTCGAGGCTCGCAATCGTGCACCTAGCGGTGAGCGTTTCTAGGGTCAATCCATATTTCACTTGCAACCTGGAATCTACAAAGTCAATTGGTCTAGGGTTTACCTCGGATCCGACAAATTTCCTTTTTTTGTTTCATTTTTTTGTGTTTTTCAATTTTAGTTAGCCAAAATGAAGTGAATGCAACAACAAAAATCCCCATTTCTTAATAGCAACAATCCATAAAAAATCGATGCGAAAAAAAAAATCTAAAGTTGAAAACATGTAAGATAAAACCTAAATAATAGATTTTTTTTTTGGTAAGGAAAATGATGGAATTTTAGTCCTCAATTATCCATAAAAATGCTCTAAATTTTAACCACCTGAGAGAAAAAATAAACAACAAACATAGTAAATCACTTAATATTAATTAAAATTAATACAAATCAAACTGATATATATTAAAAAAATCTCACCACATATATTCATTCCCCTTCAACTCGTAAACACTGTTCACTGATGATGATATATATTTTTTAAACAATCCATATCTAAACAGAGAGGCGGAGTTTGTTATTGTTAACAAGAGTAAAAAGAGAATTTAGGGTTAACTCAAGTTCCATTCATTGATTCTTCTTTCTCAGTCCGGTTCTTCAATCCTCAATTTGGTTCTTACGTAGGAATGGAGAACTGAATTGCACAGTTATAGTTCCATTTTTTTAGGGGGGAATTGGAACCGAACAGGCTCCTATAGCCAGTTTGATCAAATTCTTTGTTCTACCCTTGACCCATGCTCACCCCTACATGCACCCACATATTTCTTGTGGTCAAAAGTTCAATTCTTTTCAACCAAAAAAAAAAAAATAAATCCTTTTTCTATTTAATGAATATCTTCCTATTTTAGTGTGCATTTTTACGACGAAACTCACGATATTATGTCGCGTTTGGGCTTTACTAGAGGGTCATGATAGTCATCTCCGAGGCAAACATCAACCGGCCAAAAGATCTGCTCTAATTTGGTGGGAATATCTCTATTTATACTATCGAGTGAATGCGTATATTCCAAACACTCATATCTCATTTGAAAATTAAAGATGAATTGAAAGAACATGGCATCCCCCTTTTCATCAATAGAAGAGCCTCAAGCAACATGCCAAATAGAAAACCTTTATAGAAATCCCAAGCCATGGAACTCACCAAACAAAAGATTGGGGGTTTGGTGTGGTTTTTGGCTTGGCAAAAGAGATAAGGTAAACAAAGAACCAAGAACCCTAGAAAAAATCAAAGTTAAAAATCAAGTTCATGCCCCCTTTTATACCTTTTTGGAAGAACACAAAAGCCACTCTTGCAATCTGTGCAGCAAACAAGAAGGGAGGAGGGGGCATGGTGTGGTGTCTAGGGTTTCGAATTCCAAGAGGGTTTTGTGAACCTGACACGCCAATCTTTGTCTCCTTTCACCTTCATTCCTCGCCGCCCTATGTTATTATCATCATTAACTTTAATGCACGCTTTCTTGCGATTTTTATGACTTCTAGGAATATATTTATATTTGCATCGCATGTCGTTCCCCTTACTTACGAGGTTTGAGCCAATCATCTCTTGCCATGTCAGCTCTTTTGCTTTTCGATATTTCAGAAAGCGTGCGCGCCCTGTTCTTGAGGCTCGCTAAGGAAGGCGGAAAGGAACTTTCGTTTCGATAAATTTTGCTGGTGAGTTTGGTCATTTGGGGGAAGTGAAACATTTTTTAAGTTATCTGAAAAAATTCAATGGCTTTCACGTGATTTCGATAAATTTGTTGGTGGGTTTCTCACTTAATTCCGATGAGATATGCGGGGTTTTCTAGTATGGAAAGGGGGAGAAAAATATCGAGCATTCCCCGTTGTTATTATCAAATAGAAATTATATGCGAAAACGCATCTTAAATATGCAAACCCGTTCGCGTGCACGAATAGTAAATCTCATAAAGAACTTTAATGATGAACTAGACATTATCAGCACAAAATAACATCATTCCAACGCCTTTAAATTTTCTCTGTCTCGCTTTGCTTGATCCTTTGGCAGAAGAGACAACCCTAAGATATTGATTATGGTCGCTAATCATGACAAGACCGAGCTTAATTAAGTCGAATCATAGTTTAGTCCGATTTCCTTGACAAAAAAAACAGCACGATGCTCGTGTGTTTAGGGTTAGGCAAAGGCATTTATCTTTTGCCCACCATGGCAGGCAAGAGAGGGAAAAAGGAGTCAGCATATACTGCGGAGCGAAAGTAGGGCTTTAGCCAAAAAGCAAAGAAAACTATTGCAGATCTTTTTTTTTTTCCGTGGGACAAGTAAACATTATCGATTGAGAATATTTGCTTCTGTCTGATGTTGATTAAGACCCCTTAATTAGGCCCCTAAACAAGCTAAGGCAGGCTCAATTATTCACGAGAAAAGAGGGCTACATAGCTAGTGCTCCGCAGCACCACTACTTCATATCTGAACTCAAGATTTGGTGCAAATTGCACTATATATTGTACGGGGTTTAAAATACAGCATAATGAAACTTTATTAAGCACTACAAAGAAAAAAAAGTTGAGAATTACCCAAGATCAGATTTGAGGGTTTAATTCTAAAATAATCCACTTGGAGACTAATGGCCGATTCTTGGATTGCCACTGTTGAAGATGGGTGGGGTTCAAGAAATTGAAGTTTTGTTTAAAGAATTTGAATAGGGTTTCGTGGAGTTGAAAGCCATGAACAAGAAGGAGGGGGGGGGGTTATTCTTGAGGGCTTAGAGGTCAGTCATTGACATCATTCAACTAGGCTTGAAGCCAATGAGGGACAATAGGCCTCCTACCCCTAGGCAATGTTCCCTAATCAAGGCAATTAGTCCACTATTAATGCCACTAAGAATATCTCCTTAGCTCATCCTCAGCGTTTGGTCGAAGTCCACCATGCATTATACGCCTACCTTGATAGAGATATAAGATCACATGAGGTGAAAAATTGACGTGGAGGAGACATTATTGCATGCAGCTGATGTATACATTCGCGTCCGTTTAGACCATCGAAATCGATGACTGTTAAGTGTGAGAATTGCGTAGTGGAATGGGGCATACTTGGCTGATGTTGCCAATTCATAATTCACATATGTCATTCCGACCAGCTTTTGTAATTGTCTAGGTGGTTCTTCTAATTCGAGGGACATGTTCAGATCGGACAATCGAAGACATATCAAGTGCCCGAAAGCAAATGAAGATTCTTGAGTTTAACGAGACGTGTCTTGAACAATCCATTTCAAATATTCGATCGAGATCTCGAGCTTTAATCTTAATTTCTGTGGTCAGTCTTTTTAGTAGCCACGATATTTCCTCGTGAACGCATAGTTTTCACCTCCATACTCTTACTTCTTTTGCTTCTGTTAGGGCTATAATTTTTTTTTTTTTGGGTCCAATTTAGGGCTATAAATTTACTCACCCTACTCTTCTGGCTTTCAGGTCTTTGATTAACATTATTTTGTGGTCGAAAAGGTTGCCTTTACTGCACTTTCCTAGCCCCAATTCCAAAGTGTGTCCTTGCATTCCAAAACCACTATGAATTGGCGGAGCACTTAGGGTGCGTTTGTATCACGAAAAACTAAAGATTTAGAAAATATTTTTTGAAAAATAATCGCTTTTATCGCTTAAAAAAATGAATGAGTATAGAATATTTTCCGATACAATGACACCTTGATTGTCAATATTTGTGTACGGTCTCTCACTTTAGTATCAATATTTTTTGGAATCATTTAAGTATCAAGTTTTTTGAAAAATGATTATTTAGGTGCCATCTTCGGTGAGGCTGCCGAAATTTCTTGTTGTTGGGACTAAAGTGATCATTTTTTTTTCTCCGATTTCGCATTAAAATGATCATTTTTTGAATCAAGTGCCAATTTTTTTGAAAAATGATTATTTAAGTGCCAATTCCGGTGAGGTTGTCCGAATTTCTTGTCGTTGGCATTAAAGTGATCGTTTTTTCTTCGATTTGGCACACAAGTGATTTAAAAAAAAAATATTGGCACCGAAGTGCGCGGTATACAAATATTGGCACTTGAGTTATCCTTATGCCGATTGAACATAATTAGACATAAATTATTTTCGATTATGAAAACATTTTCTGTTAACGAATTTTTCTAAGAGATATGACCAATCTTTATTTCAAACGTGTTTCAAATACCAAGTTTCCCGTGAAACAGACTCACCCTTAAATGAAAAATTACGGCAATTCACAAGTCTTACTCATGAGTAAGAAATGGAAGGGGGATGGATATTTTTCCTGTAGGAAAGGCAAAACTTCATGTTTGGCCATACATACCATACCATGTCTACATATGTGTCGAATTCATATGATCATTCGACCGGCTGTCCCGACAAAATCTATCAGAGCTGTTAAATGCGTTGCCTGACTATTTTCATCGCTTCGACTGATTCTTCCACTTGGATGATTGAGAAATTGGAACTTTAGAAAACGAGCCAATTTCCACTCAAGGACTGACAGTCTCGACTGGCCAGAAGAAAGTAAAGAACTGAGCCATTCACCGTTTAGAAAGACTGTAAAACAGAAGAGGAAATGGTCCCTTCTGTACTTTATCCATGGTGAGTGAATCCATCCACAATATTCACCTCTCAATCAAATCTCTTTTCTCTAAACTTTTTGCTGCCAATTGGTCCATTGACAGAAAAAAAAATGGACACTTTAAAAAAAATAATACAAGGATTGATGATAGTTTTTTCATTTTGTTAAGAAAGCTTAGGAGGAAGGGAGATTACCCCGTGCCATGATCGGATTTACAGATGGCCTATCAAAGGGGACCGACGACGGTAGCAAGATTCGAACCTAGACATCATATGCGGAGTATTTGTACCTTACTAGCTTAGCCAACGCACTTTAACTAATTTTTAGCTATTTTAAAATGAGAAAATTACCAAAAAAAAAAAATCCTAAACCTATTGCAATTGGGCCAATTTAGTTTTATTTTTTGCAATTAGACATATTTTACAATTTCAAAATAATATTTTATTTGATTTTTTTAATGATATTTTTATTCTTTTCTTTCTTTATTTTTCTTTTTCCAAACCCTTGCCGGCCACAGGCGAAGGCCGGCACGCCATCTCCGAGCACTAGGCGAGGGAGCCGCAACCCTCATCGGCCTTGGGTGAGGGTGTCGCAACTCCCTTGCCGGATGTGGCCGAGGCAAGGGCGTCGAGGCTCTTGCTCAGTGGCTGGCATGGGTCGATCGGTGACCTTCGTCGGCCCAAGGGTTAGATAAAAAAAAAAAAAAAATTCATAAATAATTAAAATATTATTTAAAAAGGTTTATTTCAAATAATGACCAGTCAAATGGACTAAGTTGGCACAAATCGAAAGATCTAAGGTTGAATTAGAAAAAAAAAGATTTAGCAAGTGGACATTTAGAATGATGACTCATACTCCATATAAAAATAGAATTTATCAGTTTACTTGATGCAAATTGAATTTGAAGCATTATTCTTTTGAGAAGTACCCCCCTTTTTTTTTTACCTCGAATCCAAACAAAGCTCAAAACAAATAGGAAAACAAAAACAAAAACAGATAGATAAAGAAATAAGCAAAACTCTGGAGCATGCTTTGGGGACTGCAAGTGCGAGCTTAATTGCTTTGCAGCTCTCAAAGCTTTACAGTATAGTGCAACCAAAAACAAATTAGGGTAAAGAAAAAGAGATAAAAAGAGAGAGGCACCCTGCACTATTCTCTGCCTTACTACTCCCAAAGCTCAAGAACCAAAACACATGCTCTCTCCCACTTTTCAAGTCACTCCTCATCATCACTGCCACCACCACCATCTCCTCCTCCTCCTCCTTCTTCAGCTCTTCTCTTCCAAACCCATTCTGCAGACCCCCTCCATTGATCTCTCAGTCAATCTCCGGGTGCAAAACTGAGCAGCAGAGATGATCACGCCGGTCGACTTCTACCACGTGATGACCGCCATGGTCCCGCTCTACGTGGCCATGATCCTGGCCTACGGCTCGGTCAAGTGGTGGAAGATCTTCACCCCTGACCAGTGCTCCGGGATCAACCGGTTCGTGGCCTTGTTCGCGGTCCCTCTCCTCTCCTTCCACTTCATCTCCACCAACGACCCTTACACCATGAACTTCAAGTTCATAGCGGCCGACACGCTGCAGAAAGTCATCGTCTTGGCGGTCCTCTTCGTGTGGGCTAAGGTGAGCAAGAGGGGCTCGTTGGAGTGGACCATCACGCTGTTCTCCCTGTCGACTCTGCCCAACACGCTGGTCATGGGCATTCCTTTACTCAAGGGCATGTATGGGGACTTCTCTGGGAGCCTCATGGTCCAGATTGTGGTGCTTCAGTGCATCATCTGGTACACCCTGATGCTCTTCATGTTCGAGTTCCGAGGTGCAAGGATGCTCATCTCCGAGCAGTTCCCGGACACGGCGGGGTCGATAGTTTCGATCCATGTCGACTCCGACATCATGTCGTTGGACGGAAGACAGCCCTTGGAGACGGAGGCCGAGGTCAAGGAAGACGGGAAGCTCCATGTGACAGTGAGGAGGTCCAATGCTTCGAGGTCAGACATCTTCTCAAGGAGGTCCCAAGGCCTGTCCTCGACCACCCCTAGGCCATCGAACCTGACCAATGCAGAGATTTACTCGCTCCAGTCCTCGAGGAACCCCACCCCAAGAGGGTCCAGCTTCAACCACACCGACTTCTACTCCATGATGGCCGGCCAACGGAGCTCCAACTTTGGCTCGGCCGACGTCTATGGGCTCTCGGCCTCGCGGGGCCCCACGCCAAGGCCATCAAATTACGAGGAAGACGGTGGGAACAAGCCGAGGTTCCACTATCATGGCCAGGGCGGCGGTGCTCAGTACCCGGCCCCAAACCCGGGAATGTTCTCGCCGAAAAGCGGGGGCGGCGCTAATAATGTGAAGAAGCCTAATGGCCAGGCTCAAAAGGGTGAAGATGGTGGCAAGGATTTGCACATGTTTGTCTGGAGCTCGAGCGCTTCCCCAGTTTCTGATGTGTTTGGCAATAACAACAACCATGATCAGTTTGGACCTAATGAACCAAAGGACGTGAGGCTGGCTGTTTCTCCTGGTAAAGGTAAAGATGAAAGCTTCATTGCCTAAGTTTAGAAAACCATTTTTCCTTTCCCCAGTGCATCTTGACAAACACTTCCTGGGTCTTCCTAAACTATGCAGTGGAGAATCACAGAGAGAATCAAGAAGACTACTTGGAGAGGAACGAGTTCAGCTTCGGCAACAGAGAGAACGCGACCCACGAGGCTGAGAAGGTGGATGATGGGAAGCCCAAGGCAATGCCTCCGAGCAGCGTGATGACCAGGCTCATCTTGATCATGGTGTGGAGGAAGCTCATCAGGAACCCTAACACATACTCAAGCTTGATTGGCCTCACTTGGTCCCTGGTCTCATTCAGGTCATTTTCATTTATTTTTTTTTGCTATTCTTTTTTTTTTTTTTTGGGTTCAAAATTGTAAGACGTGCATTAAATGTGCTTTCATTTACTTTCAGGTGGAATGTGGTGATGCCTGCAATTATAGCAAAGTCCATCTCAATACTGTCAGATGCGGGACTTGGCATGGCCATGTTCAGTCTTGGTCAGTACTTTGTACTTGCCACATAAATTCTCTCTTAACAGCTTTCATTCCTTTATATTTCGCTTTGTAATGCTGCTGGTATCTTTAGTCACTAGACACGCTCAGCACAAAACACATTGTACCTTACTTTAGCCAAGTTTAGATCTTGCTTAGGTCAACGATCCTTCTCAAATTCATATTCGAGTTGATGAGGTAGACTTTTCTCCGGTTCCACGGACTCTGTTAACTATGTCAATTATATATTTAAGTAATACACGTTCAAATGAGAAAACGCCCGACTGTTCAATTAGGGATGAGGCTCAAATGGGCTAATAAGGATGTTTTTTTTCTTGATCGGTCAAGAACAAACAAGATTCAAATCGAGATTGACTATTGGGACTAGGCTTATACACACCTTGATGTTGCTCGGCGTATGCACAAATACTAAAAGTGGGTGTGTGATGGATAGAAAGGTGGTGCGATCTTCTTCTGTATTTTTTTTTATGCATACACACAAGATGGTGGAGGTGGTGATGATGAAAGGTGCGAGTGAAGTGTCATCAAGTTTCTGATCTTTCTTTTGGTGGATTTGATTTTAAATTTGCAGGGTTGTTCATGGCATTGCAACCGAGGATAATAGCATGTGGGAATTCTGTAGCAGCTTTTGCCATGGCCGTGAGATTCCTCACAGGCCCAGCTGTCATGGCTGCTGCCTCCATCGCTGTTGGCCTCAAAGGAGTCCTCTTGCACGTTGCCATTGTCCAAGTACTCTCTCTCTCTCTCTCTCTCTCTCTTCTGCTTCCTTCTGACACTACCAATCCTACTTCACTGTATATAAGCTCCAAAACTGCTGCTTTTTTGCTGTTCTTTATCATTATTTTCGCTTGCTTATTGAGCTAGCTAGATGGGAAAGCTCCAAAAACTACATTGCCACCCTAAAAATTGAAGCTTTAGTTTGAAAGATAACCTTTTTTAACAGTTCTTCCGCCTTTCCTTGTCTGCCATATTTGGTGTTTTCTCATTCAAGTAGCAGGGGCCTCGACCCCATCATCTGCAGTTTTGCATTTGAGGTTTTCTTGTTGGAGAGGGATTAGATTAATGGTTTTCTGCCAATAGCAAAGTTCTTGCTGGACATAGGAAATTGACAAGCAAAAACCAAACAAAAAGGGTATCTTTCCTTTCTTTTCTATCCCAAAAAATATTTTTTTTTGGGAGAAAATGAATAAAGGGTTTTTCCTGAAATTACAAAAAAGCAACGAGTCACGTCTACCTTGCCAGCCAAAAAAAAAAAAAAGGTCACGTCTGTCACAATTATTCCTAGTCCACTAGCAGCTTTTTTTTTCGAAATTATGACTGGAAAAAGCAAAAACCTATGAAAAATAAAAGAAATCTCGGGCAATAATTAACGTTGTTGTTTTTTTTTACCGCCTTGTAAAAAATCATTACAGGCAGCTCTTCCACAAGGGATTGTCCCCTTCGTCTTTGCCAAGGAGTACAACGTGCACCCCGACATTCTCAGCACAGCGTGAGTACCAGATTTTCTCCTTGAATAATCTATCCTAAGCTCTACTCTTGATTTGCCTTTTCTTTTTGGCTAATGCCTCGTGAAATTTCAGGGTCATATTCGGGATGCTAATTGCTTTGCCCATAACCCTTGTCTACTACATATTCATGGGCTTGTGAAGTGGAGCAGATTGGACCTGGAGGGGATGGCGACCAATCCCATGGGGGAAGTTTCAATGTTGTGGCCACTCATGGAGGATATGGCAAAATTTCAGGAATTAGTAGGCAGAAGGGAGGGCAAAAGGTGGAAGATAAGAATGCTTAATGTTGGAAATGTGTTAAACAAAAAGAGGGGGAAGTCGTGTAATCATCATCTTGGTAGTCAAAGGTAGGTTGAGAGAAAAAGGTGGGTTGATCTCTTAGGTCACTGTAATTTTTCCTTGATTTTCCATTTTGGATGAATTTATGCAGACAAAGAAAGGGAAGTAGAAAAGACTTTAAAAAAAAAAGGAGAGAGAAGATCGAGTAAGAAAAGTGGGCAAAGTGTGATGATGATGATGATGATGATGATAGTTTTTACACTTTGATAATTACTGCAGGCGTAATGAGACTTTTCCCTCTCTTTTCTCATTCACTTTGCTTAATTCCGTTAGCCATCAAAGGACAGAGGAGGATAAGCATGGATGATTCTTCTTTCTCTTTCTGGATTACACCCTTTTGGCCCTTTTAATCTCTTGGACACCTCCAAGAACATTTTCTTAATCACCAACTCATTTATCTTAACACACTCGGGATAAAGTATACGTCGAAAAGATCACTTTGCTCTCTTGCTTGGAAAGCCAGACCACGGTCAATAGAGTGAAAATCAAGTGAAATTAGCATCTCGGGTTCCGCCCTCACCAATTACCCCCATACGAGGTTAATTTGAATGTGAATTTGAAGTAGCGTTTAGGCTATGTTGGGTTTGCCAACAAGGCCAAATGACGATAAGGATGAGTGATTTCTCTCTAAGGTTCCTTTTCCATTGACCCTTTAGGGTTTAGTTTTGATCTTTCAGAAGATGTTCTTACTAATGGCGAACATGGACCGGATCGATCGCCTCTACGAGAATTTTCACATCGAGTGTGTTGGATAATGTCGAGACACTCGAGAGAAAGTTGCAGTTATTTTGTTATTTGGAAAGTGAAAAGATGTCGATAGAGTGGAAACCAAACGAAAGTAATCTCGATGTCGAAAGAGTGGAAACCAAACGAAAGTAATCTCTCGAGCGCCACGCTGGCCAATCACCCACCCAACACCCCCCAAAACACGAAAGGTGAACTCGCATACAAAAAGTAAATTGTATATTCCCCACTTGTCCATGAAGTATCTCACATATTTAGATCTTGATGCGTGAGTAGATGGGCGAATATCATTTTGAGTGATGTCGATGGAAGTAGGAGTGTACATGATGGGTGTCGATTAGGAGTGAGCAAAAAAAGGGGATCCACCCGAATCGAACCGGATCATATCCAACCGGCTGATTTTGGGTGGTTCCTAATGAGTACCGGTCCGGTTTATGGTTCTAATTTTTCGAAACATGCGGATGCCCGATTCGATTCCCGATTTCATGTGGGGACCACCCAACCAAATCAATTGGATTTGACTTATTTATATAATATAGATATATTTTTTTATTTCAAGCTATCTCACGTGACTCCCACAGCCAGGGCCAGCTCAGTCATCCCAGTTCCCATGATGAGGAGATTTAACCCAAAGGATCTGATTTTCCATGAAATGACATTTTATGTTATGAGGAACAAAAAGTGGAGAGCAGCAGTTTTACTTCTACAGGATCTGATTTGCCATGAAATGGCATTTTATGTTACTAGGATTGGTTCCATTAATCCAACTTGGAATAGGACGGGACCGTGGTTCGATTCTCGGGTGGATTTATGCAACGAGTGGGTGATTCACAATTTTCATTTTGCGGAACAGGTCCCTAGCGGGAGGTTCTCGATTCTAAGATGAGAACCAACTATCCTGGAACCGATCACCCCTAATGTTGATGGGTAATTGCAAACATAGGATAGGATTTCGATCAAAATCAAGGCAACGCACCACCAACCGAGGTTCAAGATCGAAATTGATGAAGTTCACCACCAAAGCCTACGAGAATATCACCAATCGAGGAGACATGATTTCAAATAGAAGAAGCTCACCACCAAGGACTATAGAATGTCATGAGCCAAGGATGAAATGCTTCTTTGGCTCACCACTGAGAAAGAATTCAACTACCAAGAATACAGACGCCGGGGTAGATATTTGCTCATATAGAGGCAAATGTCATATTTTCATTCGTCTTCAACTCTTTATATAGATGGACTATTACATAGGAAATAAACAAACATTAAAGACATGAGAACTATCCAACATTGATGACATAAAAATTAGAAAACATAATAAAAACTTAGGAACTAGAAAATGCATTTTCTGACTCTTGAAACCTACGGCATACTTAAGACTCATAAAACTTGAGCTCGAATTCGTTCACCAATTTTGACCAGAAAATAACCACCTCAAGAGATCAAAAAAATATCCAGGGAAATTCCTTAGAATAGCCTCCCATCAATATGTTGTTGATTAGTCTTGAAAGCGGCAACTAGTTTGATGAATCAGTAACTCAATACTTGATTGGTAAAGAAGAAATCGACGACTCTTTAATGGATAACTTTTCACCTAATCCATAATCGTTCTTGCATGTCGACATGAGTTGATCGGTAGAGCTTGATACTCGTGCTTCGGGCCTTGAAAGACATTAATAGTCATTTGAATCATAAAAAACTGAGCAGCAACACGAAATGCGTCGTGGGTTGTCTCCATTCGATAGGGAAGCACTTCTCATGTGATGAAAAAAATGAGCATTAAACTATTGAGAACGAGGAATCGTGCGTTCAATAAAAGGCATTAGCTTACATGGACATGTTGTGTGTGGGGGATTGGAGAAGATACGGGTCACCCAATGTCTACATTAAGGTGCCACTTTAGAAAGGTAGGGTAAAGGCATACATTTTAGAATGTCCATTGATAGCGCAAGATAGAGAGAGGGGTCCCTCCAAATTGGAAGATGGGAGGGGCTTGATTTGATGTGGACGTAATTCGAATATCTTGGAGACATTAGTCACCATCCTAAGCTTCTCCTCCTCTTTTCTCTAGGTTGTCCTTGCTCTTTCATAATGTTCCGCATGGTGTTTCTTTCTCGACTCGATTCGATTTCACTCCGACTGTCTCTCTTTCTCTTTCTCTCGGATCTCGAATCTCTTGTGTATGGACCGAATGGCGGACCGACCCTCAAGTGATATTGGAATCACTTAGGATCTCCCCAATTCAAGAGTTGTTGCGCTATGCTATTGGATTTCCCTCTTAATTATCGTCACTTGCAAAAATAAGGCCAATCAGATTATTCTAACAAATATTGTAACTAACTTTGTTAATAAAATACTCGATTCATAAAAGCCTAAACCAAAAACTTAAACTAATAGATGGAAGAAGACCGCATGTGTATGAAAAGCATAAAAGTCCCAAATTCAAAGTAATGCGTGATATTTCAACAAACTTCATCGAACCTTGATCTCCTCTTTTTCTTTTTCTTTTTCTTCACAACTTTGTTGTGAAGACCAAAGAGAGTAACTTTCATGCCTTGTGAATCTTGGGTATGAGTGATCGATTGTGGGGGGGTCGATTCCCACGTTGGAACCGAACATCCGACCGGGTAGGTCGGTTTCCGATCTATGAAGCTAAGAAACGACTCTATCCACCTCGGAACCGGCAAAAGGCGATTTCATGTTTTCTTTTAAATATGCTGTTTTCTTTCTAAAAAATTTCTAAATTTATTGAGAGTTACTTTAGCGCATAGTGGAAATAATAATGTACTCCGAGCTGGTTCCGCTCCAGGAACCGAAAGCCGGACCGATTTCCAATAAAACCTGCTAGAATCGGCCGGTTCGATTCCGTCTAGTCTGGTTCCTTAACTAAATCAAGGCCAACGCACACCCCTAAATACGTGTTCCCGTCTTGTTTCAGGACAAGACAGACAAGACATGCACGTAACGTGCGCTGCTATCAATGGCTTACGTGTATCATCGGATGATGTCCTCGGCCAACAATCAAATTTCAAGTCGTTTCGGTGACATGGGGCTTATCAACTGTCAAAGCTATCTCCAAGTGCTGACCCGATGGAGATTGATGAAGATCAGAGTTCCGCGGCATTGCAAAAGCATATGCTTTCGGTAGGGCGCAGCCTGACCGGGCATCAATGACTTGACTCGGGATGTGAGAACAACCCCTCCATCGCTTATCAGCTGCAAGTCACAATGATTATGCGATCGTTTTTAATCTACCGCGACACTAACAGTGTTATGTGCAAATAAAAAACAATTAAAAATCGTTACGAGGCTCAACTCTTTAAGAATTTATGACTTCCAACATATTGTTGCTCACGAGAATCACCAAAAAATTATTATTCGGCAATACCCTTTGGCGACGCTATTTTCATCCCCATTTACGCTAAAAAGACAAAACTGCCGTTAGTCTTTCAATTGCAATTTAAAGCGATGGCCCCTTTTTTCTTATATTTTTCCTTTTTATATTTAGGACAGTCACCATAATTAAGCATTTCGCATGCTTTTTGTTTTTTTTTTTTTGCGTATTAAAGAAAAGCACATTTTCAAATATATAATGGTTTGCATGCTCCATAGAAAATTATCTTGCTATTATTAAGAAAAAAGACATTTTTGATATAGTATAGAACTGAAAAGTCTCTTCTTCGCCATTGATCTTATAACAACTTCTCGGTTTTTTGTTCCTCTTATCTCAAAAGCTCAATTTCTCCACACAGAAATTCTACAGTAAATAAAAAATAAACATAATGAAATCCGTAGTTATGGTAAATAGATGCTACATAGATATAGAAAACTAAAAAAAAATGAAAAAAAATAAATTTGTGACCCGCCAATTTAAATTTCCATTGAATAATAGATGGCAATTTTGTCTTTCCGGTGAAAATTGGATGGATTTAATCATGTAGAGGGTGGAA
This sequence comes from Rhodamnia rubescens, assembly GCA_021437795.1. Lineage (NCBI taxonomy): Eukaryota > Viridiplantae > Streptophyta > Magnoliopsida > Myrtales > Myrtaceae > Rhodamnia > Rhodamnia rubescens. The sequence continues at coordinate 6,223,561 of JAILYA010000005.1, read as the reverse complement.
ATAGCGCCGATCAATTACTTAAACGGAGGATTTTTCACCAAAAAAACTGTGTACGTATGAAGATATGAGGCAACCGAATTCACGATAAAAGTTCCGAATTTCGATCATTATGTCTCCCGAAAAGTTAATAGATCTTAACGAACTTGTGGAACGATTCGGACGGTGACATGAAGGGCAGCACCCAACGCACGTCGATGTGATCTGCGTGGATCGTTAGAACTTGGGACCGCCCACTCTTCAACACGCAAGCACAAACACAAAACACAGACAGAAACAAAAAGAAAAACAGAGAAGGAAATGGAAATGTCGCCATCGATGCCGTGCGAGCTCGCGAGCGAAATCATGGCTGCGTTGGCTTTGGAATCACAGTTGACCGCGGGCGGGAGGGAGGGAGGGGAGCGGAGCGTGGAGATGGCAAAAACGATTTGATTGATTGCGTGAGGCGACGGGAGAGAGAGAGAGAGAGAAGAGAGAGAGAGAGATGGTAAAAGGTCAAGATGCTTCTTCATTGCTGTGGCGGAAGAATCTGAAGCTTCTAAGTTCTCTTTGCGCTACTGCTGCACTCGTGCCTCAGTCTTTCGAAGATTCCCCGGCATCTTTCATGCTTGGCCCACCTACTCAAGTAAGTAAATCTTGAGCTTTATCTATTGTCTTGCCGATCTCGCCGGTCAAAATCTAAGTCGGTAGCCTAAATGTGGGATCATTTGCGCTTCACGACGAGAGAGATTGAGACTATATTCGTCTCTTAACGGTCGAGTTGCTTCTCACGGAGTGGGTTGGTTAATCGTGAAATTCAAATTTTTACTGAAATTTTTTGCTCACCTAGGTGACGTAACATTTCTAGGTCCTATAAATTGTTAAGTCGTTTGATGAGATGCTTCGGTTGGCCCTCGTTTTGGATGGTCGCAAGGTCCGCCTGACCCTCGCTCGGTGGCGGGAGCCGTGGTCGTCACCGCCCCCCACGAGGCCCGTCCGCGACAAAGGGGAATACTTAAACCACGTGGGGTTGCATGCGACATAAATCTTAACTCATCTTTTAACTCGCAACATCCAAATCATCGTATAACGGACATTGCGTGAGATTGACCTGATCAAAAAGTCAAACCGCCTTAATTTTTTTCTGGAGACAAATGATTTGACTCTCGCTTACCGTTGCTATTATATCGCTGGGCATGTCTTTGAGCCATTGTCAAAGTTAACCCACCAAAAGGTCAACCCAATTCACATGTTCTTGCCTTGCCGATGCCTACCATCACTGTGGCACGTTGTGAGCATTTTACTTGTCTTGAAATAAGGAAGCAAAGCATCTTCCCTGCTTTACTTTCAAGAGCATCGAAGCAAAGGCTAAATCAACATTCCAGATATTTGATGAGACCACTCCAACTTTTCTCAAAACTCAAATTACTAGACGAAAGCACGATTTAATATTTAATTACTTTATTAGATTCAAGGAATACAACTACGGTTTCTCGAATCAATCGATTCAATCCATGATGCATAGTGTTGCCCGTGTTCATCATTTACAAAAAAAAAAAATACATGTAAATTCCGATCAAAAGAAAAAAATTCGGGCGAGTCAGAAATTGCGAGGAACGAAAACAATTTTTTCTTTCTGCCCCTTCTGAAAATTATGATTTTTTTTCAAAAAAAAAAAAAAAAGGAAGAAGAAGAGGAAAACGAAAGTACGTAGGGTGCATCACGCCAAGCAAATCGGCACGATTCGGAGAAAAGAGCACACGACCACGACCGCGCCCCACGTCAGTGTCGTCTTTATCGCCATTGATGCCGCTCGAATTCTAGAGAGAGAGTCTGACGTTTTCCTTCATGTCCCCCCACTATCAGATGTTGGGTCGGCCATTGCACGGACAAGATGATAGACACACACACTCTCTCTCTCTCTTAAAGCAGATGTGTCCACATGAATGTCCCGAGCGGATATGCGAAATGGGAATATTTTCTTTTGCAGCGTGTGGGGTTGCGTGCTTGTTTTTATTCGCTGTCGAGCCCTCCTCCTGTTTGCTCATTTGTCTAGGAGAGAAGCAAACCGCACCGAAAACGTACGTTGGGCTCGCGACGTGCTCTTCAAGAGCCGCAGCGTCCGTAAAGCCCGACCGAACAAGATTGGGGTTGCCCATCGGCGCCTGGATCAACTGGGCTTCCAGAGAGAATTTGGACTTGATTGCTACATGGCTGTAAAGCGCGGGAGCGGTCCAAGCTTCTGCAGCTTTCGATTTGTGGTGGAGACTTTGGAGAACCGACACGATCGATTGAGACGGACCCTTTTGGGCTTTGTGGAGAATAAAATTCTTTATGGGGCTCCCGATCGGATGGAGATCTCGCCTCTTCCCTCTGCGAACCCACCTGGCGTTTCCTTCCACTTCATTAGATCGCGGCACCTGTCCGTCCAGTTATAGGCCTCACCGGTCCGGTCACCTCAACTGACATAAGTAAATCCACAAGTGTATCGTTCCGTCTTCTTGAATCAAGTCATTGCATCGGAAATAAATTTAGAGCGAAAAATAAGAGAGCTTTTGTTATCACATTCAAAGGATAGGTCCATATGCAAGGAATAAGTGTTAAAAAAGTCATCGACTTATTTCATTGATGTCATTTCGATCTTAAATTTTTTGTTGATATCAATTCGATCCTAAACATTTTACGTTTGTGCTTCATTGAGTCCATCCAAATTAATTTTGATCGGAAATCGCGATGTCGATGCATTTTATCTTATGTGACACATACCTGTACATGGAGTTGGTATTTTTAAATAAGTTTCATTATTCTTTCATATTTTTAATGATTTTTTTTATTTTTTTCCTTTTGTATATATTTTTTTTTTGAGGGTCGGCGGCCATCACTAGCACCAGGCGAGGGTGACGCGACCCTTGCTTAGGGCCGGCAAGGGTTGACTAGAGGCCCTTGTTGACTCTCAATAAAAAAAAGTGTACAAAAAGAAAAGAAATAATTAAAAATATAAAAAAATATATTTAAAAATATCCACGCGTCCAATCGTTCTTATAGGACAATGCTCATATCGATTTCGATTAAAATGTTTGATGGACTTGTAGGACAATTGATGCTTATATCGGGGATTTCCAGGTTAAAATTGATCGATGGGCGCAGTTGGTACAAACGCAAAAGATGTATAATTGAATTGACACTAATGCAATAGATTTTTTGTTTTTTTTTACACTTTTCCCTCCATCTATACGTTGGCTTTTGTTTTGACGTGTCCATTTTTAATTGATGTACGATGGGGATTAGACGATATATACGTCGGCTTTGTTTCTTTTATTAGCTTAAAAGTTAAAGCATCAATAAAGGCATTTTTCAATCAAGAAAATATAATGATTTGACCCCAAAAAAATCGAGAAAATATAATGCCGATCGAAAAATGATGTCAAGGAAATAAAATAACTAGATTAACATGATTTATCAAATTTTTTTTTCACAACATGATTTATCATTTGAAAAAAGTGTTAATTTCCCGCGGCATTACGCGAATTTTTCAGAAACGACTATGATCGTGGGACGTCCCTGTTCTTCACAGTCTCAGCTTCAAGCAAATCATGCGACTGAAACTACGATGTTCGCATCACCCAGGAATCAACTGTCTCTCTCCAGGTTCACCCCGTCCTTCGCTCTTCTCAGCACCACCCTCGCGACACCGTCGCCTCCAATCCACTCATCCACCACCGCCCCACGAGCCTACGTCCCTAGTGCATGAGCTCGACCGAGTGTGCGTATCGAACCGGTCGTTCTGGACCAAGAAGATACACGATCTCTGCACCCACGACCGGAACGCTGACGAGGCCCTCCGCCTCCTCGACCACCTCCGTCTCCGCGGCTACCGACCCGACTCGCTCAACCTCAGCAGCGTGATTCACGCTCTCTGCGACGCGAAACGGTTCGAGGAGGCCCGCCGTCGGTTCCTCTCCTGCGTTTCGTCTGGTTATGTCGTCCCGGACGAGCGTACCTGCAACACGATCGTTGCCAGATTGCTCGATTCTCGCGACCCACATGGCACGTTGCGGGTCATAAGGTGTTTGGCTGATGTCAAGCCCGGGTACGTGTGTTCCTTGACTAATTTTAACCGCTTGATTGATCAGTGGTGCTGTATATCGAGACCCGGTTATGGGCATAGGGTGTTTCTGGATATGAAGAGCCGGGGGCATACTCCGAGCTGCGTTTCTTACACCACTTTAATCAATGGGTATTGTAAGGTGGGCGACGTGAGGGCTGCACAGAAGCTGTTTGATGAAATGGTTGAAGAAGGTATAAGACCCAATTCTCTGACATATAGTGCGTTGGTCGGTGGTTTTCTTCGACGGCGAGATGGGGAGAGGGCGAGGGAATTTATTCTCAGGCTCTGGGAGGTAATGAAATGCGAAGAGGACTTGTTTGTGAGCAACGCTGCTTTTGCGGATCTTATTGATTCTTTGTGCCGAGAAGGGTTTTTCAATGAAGTGTTTCAGATTGCGGAGAGCATGCCTCAAGGCCTGAAAGCTGCTGCGGAGGAGCATGCGTATGGGCAGATGATAGATTCTCTTTGTAAAGCTGGAAGGCATCATGGAGCTTCAAGGATCATCTATATAATGAGGAAGCGAGGTTTGTCGCTGAGTTTAACATCATACAATTCTATCGTTCACGGGCTTAGCAAGCAGGGTGCTTGCATGAGAGCTTACCAGCTGTTAAAGGAAGGGATTGAGTTTGGTTACTTACCCTCTGAGTATACTTACAAGGTTCTAGTCGAAGCTCTTTGCCAGGAATCTGAACTTCCCAAGGCAAGGGAAGTCCTGCAGGTTATGCTGAATAAGGAAGGTGTGCAAAGGACTAGAGTCTATAACATTTATCTGAGAGCTCTTTGTCTCATGAATAACCCAACTGAGCTCTTAAACATGCTCGTTTCAATGCTTCAAAGTAATTGTCAGCCCGACGTTATAAGCCTCAACACGGTCATTCACGGTTTCTGCAAGACTGGGAGAGTGGAAGATGCTCTAAAAATTGTACATGATATGATTACGGGTAAATTCTGTGCTCCAGATGCTGTGACATTCACTACAGTTATTTCTGGTTTGCTGAATATTGGAAAATCCCAGGAAGCTTTAGACTTATTACGTCAAGCTATTCTTGTGGAAAACACTAAACCTTCTGTCGTGACATACAATGCAGCTCTTCATGGATTGTTCAAACTAAATAAAGTAAAGGAAGCAGAAGATATATTTATTAGCATGAAAAATAATGGTGTTGCTGCAAATTGCACGACCTATTCCATTATAATTGATGGTCTATGTAATTGTAATCAAGTAGACAAAGCTAAGAGGTTATGGGACGATGTTATCTGGCCGTCCAAAATGCATGACAACTATGTGTATGCAGCCCTACTCAAAGGAATTTGTCTATCAGGTGATCTGGACGGGGCCTGTCATTTTCTTTATGAACTGGTAGACTCTGGGGTTTCTCCGAATATTTTTTGCTACAACATTCTGATTGATAAAGCCTGTAAATTAGGTTTGAAAAGAGAAGCTTATCAAATCCTTGGTGAAATGAAGAAGAATGGTCTAGCTCCTGATGCTGTTACATGGAGGACTCTTGACAAATTACATAGCAGTGTAAAAGTGCAATCTTACTCTGACGATTCAATGTCGCAATCTGAAGGGAGTCTGCCTGAGTTGATTAGGGAAGAAAGGTTTAAATACTCATGATGTTATCAAGAAAGTATTTAAAATGGTTTGGCATAAGCAAGTTACTGGATCTCATCTATTCCCAGAATTTACCTGTGGAAGCGTCACTGAAGCACGTGATGCATCTGATGCCAGAGAGATGCTGAAAAAAGATGTCTGTTGTATGACCAGAATTGTGGTGGCTGCTCGGTCACTGTGCTTATATACAATGAAAAAGAACTGATGGTAACATGGCCTGATGGCCTTTCCTTTTGGCATATTAAAAGATTTAGCGAAGGAACCTGACTTCAACTCTCTGTGCTGCCTCTCTTGTGAGCAAAGTCTTGCAACGATTCAAATCCAGCTGCTTCGTCAACTTCCTGGGGTTTGGACTGCTGCTGTCACTTATCCCCTGACCTTGCTCGAGCAATTATCCAGTTCTTCTCTGGCACTTGTGAGTGGCATGATTCGTCATTTTGTCCTCATTCTGACAAATGTATGGTAGTCACACCCCCGAGTTTAACTACAAAACATTGACTAACTTAAGCATCACTGGGGTTGGTGCTCTATCGAGCTGCACATGCAATGGAGCTGACATCAGTATATGATTCTGCCGAGCTTGATCCTTGAGATGCGACCAGGAACCAGTAAACACACTTCTGTTACCAGTGAAGTCACGCTTGATTGTGGATCATCTCATCCAAATTTGACCATTTTCTCCAGGAATATGAAATTCCACCGATGTAGGGAAAGCAGAACAAGAAACCGATCAATGTTAAAGCGTTCCATTTTCAAGCAAGAGCAAATGTAGGCAGCAAAAGGGATTTTTGTTGTGTGTGCGGCAATGCAGGTGACACATTACAAATCATTTTTTCCTCAGCAGCCCAGATGGCTATAATTGATCAAAAGAATTCGAGTTGCTCAATTTTGTGTACATTGAATTCTTAGCCATCATAGTGCTGGAAAAGAGGCGGGCTCGACGATCTCAGGTACATAAGAACTTGTCTAGTCTGATGTCAATGATTGGCTGCTTTTCCTTGTATGCTCGTGGCATTTATGTAAGCAGATGCACTTCTATATGCATCTCCACATAATTTACAGTAGATTTAGTTTGTTATCAGCGCATTTATCAACATCCCTCCTGTACAGTGCTCTATCGTAGCAATATGACCGATAGTACTTCCATATAGCGATCCTGAGGCGGGGTTTTGACGCCATAGCATACATGGTTGCACTTATGGCATTACTGGAGCTACGGAGTGTGGACTACGAATTGAGTCTCATCACCATTTTCATGCGGGAGGGTCCCCCGGCAATTCTCCCTTGGGCAGGCTGGTCGTTCCAGGATGCTCATGTAGTGCACTGCTCGGGCGCCGATCATGCCAATGCATTCGCCTCCTCACGCCACGCCTTGTGTTCGACGGCCGTCACTTTGCGGATTTCAATATCGCTTCCATTTCTTTTTTGTATTCTAGTTTTTAACCATGGGGTGCAAGAGGAGAACGTTTTTCCTTAATTTTAGATGTATCTGTTGTCCTTATTTGATGACGTGAACTATATTCTAGTTTTAGATGAATATCTTACGCGGATAATACAGTGTAACTTTTCTTTTATCCATTGTTCAACCTTAATGGATCGAAAGTTCCCTAAGCAAATTTCATTCACTTATATTAACAGAGGGATGGCATTGAACCTTTTCATATTATTAAGGTACTGAAATTCTGACCAAAAGAAAAAAAAATGGTTCTGAATTGAACGTTTAACACACAAAAGTTTAATTGAATCCTAGATCTTTTAAAACGTGCAATCAAGACTTTTTATTAATTTCCTTGAATTTGGTTAACAAAAAATGTCGACGTGATTTTTTTGTTACTTTCTCTCTTTTACTTGACATTGACGTGGCTAAAACATTAAACATAAGGTTCAAATTATGTCATTTGATCCAAGTATGAATTTTAACCAAATTTTATTCAACTTAAACTGAAAAATAAGCTAATTTAAATTATATATAAAAAACGGGCCCCCGTTGTTGCCTCGCTATAGCTGGAAAGGGTGGGCGACCCTTGCCAAATGCAAGCGACCGCCATCGGCGATGGTGGGGCGGTTGCAACGATGCCCAATTTCCATTTTATAGAAAAAATTATTTTACTTTTTGAATTTATTTAAATTAAATTAGAAATCAAATTTGGACTAAAATAAAGTCGTGTTTTACCACGCAAGAGAGTGGAAATAATAATAAAACAACTCACACATTTCTTCAACCAAATTAGACAGAAAAAGACGAAAAGAATTGATTGCATTAATTTAATATTTTTTTATATAAATTTTAGACAAGTTAACTCAGGAGGTCAATAATAAAAACACAATCAAACGAGTTTTGAACTACTCATTATATCCAGAGGTCATAATATCCAATTTCTACCAAATAATAAATAGAATGGGATATAACAATATACGACTTTAAATATGTAGTTTTTTTTTTTGATATCGATCACCGGCCCCCGCCAAAAATACACAGAAGAATGGGAATAACAAATGAGCGACTTTAAATATGTAGTACTTTAAAATATGTAGTTCACCGAGTAGTAAATAGAATATTATTGAAAAAATATTAGATAATATGAAGAATAACAATGTAGGAAATATGTTGAAAAAGACGAGAAAAGTAATATTAATTATTTGAGGCGTGCAAGCATTATTTTTAAGGATAATTTCGCTACTCGAAAATACGAAACTCAGTATGTAAGGTTTCTAACAGTTATCCTCCCAAGATACGATAAAGCTTTTTCAATACTCCGCATCGAATATTAGAAGGAATATAAACAAAGTTACGTATATAACCTAGCGAAGAAAAGAAAAGAAAGAAGCGCAAATTCTCTTTTGTAATTCTTGAATCGTGGTATGAGCCGTTAGGAATCAATTGGTAATTAATTGATGAAGGGTTATTTGGCCATTACAAGAATAGTCTCGAGTATATGAAGAAATAATTCAAATGTTACAAAATCGTTATTTGATCGTTAAAAAATTAAGTGTTGAAAATAATGATGACCAATTATAGCGATCATAATTTCTATCGAAATCATTTTAAAGATATTTAAGAACTATTGAAATAATCAACAGATATGATAATACTTCCGAATTTTTTATTTTTTATCTTAATTAAAAATTCGGACGACCAAATTAAATGCAGCCTTATTCTTTAATATTCTTATAATATCTAAAAGCGTTAGACGTGGACGATTCTTGACGAGGTACAAATCGATATTTAATCCAACGCTCGACGCGTGAGGATCACCCGACGCGTGCCACGTGACGAGTCGACAGGTGTCCTTTCAAAAGAAGAAGGTAGGACTTGACTTGCTTATACCGTCGAAGAAATTACGTACTTTAAATGGCAGCGATTTCTCTCTCGTCTTGGAAACGCGTGAAGCGCCAGTCTCCATCTTCTCCTTCTTCCACAACTCTCTCTCTAGTCTCCATCAGTTTCCGAATCGAAGCGCTCTCTCTCGTCATGGCGTCCAAGCCTCCCAGCCTCAGCCTCAAGGACGCGGGCGAGCGCGAGCTCCAGAAGGTCTTCAACCAGTTCGACGCCGACGCCGACGGCAAGATCTCCCCCGCCGAGCTCTCCGGCGTCCTCTCCGCCACCGGATCGGCCTCCTCCCCCGCCGACATCCGCCGCGCCATGGAGGACATCGACGCCGACAAGGACGGCTTCATCAGCCCCGCCGAGTTCGCGGCCTTCTGCCGGTCCGGCTCCTCCTCCTCCTCCGCGGAGGCGGAGATCCGCGACGCCTTCGATCTGTACGACCGGGACAAGGATGGCCTGATCTCCGCGGAGGAGCTGCACCTGGTGCTCAACCGGCTGAACGCCCGGTGCTCCCGCCAGGACTGCGCGAGGATGATCCAGTCGGTGGACAAGGACGGCGATGGGAAAGTCAACTTCGAGGAGTTCAAGAGGATGATGGCGGGTTCGGGCCCTGGTAATGGTGGATCTGTGGCCTGAAATCGATGATCTTACCGTAGAATCTGACTTGAATCGACCTACTATACCGTATTATTAGCTCGTGACTCGTGAACTCGTATGCATATCAGTTCATCCATCCACTATGATTTGCCCCTTAGATACCGTGCCATCAGAACAGAACAATTGCATGTCCTGCATCCCATTTCAATCCATCTGTTCGACTCAGTGTTTTCGATTCAAAGCATGAAGAATCAGCAGAAGCTGAACCAGATTGCTTTTTAGCATGATTATTCCTGAGGGTTTCGTGGGCTTAGTTAAGTTATGGCTCAATTGACGGCTCCATTATCATTATCCACTGGGCTTAATCGCTTTCATCTTCCATTAATTTGGAAATTAAGTGGGTAATATTAAGACTCGCTCGAAATTTTTCAGTGATTCCTTCGACTTGGGCACCAGTGGAAGTTGCTTGGCTAGACGGTAAGGGAGGTTCCATCGATTTAAACAGTGCAATTATTAGTATAGTCCTTGCCCGTCCGGATTATGAAAATGAGCTGTCTCCCGGGCTTGAAACTTGATCGAAGTCCCATGATAAGTTGATTGGGATTTGGCCAAATGCCATGCGCGCGCATCGCAGTAGGCCTCGTGTATCGAACTATGCTTGTCGATTAGAGGAATTGCTCGAAGATGGGATGGGCAGCCATGCTTTCGCGCATCATGTCCTTGTCGATGCGAATCAGTCGGGGGAAAGTGCGGGCTGGAGTCGCCATAACTTTTTTGTTTTTTGGTCGAAGGGGGCCATAACCTTCACCATATGAAAATTCAACAGTTGCGAGAGCAATCTAATCCTTTCTTCAAGGGAAAATTACAAGGAACACCTCAACGCCCGGTCCTTATCATACCCTACGGCGTTTGGCTTCTTGAAACTAGACCTATCGAAATGTGTTATAAGCTCATTTTTTTCAATTTATATATGGTGTGCTGAATTGTTTTATTTATATATATATATATATATATATATATATATATATATATAATAAATGTGTTATAAATAGATCGCGAATGGACCATAAGTGGATGATAACTTACTTAGTCACAATTCACATATGTAACTTTTTCTTCCTTTTCTCTTCTTTTTTCGATTTCGCGATTGCTCACTCTTCATTTTCACTTTAGTTTGGGTATAAGTTTTTTTAAATTGGATTAAATATAAAAGTGTTTTAGTAATAGGTCCAATCGGATCGAATATAGGTCATTAAATTGGCATTGTAATAAATAAGTTAAATGGATCTATTTGGATCAGATTTTTACGATTGAATCGAAATTCAACCCGATCCACCCATTTGTCATATGTAATGAAACCTCAACCTTTCCATCGTTTGCCTCTACATCATGTTGTCATCCGATTTTTTAGCCAACAAGATATTAAAAGACGAAAAATCGGATTAGGGTTTTTGATCGCAACAAGACCCGTTTCCAAACAAAAAAGAGTTATTTAGCATCTTTTAATACTTTTTTCTCACATGAGCACATCATTTCTGTGTCATCGCACTTAGTTTTCGAAAATGCAACCCTTGGTTATCTTCCCGAAAACGAGTCAAATCAATCTTTTTCTATCCCAATTTCATTTTGGTAGCGTCAATTTTACAAAAAAATGGTCGGAAAATGACTTTTCCCAAAATTGAGAACTTCGAATTTCGATAAGCCGAAATCAAATTTATCAAATTTTAGATGTTTTCTAAATTTACTTTCTTCACAACATTTGATTATGAAAGTATTATTGACCATAATTTCAAGCCAATTTTTTCAATTCCAAATAGCCCTCTAGAGCCAACAATGACCAAAATGTCATTGCATTGATAAAATAATCTAATCTTAGCCATTCATTAGACATATGCTCATGACCATCTAAGATAACACATCACCCTATTTTTTTTTTTTTTTGGGTCAAAACATATCACCTTAAATGAGCCAATCCATCTTGTCTTGTTCACCAAGTTCACATGAGCCATTGGATCAATCATAGAGCTAATATTACATCTCAAATGTGAAGACAACCTAAGAACAACTTTGGAAAAACCCTAGACCCAAACTCAGCCTCAAACCCACTGATTCTCTCCGATGATTTCTCTCTTCGCTGATTGAAGATTTGGAGGATCTCCACCAGCTCTCTGCCTAAGAAATCTCTCTCTCGCTCATCCCCTCTTTGGGAGTTCTGCCACAAAATTCTCTCACCTAGAAACTTCTCCACTGGCTCCCTCTCCGACCATGGCCAAACAAAATCCAAAGGGCCTCTTGAGAAATTCTATGAAAAGAGCAGAGAACGAAGAGGATTTTCCACTAATCCTCTAAAGTCTGCAATGAACCTGAAGATTCGCGGAAACGAACCACATCGTCACCATCATCAGTGGATGGTCCTTGTAAACACTATCGTTGGCAATCAATTTTCGGTTCTTCTCCAAAGGAATGGGAGGCCGATTTAAGATTATCGCTCAGTTCGTCAATGTTCAAAACGCGACCACTCTCTAGCAATTCTAGCGACAAAATCCGGGCTAAGCGTCCTTCTTCGTTCCTCTGGTTTTGATTACAGATCAGTATAGATTCTTCACTGAATTCACTACATTTTCTGTTGAACAGCAGCTCTGTATCAAGATAAATCATCAACAAAACAACCTAAAGGTAGTTTGAATCAACTATAACTTCGTGAAGCTTGCTTGGTGTGGCGCTAGCTTGCTGAATCCACGGACTTCTTGTAATATTGTTCAATGACGCTGGATTGCCAAGCCTCGAAGATAGGCTTTGGCTCGGGCTCTCCCAAGCCCATACCAAGTTGCGAAGGAAAAATCGGATTCGATCTTAGTGTGATCGGGTGACATATGTATGTGTACATGCAAATGGAGTCACATCGGTCTTTGAGGAAGGTAAACCAAAAACCTTATCGAACGTTCGGGAGAAACCGTTCGATTCTACGTAACCCGAGAATTAAGGATTTGTGAATTTGATTAAACTAGTATTTCAACTAGAGTCCTTTTGATTGCCGTGAGGTTTGTCTTATTACTTAATATGATCATGCGAGGTTCAATAGAATTTTCACTCTTGAAAAAAATATTATTTCGGTCACGCTAAGTGTTCATGCAAAATGTTCTTATAGAGGTTCATTTCATGGTATTTTCTAAGTTTGTAATCCTCTTCTAAAGAAAAGGAAATGCAACCGAAGCACTCAAAGGGATAAAAGAGGGTAAAATCAAAATAAGAAGTTACGCTAAAGCAATACAGGAAAACCCGCAACTCGTCGGGTACTTGCACACAGCAGGAGCTTTCCTTATACATGAAGGGGCTTCCCAAGCACCTAGGCATCACCGCGTCATAAACACCAATGGATTCATTCACAACTTTTAATTTATGCACTTACACACGTGATCTTTATATGTCATGCAAATGCACATGATACATGATCATTCAACTTTGCATGACTACTCAGCATATATGAGAATCAATTTTAATAGTATTCCAACACACTATTCAACCAAGAATCACAATTCAATGTAAACCACTACTAGACAGATTTGAACTCACTTGGTTTACATTAAACAAAATAATTCATAAAATCATGAAAATTCACAGAATGGTAGTTCCATATATGCCAAGTAACTTTCGTTGGTGGATCTTTTTCATTTGGCCCACGAAAATACCATTGTTCCTTAAAATACATGGGTTTCCCATGCAGAAGGTAGTTCTACACACGGATCGAATTATTCACTTTTTGATAAGTAAAGTAGCCTAAAAATCACAAAATTTTAACGAGTTGTAGCTAAGACCGAGCTCAATTAGGTCATGAATTCCTATGATTTTGGAAAAATTATGATTTTTCAAAACTAAAGTGGCCTAAGTGAAATTGAAATTAAAAGAAGGCAAATGACTATTTTTTCAGATTTTCCTCGCCTCATTTGTTATTTTCTTTGACTTCAGTTAAGGACAGTGACTAACATACACAACTAACAAATTCTAGCCTCTAGAAAAAATCGGCCATTTTGGAATTATTGAGCGACTATTTTGTAAAAATTCAAAACATGAAAGTTCAACAAAACAGATAGAGCTAGCTGTCTTCTGAATTTGATGCATTTTTATGGTCGTTTGATATTTTATAAAACTGGATTTGAAAATGAATTCAATCTTGAGCAGTTGGATCAATTTTGTTAGTTACGAGATTTTCGAGCCCGAATCAGGCCTTGTGGTCTTAATCAAAATTGAAGTACATTTCATAAGCTTTTCAATGACACATGAATTTGACCGAAAAAAAAAAATGACACATGAATGATCCGATGGGTAAATCATTAGGGAAGTCAATTAAATAATGACTTGGATAAGTGACCCGACTTGGCTAACTCAATTGTTTGTTACTTGTTCAAGGCTATTTATCCTAAATGCACTTATAATTAGAGCTCAATTGTGATTTCTAGATGAATGAATAGACTCGTGAATTATGTCGATCGAAGGGTAAATTAGTAGGGATCAATAATTCTAACTAGTGATTAGTAATTTCGGCCATCTATTTTGCATGTGCAAGTAGGGGTTGATCATTACTAATTTAGTAATATCAACTTTCCGTTTTGTGCATATAAGTAGGATGTACACATGGTTCTAAGTGAGCTTGAGTTAGAAAATGCATGTGTGAGATTTCTTTTTTCTTTGTGTTTCTTTTATTTCGGGGGCTCATTTTCATCGAGATTTAGAGTTCTCGAAGCCTCGTCGAGGAGTTGCCCGAAGGTTTCGATCTGTTGTCCAATTTCTTGAGATTTACGAAGAAATGATGGATTTCTTGAACTGCGAGTACGATGAGACCCATGTGGCTTTTGTAGAAGGAAGGAAATACCGAGCCGGAATCGCCTTGGGAGATCAACTCTATCACGTGAAATCTTTTGCGTTTTTTTGTTTTTGATCCTTTGATTTTTTTTAGGTGATACTCTGCTCCCAAAATACTGAATGAATAGACTTGCAATTCTGTCGATCGGCGGGTAAATTAGTAGGGATCAATAATTCTAACTAGTGATTAGTAATATCGGCCCTCCGTTTTGCGCCTACAAGCAGGGGTTGATTGTTACTAATTTAGTAATATCAGCAATCCGTTTTGTGCATATAAGTAGGATGTACACATGGTTCTAAGGTGAGTTTGAGTTAGAAAATGCACGTGTGAGATTTATTTTTTCTTTTTATTTCTTTTATTTCATGGGCTCATTTTCATCGGGATTTAGAGTTTTCGAAGCCTCATTTGAGGAGTCGCCCGAAAGTTTCCATCTGCTGTCAAATTTCTTGAGATTTACGAAGAAAGTATGGATTTCTTGAACCATGAGTACAACGAGACCTATGTAGCTTTTGTAGAATGAAGGAAATACTGAGCCGGAATCGCCTTGGGAGGTCGACTCTATCACGTGAGATCTTTTGCCTTTTTTTTTGTTCCGATTCTTTGATTTTTTTTTATTAAGGTAATTTTCTAGTCCCAGATTACTGAATAAAAGTTGGATGAAATCCCACCCGAAGAAGGTTATGAACAAGTTCGATTTCATGATGATGATCCAGACAAACGAGCATAGCATTTGCAAAAGACGTACCCAAACTTCCATAGGCACTGCTTTCCGAGAGAGATGCGCAAGTGGTTTCTAATTTCTCTTGTTTGCATTTTGGGTTACCTATTTCTAGAACTAATTTTGCCTTATTTACATTTTAGTGTGATGGCAAACAAGTTGCTAGCGGAAGTAATTCCCTTTTCCCCCTCAATTGTTGTCCTTGTGGGAGCTCTCCACTTGAGAGGTCTCAAGCTAATCCTAAAGGATTTCTCTGTGGATGTGAAGGAAACTGTGGATGTAAAGAAAACGGTGGATGGGAAGAAAAGCTCACCAAGATAATGTTGATTAGGGTTTGCTTTAATTTCTAAAGGCTAAATTTTGGAAATTGTGTGTGACATCTTACAAATTAATCTTGGCGCGTGGCACAGAATCTAAAAGGGATAAGAAAGGTTGGTTTTGCATTAATTTTCGGTTCCTATCGTTCCAAATTCCGTCTACTATTACCTTAATTTTTGTGGTTTTGCACTATATCTTGAAAATTGATTTTGGAAGTTCTACACTCTTGTTGCCAAAGGATCATGGGAAGGGAGCTTTTTTAAAGGTCTTACTCTCTGCATTTTGGACTCTTTACCCCCTCTCTATATGTATACATAAAAATATATATCTCCTTTTTTTTATACTTTTTTTACCGAAATAACGAGTTCGATCGAAAAAAGGAGTTCCTCTGGGGATGATAAGAGATTTGCCTTAGTCGGAGAATTGAAAAGTTAGCTCCACTTGGGAGGTTGAAAGAGGTTAGATCCGCTTGGGAGGTTGATTTTCAATGAGTCATCTGAATCTAGAGGCTGTGAACATGCATACACTTGCGAAAAGACTATTAGAATCACCATTTTGAAAAAGAGAAATCGGAAATCATAATGAGGCATAAAGATGGTCGTTTGGATTTCTTCTGGTAGGAAAGCTTTGAGAAGTTCTTCTTGTGAAGCCGATAAGATAATCCTCGGGATTCTCATTAGACGAAGCTATGATAAGTTTTTCTTGCAAGCTATTAATGATCTTCACAGTTCTTTCAATCGGAAAGCTTTGTGGAGTTCTTCCTTTGAAGCTGATGAGATAATCCTTGGGAGTTCTTCCCGTCGGATGAAGCCAGGAGGGGTTCTTCCTACAAGCTATTTATGAACTTGATTGATTATTGAAAATCATATCGAGCAAAATAAATTTGGATAAGATCTACATTTGTGCAGAACATCATATCAAGTATCCTGGTTGTGTTGGCACACCATGCGAAATTAAATTAACAAATCATTGTCGATCATGTCAAAAACTCGAGATTTCATTCAAGAAACTATCAACCAACTTTAGGAGATGAAAACAATTATTCAAGAGAAAAGTCCTCGATAAATTGATTTTGTCAAAAATGCCAAATCGGAGTACCTTAACCATGAAGGTCTTCTCACAATCGCTTGTAAAAGGGTTTTTTTTTTATCCCATCAATTAGTGTGGGCATTCAACATAATCACTCAAAATACCTCGCATAATCCATGTCTAAGACTTTTGGAAATATTCACAATGAATACACGTTGATTAATTTGAAAGGTCTCTTAAAAGGACGGTGATATTGGCTTAGTCATGGGCTTACACAAAGGGTGTTTGCTTTGAGACCAAGGAATAAATGTTTAATAAGTCTCATCTTCATTAGGTTTACAAGTTAAGAACCTCGAAAATAAGATAAGAAAAATAATTGCTTCCACTCCTTCAAGCGATAGCTTCTTTTGTGAGGTTCATATCAACTCAAACCAAACCAATCAGAAGAGACTTTGTGAAGGGCTATAATGCTAGTTTGGGGAAAGGCTTAGAATGCTCAAATTTTTCAAAGAGAGGCTTGCATAGTTGGTGATTATATCTTGTCATCATTATCAACTCTTTTAATTCTTGGAGACTTGTTTCTTGAAATCTTATGTGTCTCGAGAGTCCAATTGTACACATTTGATTCGCAATATAAGAGCTTTGCTCTTTTTTGATTGCGTTTGCATTTGAATTGATTTTTCTTTTTTGAACAAGGGTTTCACTTTTGATTGCACTTGGCTTTTTCTTGGGCATTGTCCTTACTTTTACTAAGCACACCGCTTTTTTATGCCCCCGATTTTCATTCATTTTTTCTTTGATTTGGACTCTTTTGGTCCTTCCTGGACTCTGGAGACATTTCACCAAACGTTTACCAATTTTCTTATCAATTTCTTGGTAGACCATATGCCTTGCCCCGATGTACGGAGATAATCACCACTCGGACTTTAGAAATAAATATTAAGACTCAAATTGGCTATTCAAAGGATATAAGTGTTTGGGTATAGAAGTGAATGATCTTTTTCATCGTGGGATATTTCGAGCTTCCATTAAGATTCCTATGAAGTTACCACAAGAAGGTTAATGCAAGTGAGGGCAATTAAATTTTTCTTAATCATTTTGCACCAAATGATTTCAACCATAACCTCCAAACTTGCCCAACTGTAGCGTGGTTATTGACAAGGTCATTTGAAAAATTCTTCTTATTTAGGCTCAAAGTGGTTTGCAAGGGATATCTTTAGTGTTTACTATAGAAAAAGAAACGACTGGCGTCATTTCAATCTACATACTCATTGCAAATAAATCTTCTACCCTAAGACACGATTTTAATTTTTCGCTCACTTTACTCTTTTTTTTTTTTTTGGTCAATCTCACTTGACTGTCAAAATGTATATAAGGGACATGTTTGGACAAGCCTTATATTTCGTCATGCTAAATGCTCCCATTTGGCATATTCAACAAATTTTTTTTTTTATTTTGCAAACTTATCGGATCAACTGACCGCCATGGGGATTTTTTATGCAAGATGCACATACCAATACATGGATGCACAATCAAAGGATTTCAGTCAAAATCTTAATGACCACGATTTCGAATTTGCTTTGAACTCGAAATAATTTTCGATCAAAAGGTTTTCTTTTCTTGAAAGGTTTGAAAGAAAATGATACTTCCTTGCTTCGTGCCGGCCGGTTGACCTTATAAAAACATAAAGGAAATCGTATCAACGAATATCCTTTGAAAATTACAATTTGGAGCGATATACTATTATCCCTTGTTGGGGTCTTTCTCTTCCGCACCTATATGGAAAGAAGAGATGTGTTAATCCATTTTTTTAAAAGTCAATTTGAGCTTAGGAAAGAAATACTCCTTTTGATTATTCAATCATCCCCGTCCCATCGACTGCTTTCATCGTTCCAAGTTCATGCATGGATTTTGGAAGTCGTTTTCGAAAAAAGATATTTAAAGGTCTTTTGTGAATCAAAAGCTTTAAACTCTTTGGTCCTTTTAGCTCTGAACATTTTCAAAAAGAGGGGCACACTAAAGCACGGTCTCCAAAATTTGTCGTGGGATCAATCTGGCTCCCACACTTTCATGACACGCCCCCAAAAAATTATGTTTGTAACAATGTGAGAACATGCTTTAAGAACTTAACAATCAAGTCCCCCGACTTTCCAGTTCCGATTGATTTTTGTACAAATAATGACACCAAAATGAAATTAGGGTAAAGGTCGATTTAACTCGTTTTTGGGAATATGACCAAGGGTTGACTTTTCGAGAACTAAGTGCAAATGACACAGAAATGACGTGCTCATGTGAGAAAAAGTATTTAAAGATGGTAAATGACTCTTTTTGGTTCGGAAACGGGCCTTGCTGTGATAAAAAAACCCTAATCTCTAGTTTTTGTCTTTTAGTGGCATGTCGGCTAAAAATCATGTGTCAACGGTTCACATCACAGTATTTTCTTTGGCATGAATTGTTATCTTCTAGACTCCTTACGTAGCTCTGATTTTTCTCAAAATGCTATTGGGAGCCCAGCAGGTTCGGGATTTTGTTTGAAATATCCTAGTAATTGCTTATCAAGAATACCTAATAAAAAGGAGTTTTGTTATGGTAGGACGCTAAAAAGTGTTGTAATATAACGCGCGGAAACTAACCAAAGTATCTTGCAAATTAAGTCAATGTGAAAAGCTCAGAAAAAATAACGATGAACAATAAAGGGCACTAGATATTATGTTGCTTTGGTCCGAATATTGATACCTACATCCACGGAGAGAGCCAGCAAGAATAATCCATTATAATCGGAGAATCGGAGTTACAATTGCTTAAATACACTCGTGTTTCTTGCACCTAGATTATATCAAAATCCAAGGTGTTTGCAAACAAACAACCCAATGGATATTTATAAAAGCTCACGCACAAATCCGCCTATGTCTGAAGCTCCACAAATGGCTGACAACACAAGCGTACGCCTCCTTTGCTTTGCGATCGTCTTTGTGTAGCTACATCAAGAGCTTGCTATTCGTCCCCTTCAACTTGCGTGGCTCCTTCTATTTACCTCACTGCGCGGCTATTAAGAAAAAAGAGAGAGCAGGCCCCACTAAGTCTTCGTTTTCTCTTATAGCATGCGACTACTTGGCTTGATATTTGAATCCAACTCATAGTGCTCATTATTTATACTGCTCTCTCAATGCCCATATGCGCACTCACTCTTTATAGACGCCAATAGTGCTCAAGAAGAGCTTGAGCTTCACCAAAAGAAACAGGTTTAATCATCATGTCCGCTGGATTCTCTCTTTGTAGCAATCTTTTTCCCAATGAATTTTACCAAGACGTTTCATATAACGACTAACTACATCGATAGCTTGTGAAATATTAGGCCTAGTACATATCATAACATATATAATACTGCTGCACTAGAATAAGAAACACGGGACATATGCTCATCCTCATCCTTCTCGATCTACGGTGATAACTTAACCAAAAGTTTAAAGTGTTTCGCTAATGATGTTCTCACAGACTTCCCCGATTGCATATTAAAATGGTCTATAATCTTCTTGATATATTTCTTCCGAGACAGACGTAATACTCTTGCGGTCATGTCTCACAAAATCTCCATATCCAAAATTTTCTTTGCAACACTTAAATCTTTCATCTTAAACTCAGCACTTAATTACCTCTTCAACACATCAATATCGGACATATTTTTTACTGCTATCAACATATCATCAACATATAATAGCAAATATATCAAAGATCCGTCCTCCAATCTCCTAAAATAAATACAGCTATCCATCCGACTCTTTGAATAGCCATGATAGCATCAAAACGCTTATACCATTGTCCAGGGATGTTTCACATTTCAAGCAAAGATTTCTTTCACAAGCAAACATGGTCTTCCTTACTTAAACTAACAAATTCCTTCGGCAGCCTCATGTAAATCTGCTCTTCCAACTCATCATGAAGAAACGCTATTTTTACATCAAGTCGCTCTAACTCGAGATTCGGTGGTTTAATTTGCATTCTTTGTTTATTTGCGACTATACTACATTGTGGTCGCTACTGGGTTATTTAGTATCACCGACTTCAGGAATTGGAGTCCCATCTACAGTCTCAACATCTATTACCTCCGAGGTCTCCAAAGTCTTCACCGAAGCTCCACCTCACTACCGACACCATGATCATGCCTTTTCGCTGGTAGCGTCTCGGGACGCCTCTGTTGAATGATTGCGGTCTCGTCGAAGATCACATCTTTGTAGATTAGAAATTTGAGTGATCCCGGGATCGGTGCACCACATCCAATAGCCTTTCATCCCATATGCATAACCCAAAAATATGCACTTTTTCAACCTCGGCTTAAGTTTACCATCACTCGCATGAGCATACGCAGGACATCCGAATACTCGTAATTCGGAGTAATCAATATATTTCCCTGTTTATACTTCCTCCGGAGTCTTCCACTTGATAGCAGATGATGGAGATCAATTAATCGTGTAACAGGCCATGTGCATTGATTGGGGCCGAAATTCTTTGCTTATTCCAACATGCGAAGGCATGCTCCAAGCTCGCTCAAGCAAAGTTCTGTTTCTTCCGTTCTCGCCATGGCATTTTGCCGTGGTGTCCCGTGCACTTGTGTGGTGTCTCACAACCATTTGTCTCTCACGTAACTAGGTAAAATCTTTACCACGTAACCCCATGCCGTTATCGGTTCTCAAGCACTTAATCTGTTTATATAATTGCTTCTCAATCAATGTTTAAATTTCTTGAACCTATCAAACACATCGATTTGTGCTTCGAGAAAGTATAACTACATCTTCCTAAAATAGTCGTCGATAAATATCAGCATATAATGGGCACTTCCTTTCGAAAGAATTAAAGATCGGCCCCAGACATTTGAATGAATATATTCAATCGGTTGCTTAGTCGAATGAATATCTATAGTAAACTTAATCCGGCGCCGCTACCCAAAGATGCAATGCTCACATAAGTCTAACTTACTTATTTTTTTTACCTTTTAACAATCCCCTATCACTCAAGTATCATCATACATGCCTTACTCATGTACCCTAGACGCATATGCCATAACGAGTTAAATCGAGAATCCGACTCACCCGATGAAACCTGCAGCAGCTCTTGTCATAATCTCTCCCAAAGGGATGATATAGAGAACTCACTTTTTTCCCTTTCATTACTTGTCATGACATCTCAAGAGATTTTTAATACTCCACCTTCGACGGTGTACTTACACCCGATATCATCGAGCATTCCCAAAGAAATAAGGTTTTTCTTAAGCTCCGATACATATATCACGTCTGTCAATGTGCGTACTACACCATCATGCATTTGAATTCGAACCGTCCATATCCCTATAACTTTACAGTGTGTGTTATTCACCAATATAACTCTACCATTATCTCGCAATCGGGTAAGTAGTAAACTAGTTCCTATAAGGCGTCATATGATAAGAACACCTCGAATCTAGCACACATTCGTTTTCCGATGAATCCGTAGTCACACACAAGACAAAGATCTCGCATCACTAGTGCTCTCCTTAGCAATGTTTGCCACACCGCTTGTGGCTTTATACTTATCACCTATGTTTCTCAACTTAGGATAATCTCGCTTTGATGTGCCCCTCCTAGGGACACTCAAAGCACTTCATGCGTCCCTTGGACTTTGTATGACGTGATTTAAACTTGCTTTTACCTCTCTTTGCTACTAGACCCCATCGTTGCTCTCTACCTCGAATCATTAGTCCCCACGCTACATCATGCGCTAGATCGTTATCTCGTAACTTTCTCTTCCATTCCTTAGAAGATAATCGTGGTACACCCTTATAATAGTGAATCGATAAAGTGCTCCTATGACTATGGTAAAGAAGCCAACAACATCATGCTCGCTCTTCATCATCATGTGTCTTACCGACATTTTTCAAATCCATCATGAGTATATTAAATCCATCTAGATGGGTTCTAATAGACATATCTTTAGTATATTTGAACTGAAACATCATTTTTAACACATATAAGCGATTGTTCAATCCTTTCGTTACATAAAGCATATGAAATTTTGCCCACAATGCTTGAGACATCTTTCTCCTCGCCCATCTCTATTAATATTTCATCCGATAAATTCAAGAGGATTAAAGTTCTAGCTTTTCTCATTACCACATCCTTTTCAAGATCTCGTCGTCGTTTCGGACAACTCAAGATTGCCCTCCAATATTTCGCTAAACCTTGAGTTGTCAATAACGCCTCCATTTTGAGGCTCTACAACTTAAAGTTGTTCATCCTGTTAAACTTTTCAATTTCAGTTTTCACTCCAAACATAATTGCAATCACAAGATATCCAGGATAATAATCGACAAGCAAAAGCCCCAAATCACAATCCGAATATCCGATCTCAAGCTCGATACCATTTGTTGGGAGTGCGCAGCAGTGAAGCCCAATACTTTCGCCCGGAGATATCATTAAGAAGGAGCCTAAGTTCAAGCCCGTTAACATATCTAGTTGGACTCACATTCACTCAAAAGTTTAAGCCAATGAGTTATGGCTCAACTAAAGTATATTAACCGCTTCACACCACATTAATTATCCAATGTGAGACTTATCTCGATACAATTCACATGTGCATTCTAACAATCTCCCTCTCACGTATGAGCTCCACTATTAGATTTGCTCCCTCTTAATCCAAGTATCCTTCCGCACCAACTTATCTCGAACTTGAATCTCTATCAACGCCTATCGGGCCCGCATTGCTACACCACATTGCCCACTGGCTAGGAAATCGCGTTGGCCTCCGGGGTTCCTTTTTTTGAGATATTTCCCAAACATCGATACATATTAGGAGTGAGCTATCAATCAACCATTGGCTCTAATACCATTTGTTAGGAGCGTGCGTGCAGGCCCGATACCATCGTCCGGAGAGATCATCAAGAAAGAGTCTAAGTTCGAGCCCATTAACATATCTAGTTAGACCCATCTTCACTCAAAAACTTAAGCTAATGAGTTATGGGCCAACTAGGATATATTAACCGCTCCACACCACATCGCTTATCCGATGTGGGATTTCTCTCACATAATTCACACGTGCATACTAACAATATCCCCATCACGTGTGAAATCTAATGTTAGGTTTGCTCTCTCTTAATCCAAGTATCTTTCTCGCACCAATTTATCTCAACTTGAATCTTCATCAACGCCCATCGAATTTGCATTGCTACACCACAATGCCCACCGGTCCGAAACCGCATTGACCACCGGATTCCTTTCTTGAGATATTCACAAAATACCTATATATAGTGAGAGTAGACCACCAATCAACCATGAGCTCGATACCATTTGTTGGGACCGCGCAGCCAAAATCCGATGCATTCCCCGAGAAGATAATCAAGAAGGAGCCTAAGTCCGAGCCCGTTAACATATTTAGTTGGACTTACCTTCACTCAAAAGTTTAAGCCAATGAATTATGGGCTAACTAAGGTATATTAACTAGAGGTGTCAACGGGCCGGGTCTCGCCCGGGCCCGAGCCGGCCCGAACCGAACAAGATCGAGCTTGACCCGGCTTGATCCGAGCCGGATCGGTCGGGCCAAGCCGGATTATGGCCGAATTTTTTTTCTTATTATTTTTTTTATTTTTTTGGAATAAAAATCAATTAACAAATCCATCAAATGAAAGAATATAAAAAGAAAAAATAAAAATAAATTAAATTAAAAAGAAAACATGGGTGTTAAAAAAACTCAGGCGGCGGGCCGGGCCCGGCCCGAAAAGTCCCGAAAATTAAGTGAGTTTTCGGGCCGGGCGGCCCGTCTAGCCCAGGCTTTTTGACACTCCTAATATTAATCGCTCCACACCACATCAATTATCCGATGTTGGACTTCTATAACACAACTCACACGTGCATCCTAACAAAAAGGAAGAATACTAGGATTTAATCAATTCCGGTGATTGTCCGAATTAAAGGAATTTCAATCAATCGATGAGATTTCGACTCGACAGGTGATTGTGAAATCAATTAGGGAGGGTTCTAATTTGGTTGGAGATTTACCACTATAAATGGAGGGCTTGGGTGGAGGATTACGTGTACACCAGAAAATACTCCGAGTGAGATCACTAAAGTTCTTAACGATGTGTAAACACGAGATATCTTGAGAATTTATCAAGTGAGGGTATGTTTTGTGATAATTGTGAGGATCTATTATGAGAGAAACACCGTTAGAGTGTTAATTGTAATCTTTTGATTGTAGTGAAGCGGTTCTCGAACCAACATCTCGTAGTTTTTTTTTTCACACTAGGTTTTTCATATAAAAATTTCTGGTGCATCGTTCTTCTTGTTTCTTCTTGCCGTGATATTTACGTTTTTTTTTTCTCCAAAGAGAACATACAGTCACATATTGCTCGAATCTAACAATTAAAATTTCGTTGCGATCGGTTGCGAACCCAACTTAATTTACAGCACATTCATATACACGTCAGCAGCCCCATTTCCTCGTTTCTTTATTTACTAGCGAAAGCCGATGTTTGGCGACTCTCTTCTAGTGTTTATTAAACCCGTAACTATCACATTTGAATCGGTCAAGACCAAAAGGCTTAGAATAAATGAAGTGCATTTCCATATTTCATTTCGGTTTTTTCGTGGTCGGCACCGATTACTTGCAAACCGATCTCCTCCTAAGTCCAAAAAAGTAAACCATCATCACATCCAGGCTATCGAATTTCCTTTTGAAAAATCTAGTAACCATCATCACATCTTGCACTATTTTATAAGCAAAACCAACGGATAGGATAGGCCTAAGTCCAAAAAGTAAGGGCCAAGATGCGATTTCCGCATGAGCAACCTGCTTGAACCGTGGACCGCCACGTGGGCTGACTTCATTGGACTGTCGAAAATCCTATTGTCACCGCAGTCTCAAAGAAACTGAAAAATTGGGGGCTAAGAAAACGAATTTAAGGGGTGGCCTGGTGGGCTTTCCTTGTTTGATTACGTCAATTTGGCCGAGGAGCAGCCATGCTGTCGATATCGATTGTCTCACATGTCGTTCATACTCATTGCCTCTCTAGACCAATGCCCATATAAAACTACTCGCCTTCCTTCTCTGTTTTGGAAGTATATGAAAGTTGCCGCACCAACCATCCCGGGCGGCCTCAGGTCCTTCTTTGTTCTTGTTCCGTGCAGGTTTTTGAACTACTCCCCACAACGAAAATCCGTTCCTTCGTCAGCGTCTTCGTCTCCTCGTTGGCGGAGACACTAAAGGAAAAAGGGATGGTTGATTCCTTTGACGAAGAGTGCGATTACTTGTTCAAGGCCGTCTTGACCGGAGATTCCGCAGTCGGGAAATCGAACCTCCTGTCGAGATTCGCGAGGGACGAGTTCCAGTTGGATTCGAAACCCACCATAGGAGTGGAGTTCGCATACAGGAACGTCAAAGTCGGGGACAAGCTCATCAAAGCCCAGATATGGGACACTGCTGGGCAAGAAAGGTAGAAGCAACTCTGTTTTCTGGGTCTCTGTTTTTTTTTTGTCTTGTTCTCTTCCTGGTTTCAAGATGGTCTTGATGCGTTCTGATCATAGTGTTTCTTGAGATCGTCGACTGGGAATTGTCAATTCTCGAGGCCAAGTTTTTTCCTGATGAGAAGTACAAGGCATCAGATACCCAATTGACTCTCTTTTCCCTTATGCAGATAGAAGTCATGTAGATATGTCCTGTGCATATTTTTCATGGCTGATTTCGTCGCCTTGAATGGTTTTTTAAGCTGCCTTTCTTGAGGTTCTTGAATTCGTCTTGGTAATTTTTAGGGCGATCAGTTGTTTCTGAAAGATTATGGTTCTGCAGATTTCAGAACTTCATCTGATAAAAAGAAACGAAACCAAGGAAGACGGCACTCTGTTTCTACTGCTCATCCGTGATTGGTGTCAATCCGTGAACCTTCTTGAACTAGTCATATGCCACTAGGGTTCTTATGCGAAGCAAGGAAAAAATCAAAAAGATAATCCACTAAGGTGGGACCCCGTGAGACCAAGAAGCATGCCCACTTATGACCTGACAACCTTTTAGATCGCGCAGAGTACGATTGGAATTTGCATTTAGAAAAGCAGTTCCTGAGGGAAAAAATGCCACCAAATGCAACGCTTTATGATTCAAAGTTCAAATCAACAGGGTGAGGTGGTTCAATACGCGTCTCATTAGAACAGTTAATGCACTCCTTTGTCTGTTTTTGCATTCACGGGAACTTTTCTCTCCCACCACTATGAGTTCCCTAGTGCCCAAAAAGCAAAATGAAACAAGTTGAGAACTTGAGAGGTGGGTTTGAAGGATGAGATCAGAAAGAACAGAAACAGAGTGAAAGGGAGTTTTTCATTAGGCATGGTCGCAATGAGCCATGATTGGTGCACTACGACAATCCTCTCATGCTTCCTTTGGATTGAAGCAAAAACTGGTCTGGCAGAGAATAGAATAATGTCCCACACCGACCCCTCCAATTCAGGGTCTTGGGTCGGGTTGGCCTTTGTAGGGTGACCCAGTAGAGCAACCCCAAGGGGACCCAACTCCTAGCAGTGGTGTGCAACCGGACCAGGTAGAGCTGAGAACCAGCCCGGTTCCTAGTTCCAAAGTGAATAGGTTCGGTTCTCGTTTTCAAATTTTTGGAAACGGTTTGAACAGGATCCGGTTCCAAGTGAAAACCCTATCGGGAACTGGATCGGTTTTAAAACCGGTTCTTAGCTATAGTAAAAAGAGTATAGTTTTTTTTTAAGTTGAGTCTAACTTTGCCCTGCCTTATTTGTTTCTTCTCCATTCTTCGCCTTTCTTTATATTCTTTTGAACTATTTATTATTTATAATTGTCATTTCTTTCTTCTCCATTCTTTGTCGCGTCTCTCTCTATTCTTTTGAACTATTTGTTTTTTATAATTGTACGTGGCTACTTGTTTAACCTTTTCATCATTCGTAATAATATGTGACCACGTGCTTGGCGAGTAGAGATCTATGTTGATCATCTTTTACTTTGAGTCGTTTTATTGCTCATATTATTATGCTGTAAAAAATGAAATCAAAAAAAGGAAAAAAAATAGGTTCTCGAGGTAGACCCCGAAACCAAACCGAAAAAATAAGGTAAGTTCTAGAACTAGTTCCAAAAAAATATGAGTTTAAAAAACTAAGAACCGGTTATAACAGGATATGTTCTAGATTTCAGGTCTAGAACCAATCATCCCTGACTCCTTGTACTTATACTTGATCGATTGGCGGGTCGGCCCAAGGAAAAAACATGTTTGCCCAGATCCGTCAATTTGCACTCGTGGCTTAATCCTTCCTTCATAGCAGTAGATAAATGGAAATTGACTGACCCAGCAATGAAAACTTCTCAATGCAGATTTCGAGCCATCACCAGTTCATACTATCGCGGAGCGCTGGGAGCGCTGCTGGTTTACGACATCACGCGGCGAGCGACGTTCGAGAACGTGAAGAAATGGCTGCGCGAGCTCAGAGACTTCGGGAATCCCGACATGGTGGTGGTCCTCGTTGGGAACAAGTCCGATCTGAGCAGCTCTAGGGAAGTGGACCTGGCAGAAGGGAAGAGCTTTGCGGAGGCAGAGGATCTGTGCTTCATGGAGACCTCTGCTCTGGAGAATCTGAACGTTGAAGAAGCGTTCCTGGAGATGATCACCAAAATCCATGAGATCACAAGCCAGAAGAGCTTAGAAGCCAAGAGCAATGAAGTCACCAGTAGCCTCCAGGGTCCTAAGCAGATCATTCAGATTGATGAGGTCACTGCTACTAAAAAATCATCCTGCTGCTCAAGTTAATCCCAACCATTATTATTATTTTTTTTGACGAGTCAGTACCAAATTTATAGTTGTCTACTGACCACATCTTGAATTTTTTTCTTTTTCCTGAATGTGGGTCCATTCAGCTTCCTTGTTGTGACTTACTGTTCCTCTGTTTTTTCACCTTCCCTTCATTTTTGATGTACTGATTCAGATGAGAAATGAATGAAACGTTGTTCTGTGGATGGCTACGCAGAAGGTGACTCCAGGATCTGATATTGCTAACAATTTAACCCATCGAAAGCTTAAGCGCTGGGTAAACGGGGGAGTACGCCATCGCCCCGCCTCAAATAATCGGGGAACAGAATTCGAGCTTTATCAAACTAGAGAGAGAGAGAGTAGGATTTGAGAATAGATTTACCACCAATATTACCGAGATGATCATTATCTTGAAACATCAGGAAACAAGGCAAGGACCCAAAAGCTTCTTAACTTCAGAGCGGCTATTCCTTGGCAGTGCATTCCGAAGAGAACCAGACCAAAAATGAATATATGCCAAGTACATTGCTCCTAATGTGAATGATGTTGGGTCAGAGATGTGATATCTCAAGCAGGTGCAATAGAGACTTTATCGACCTCAACAATGTATTCTAAGGTCGAAGACGGAGGAATCTGGACCCCCGTCCCCAAATCGGCGCCCTTCTCTCCGTATCCTAAACTTGGAGGAACTATCACTCTCCTCTTACCTCCGGCCTTCATCGATGTCAAGACGTACTCTATCCCTTCGCACACTCCTTTACTGTATGGCCTCGACCCCACCACTAATGCCAGCGGCTTCTTGTCGCCCTCGAATGTGTCGACAAAGACTTTGCCGCTTCCTTGTATTTCCCCCTTGAGATCAATCACAACCAAGTCCCCTGGCCTCGGTGATGCGCTGCCACCGACTCGAAGTTCATAGTACCTAATTTGTTTGCAGGTATGAAGAAGCGATCAACTCATGGTGGCCCTCAGGCTTCAAAAATTACAGAGCACGAGGCGTACCTTATCCCATTGGGCAAAACCACTTCTTCTTCCTTCTCGACGTTTCTGTACAATGACAGCTGCATCAGCTGTTTCAGACAAAGTAAGGCAGAGAACTGGGCTCTCAAAATACCGTTTTATCATTTTACAGCCAGCGGTTCACAGTATGAATTGACGATTCCAAAATTGAAACTTTATTGAAATGCCTGTAGCATCAAAAATCACACACTTCTGTATTTCTCATTGCCTGGAGATATAAGCCTAGTTAGGAGTTCGTATGGCGATGCAAAAACTTTAGGCCCAGTGACAGTGTCAATGTTCAAGAATCAAGAACAAGATCATACCCACTTGGCCACACTTTCGTCTTTCGCTGGTTGTGATGTCAACTTTAAATGCGGCTTAAGAAAGGATGGTTTCACTTCAAAGAATGGTAGATTTACTAAAAAAGTTCGCCACGTGTAGTAATTTTTGCACTAGCTATTCTAATCACCGTGGAAGAAACAAGCTGCGAATCCAAAAACGCATTTGTAGCTCCGAAGCATTAACGAGTAAAATTCAAGAACGATCACCGCCACAAACCTCGTACTGGCTTCCTGCTCCGAAACTTCGAGGCGGGTCTTGATCTGCTCGGAGACGACGCCCACGGCCAAGAACGCCGCCCAAGCGAGGCCCGCGCCGAGCCCGAACCGCCGGGTCAGGGAGCTCGCGATCCAGTCCGTGGACTCGGCCGTCGTCCTCTGCTTCTTCTGAGGCTTGACAGAGTCCGGCTGGGGCTGCCCCGGCGAGGCGGCGCTCAGCTGCTGAGGCGGGGGCGGCGACCGCGACTGGGACGGCAGATTCGGCGGCGGCGGCTGCGGAGGAGGATTCTGTGGGGATGGTGAAGAGGAAGAGAAGTTCAGAGTCCTGGTGATGGGGCGGGAGAGAAACGGAGGAGAGCCAAAGAAAGTGGCCATTCTTGATTTTCTTCCCTCGTCTGCTGTCCAGTGAGGCTACAAGAAATCTTTAGCCTTTCGATGTTTTTGATGATTGAATGTTTGTGGCGAAGGACGAGGAGGTAAAATTGGAGGGGCCCATCTTATCCACAATTCAATTGCTGAGGGGAGACATGTTCTGTTTCTTCTTCTTCTTCCTTTCCACCATTAAAATGGACAATCGTTTTGCCCCATTTTCAGGATATACCATAGTTTAATTTAAAAAGAAACAGATCTCAATTTATGATACTTTTAACTTTCGAAAAATATAGTCTCAACCTTGCTCTTTTACCTGCCAAATGTAAATAACGAAAATATGCTTTCTTTGGTGCTTGCTTAGTTCATGCAAACTGCATGGACTGTTGAATCTGCTTTAAAAGCCTCCCTTCAAATTTTTGTTAAGTTTGGCCTCTTATGAGTGGCCTACAAATTGAATTCTTCTCATCTCCATCTTCCTCACGAAAACGAATGCCGAAGGTATACTTGGACTCCACAAATTTGTGAAGGTGTGATCCCCATGATCATGGCCGATACCTCTAGTCATGGGATTTTCTAAAAAGGCTTGGAGATGCCATTATTGAGCTTGCAAGCTCCAACCGAAAAAGCCCTTTATCGAATCACGGGATTGAGCTGATGGGTTCTGGTCTTCGACTCAACTCCCCACTACTTCTCCGTACTCCTGATCATCCACCATATTCCGTATTAATGAAATTGCATCGTTCCTTTTCTACGTAGATTCTAGATATTCGAGCTTAGTTTTAGTTAGCAACGTATAGATTTCTAGTGAAATTTCTGCTCTGGTGTTGGTCTGGCTTAATGCAAGGCAATTTGATTGATTTGTTCATCAGAAGACCAAAATGGGATGCTTGCCTGATGATACACCAAGCTATTGAAGCATTGAAGGAGGAAGGGGGTTCAACAGAGCAATCCGTCTCTTCACACATCAGATCACAAAACCATGAACTCACGTTCAGTCACAAGGCCTTCCCTCTCTCACCATCTCGGGAAATTAACCGATCAAGGCAGCTTCTTGCATCTCCTCAGTGCACCTGTTCTCTCTCCCAAACCAGCACATTCCTCAGCCAGGTCGAGAAGACCAACAGGAGCAGACGCAAGAATTGGTCTTACATCAGTCTTACGATCGCCAAATCGACGGCAAGAAAAAAGAAGTGGCTTCAACATCAGCAGACGTGAGGGAAGCCCATTTGGCGTCGCGGTCGGCCCGTGAAGCCGAGGCAAGAAGATCTGAAGGGGAAAATGCGGGAACGTCGATGACAATGGGCAGTCGACCCGATAGTCTTAGGAAAACCAGATCGACTGACGCAAGTGAACAAGATGAACGGTGGAGGAATTGATGCTCATAGGAAATCCAACGTCAACGCGGGCTTTTAATCTGGGCTGTTGGTCCCAAGTTCTAGTAGTACACACTAGTGGGCACTAAATTCATATGATCCATATTATCTCTCAGTTTGACTATTTTGGTTTCTGTCCGTCAGGCGGTTGACTTATGCTGTAGCGGAGTTCATGGGCTGTTGGTGGTGATTTTGACGGTAATCATTCAGAGTCATAAATGTTTATCACAGGTTTGAGGGTCTCGGCCTTCATCATTGGTGTAGCTTTCTCCATGAACGACCGCGGATAAGGTTGCTTTAAACCTGGTATCGAGTCTTGTTCAAGCAAAAGTCCGACCACTGTCCTGATTATCTTCTAAACGAGGATGATCTGCTGATGATATGATCATGTCCACCTTCATCCTTGAGTAGGGAAAGCTCTCCTTTTTCACCAGTGGTGCGAATCAAGGCACTGGGGGCGATTTTGGAACATCATAAAAGGACAGCACACACTCCCTCCACGTCACACTCTGTCTCTCTCTGACTCTGAGCACATATCTTCAATAACTTCGCGACAGCTCGCTCGAGATCGGAGTAGCAGGTCAAGTGCTGCTGATCCACAATTCGTGTTCACTCTAAATGGGGAGCAACAATTTCGTGGACGGGGTTCGTCGCTGGTTCCATCGTCGCTCGTCCACGACTGTCCCAAACAACCACCACAACCATCCCGACCAAAATAGCGGCGACGGTTACCGCAACTCCCGTTGTGGGAAGCGTCACGTGTCCTTGAGCGAATCTCCCGCTCGATCCCCGAACGGTGGGGGCGACGATAGCGAAGGCCGGGAACAAAAGGAGAATCTCGCGATCGTTGGGGATTTTGGCATCTCCGGACTGTCTCCGATCAAAGTTCCTAAACGGACCCACTTCAATATGGCTGCCGATTCTCAGAAAAAGGTTCCGGGTTGACCATTCCCTTTGCGACCCTTTGTTAATCTGATCTGCATTATCCTTCCGTCCATCATTTTCCTTGCGTTATGCTCGTTTCGAGTGATCTTTGTTTAGTCTTTGATTTTCTTTTGGTGATTGAATGGCGGATTGGGGGGAAGAAGAAAGATTTGCAGATAATGCTTCCTTTTGAACTTGCTGCCACATACATTGCGGGGAAACTACAGGGAAGGGTTGGGAATAGTTTGGATTTTTACTGGTTCGATGTCTGTCACTGTTATTTGGTGGATTAGTTTTATCAATTTGTATGAAGAGAATACAGCCCCCATGTCTGGGCTAGATGGAGTGACTTTTACAGGTTCTTTCTTTATTCATTGTTCATTGGCCGGACAACACGGTATCATTGTCACATCAGCAATTCAGCATCCTTTTAATCCCAGTACGTCTTTGATTGTGAGCTAATGTTGGAGAATTGACAAATTTTCGTGGTGCGGCTGCTGGCCAAACTGAATCCGATAGAATGATTTGTGTATTTCCCCTGCATTCCTCTATTCATCGTGGATTAGGTGATGACGGGTAATTTATGCAGGGAACTCCTGAAGCAGATTTTTTTACGGAGTATGGTGAAGCTAGTCAATATCAAATTCAAGAAGTTATTGGGAAAGGAAGCTATGGTGTGGTTGGTTCTGCTACTGATACCCACACTGGAGAAAGAGTCGCAATTAAGAAAATCAATGATGTTTTTGAGCACGTTTCTGATGCCACTCGCATTCTCAGAGAAATAAAGCTCCTTCGGCTGCTTCGTCATCCAGATGTTGTGGAAATCAAGCATATCATGCTTCCTCCCTCACGGCGGGAATTCAGGGACATATATGTTATATTTGAGCTGATGGAATCAGATCTTCACCAAGTTATTAAGGCGAATGATGATCTTACCCCTGAGCACTATCAGTTTTTCTTGTACCAGCTTCTTCGTGGTCTAAAATATATTCATGCCGGTTGGTAAATTTGCACAAGTTCTTTTCGCTTTAATGTCCTCACTGGGAACTTACCATTGTCAATTGATCCTTTGCAGCTAATGTTTTCCATAGAGATTTAAAACCGAAAAATATTCTTGCTAATGCTGATTGTAAATTAAAGATCTGCGATTTTGGGCTTGCCCGAGTATCCTTCAACGACGCTCCATCAGCTATATTCTGGACTGTTAAGTATCTTCCTGCAGATCTCCCACCATGAACTCTGATTCTTTGACTATCTCATCCACAATGGTATATCCCAGCTAAACTTACGTTTTGTTACAGGATTATGTTGCAACTCGGTGGTATCGAGCTCCGGAACTCTGTGGTTCTTTCTTCTCCAAAGTAAGCTGGATTATACGATAATTATCTCCGTTTTTGTTGGTGGCAGAAGCAACATTGTCCTCTTCCCCAATTACTGTTGAATGCTCTCATCATGGATAATTTTCTGGCTTTCATGTCCATCCTTCTGTTTGTTCAATGTATTTGTTCTGGACATTTACTGCATGATAGCTGTGACTTACCCCCACTATATTTTGAGCCATAATGCAGAGAGTAAGAGTATTGATCCTCTCTCATTTGGTGGGGGATGTACATAGGTGAAAGCATGCAGAGTCAGTTACTTTGTGCAAGGCTGTTCCACTTTCAAAGATTTCTTTGTTCTCTCTAACCCTGCAAAAGCGGGTAAATATTTTTCGTTGGAGCTGTTCTCTCTTTGTATGAGCCCAGTGCAGTTGCCTCCGCTGAACCCAATTAGGTTATGCAAACTACCATTTGTTGCAAAAGAGTTAAAGACAAACTTTTAGGTTCTTCTGAGAAGCAAATTTTCTAGTCCTGTCTTGCAGTAGACAGACAACATGTCCACACATTTTGTGTTTTACTCACCCCACGCATTTGTTTCCTCTAAAGACAATCAAATTTTGGTTTTTGTGTCTTCTTTATTGTCCTATGCTTATTGTCATAATTCCTCTATCTTTTATGTATCTCGCTGTGTGTAGTGATGTTTGAGGAATTTTATTCTGACATTGACATTGAGGGGGCATTTCTCTAGCCCGGTCCATGTATGTATAGATTATTGGAGTAATAAAAGAGGCTGTAACGGACATTGCGCCTGCCCGCGAGCGCAGTTATTGCATGTTCTCATTCGTATTAGTGAGCTTTTACACTCTTGTGAAGTGTGCCTGGGAATTTTTATGGAAGTCAGCTGAGTTGAGTGACGTTTTCTGAAAAGACGCCGCGCTAGTAGTTTCGGCTTACATATGCTAATAGAATCCACTTTACCTTCTAACTTTCAGTATACCCCTGCAATTGATATTTGGAGCATAGGATGCATATTTGCGGAAATGCTCACAGGAAAACCGCTATTTCCGGGGAAAAATGTGGTGCATCAACTGGATCTGATGACTGATTTGCTTGGCACTCCTCCTCCTGAAGCCATTGCAAGGGTTAGTTGCTATTTATGATGATCATCTGTCAGCTTTGTAATTTTATTATTATAACACGTTCTTTGTATCCAAACATGCACAAATACCCATACATGAGCAACTATGCAGTATGCATACCACAATTCAGCATACATCACAGTCCTACTATTTGTTTACTGAGATTACCATTTTGTTCTAGTGGTATTCTCTTTCCCTGAAATAACCTTTTTCCGCAATTGGCAGATTCGGAATGAAAAGGCTAGAAGGTACCTTAGTAACATGCGGAAAAAACAACCTGTTCCTTTCAAACAAAAGTTCCCTAATGCAGATCCACTGGCTCTTCGCCTGCTGGAGCGCCTTCTTGCATTTGACCCTAAAGATCGTCCGACTGCTGAAGAGGTTGTGGAAATATGAAGTTACATATCCATATAATTCCCGTGAAAAGTTACAAGTCTTTGTTGTTGAGTATATATGCTCATGGTATGAGTAATATCTATGTCTACAGGGACTAGCTGATCCTTATTTTCACGGTTTGGCCAATTTGGATCGTGAACCATCCGCTCAACCCATCTCAAAACTTGAGTTTGAGTTCGAGAGAAGAAAACTGACGAAAGATGATGTCAGAGAGTTAATTTACCGCGAGGTACTACTCTTAAAAATAGTTGTTTCCTCGCATCGCATAGCTTTTGTTACTATTGCTAACTATCTGTTATTTTGATTTGTACAGATATTAGAGTATCATCCTCAGATGCTGCAGGAGTATCTTCGTGGAGGAGATCAAATAAGCTTCATGTACCCAAGGTCTGCCAGATATCTCAACTATTTGAAATTGCAAATATTTTAGGATCTTTAAGATAGACAGAAGAAAAAATAAAGACTACACCTTTACTCAATGACTTGATAGAAAGAGTACATATGATGGCTCTGTTTATAGAGCATGAGACTTCCATAACCCTAATTATCTTATTTATGACACCTACTAACTAAGTCCTAATACCCCTTAATATACCTGAACCGAACCCAAATCTCTGTTTAGAGAAGACCTTACCGGTATTGTGCTGTACCAATTACTTGCCAACTTGTTTGCCCTTTCTGGATACTCTACATACTTCTCATTACAACTCTGATCATGAGCAATGCTTTTATTAGAAAGAAAAAGAAGGGAGGTAGAATGGCTTTTAAACCTGTAAAGCTGAGTGAAGTTTCATAGAAGAAAACATTCGATAATTCCTGATTGAATGTATCACATGAACTGATGAGTTTGTTTACAGGACATTGAAAAGTTTGCTGTACTTCTGGTATCGTTAAAAATGTTTAAAACACATTCTCCGGGTAATGGGTGAAGTGTCATCAATCTCTTTGCTTTTTCTCAGTGGTGTTGATCGATTCAAGCGACAGTTTGCCCATCTGGAGGAGCACTACGGTAAAGGAGAAAGAAGCATGCCAATCCTAAGGCAAAATGCTTCATTGCCGAGGTATGTTCAGATTTTGCATAAGCTATGATGTTTCTAGATGTAAGAGTCAGAATGCACATCTTCGCGTTGTGCTTTAAATCCATTTGTGCGCATTATTTATGGTGACATGGTTTCCTTTAGGGAGAGAGTTTGCGAACCTAACAATGATGGCGAGAATCCAGGTGCCTCTGTTGCCACTAGCCCTTCAAAGGCAGCGCAGCAGTCTAATAATTTGGGGAATCCAAATTCCGATGCGCAACATGATCTCAACCAACCGAATAGTACACGTTGCTTATTGAAGAGTGCCAGCATCAGTGCTTCCAAGTGCATTGGCATTCAGGGACAAGAAACCAAGGTGTGATACTTCAATTTCATTCATTCTACTCGTTTTGACAAGTGTTAATATTTTTCGGTGGGAAAATGATGAGGGTTTGCTGTGCCGTCTTTAGTAGAAATGCAAAGAAATACTCAGAGCGCAAGAGCAGTGCGATGGAATTTTTCTTTTTCTCTCCTGTTTTTCAGAACCTTTTTGAACTGACATTTAAGAAGCGACATCTTTGTTTCTTATTCTGTTAAGATAATTATTACCCTACCTTAATTGATTTCTTTGACACTTCCACGGCTTATCAGTTCACTTTAGTAATTCAAGGACTCAAATCTTGCCCCATTTCTTGTTGAATTGTTTTTTTTTTTGCATGTACTTTTCCGATACGCCATGGCCGTAATCTGCCAACTAACCTACAGAAATGGTTTCTCTCAGTTTCTATCTTCTACTCATGTGACTCAATCCTTTTTATTGACAGCATGAGGAGGCTGAAGTGAATGATGATGCTATTGATGGGTTGTCTCGAAAGGTCGAGGCTCTCCATGCTTGATGACTTCAACTCCATTCAAGAAAGGGATCACCGATGCAGTTCGTGTCCCGTGGTTATTGCCATAGAATAATGCTCAACATTTGTCACAGTTCACGAACCCTTTTCCTGCAGGTAGACCTACAAATATAAGTTTGTCCTGGTTGACCTTTTCATTCAGCATTCTAGCATGAAGTGGAGACGCTCTTTTATTCCGTGAATCGCCGGCTTTGTTATTGAACTATAAAATTGTGCCGTTTTGTTTTTGCAGCGCTCTGCGTGACGGAGAAGTTTTTGATATTAAGATAGAGAATTTTGTGTAAGAATACATCGACGTGCTTTGGCTGTCATGTGTATTAGTTTCCTATTGACAATTTGTTGGAGCCCTTACTTGTACATACGGATGAATCAGTTGATTTACAAAGTTAATCCCTTTTCTCATCATATGTTGCAATTCACGGGGTACCTCGAGAGTTTGATTCGCGACAACAAAGGAAATTACTGCTCTAGCCCGTCGACAGCTAGATACATGATTAGAGCCGCTGAGATTTAATGATCGGATCACATCGGTGACTGAATCAGACAAGTTGATCCAGATCGCCCCGAATTAGTGGGAACTTGTAGTTCTCATGGAGATCAGCAAGTTTCCCGGAAAGGATTGGATTTGCTTGGTCCAGCTGGGAATTCCATTTCTTCTTTCCCATTTCAAGCAAGAAAGCTTTTCGAATTCCTCGACATGCCCACTAATTCAATCCATCGGGACGTTCATATCGACTCGCAAGAGAAAGGATCGGCATGAAACCAATTTTGAATTCGCCCGAAATTTGGCCCTAAATGAGCTGAGCCTATAACGGGTTGCTGAAATAGTAGACAGAACAGTTCGGAATTGTTTATCAAACCAAACTATACAAAGCAAGTATTTATAAGTCTCCAGGCATTCTGTGGGTAATCTTCTTCGATTTCCCCTCAAGCATGCTTTCAATGCTTCACCAATTAGCTTCCCATATTAAATGGAAAATATGGTCCTATTGCAGATTTGGTCATTTACCCTTCAATTCTAAGTCAACGGTGGACCGAGGCGGCCGCGCTTGGTTCGATTTTAGCAAACCTGTTATATTATATGTATCGCCTAATTCGCTAAAAAGAAACATCAAATTAAATTCAATCCCAATTCCGCCTCAAAAAAAAAAAAATTATCTAGAAAACCCCTAACTTTCACCTGAGTCCCAAATTAGACCACACGTCCAGAAATCATCACTAATTTCTTCAAAATTTCAAATATGGCTAGTTAGAGATTCATTATTGCAACACGTGTCTTTATCAAAAGGGTTAATACAAAACACCCAACACCTAATGATAAATTTACCCCAAACTATTTTTTTAACCACAAAAAATCCTAAACTCTTATATCTATGATAAATTAACCATAAACTAATTTTTTTAACCACAAAAAATCTTATACTAGTATGTCTATGACAAATTTACCTTCCGTAAAATTGGGTTAATACCATGAAAAATCCAAATTGATATACCTGTGATAAACATAGGGTAAAAACCCTAAACCGATATACCTATAAACTACCACGTGTCATTCAACTCAATAATTTGAAGAATTGATTTAATTAAAATTAATGGAGGTTAAATTTGTCGCATGTATACTAATTTGGAGTAAATTTTTTACAAGTGTACCAGTTTGAAATTTTTTGTGGTCAAAAAAATAGTTTTGAGGTAAATTTATCACAAATGTACCAATTTGAGATTTTTCGTGGTATTAACCCTTATCAAAACCTTCAACAACAACCTCCTAATATTGATAATCTTGCAAAAAACAGTTGCAATTTTTGGACACAATGGCAGCTTTGTGACTAGAGTGAAAGTTGGGGATTATTTATAGATAAGAAAGAGTTCGGGACGGAATTGGCATTAGACCTAAAGTTAGGGTTTTTTAGGAAATTAGCGCTTACATGTAAATAAAGAAGTGGGTTTTTATTGAAGGTGTCAATATCTACAATTTAGCCGTCAATAAATTAAATTCCCATTATTTACATATGTGAGAATGATATTATAGTAATTCAATGATTATTAGAACAAAATTGACATTATCACTATCGTAATCCGATTAACTGTTTTGAGTTGGGTTAAATTTGGGGTTTAAAGATGTAAATGGAATTCGTAATCTTGTATGTGTCCATGGCACGCTAATGATGCTCTGAATGTGGCCGACTGGAGAGAAGAGGAGCTACGATAGAGCTTCGATTTAGAAGCTCTCGTCTCCATTTAATACGAAGCACGTCCAAGGGTCTTGTACCAATTAAGGCGAAAAATATTTTTTAAAATATATTTTTTTATTTTTGGCATTTGGAATGCTTAGGAAAATAAGTCAATAGAAAATGATTTCCCAATGAACGGAAAAACTATGATTAAATTTAGGAAAATAATTTCCTCTTCAATAAATAGAAAATTATTATTTTTTTCAAAAATATGACTAGATATCGCTATCTCGAAGCCCGTGCCCCGGGTCGTTGGCGCCCATGTCCATCGAGGCCGGGCCCGGGTCTAGGTCCATTGAGGTCGAACCCTAGACACCGGTGCTCGTACTTGGTTCCCCAACTGCCTATGTGCAAGTCACTAGCGCTATAATATTATATATCTCTTTAGAAAAATCAATCAGGATTTCCTTACCAAATTGCACATATGTTTTCTATTTCATTTTCAAATTTAGCCAAGCACTGAAAAATATTTCCTTTTTCCTTGAGAACTAACTTCTGGAAAAATATTTTTCAAAAATTTCACATTTTGTGCGAAACAAATTAAGCCTAGCTGCATAGAAATTCTCTGCCTATGAATCGGAAGCTTTTAAAATGTGACTCTTCTTCTTCTTCTCCATTAATAAATACCTCTACGGAACATTCTTTATGACTACATTTGGTAGCGAGGATAAGATAAAATTATTGCTATCATGTGATTGGTTCCTATCCAAGATATGATAAGATCAAATATAAGAGGGATGTAAACAAGATAAAAATATATCACAGCGAGGTGAGATAAATGTGGATATGATATATTATATTTATGATATTAAAGTTATTTTTTCTCGATTAACAAATTTCTTATACTAATAGAATTAAAAATAATTAAATATAAAAAAACATTTGGATTCTAAATAAAAATGAAAGTTCAAAATAACCCAAAAATAAAAATAATTTTCTTTTTTAACTCCTTTTAATAATATCATATTTGAATTTCTTTCTACTCCACAACATATAGCATATATGTGTATGTTTAATATTTATATTTATTACAAGGATCAAAGCACTGTACTTTTCAGAGATCCCCAAGTGAACAATTATGTTGTCTCTCTTACTACAGTCAACATTCTTTGGCTGATCTATCTCGTGATGTTACTACAATCCATCTACATTTTTGTCATAGTTGGGCATGTGGCTCTAAAATGCTGCAATGAGCTCATTTACTATTTTAGATTTATATCATACAATAATCATAGATTATTTGACAGAGGTCATCTCCGTCTCGTGCATTTGTGATTTCTTGGCAATGAATCGCGAGAGATTAAGTTGGTGCATTTTTAAGTTAATTTACATCGAAATGTTTTTCATACCAAACAAAGGACATAACAAGACATCAAAATATCCGATTTTATTACAGCGATAAAACCAAGACAAATTATAGCAAAATTCCTAAATTTCATATTCTATTCTGTCAAATCTTATCTTGGCTAAAAATTCAAACACAGCCTCTACTATAGGAAATGTTAATAAATCTTGCATGATCTAACGCTTTCTCTTCTTGATATTCTTGTTGATTTTTCTAGAATGCTTTTCTGCAAATTCCAAGGCCCAAAAATGGCACCAAAGCACCAATTTGAATTTGAATCAAATTGATTCAGAGTCGAGTCTCGGCTTCGGATACGCGAAGTATTGTCCGCTCCATCTATAATGTGAACTCCCTCTGCAACTCGACCTATCTATACTAGAGGATTTTACCAAATCCCAAATTGTTCCCCGTCCTTCCAAGCATGTAACTGTACTCATCTTATCAAAGTTTTCCTTCTATTTGATCCATCACAAGCACCTCGATTCCCTAGCTTGTTCATCATAATCCAAAAATCATTCCAACTCTAACACGTTCCACCCAATATCTTACTCTCCATTTGTAAAGCAACGAAGCTCTTCATTAGCACAAGCGTCTTGTTGATATATAAAGGTCGGTCATCTAGGTACCCTTTTGTTGAAGTTCATTCGAGCTTTTCTTGAGAGTATGGCATGAGTTACTTCAGCGCCGTAGCGCTTGGTACTCAAACATTGGCTCGGGGCATTTTCTCTATCTCTTCTTACCTTGAAAAAGCAAGGGCGCCTTGCGTTCATGAATCGATAACCATCTTTCAGCTAACCTAACCTCCTCCGTCCCTTGGGATCTTTGAGATGTTTTTCCAAAAGCAAGACAAAAATTGCGATGGATTTAAAATAGGAAACGAATTTGAGTTTAGAGTCGGTATAGATTTAAAGAATAAGACAGACCTATGAGACACTTTTAAATTAACATTTGTTGTATTTTTTGGTTTGGGGGGCTAGGGGTTGGTTTCTGGGGGCATTCTGTCAACTTTAGAAACAGTAATCTTTATTGTGTGTTTTTCATTTGTACAGGATGCTTACACATTCTTTCTATCCAAACATATTACGGAAGATGTGCTAAAGACTTACATTCTATTTTTCCAATATTTTGTATCTCTAAGATTTACTAGTTTATTTTAGTTAGCATTATTATTTAGTATATCTTTTATAATTAGTTAGGGATATTTGGTAAATCTAGTTTTTCCTTTTCCTGTTGATCGGTATGCTGTATAAATATTTGTACTATACGTCGAGCAATATGAGCAAATTACATTTTATCACATGGCATCGTGAGCCGAGAGCTTAAACACGCCAGACAATTTGACAACATAAACAATATGGTAAACGTCGGTCCAGGATGGAAATCGGAAAAAAAAACAGTAAAATCATCACAGGAGAAAGTACAGTGCAACGATTAAGATTATCACTAGATAAACTCTTACGTACTGAAGATGTAAGAACCAATTTTGTTCTCTAATGACAGGGAAAAACCCAAGTAACTATCCATGTTCTTTTCAGATGTAATAATAGATTTTGACAATTTCATCATCCTTTTCCTCTAACTTGCTTGATTTCTGAATTTGATCCTTTTCTGACCTTATCACTACTAGCCACTTTAAATGTTAAGGGACCATCCTAAGTAGACTCACCTAAATAACGTAACCAAACACATGCATATTTTTTCCGCTTTTACATAAGAAGTAGTAAGTGAAAACTTAAATCCTATCATCTAAATATACTCAATCGAAAAAAAAAAAAAGCCTTAGAAATGTGGAGAAAAGAAAAATTAACTACCAGCAATGGCACACCAACGGTACGTTAGGCAACCGAAATCTGAGTAGAGTGCCATCAGCATTGGCACATACAAATGTGTATATGTCTTGCTTTTCCACATCAACTGTTAATATGGAAGATTGCCAGATTGCAATCACAACATTCCAAAGAACCAAGTGACAGTAGGTGACGGAAGGATCAAATTGCACATATAATTATTGGCAAAATTGTCCAAAAAATCCTAAACTTAATGCACTTTTACTAATTCAGTCCTAAATATTTTAATTCTGTCAATTGAGTACTAAACATCCTCACGATTTGTCAATTGAGTCTATCGGATTAATTTCGGCTGGAAATCTTTGAGGTGAATACCGGCCGTCTTACGTGGCACGACCAACACCGACGTGGATAAAATTTAATAATATTTTAATATTTTTTCGATTTTTTTCATTATTTGTTTTATTTTTATTTACTTTTCTTTGTCTTTTTTTTTTTTTACAATTATGGCCGCTGACATAGCTAAAAAACAGAAAACTAAAGAAAAAAAATAAATAAGTTGAAAAAATATTAAAATTTATCCACATCGGTGCCGATCATGTAACATAAGACGATTCGGCGTCCACGTCGCCGATTTCCATCAAAAGTTGGCTAAATTGATTCAATTGGCAAATCATAAAAAAGTTTTAGGACTGAATTTGCGAAATTAAAAGGTTTTGGACATTTTTTTCTAAAATTATCAGGCAAGCTAAGATACTCAATCAAAGGAAAAGTTCAAAAGACACTCAAAATTCGACTGAGCCACAATATGAATTTTGCATGAAGAATTCACCTGCAACTACGACGTACTCCTGTTGGGCTGCTTATTCGCCAACGTCGGCATTGGCTATGCCCTCATGATCACCACCATCTACATTGCCGAGGTTTCCTCTGCCTTCTTCTGTGGCAACCTCACCTCCTTCCCTGAGGTATTCTGTCGTACGACAGAGTACCTCAGGGAAGGAGGGCAGTTTGCTACAAGAGAAAGTAGGGGAGACCCCAGCAACATAGACGGGAGTGACAATGAAAAAGTAACCAACGCCAACGTTGAGGATTAAGTAACCCAATAAAAAGACGTCGTAGTTGCGGGCGAAGCCCATAATAGGAGCCCGATGAAAAAAATGCCCCCGCCAACACGATTACGTAGCGGCGGCGGCCGATCCACATCATCACTCCTACGCTTGCCAAAATTTCTAGAAAATATTTTCTTATTAATTTTTAGATCTTAACAAAACATAAGAAAATATTATCATTTTTTTGATAAATGACTTTTTAGAAAATAATTTTCTGAAATGTTTGATTTTTACGAAACAAGCCCGATTTTTATTGTAGTCGTACCAAGCCCATTCTCTACGGAGGCCATAGTAAGCGAGCACTAAGTCCATTTTCTACTACAACTGCCTCCGTTGGCCGCCATCTCAAAATCATTCAATACTCGCACGCACAGCCACAGTCATGAGACCGAAACAAACAAATAAAAAGGAAAGCCATGAAAAAACTCAGTGCAAATGAGTTTAGAGATTGACACCGAGACCGTCGTTTTCGAGTCACTTCCTCTCCGGTGACCTCCATTGAACGCAGCAGGAAGAGATGCCGACATAGGATATGGTCGAGATTCAATATCGGCAACAACGAAATCAGAGAAACAAACTAGATCGTGGCAGCAGAGGATTCGATGCCCGAGCTGCGGCAAGGATAGAGAATCGACCATCGGAAATGCATGGCTTTCGGAATGGCGAGAAACAAACAACGGGAAGATGGCACCCAAGGTGGGTAGTTGCGTTGGTTGAGAACAACTCTCTCGCGCAGAGGCCGGAGTCAAAACCCGCATTCTTAAAATCTAAGTGGGGGCCATGGTGGTGGGGTCTGTCTTTAGTCCCCGAGAGTATAGGGGCCCGGCGCTCCTGGTGCCTACCGGGCGCCGGGAGGGCCCGTGGTGGAGTCATCGGTCATCAAAAAAAAAAAAAAAAAAACAACGGGGAAGATGGCTGAAGGCGTTGCGGGGTGGGGGGAGATGGAGAAGTCCTCGTCATGGCACGAGTTTAAATAGGCGGGAGAGTGACAGAGAGAGAGAACGAGAATTTCTGTTACGGCGTAATTTGCGTAATCGACCAATTCTGT
The DNA here is from genome assembly GCA_021437795.1 of Rhodamnia rubescens. Taxonomy (NCBI): domain Eukaryota; kingdom Viridiplantae; phylum Streptophyta; class Magnoliopsida; order Myrtales; family Myrtaceae; genus Rhodamnia; species Rhodamnia rubescens. The sequence goes on along the minus strand of JAILYA010000005.1, from coordinate 6,178,694 downwards.
TATGACCTAAAATCTTGTATGCGACCAATTCTGTTATGTTATGACCTAATCTCGCGTATGTTCTGTTTCAGCTAACGCTGACCTCTTCCTCTCTTTCTGAACTTGGGCCGATTGCAAAAACTGAAAGGCCTAAAAATGAATGGGCTTAAAATGTCACGAGCTGTGAATTCAAATCTGATGGGCTTAAGGGAATGGGCTGCGCACAGTGGGCTCAGACGATGAGTTTGTCGTGGGCTGCCCAATTATAAGCCCGGGGCACGCGAGTCGGTATACTTTTAAGGAAAATGACACAAATGGCCTCCAAGCTATCATCGAATGTTGAACGCAACTGAGTTAGTTGGCTTCGATTTGATTTCGGTTTGTTAGGTGGAAAGATCAACGTTTGGTTGCTGCACTGCGAGTATCAATTCCGATTGCTCAATGTTGGAAGATCAATGTTCAGTTGCTGCACTGGAATGGTTTCTCTCATTTTCCATCTTCTACTTATATAACTCGTTCCTTTTCACTGAGAGCATGAGGAGGCTGAAGTGAACGACGAGGCTCTCGAAAAGTCGAGGCTCTCTCTCCATGCTCGATCACTTCAAACTCCATCCAAGAAAGGGATCACCGGTGCAGTTCGTGTCCGGTGGTTATCGCCAAAGAATAATGCTCGACATTTGTCACATTCACGATCCCTTTTCGTGCAGGTAGACCTGAGAAATATAACTTTGTCCCGTTCAACCCTTTGATTCAGTGTTCTTGCACGAAGTGGAAAATCTCTCTTGTTCCGTCAAACGTTTTGTTTTGCAGAGCTCTGCATGACGGAGAAGAAGTTTCTGATATTCAGGAAGAGAATTGTACGTAAGAATACATACATCGACGTGATTTGGCTGTCATGTATAATATTTTCCTAATCACAATTTGTTGGAGCCCTTACTTGTGCAGATTGACAAATCAGTTGATTTACAAAGTTAATCCCTTTTTTTTCATCATTTGTTGCAAATTACGGGGAGGTACCTCAGGAAATCACTGCTCTAGGTCATCAACAGCTAGATCCATGGTTAGCATCGCTGAGATCTAATGATTGAATCTCATCGGTGATTGGATTCAACGAGCTGTTCTGAATCGCGACGAGGTAATTGGAACTCCGAGTTCTCATGTAGATGAGCAAGTTCCCGAAAAGGATTGGATTTGCTTGGTCCGAAAATTCCGTTTCTTTTTTCCCATTTCAAGCAGGAAAGCTTTTCGAATTCCTGACATGCATCAAGCTAATTCAATCCACCCGGAAGCTATCATATGGTTCTGGACTAGTGAGAGAAAGCATTGGCGCGAAACACAATTTTGAATTCACGCCGAAAATTGGCGTAAAATGAGCCAAGCCGACGACGGGTAGCCGGAAAAGTCGGCAAAATAGTTGTGAGTTGTATAGCAAATCAAACCATACAAAGCACGTATTTATAAGTCTCCAGGTATCCACTAGGGTAATCTCCTTCGATTCTCCCTCAAATATGCTTCAAATGCTTCACCAATGAGCTTCTTGCATTTAATGGAAGATATGATCCTATTGCAGATTTGGTCATTGACCATCCAATCCTAAGTCAACGGTGGACCTAGGCGGCGGTTGTTTCGATTTTAACAAACCTGTTATCTTATACGTATAGCTAGACTTGGCCGGTTCAGGAACCGGCGGTTCCGATTCCGGAAAAAGGTGGAACCGGCGGTTCCGGGCCGATTCCCGGTTCCTAGGCCTTTTCCCCTTGCCTCTTACCTTTTTTTTTTTTAAACCGGGTTGGAACCGTGGGCCCGGTCAACGGGCCGGTTTTGGGCGGTTCCGGGCCCACGGGCCCAAATGGCCATGTCTACGTATAGCCCAATTCCCCAAAAAGCGTCGAACTTAAGTTCAATAATAATTTTGTCTCAAACATTAAGTCTCACTCGAGTCCCAAATCCGATCACATGTCCAAAAATTGCTACTAATTTCTTCAAAATTATCAACATCAGAGCTAGCTAGAAATTCGTTATCAAAACATTTGTCTTTATCAAAACTCTCACTCTCTTATGGAACAACAACAACATCTGAATATTGATTATCTTGAAAAAGTTAGTGGCAAATTTTTTTAAAGCAAGGGCAAATTTGGAACTAGAGTAAAAGTTTGGATTATTTATAGGCAAAATAGAGTTCGGGACAGAATTGGAATTAGACCTAAAGTTAAAGGTTTTTTTGTGTGAAGGAAATTAGCCCTTACATGTAAATAAAAAAGAGGGTTTTTTGTGAAGGTGATAATACCATAATCTAGCCGTCAATAAATTAAATTCCCATTATTTACATACATGAGAATGATACTATAGTAACTCAATGATCATTTCTAAGAATAATACTGACATTATCACTATCATAATCCAATTTGATAACACATGCTAATGATACTATGAACATGGTCCATGGGAGAACAGAAGCTACTATAGAGCCTCGATTAAGAAGCTCTCATCTCCATTTAATACGAAGCCTGTCCAATGAACCAATTAAGGATTTGCCTATTTTGTGAAAAATATTTTTTAGAATATTTTGTTTTTCATTTTTCTGCATTTGAAATGCTTAGGAAAATAAGTCAATAGAAAATGATTTCCAAGTGAATGGAAAACCTATGCTTAAATTTAGGAAAATAACTTCCTCTTTAATAAATAGGAAATTATTATTTTTAAAAATATGTCTAGATATTGCTACCTCGAAGCCCGTGCCCTGGTCATCGGCACCCGTGTCCATCTAGGCCAGCCCCGGGTCGAGGTCCATTGAGGTTGGACTCGAGACCCTAGTGCTTGTACTCGGTTCCCCAACTGCCTATACGCAAGTCGCTAGCTTTATAATAATATATATCTATTTAAAAAAATCAATGAGAATTTCCTTACCAAATTGTGGATATATTTTCCAGTTCATTTTCAAATTTAGCCAAACTTTGGAAAATATTTCCATTTTCCTTGAAAAATAACTTCTGGGAAAATATATTTTTTCAAAAATGACTCATTTTTTGTGAAACAAATTGAGCCTAGCTGCATAGAAATTCTCCACCTATGAATCGGAAGCTTTTAAAATCTCCATGACAGCACATGACTCTTCATCTTCTCCATTTAGAAATACCTCTAGGGAATATTCTTTACAACTACATTTGGTGAGGATAAGATAAAATTTATTGCTATCATCTAGCTGGTTCCTATCCAAGACATGATAAGATCAAATAAAAGAGGGATATAAACCAGATAAAAATATATCATGAGTGAGGTGAGATAAAGGTGGATATAATATCTCATATTTATGATATCAAAGTAATTTTTTCTCAACTAACAAATTTCTTATACTAATAGAATTAAAAATAATTAAATATAAATAATATTTGAATTCTAAATAAAAATGGAAGTTCAAAATAACAAAAAAAATAGAAATATTTTTCTTTTTTTTAACTCCTTTTAATAATATTATATTTGAATTTTTTTTCTATTCCATAACATATAGCATATACATATATATATGCTTAATATTTATGTCAATTACAAGGGTCGAAGCACTATACTTTTCAAAGCTACACAATTGAACTATTATGTTGTCTCTCTTACTAGATTCGATATTGATCTATCTCGTGATGTTACTATATTCCATTTACATTTCTTGTCATAGTTGGGCATGTGGCTCTAAAATGCGGCAATGAGCTCATTTACTATTTAACCTTTACATCGTACAATAATCATAGATTATTTGACAGAGGTTATCTCCATCTCTGCATTTGAGATTTCTTAGCAATGAACTACGAGATTCTTACCACATCGGTTTGTGCATTTCTAAGTTCATTTACATTGATATGGTGTTCACACCAAACAAAAGACATAATTTTCGACAAAAAAAAAAAAGACGTAATAAAATATGAAATTTCCGATTTTATTACTGCGATAAAACCTGGACAAATTATAGCAAAATTCCTAAATTTCATATTATATTCTATCCAATATTATCCTAGCTAAAAATTCAAACGCAGCCTCTACTATAGGAAATGCTAATAAATCTTGCATGATCTAACGCTTCCTCTTCTTGATATCCTCGTTGATATTTCTAGAATTTTTTCTGCAAATTCCAAGGCTAAAAAATGGCTCGAAAGCACCAATTTGAATTTGAATCAAATTGATTCAGAGTCGAGTCTTGGTTCCGGATACGCGGAGAATTGTCCGCTCCATCTATAATGTGAACTCCCTCTACAACTCGACCTATCTATACTAGAGGATTTTACCAAATCCCAAATTGTTCCCCGTCCTTCCAAGCATGTAACTGTACTCATCTTATCAAAGTTTTCCTTCTATTTGATCCATCACAAGCACCTCGATTCTCTAGCTTGTTCATCAAAATCCAAAAATCATTCCAACTCTAACACGTTCCACCCAATATCTTACTCTCTATTTGTAGAGCAACGAAGCTCTTCGTTAGCACAAACGTCTTGTTATTACGAAAAGGTCAATCATCTTTGAGATGTTTTCCCAAAAAAAAGACACAAAATTGCGATGGATTTAAAATAGGAAATGAATTTGAGTATGAGCCTTTATAGATTTAAAGAATAAGATGAGACCTATTAGACACTTTTAAATTAACATTTGTTTTATTTTGATTTATATTTTTTTGGTTTGGGGGGCTGGGGGCATTCTTGTCAACTTTAGAAACAGTAATCTTTATTGTGTGTTTTTCATTTGTACAAGATGCTTACACGTTCTTTCTATCCAAACATATTACGGAAGATTTGCTAAAGACTTACATTCTATTTTTCCAATATCTTGTATCTCTAAGATTTACTTTTAGTTAGCATATTATTTAGTATATCTTTTATAATTAGTTACGGATATTTGGTAAATCTACTCTTTCCCTTTCCTATTGATCATTATGCTATATAAATATTTGTACTATACGTTGAGCAATACGAGCAAATTACATGTTATCACATGGTATCGAGCTAGATAGCTTAAACACACTGGACAATTTGATTACATAAATAATATGGTAAACGTTAGTCCTGGATAGAAACCGGACAAAAACAGTGACCGGAGAAAGTATAGTGCAATGATTAAGATAAACTCTTATGTACTGAATCAAACACGACTTAATTAACCATCCTGGACCAAGTAACTATCCCCATTCTTATCACATGTAACAACCCATTATGATCTCTAAAGACAGGGAAGAAACCCAAGTAACTACCCATATTCTTTTCAGATGTAATAAGCAATTATGATCACTAAATATGTAAGGACATATTCTATTTTTTGACGATTTCATCATCCTTTTCCTCTGGCTTGCTTGATTTCTGGATTTGATCCGTTTCTGACCTATCACTGCTTGCTACTTTAAATGTCGAGGGGCAATCCTAAGTGGGAGTCACTTAAATGACGTGACCAAACTCTTGCGTGATAAAGCGAAGTCTATTTTTTCCGCTTTCACATAAGAAGTAGTAAGTGAAAACTTAAATCTTATCATCAAAATATACTCAATCCAAAAAAAAAACTTAGAAATGTGGAGAAAAGAAAAATTAAATACCAGCAATGGCACACCAACGGTACGTTAGGCAACCGAAATCCAAGTAGAGTTTCATCAGTGTTGGCACATATAAATGTGTATATGTCTTGCTTTTCCACATCAACTGTTAATATGGAAGATTGCCAGATTGCAATCACAACATTCCAAAGAACCAAGTGACGGTAGGTGACGGATGGATCAAATTGCACATAAAATTATCGGGAAAATTGTCCAAAAAATCCTAAACTTATTGCACTTTTGTCAATTCAGTCCTAGACATTTTAATTCTATCAATTGAGTCCTAAACCCTTTCATGATTTGGTAATTGAGTCCATCGGATCAATTTCAGCCGGAAATCTTTGAGGTGGATACCAGCCGTCCTACGTGGACAAATGCCCAACATTGACATAGATCAAATTCAATAATATTTTAATATTTTTTCGATTTTTTTCATTATTTATTTTATTTTCTTATTTACTTTTCTTCGTCTTTTTTACAATTGTAGCTAGCAGCGTAGCCAAAAAAACAGAAAAATAAAGAAAATAAATAAATAAGTTAAAAAGATATTAAATTTTATCCACGTCGCACTAATCGTGCCACGCAAGACGACTAGCGTCTACGCGCCGATTTCCATCCAAAACGGGCTAGATTGACTCAATTGGCAAATCATGAAAAGGTTTATGACTCAATTTGCAAAATTAAATGGTTTATGACTGAATTGGTAAAAGTGCAATAGGATTAGAAATTGTTGGACAATATTTTCCTAAAATTATCAAGCAAGTTAAGATGCTCAATCTAAGGAAAAGTTCAAAAGACACTCGAAATTTGACTGAGCCACAATATGAATTATGCATGAAGAATTTGCCATCCATCTAAGTTTTTAAAAGTAATAAGAAACAGAATGTGTCGATTGGATAACAAAAGCTCAATTCCAACGCAATCAACTGCAAACAATTCAATCTTAGATGTAGAAAACCTATCCATGACCCGTCTTATCAATTCTAGAATCTAAAGGTGGTATTCCCTTTGGGTAGATAAAAACCAACTATAAAGAAGTTACAGGAGTGATTGGCGGAGCGGTAATACACATAAAGAAGCTGAAGATACATCTCACGTGTAGGTTGAGGTCTTGACGTGGGTCTCGGGTCATTGATGGCAGGGCGGATCTCTGACTGGATCGGCCGCCGCTATGCAATCGTGTTAGTGGGGGCCATATTTTCCACTGAGCTCATGCCAATGGGCTTCACCCGCAACTACAATGTGCTCCTGTTGGGCCTCTTATTCACCAACGTCGGCATCGGCTATGCCCTATTGATCACCACCACCGACATGGCCGAGGTTTCCTCTGCCTTCTTCCGTGGCAAGCTCACCTCCCTCCCTGATGTAATTTGTCGCAGCAGAGTACCTCAGGCCTTCCCTGAGGTAATCTGTCGCAGCAAAGTACCTCAGGGAAAGAGAGGTGAGTTTGCCACAAGAGAATGTAGGAAAATGTAACCAACGCAGACGTTGGCGATTAAGCGGCTTAATAGGACGTTGTAGTTGAGGGAGAAGCAGGAGTAGCAGCCAAATAAAAAAAATGCCCTCACCAACAAGATTACATATCGGTGGCCGATCCGGTTGGAGGTCCGCCGAGCCATCAACATGTTCATGATCCACGTCATCACTCCTATATTTGCCAAAGTTTCTAGAAAATATTTTATTTTCAAAATTTAACCAAACATAAAAAATATATTATCATTTTTTTAGAAAATGACTTTTTTAAAAATACTTTTCTGAAATGTTTGATTTTTACGAAACAAACGGAGCTTACACTAAATCCATTTTCTACTGTAACTGCCTCCGTCGGTCACCATCTCAAAATCATTCAATACTCGCACGCATAGCCACAGTCATGAGACCGACACAAACAAAATAAAAAGGAAAGCCATGAAAAAACCAGTGCAAATGAGCGTAGAGATTGACACCGAGACCGTCGTTTTCGAGTCACTTCCTCTCCGGTGACCACCATTGAAGGCAGCAGGAAGAGACACCAACATAGGGTGGAAATATAACAAAAAAGACATGGTCAGATTCAATCTCGACAACAACGAAGTCAGAGAAACAAACTAGATCGTGGCAGCAGAGGTGGAGAATTGACATCGGAAAAGCATGGCTTCGGAATGGCGAGAAACAAACGACGGCGAAGACGGCTGAAGGCGTGGGGGAGGGAGATGGAGAAGTCCTCGTGATGGCACGAGTTTATAAAGACGGCAGAGGCAGTCGAAAGTGAAAGAGTAAGAGAGAGAGAGAGAGAGAGAACGAGAATTTCTGTTGCGGCGTAATTTCCTATTCGACCAATTCTGTTGCGACCGAATCTCGTATGCAACCAATTCTGTTATTGACCTAATCTCGCGTGTTCTGTTTCTGCTCCGCTCACCTCTTCCTCTCTTTCTGAACTTGGGCCGAGTGCAAAAACTGAAAGGCAAAAAGAAATGGGCTCCAAATGTCAAGAGCTTCAAACGGGCCCCGACTGAGATTGATTGGGTGGACCTGGTGAATTCAAATTTGATGGGCTTAGGAAAATGGGCTGGGCGCAGTGGGCTCACACGATGAGTTTGTCGTGGGCCGCCGCAATTATAAGCCTGGGGCGCGCGACTCAGTATATTTTTAGGGAAAATGACATAAATGGCTTCCGAAATTTAATCAAATGTTGATCTGATTTCGGTTTGTTAGATGGAAAAATCAATGTTTGGTTGCTGCACTGAGGGTATCAATTTGGATTCCTCAATGTTGGAAGATGAATGTTGGCTATCAATTTGGATTGACGAGCTCACGCTCATTATGCAATTTGATGGTTGCAGCTTCTTTAATTGGGTTGAACTCCAATTGACGGATGACGTTGAAGTGTTGAAGAAGAAGCTGAAATTCGTGGAGAAAATCTTGAGAGACATGAGGAAAGAATGGCCATCCTACAGAAGGCGATACTTTGACAAGAAAGATGAGCTCAAGGTAGCAGAGATTAACTACTTGAACTAAAGCTTACAGATGGAAATGGCAATCAAAATTGCGGGAGTTCAAGCGAAGGACATATGAGCAATCACAGTAGCCTTGATGTCGCGACCCTCGAGAGCGGAATTTAGAGGCCATCGCCGATTTTGTTGATCCGTTGAAAAATTGGCTTGGACTCTCCCAAGTCCTCACCTCGTGCGACGGCGAGATTTATGAATCGGTTTCGACCTTAACGTGTGTGGTCGGGTGACATGTGCATAGTGTACATGCATTCGGAGTCCCCATCAATCTTTGGGGAAGGTAGATTGGGAATCTCGTCGGGCTATAGAAGAAGTCGCCCGACTCATTTGGAACCAAAGATCCGAAACGGAGACTTAGTTACCCCAATATCGTTTATTGACGCTTTCGGTATTTAAGCTGAATGATTTTGCTAATGAGGAATTTCATACATATGACTTGGGGCGAGAACCCTAAAATGTAGGAGTTCATGCTAATGGAATATCTACCTACCAATCACAACCGATAAAAAGGTGCGCAAATCAAGGATCCAATGATGTGCGGATAAAACGCATCAATACAAAATATGGCATCCCTAGTATAGCCCTAATAGCTTAGAGAAAAGGCACTTGGGAGCTCGGAAGGATTCCGGAAAGATTTGGAAGTGATTTACGTATGACGGGCAAAATCTTCATTTTGAAAAAATAAAGACACAATTTGCCCATAAGGGGCGAATCGTCATTTTGGAAGGGAATAGGAACCCAATAGCGTCGAAAAAAGAATTGGTCAATTAATGTGCTCATTTCCTATTTTCCAACATTTTTCGAATCATTTACCCATGAGGGGCAAAATTGTCATTTAGGAGGTATTAGGAATCCAAGAGCATCATAAATAGGATTAGCCAATTGAATGTGTCCATTTCCTATTTTTTGACATTTTTCAGAATTTTCTAGAATTTAGGAGACAATTTACCCTTAAGTTGTAAAATTGTCATTTTTCAAAAGAATCGGGAGGTGAAAACCCAAAAATAGGATTTGCCATTCAAAATGGCTTGTTTCCTAATTTTTGGGATTTTTTGAAATTTTTTGGAATTTTTTGATTTTTTCCAATTTTTTCTGAATTTTCTATGGTTTTTCCATTTTTTTATTTTAAAAAATCATTTTCCTAATTTTTATTAAAAAATAATATCCGAACCGGGTCGGGTTGACCCGAACAGCGCCTTGCGGGCGCCCAGCCTAGACCGATAAGGCCTCGGGTCACTCTAAGCTAAAACGAAGCCATTTATAAAAAAATTTGAATTTCCGAATTTCCTGCATTTTCTATTCATTTTTCAAATTTTTTATTCCATTTTCTAATCTTACGGTCAGGAGTGAGCCACGTAGCTAACTAGGGCTCTCCGATCCTCTAGTCGAATCTACGGTCAAGATCGGGCGTGTGGCTATTCCACGGCCGTCCGATCTAACTATTTTTTTAAATTTAAAAAATGATTTTATTTTTATTGAAAATTCGAATAATGGATCCAACGATCGGGAAGGTTATGCGTGGCCAAACTGGGGTGCGCGTAGGGGTTCCTAAAAACCGTTCTATTTTTATTGAACCGGCCCGGCTTCGAATAAATGGCCCTTCCCTTTGCCTCTTATCGTTTTTTTTTTTAAACCGGGTTGGAACCGCCCGGAACACCGGCTCCGGTTTGGAACCATGGGCCGGTCAACGGGCGGTTCCGGCCCACGGGCCCAAATGGCCATATCTAGGTGCGCGATCACAAAATATTTTTTTTATTTTGAAAAATCAGAATATTTTCGAAAAATGATTTTCTTTCCTAAATTACCCAGATCTCGACACATGGCTTATCCACCACCGTCAAATATAGGTTTTATTTATTTTTTATAAAACAAATATGTTATAAGCCCATGCTGACGTGAACCCACACATGGCGCCATGTCGGCGTTGACTAGTCAACCTTTGTTGACTAGTCAACCTCCTCACCGGAGAAAACAACCGATACCGGCGAATATCTCGACCCTTGAAAGTAATTAATGGAAACCGAGTGCATCATGGGAAACTAGGAAGAAAAGGGTTTTCAAAATGATTGACGATTTTGGAAAAACGTGATCGGGTGCTTTGCAACGACGTCGTGAATAGGCCCACTTGCTAGCCTACACTTACAAAAATGACTAGCCCCTAACTTTGCAGTTCATCTGAGTGTTTTTGGAAGCAAATAACTTAATCCACGGAGACAATTAAACCAAAATCAAGGTACCAATGTGAAGTGTTACACACAGAGAGCACAATAGATCAAAGAATGATATCAAAAGCACGAGAAATCATCAAGAAAAATAACCTCAAAGTGGTGGGTTCCAACACTTCAAAAAAAATTCAATGCCTAGGAATGGTTCACAGAGACATGTTCGTGACTGATTTTCTTGCACTCGTGATCATAACCAACACAAGAACCATATATCATTGCAAAGATCTATGTATGAGGAATAATGAAAAATAAAAATGACACTTAAAACTTGTAAGACAAATGAGAAAAAAAGCCCCGAACGTCAAGGGTTTGAGCTGTTTTCGCACTGAATCGACCAACATGGGGTATTCAGCTCCATATCTCACTCCATATTCGAACCAACGCGAGCCACATATCATCGTGAAGAGCTATGTACCAAACACTATGAACTGAAAATGATCCTTAATACATGCCCGACCGAGAAAACCTCCCAAAGTCGGGGGTTTGAGCTGACCAAAATTCCCAACACTACTCGTCCGGAAAAAATGAAGCTCATGGAGGCGACTTTAAAGAGATATAATTCAAGTTTCGACCACAACCAGAGGACAAATGATATACTAAAATCAAGAGCTACACAAGAGTAAGAGATTAAGCTAAGAATGACCCAAAACTAACGTAAAAACGACAGAAAAAACGATCCCAAAGTAAGGGGTCTGACTGTTTTTGTTTAAAACAGGGCAAATGGCTAGTCAACAAGCCATGTTATTGAGCTCATATCTCAACATCCACACATTATCCAAAGAAAAAAAAGGTATCATTACGAAGAACTACACACATAGAACGCAACAAGCTCAAGAACAACAAAAAATAATCACAAGAAAGCATTGAAAAAGGAGCTCAAAATAGGATACTCAAATGACAACGGGCATTTCATCGAACATGTGATGTGCAACACAAAAACCACTATTCCAGGGCATTAGAAGCGTAACCAAAGCATGAGATCATTCAATGGACATATAATCAGCATATAGGCATGAATATGAGTGGTTGGTTTTGCCCCATTAGACCCGAAAGTCAAACGGGACCAAACCGGCAAAACGTACAAAACCTAGCAAGAGGCTAGTTGCGAAGGGGTGTTTGCATTACCTCTTCGGGCAGCTCCCGACAACGATAGGCAATCGGTGATGGCACATTAGAAAGTTGGGGTGTTGGTGAATATGAAATATGGGGTAGTTTTTGCTCCAAACCCCCTCGGCCCTCTCGATATCCTCCTCTAAAAACGCTTCGTCACTAGCTCGAGAACCCTCAAACACCAGCTATGGTCGCATCTTTTTCTCTCAAATTTTGCTCAAATTCGCCCAACTCTCGGCTCCGTGACGTCTCTCACCTCTTATAGACAACACCCCGCGGCCTTGCGAGCGCGTTCGTCCCATGTACGAGCACGCCAGCCCCAATATTCTCTCTAACGACCCTTTTTATCCTTTTCTCTTGTACTCGAGGCCAGCTCACTCTTTTTCGTACAATTTTGGTGCAAATGGCACGTCCACAAAACGTCAAAGGATGATGGGAATGTTCTAGAATGAGGTAAAGAGGGCTACGTGGCGTGGGTAGTGTGAAACGGCCGTGGATTTGGCCGGAATTTGACTAGTTTGGGCGATAGGCCTATGGGTCCGGGCAGCAATGAAACGAGCTTCGTAGTCTCAACTCCGGCGACGGCAAGTAGAGAAAATGGGTTCATCGGGACCGGGCTTGAGCCGGCTACAAAGCCCAAGTGATTTCTTCATCAATTATGCTCAATCGAGCTATCAATTTGGTGGATTTGCGCTCGATTGTCGGTTGGGCATGTAAGAGGCCGAGGTTGAAGATGGTGAACGATGATCGGTCGATGAGTCGATCCACCCGACCCGATTTTGAGAAAATCGCTGAATCACGCCCCAAAATGATTTTTTTATTTATGAAATTAAAGATGGAATTGGGTTCTACGACATGTTTTCCATCTAAGAGAAGTGTTTTGGGGATTAAATGGTTTGATTTAGTGCAAAAACCTCAAATCCAAAGTTTGACTCGGTAATGATTTTTGAATTGTTCAAAGCTCAAATGATCAAATTAATTCAAACTAAGGCCACCAATGGATTCAGAATGGTGAAACCTATAGGGTAGGGGGTCTGAATTTTCATGGGTATTCCTAGAAAAAATTTAATTTAATTTTTAGCAAAACCAGGGACTAAATTGAAAATAAATTGTGCAATTAAGCCTTTTAAGTCAAAATTGAACAAATTGGAGGGCAAATGAACCCAATTGCAATTCAAGGCTCTAAATACCAATGTCATAGCTTATAAAAAGTAAAAATTAAAAATTAAAAAACTTGAAATGGAATTTTTTATCTCGATTCGGATTTATGTTTGTGAAGAAACGTAGTCACCCAGGATCGAATTTTCAAAATTTAAAGTACCTAGTGTGAAGAAAGAATTAAAAAAAATATTGACCTTTTTTAGGTATTTGTCTAGCCATGAATGCCATTTTTCATCTCTTTTTTTTTTTTTTTGCTATTTTAATAATAAAATAAATCCAAAAGTTTCCAAAAAATATTTTTTGTTCAAAATTGGTTCCTAAGGCTATGCTAAAGCTTCCAATATTGATTTTACAATTATTATAATTTTTTGGTATTTTTGATTAATATTTTCAAAAAATCATGTGTGAACAAGCATCTAACGTAACCTACCCATAATCGACCATTAAATGAATCTAGCAAGCTTGCAATATTGAATATTGCTTGAAGAGTCAAGCTCCAAATAATGAAAATGGGGGACAACAAATGCAAATTTGAGAAATGCCAATTCATTAAAGTCAAAGAAAATACGTTATTCACGGTTTCACATAACATACGGTTTCTTTGAAAGGAAAATGATAAATGCTCCATGCCATCTAAACAATAACAAAAATCGCATTCTTATATATACCAATTTGTGCTTAAGAGCACATGCTTAACCTAAGAGGTGCTAATGTAACTAAAGACCACACCTTTACTCAATAATATGACAGAAAAAAATACATAAGATGGCTCTGTTTATAGAGCACGAGAGACTCCCAAAACCCTAATTCTCTCGTATATGACACCCGCTAACTATGTCCTAGTACTCCTAGATATACTTATTCATAACCCAAATCTGTGTTTAGAGAAGACCTTACGTATATTGTGTTGTACCAATTACTTGCCAACTTGTGTGCACTTTCTAAGTATTCTACCATTTTTCTCTGCTTGCATTTAGCTAACTCAAACTAATTACGACTTTGATCATCATCAATGCTTTCATTAGAAAGATAAAGAAGGGAGGTAGAATGGCTTTTGAGTGAAGTTTCACGAGAAGAAAATGTTTGATTATTCCAGATTGGCGGTTCAAGATTAAGTTCACCGACTGATTAAGTATGTCCGATAGGCTTTCACTAAGAAGGTTCAAAGCGAAAGTTATCTATCTTGATACAAGTGTATTTCCACAGGGGACACTTAGAATTCCTTGAGTCTTAGTCCTATTGAGTCATTATATGGGGGATTGTTGTAATTATACATGTTAATGGCTCAATTATTGTCAGTGTAACCGACGTGCACTTATGCCGGCGTAACCGTTGTGGATTAATATCGCATAACCGACTTGGATTAATGTGGGCGTAACCGACATGGTTTAATGTCCGCGTAACAATTAGACGTGAATTAATGTGGGCGTAACCGACGTTTTCCCGATTTATAAATAGACTTTATCCGTAGTCCGGAATCCCAAGTCACAACTAGAGCCATAATCATCTAGTTCTCTCTTATTCGTCTTCCAAGTGTGCCGGTAGTGTTCAACGTAGTCCTGTTTGTATAGTGTTGATACAAAGCGGGTTCGAGGTGTTGTATCATGGGAAGCATAATTCGTGAATTTGCTTAACACCGTTGGTAGAAACTAATTGCCTTAAGGAGTTTCAGCTTAGTCATACCTCACCTCTTGTCCAATTCTTTTTTTTTTTTATTTATAGTATTCAGCAAGTTTATTTGATTTGTAATCTTTACTTGTAAAGATTGTAATCTAGCTTGATCAATATTAAATTTTTGTTATCGCCTTCTCTATGCTATTATTTTTTTCTGATTACAAAAAACAATGTTACGTATTTCCCCGATACGTTAACGTGTGCGCATTATTATTTTTCAACAATCTTGAGGCAATTATAGCTTATTCTTACTTGTTTGTATGGTTTTATTAGAAAATCGTTACGGCTGATAATAATCAAGTACCCAAGAATGTCCCAAATGTTTCGGAGATGTTCCTTTGGTCGATCCGACCGCGGTTGGTGGAGAGGTTCATACCTCGAGCAAGGTGTTGTGGCAAATAATGCTTGTGGGCCTTTGAATGCAACCACTTATGGTGCTATGAGTATACATCAACAAGCTTTGCCTTCCTTAATGATACCATCTCATACACCGAATAAGAAACCAGAAAAAATTTACAGGTGTGTGCTTTAAGCAATGGCGAGAAGAAGATATTATTCTATCCGACCACGCTGAATCCAGTTAAGTACTTATCGGATGTGTGCCCAATAATTAATCCAGATGAGCAAGAAGCCACGACACTTGGGGCGTTGCGGGCTTGGAAGCATAGGGACTTCCTATGCCGAAATTATATCCTTAATTGTTTGGTAGATTCCCTTTACAATGTTTATTGTAACTTTGAAACTGCTAAACAATTATGGAAATCTTTATAGAAGAAATACAAGATCGAAGACGCGGCCACCAAGAAATTCGTGGTTGCCAAATTCTTGGACTTTAAGATGACGAATTCTAAATCTATCATGAGTCAGGTTCAAGAATTGCAAATAATACTAAATGACATCTTTGCTGAGGGAATGCTACTCGGTGAATCATTCGAAGTGGCAGCTATTATTGAGAAGCTACCTCCAGGGCTGGTCGACTTTAAAAACTATTTGAAGCACAAACGAAAAGAGATGAACTTTGAAGATCTCATTCTCGCGCCTCATAATCAAAGAGGACAACAAGAGGAATGCAAGCCCTTCTATGGAACCAAATGCTAACATTGTTGAGTCTTCCAATTCCAAGTAATTGGGGAAAAGAAAGAAGTTTTTTTCAAGGAAAAGGCAAATAGAAGGAACAATCCCAAAAATTTTAAGGGACATGTTTTATTTGCAATAAACCCGGCCATCGTGCTAAGGATTGTAAGAAACACCCGAACAAAGACAAGGGTGGTGATGTAGCCAAGCAAAATAAATCCGGCAGAGAAGGAAAATAATGAGAGATTGACTGATGTGGTAGTGTCTAAGGTATCCTTGATGTTAAACAATACAGATTGGTGGTTGGACACATGTGCCACAAATCACGTTTGTGTGGACAGATACCTGTTCTCATCGTACGAGAAGGCCGAGAAAGATGAAAAGTTTTATATGGTTAACTCTGCATCACCAAAAATTACCGAGAAAGGAAAGGTGATCCCGAAGTTCACCTCTAGCAAGAAGATTGCCATGCTAAATGTGCTGCATGTACCGAAAATCCGAAAGAATCTCATTTATGGCCCCATACTTGTTAAGGACTTCAAAGTTGTATTTGAATCCGACAAATTTGTATTTTCTAAAGGGGGGATGTATGTGGGGAAAGGGTACTTGAGTAATGACCTGTTCAAAGCCAATGTGGTCATCATTGATGTAAATTCGAAATTCTTATACCCAAAGACTATTAGTCAAGAGAAGTTTTCAATTTACATTGTTGTGTCTCTTTATATATGGCATGGTAGATTAATGTAAACTATGGTATAATGAAGTAGACAGCAAACTTGAGCCTAATTTCAAAGTTTGAGTTGGATGCCCGTTACAAATGTGAAACTTGTGTAGAGGTTAAGTTTGCTAAGAAATCTTTCAAATCCATTGAAAGAACGAGTGAACCTCCATAACTAATCCATAATGATTTGTGTGATTTAAAGTTTGTAGAAAGTAGAGGTGGAAAGAAGTACTTCATCACTTTTGTGGATGATTGTACTCGATTTTGTTATGTTTATCTATTAACTAGCAAAGATGAGGCTATGAGCATGTTTATCAAGTATAAAAATGAGGTTGAAAACCAACTTGATAAGCGAATCAAAGTGCTTAGGTCTGACAGAGGAGGAGAATATAGTTCTTCCAATTTAAAGAAGTTGTATGCTAGTTTGAGGATAATTCTTCAAACAATTGCACCTTATACTCCACAACAAAATGAAATTGCTGAAAGGAAGAATAGAACTCTAAAGGAGATGGCCGACACCATGCTTTTAAGTTCTCGTTTATCTAAGAACTTGTGGGGGAGGTAGTGCTAACTCCGAACTATATTCTTAATAAAATACCCACAAGAAAATGGGTAAGACTCTATATGAGTTATGGAATGGAAGGCTACCATCCTACAATTATTTGAAAGTATGGGGTGCCTAGCCAAGGTGGCGATTCCTCCTCCTAAACAAACTCGATTGGGACCTAAAATGATGAATTGCATATTCATTGGTTATGCTCAAAATAGGAGCGCATACAGATTTTTGGTTCACAAGTCCGAAAATGCGAAAATCCATGTCAATACTATCCTAAAATCAAGAGATGCTGAATTCTTTGAGGATATATATCCTGTGAAAAAAAATCACGGTGGACCTTTGCGAAAGAGATTCAGAAATTCAGAATCCGAGAATGATGAAGTTGAGGCCGAGGACGCCGAACTTCGAAGGAGCAAGGAATCGCGTATTGCAAAATCTTCGGACCTAACTTTCTAACGCACATGTTAGAAGGTGAGCCTCAAACCTTCAAAGAGGCGATGTCATCTCCAGATGCTCCTTTCCGAAAGAAGCTGTTGACAATGAAATTCACTCTATCCTAAGTAGCCATACTTGGGAATTGGTTGATCTTATACCTGCAAATAAACCAATTGGAAGTAAATGGATATTCAAGAAGAAGCGTGAAGCTGATGGTTCCATTGATAAGTACAAAACACGGCTTGTTGCCAAAGGGTTTAGACAAAAAGAGAGTCTGGACTACTTTGATATTTATTCACCAAGAACAAGAATAATATCGATTAGGATGTTGATTGCTATAACTTTGCTATACAATTTGCAAGTACATCGATGGATGTGAAAACCGCATTCTTAAATGGTGATCTCGATGAGGAGAGTTATATGGAACAACCTTGAAGGATTCAATATCAAAGGACAAGACCACAAAGTGTGTAGACTTGTCAAATCATTGTATAGACTTAAACAAGCTCCTAAATAATAGCACGAGAAGTTTGACCACGTGATGATCTAAAATAGGTATAGAATCAATGAATGTGACAAATGTGTATACACCAAATCTACGTCCATTAGATGTGTACTTATTTGTCTATATGTCAATGACTTACTTATTCTTGGAGATAATGCTGAATTTATCAAAATTATCAAGAATGTTCTCAAAAAGAACTTTGAGATGAAAGACTTAGGTGTCTTGCGGATGTTATACTCGGCATCAAAATTTTAACGAATTCGATAACTTAGGTTTAACACAATCTCATTACATTGAAAAGGGAATTGAGAGATTTAAAGGATTTGGCATTAAAGATGCAAATAATCCTTTTCTACTACACCTAGCTTTAAGAAAGAATAATGAAGACATTATCGTGCAGTTGGAATGCTCTCAATTGATCGGCAAATGTATTCATTCATGAACTCGCACTAGACCGGATATTGCATACTCAATAGAAAAACCGAAGCAGATATATAAACAATCCAGGTCACGAGCATTGCAATGCTTTTTCAGAGTATTAGGGTATCTAAAAAATACTAAAGACTATATTCTACAATGTGGTCAATATCCAGTGTGTTGGAAGGCCATAATGATGCCAACCTGGATTTCGGATTCCGATGAATCAAAATCAACTAGCGGGGTATGTGTTTACGCTAGGAGGTGCCGCAAGATCGTGAAAATCCTCAAAGCAACTCTAATAGTGTGCTCCACGGTGGAATCGAGTTTATTGCTTTGGATAAAGCCTAAAAAGCGGAATGGCTTCAACAGTTTTTAGAGGATGTATCGTTGTAGCCAAAACATGTGCCGCAATATGCATTCACCGTGATAATCAAGCAACTATTGTAAGGGCATATAATGCGATATATAATTGTAAGTCTAGACACATTCATCGTAGACATAATACTCGTAAGATAGTTGCTCTCACAAGGAATAATTTCTTTGGACTTTGTGAAGTCAAAGGAAAATATTGCGAATCCGCCGACAAAAGGTTTGTCGAGAGAGCAAGTAAACCGTGCATCGAGGGGAATGGTGTTAAAAGCCTTAACCCAATAAAGAGCTTCCGAGGTGGAAACCTAACCTATGTGATTGGAGATCCCATGGAATAGGTTCAACGGGACAATGTAAATTTCGAAAACTCTAGAGTGAGCACTTGTCTCCCATTCCTATGATGCAACAATGGCTTCCTACAGCGTTTTTAAGGGTACGCTATGCGTTTTATGATTCATATAGCTTGAATTTTAATATCCTAGTAAGGTATGGTATGATACCTTTAATAGGAATGCACCTATATGCGTAGAGCTGGCCGACTCTATGAAAATCTTTAAAGGCTGAATTTTCTAAAGCACACATGAATTCGAAGAGGTTTAGGACCGAAAGGATGAACGCAACCGAGAACCAATCTTGATTCGGAGATACTTTATGTGAAGTCTATTGTTCGGGCTTATACCAACAACTCGGAGGTTCAAGATTAAGTTCACCGATTGGTTAAGTATGTCCGATAGGCTTTCATTAAAGAAAGTTCAAAGCGAAAGCTACCTATCTTGATGTAGTGTATTTCCACGGGCACACTTGAAATTCCTTGAGTCTTAGTCCTATTGAGCCATTATGTGGGGGATTGTTGTAATTATACGTGTTAATAGCTCAATTATTGACAAAGTAACCGATGTGCACTTATGTTGGCATAACCGTCGTGGATTAATGTGGGCGTAACCGACGTGGATTAATGTCGGCATAACCGACATGGTTTAATGTCTGCGTAACCGACGTGGTTTAAAGTCAGCATAACCGACGTTTCCCGATCTATAAATAGACTATATCCGTAGTTAAGAATCACAGGTCACAACTCAAGCCATAATCCGCTAGTTCTCTCTTATTTGTCCTCCAAGTGTGCCAGTTTCGAGAAGTGTTCAACGAGTCATGTTCGTATAGTGCTGATACAAGCATATTCGAGGTGTTGTATCTTGGGAGATATAATTCGTGAAGCTGCTTAGCACCATTGGCAAGGGAACTAATTACCTTAAGGAGTTTCAGTTAACCATACCTCGCCTCTTGTCCAATTCTTTTTTGAATTTACAGTATTCAGCAAATTTATTTGATTTGTAGTCTTTACCTGTAAAGATTGTAATCTAGCTTGATCGGTATTAATTTTTGTTATCACCTTCTCTCGTGCTATTATTTTTTATGATTACAACAAACAGTGTTATGTATTTCCCCGATACGTTAACGTGTGCGCATTATTATTTTCCAACAGTGGTTTCTCTCATTTCCTATCTTCAAAACTCATATAACTCGTTCCTTTTCATCGACAGTATAAGGAGGCCGAAGTCAATGACGAGGCTATTGATGGGTTGTCTTGAAAAGTCGAGGCTCTCCATGCTTTATCACTTCAGACTCCATCCAAGAAAGGGATCGCCGATGCAGTTCATTTCCGGTGGTTATCGCCAAAGAATAACGCTCAACATTTGTCACATTCACGATCCCTTTTCGTGCAGGTAGACCTAAAAAATATAACATTGTCCCGTTTAACCCTTTGATTCAGTGTTCTTGCATGAAGTGGAAACTCTCTCTTGTTCCCTGAAACGAAGGAGAGAAGTTTCTGATATTAAGGAAGAGAAGTTTACGTAAGAATACATACATCAACGCGATTTGGCTGTCATGTATAATATTTTCCTATTTACAATTTGTTGGAGCCCTTACTTTTACAGATTGATAAATCAGTTGATTGGCAAAGTTAATCCCTTTTTTTCATCGTATGTTGCAATTTACGGGGGTAACTCAGGGAAATCACTGCTCTAGCTCGTCAACAGCCATATCCATGGTTAGCACACTGAGATCTAATGATCGAATCTCATCAGTGATTGGGTTCAACGAGCTGTTCCGGATCACCGAGAGGCAGTTGGAACTCCGAGTACTCATGCAGATGAGCAAGTTTTCCCGAAAGGATTGGATTTGCTTGGTCCAGCCGGGAATTCAGTTTCATCTTTCCCATTTCAAGCAAGAAAGGTTTTCGAATTCCCAACCTGCACCAAGTTAATTCAATCCATCCGGGAGCTATCATATCATTCTGGACTCGCGAGGGAAAGCATTGAAAACGCAATTTTGAATTCCCGTCGAAAATTGGCGCGAAACGAGCCAAGCAATAACGAGTAGCCGGAAAAGTAGACAAAACAATTGTGAGTTGCATATCAAATGGAACTATACAAAGCACGTATTTATAAGTCTCCAGGCTTCCACCAGGGTAATCTCCTTCGATTTTCCTCAGATACGCTTCAAATGCTTCACCAATAAGCTTCTTGCATTTAACGGAAGATATGATCCTATTGCAGATTTAGTCATTTACCGTCCAATTCTGAGTCAACGGTGGGCCTAGGCCGCGCCTGTTTCGATTTTAGCAAATTGTTATCTTATATGTGTCGCCCAATTCCCTAAAAAAGGGTCAACTTGAGTTCGATAATAATTTTGCCTCAAACCTTAATCTGACCACACATCCAAAAATCGCCACTAATTTCTTCAAAATTATTAATATCAAGGCCAGTTAGAAGTTCATTATTAAAACATCTGTCTTCATCAAAACTCTCACTCTCGTATGGAACAACAACAACCTCCGAATATTGATTATCTCAAAAAAAATCAGTGGCAAATTTTTGAAAGCAATGGTAGATTTGGAACTAGAGCGAAAGTTTGGACTATTTATAGGCAAAATAGAATTCGGGACAGAAATGGGATTGAACGTAAAGTTATAATTTTTTTTTTATAAAGGAAATTAGCCCTTAAATGTAAATTAAAAAAAAATGGGCTTTTTGTGAAGGTTATAATACCTATGATTTAGCCCTCAATAAATTAAATTCGCATTATTTAGATACATGAGAACGATAATATAGTAATTCAATGATTATTTCTAAGAACAATAATGACATTATCACTATCACAATCCAATTTACTCTCTTGAGTTGGGTTACGTCGTTACGATATCCACCTTGTTCAATTAAATATGGGGCTTAAAGGTGTGAAGGGAATTCGTAATCTAAGGGTTAAATCCTTTGTATCTGTCCATGGCACGCTAATGATGCTCTGAACGTGGTCGGCTGGTGAGAACAGGAGCTACTATAGAGCTTCAATTAAGAAGCTCTCATATCCATTTAATACGAAGCATGTTCAAGGGTCTTGAATCAATTATATTTGAGGGTGCGTTTGTTTGAGTAGAAGTGTTTTTTCGGAAATTAGTTTTATGGACTTTCTCCTGTTTAGTTCGACGAAAAATGACTTAATCAACGGAAAATTCATGCACAAAATTAGGAAAGTGGATTCCTAAATCTAAAGAGGTAAAAACCCTTCTTAGAATTACTGCCCTCGAATATAATTTTTTTTAATATTCCAGATTATATATTTTGGATTTTTTTTTTGTTTATTATCTAATTTATTGTCTTTTTTTCCTTTCTTTCTTTTTCTTCTTTCGTCTCCCTCCGCCGGTCACTTGGCCTCAACGATGGCCGATCGGCCATCACGGTGGATGAGATATAAAAATCAAATCAACTATAAAAAATAATAATTACTACATATTAATTTAAATATTTTTTTGCCTAGAGATAAAGTGATGAGATTGAAATCATTTTTCAAATGAGATCCAAACATAAAAAAAAAATTTGTTTCATTCATATCACAAAAAAAGAAAACTAACATGTTTCCTTAAAAATGATTTCCTAGAAAATATTTTCCTTTGACACGAAGGTTTTCATGAAAGAAACGCATCTTGAATTTCTTTATATTTGACAACACATATTATGTATGTGTGCATATATATAAATATGTATGTATGTCTCTAGTATTCAAATTTAGTACATGTTTATGTGCATTAGTATAATTAATTATTTCATGAAATCAATTTTTAAGGAATGATGGAAACGAATAAAAAAGAAAAAAATAAGAAAAGAGAGAAAAAAATAAGTAAAAAATAAGCAAATAAAAATGAAGTAAACGAGAAAATCCAAGCACTATACTTTTCAGAATTATGAAGGTGAACTATCATGTTTTCTCTCTCTTACTAAATATGTCATCCTTTACTTGATCTACGTCGTCAATGTTGCTGTAATCCGTTTATGTTTCTTGTCATAGTTGGACGTGTGGCTCTAAAATGTTGCAATGAGCTCCTTTGCTATTTAAGATTTACATTGTACAATAATTATGGACTGATTGATGGATATTATCTCCATTTGTGCATTTGTGTTTTTTTTTTTAGCAGTGAAGCATGAGAGATTCTTGTCAGAAAGTGCCATGGAAAGAGGTGACAAACACCGTTCCAGCATCTTAAAGTTCATATACGTTAATATATCGTTCACACTAAATAATGAACATGATAGGATATGAAAATATACGAATTTATTATTGGGATTCATCATATAGTGAACATGATATAGCAAAATGTTCTGCGATTCCAAGGCCCGAAACTGGCTCCAAAGCACCAATTTGGATTTGAATCAAATCGATTTGATTTAGAGACGAGTCTTGGTTTTCGGATACATGGAGCTGTAATGTGAACTCCCTCTGGAGGGTGACCTATCTATATTGGACTATTTTACCAAAACCCAAACTGTTCCCGTCCTTCCAATCATATAAATGTACTCATCCTATCAAGGTTCTCCTTCGATTTGGTCCGTCCAGGCACCTCGATTCCCTCACTTGTTCTTGAAAATCCAAAAATCATTCCAACTCTAACATGTTCCACCCATTTATCTTACTCTCTATTTTCAGAGTAACGAAGCTCTTCATGAAGCTTTTCATGAGCGCATGTGTCTTGTTGTTACATTAACGTTAGTCATCTTGGAGATGCTTTTTCAATACAAAGGAAGGAAATATTGCGGTGGATATAGAATAGGAAATGAATTTGAGTTTGGAGTCCGTATTGATTTAAGGGTTAATACCACAAAAATCCTAAATTGGTATATCCGTGATAAATTTACCTCAAACTATTTTT